>CM035411.1:126760234-126905234 GCA_020310875.1 Ceratopteris richardii
CTTTACTATCTTCTTGGCTGCCTCCAAATGTGGTACTCTTGGCTTATGCATAAATTGGCTAAGTACACTAACACCATATGAGATATCAATCCTAGTTAAGGTAGCATAATTGAGACTACCTACCAAACTTTGGTAACCTGAAATATCCTTGAGTTCTTCTCCTTCATGTGCACTGAGTTTGTGGTTGACCTCCATAGGAATGTTTGAGACTTTAGCTTCCTGCAAATTAAACTTCTTGACCATGTCCTGAATGTACTTCTTCTGAGTAATGAATATACCTGAATTTGTGTAGACCAATTCAAGCCCTAGGAAGTACTTCAATAATCCAAGATCATTGATCTTGAATTCCTTCATCATTTGACCTTTGATGTGTCTAATTCCTTGAACATCATTTCCTGTAATAATGATGTCATCAACATAGACACACAAGTATATTACCTCTGAATTGTTCTTCTTTATAAACAATGAAGTATCTGCTTTACTCATCACAAATCCTTGATCCAAGAGATAGGTTGTCAACCTATAGTTCCATGCTCTAGGTGCCTGCTTCAATCCATACAGAGCCTTCTTCAATTTGCACACATGATTTACCTTATTGGGATCCTCATAGCCAGGTGGTTGTGACATGTAGACCTCTTCAGATATCCATCCATTCAAGAATGCATTCTTTACATCCAATTGGTACATGTTCCAATTCTTGGATGCAGCTACACTCACCATAATTCTGATAGTTGGCATCTTTGCCACAGGAGAAAATGTCTCCTCATAATCAATGCCTTGGGTTTGTGCAAAACCCTTGGCTACCAACCTAGCTTTGTACCTGCTTATTGTACCATCTGAGTTCCTTTTGAGTTTGTAGATCCATCTGGATCCTATCACCTTCATGGAGTCCTTCTTGGGTACCAAGTCCCAAGTATCACTCTCCTTGAGAGCCTCCATTTCTTCATCCATTGCTTCCTTCCATTCTGGTTTAGTAATTGCTTCTTCATATGTACCTGGTTCTTCATTCAAGATATCCTTTGCAAGATATACAGAGTGCTTGGTTACAAGTGAAGTATCATACCCATACCTAATTGGTTTCTTCTTCTCTCTTGAAGATCTTCTCATAGCTTGAGTTGAGGATTCTGGATTGTCTTCAAGTTGCTTCATCTTCATCTTCCCTTTGGATTTCCAAGCTTTGAATTCTTCAATGTTGATGGTGTCTTCATCATCTGAGCTTGTGTCCTCCTGGTGAGTTGGTTCTTGCCTGACAAGCTTTGGAAAGTCTTCTTCCATATCATAAGGTAGGCTAACTTTTCTGCACTCATTATCATACCATGAATCATTTTCATCAAAGATTACATCTCTGCTTACCTTGAAGCCTTTATTTGAGGGGTTATAGAACCTGTATCCTTTCTGATTCAAATCATAACCAATAAAGATACACTTTTCAGCCTTAGGGTCTAGCTTTCCCCTTACCTGTGAGGGAATATGCACATATGCAACACACCCAAAGATCTTGCAATGATCCAGAGATGGTCTCTTACCATGCCAAGCCTCATAGGGTGTCATTCCATCAAGTGTCTTTGATGGCAACCTGTTGATCAAGTATGTGGCAGTAGATACACTCTCTGCCCAAAGATAATTTGGTAATTTTTTCTCATTAAGCATAGACCTAGCTGTCTCCACAATGAGTCTATTTCTTCTTTCAGCTACCCCATTTTG
The DNA here is from genome assembly GCA_020310875.1 of Ceratopteris richardii. Classification (NCBI taxonomy): domain Eukaryota; kingdom Viridiplantae; phylum Streptophyta; class Polypodiopsida; order Polypodiales; family Pteridaceae; genus Ceratopteris; species Ceratopteris richardii. The sequence goes on from CM035411.1 coordinate 126,761,939, forward strand.
TTCAGGTGAGTACCTTGTGGTAATCTCCCTCTTGATGCCTCTTTCCTGCAAGAATTCTTCAAAGTCATTGGAGAAGTATTCTCCACCACCATCAGACCTTAGCCTCTTCAAATGTCTACCTGTTTGATTCTCAACTAATGCAAGATACTTTTTGAAACAATTAAATACTTCATCTTTATGTTTCATGAAGTACAAAACAGTCCATCTGCTATAGTCATCAATAAAAGATACATAGTACCTTGATCCAGATATGGATGGCTCCTTGCTTGGTCCCCAAACATCTGTATGCACCAATTCCAAGTAGTCTTCATGCATAAAACCTTTTTTGGTATATGGCAATCTGTGTGACTTACCAAATTGACAAGCCCCACACTTGTATATCATATGTTGCTTGGATACATTAGGTATCCCAAGCACACGTTGATCTCTGCTCATTTGCTTTATTGTCCTTTCTCCAATGTGACCTAATCTTTTATGCCACATCTCCAATTCTGATAGGGTTTGGTCCTTATAATTGTACAAGGCAATATTCTTAGTATCCTCAAGTTCAAAGGTAAATAGTCTACCTGATTTCTCTCCCTTGGCTATCCTTCTGAATCCATGTCTTGGATCCTCCACATATGCACCATGTTGAGTGAACCTGACCTGCAGACCTTTTTCAACAATCTGACCTACACTCATCAGATTCTTGGTGATTGTTGGAACATACAATACTCTGCTTAGCAAATTCTGATTACCATCACTTGTTTTGACATTACCTACTTTAACCACTGAATGTTTAGTGTCATCACCTGTCTGCACTTGGTGCTTGCCTTTAGGTTCTTCCAAATCAGAGAGTAAGGCAACATTCCCAGCTACATGGTTAGAGCAACCTGAGTCAATATAGAACAAATGATCATCATTGATACCTGATTTAGATGTCATGTTCATAATCAACAAGGAATCATCTTGATCCTCTGCATAATTGTTGTAATCCTTTTTGTTCCTGTATCCTCCTTGATAATTGCCATTGTGATTGTAGCTATTGTTGTAGTTATTGTTGTAATTATTGTTGTAACCATGGTAGCCTTGAGATTGATTGAATCTGCCTCTTCCTTGAGAGTATCCTCCTCTTTGGTGACCTCTTCCTCTTTGGTTCTTGTAGTTTTTGTAGCATTCATCTGTAGTATGGTTAGACAAGCCACAAATATTGCATGGAGATTGATTATAGGGTCTCCCCCTACCTGACTTACCTCCTCTGCCCCTACCTCTAGATGATCTACCTCTCCCTGCATAGTTTGCTTGGGAGGTGGATCCTTCTTCATCAACTTTCTTACTTTTACCCTTGTCTTTAGACTTCTTATCTGTATATAGGGCAGAGGGATTGTTACCTTTTGATTGCTCTCCATTCTTTGTGATCTTTGCTTCATGTGTGAATAGTTGTCCAATCAGAGTTGTTAGATCAGGTGCTTGGATGTCCATGTACAAGTCCATTGCAGTGGTAAAGCTTTCCCACTTGTCATCTGCTTTGAGTCCATTGATCACTTGTCTAACTATTTGCTCTTCTTCAATTTCTTCTCCAACACTTGCAAGTTGATCTGCAATGTCTTTGACTTTGGTGACAAAATCTGAGACACATTGTTTTGATTGCTTCCTGAGAGTTGTAAACTCAATCCATAGCTGATTCTTTCTGGCCCTTGTGCTTGATGAGAAGTATGTTGACAAGGTTTCCCAAGTCTCTTGGGAAGTCTTACAGTTCCTAACATGAGGTAGAAGGAAATCAGAGATAGAGTTTAGAAGATATGACCTTGCCAAAGCATCTTTAGCACACCATTGATTTAGTCTCTCATGCTCATCCTTTGTAGGTAGGCCTCTGGTTTTGAATGAGGGCAACTCCTCATCTCCTGATATGTATCCATACAAGCTTCTCCCTTGTAGATAAGTCTTCATTCTTAATGACCATGCCTGGTAGTTATTCCTATCCAATTTGTCAATGAAGGAAGGGAAACCATCACCCATGATTACCTTATTTGCTCTGATACCACTGTTGGATGTGATGGCTGGATACAATCAGAAGATCAAGTTGGTGCTGCTAGACCTGCTTCACACCTGCCCTCTTTTTTCTTCAGATATGGTTAGGAGACTCCTTGAGCTTCCAAATGACACCAAGAAACTATATATGTGCTTTACAAAATGATTGAGTAATGACCAAATCAAAACAGATAATTTTGAACCTTCACAACTCCAAAAAACTTTCTATTCCTGTATTGATACCTGCTCAGTTCTAAGCTCAGTGTGACCAGCACACTTGCAATTGGTTTAATTCCTTCTGGGAGTATTAAATTAACTTAACAAGCTACCATTAGCAAGTTAAATCACTCCAAATAACAAACTATACACTGAGCATGATCTTTAGCAAAATCAGGGACACCCCCGACTTTTTAGGAACAACACAGAAATATACCAGTGATCACTTCGACAGCGATTTCTCCCAATTGGCTGAATAGAATGACTTGAAATTTTGTAGTGTTGTAGAATGCTTTGAGCTGGTTCCAATGAGCCCTGGATCATCAAATTTGGTTCAGTGGATCTTGAGATATGCCCTGTTGAAGTTGACAGACTTTGAGGTGAATGACTCAAAGAACACAGAGTTAAGAACTATGAGTATATGTATTGAAACTATCAAATGTACATTCCCATTGGCATGTAGAGTGATGCCCAATGGTACTCAGAGGTGTAGGCTCAATAGTAGCTCTCACACACTCAATGATCTGCTTGGATTAGTCTCGGGAAGTGAGCTCATTGCCCGTGACTTTTTCATTGGTTTTTTATAAGAGTTTGAAGAAGATTTGAATTTCAAATTCAAATGTAGGCTCCCTCAAATCTCTCATCTAATCACATGGAGATATTCTCTCCATTCATAACTTCTAATTTCCATGACTTTTGAATGTAGGTGTGATTACAAGAAATGAGTTGAGTCATTTTGACTTTTACATAAAGTAAGAAGTAACTAAGCATAGGTATGTGTTCCTATGCTCTTCCATGAAATGAAGTAATCCAAACTCTTGCAATAAACTTCAATGTTGATATCCAATGCTAAGTGATCTTTGTGCAATCTTCATGTTGAGTCTTCAAGGCACAAATCAAAGCCAAGTGTTAAGGCTTGTTTTGCACCAACATGGCAAATATTTGAAATCCATAATTTTTTGCTATATTTATTGAATAGGGAACTTTTAAAAATAGCCCTATTTTTAGCAAACCTAGTTCTAACTTTTAGAACTTTAGCCTTTTGTGCTATACGTGTGGCTGCTCATCAGTCTTCAGTGTCACCGAGTCCACTGTCGAGTCTCGAAGTCGTGTGCAGGCGCCCGTGGCTAGAGGTACGAGAGAGAGAGGGAGGTGTATAGGTGCCATCGATAAATGCTTTGTGATTAAAGAAATACCACGCACTGATTACTAGTCCTTGCGGGAGGGCTCTACCGATTCTGAAAGTAGTAGACATGTGAAAATCTTTATGGCGCTTTCTCTTATGCACGGATCCATCAACTCCGTGAGTTGTTTCTGTTCATGTTTTGCAGCTGTCAGTGTAAGCTTTCTGTGTACCTAAGTTCCAACCTAGGGACTTGTGGAGAAAGAGACTATACCTCAATCCCCCTCAAGTGCATATAGTGGGGATTCACTTTTATTTATGAATCCAAGGAGTATCAAAACCTAGCCGAGTGTATGAGGACATGCATTCAAATGATGATCAATGTAAATGAGTTTCCTAAAGAGTGCAAACAAGGCTAAGACTAATCCAAACAAGCTTCAACTGTCAGTAAGGGTGTCGCGATACTTGGAGCAGCAGCCAACAACAAATTGAGCTTTTCTCTCAGCTCCGGACTCTGAATATAGGGAATAGCATATGCATTTCGAAGCTCTCGAGAAGACGCATCCAATGGTGATATCTTCACTCAATTCTGACACTTCTGCTTCAAGTTATGAGCAAAATACTGAGTCACGGGAATGACCTTCCTACACTTCAGCACTTCCTACACTTCACACACACCTTATCAACAGCGAACAAACACTTTCATGGATAGAAAACACTTCCTAACACTCTTTTCAAGCAACACACATGCATACAAGCTCATAAAGAAGATGATACAGAGAGAAGAAGACACAAATTTGAATTTCTATGCTCTTGATTCTCACAATGGCAAAAAGTCCTTACAAAGAGTCACAAATTGACTTATATACATGTGCCCTAAAAATGGTCCTTTCACACAAGAGACCGGCACTTTATTCACTAAAAGGCTAATTTCCTAATAGTTTACATGGGTAAGCTACTAATCTTCTGTGGGGATGCATCTAGAGGACTCCTCTAGTGCATTTAAATCAAAAAATATATTACAAAATGATTATGATACAAAAATAAGGTATCCAAATCGGAAAAATTTTGGGGCCCGTCTTTTTCTCTGCCTTGTGCTCTTCTTCGCTCTGCAACACTCTCCCCCTCTTTGTCTCTGTCGTCCCTTGATAGGCTTTACTTCTTGTCTATCACTTGTTGTCCGCATGCATCTCTTGGTCAGTTTTGCCTGTTTGTTAGATAGGTGTTCAGTTTTGATGGCCTCTTCTTAATTCTTCTTTTACATCCTCTGGGCCTGATGCATTCGTGTTGCCTGTTCTTTTATGTTGCTTGCCCGCAACCCATGGAGATGGACTACCTGATGTTCGTAGTCCAGCTCACCAATAACCTCTTTAATTTTGGGTTGTTGTGTTAAGTCGGGCTGCCACGCACGCCACCAATGGAAGGTATGAGGATGTGGTCCTTCAGCCTTCGATCTGGACCTTCCAAAGACCCAAATGTTGAAGGACCTTCTTGTGGTTTCGGAACCGCTGGATATCTTCTTGCATATCTTCATGGATACTTTCATGGCCCTGGTTCCTCCTTCCACCTACGTGCTTTTCCTTGATATGTGCCCCTGCGGTGCTCTGTGCAGAGATGGGTGTTGCGCCCCTGTGGGGCTTCTTGTAGAGATATGTCTTCAAAATATTATCTTTTTAGTGAAGCTTCTTTCTTTGTCATCTTCTTTTCTTCTTTTTGATGGACTCTCCCTCAACACTGCCCCCTCCTGAACTCTGTCGTCCCCGACAGGCTTTGGAAGTCGACGGGAGTATGTTCTGTACACTTTTTGCTCTGTTTCATTAAGCAGATTAGCTTCATGTATCATGAGTTTCTTCCATTGTTCTGCTTTCACACCATCATGTGGCGGCTGTCTATGGTCAGTGAAGAAGCTTAGTTCATATGCCACCAGTCTGGCATTCAAATTGGATGACATTTTTAAAAAAATTTCTGAGTCAATTGCAAAAAACCCTGTGAAAAAGGCTTCTTCGAATGTTTGCATGTATGTACTTGGTAAAAACATAAGCCTAGAATAATATGCCATTATTGTGGGTTGGCTAGGCATAACAGACAAATAAAAAATGAGGATATCTATTCCTTGATTAATGCCAATGAAATTCAAAAAGGTATACGCCGCGTGTTTGAACACCTTCAAAACTGTAAGGATCATGCTGAGGATTTTGTTCGTCATTTTGATAGTTATATCAAGTACTGTTGCATAACAATGTAACCAAAATTCAATGGTTTTTACCATATAATCTTCCATTGGTAGATAATTATGGGGTGGGCTTGGAAGTAGCGGATAATTCAGCCACTGTTTATTGATAACACCATTCTTTTGCATATCCAAAAATTCTCTAGCGTCTCGGCGACGTGGTGTTGGGAAAAATGAAGGATTTACCTGTAATAAGTATGGTGTTGCTTGCCAGTGCACCCGCAATGTAGGATTTTTCTCCAAAAATTTTCTTCTCCATACAGGCTGTGCAGCTTCAAATTCTTCTTGAGTATAAGTGAATGTGTCATTTTTGAAGTGCAGCTGCTCGTCTGGATTTTTTTGTGTAATCTTCTTTATATATTGCCTTGTTTTCTCTTTCAATAATCCATACGGAATGTTGAATGGCGTCAATATGGTTTCCAAGTCTTTGCCCTTTATTTTTGCCTCCTTCATGACTTTGATCACTTCATTTTCAAAATTCTCTGTCAACCGGGACACCAACAGGGCCCGTTCCTTTGGACCTATTTCTACAGTGTATGGCATGGGATGATCATCACATGGGTCTGCCATCTGCTCTTTTATTGGAGAATTATAAATCGGGGGAGATAGAGTACATACCTCTACCTCGTCAGCAGGATTCTCTCGTGTTGGCTCTACTGGTGTCCCGATTGGTACTTGTTCTTCTGCTTTAGTTGCTAATTGTGCAAGGCGTGCAGTCTTCTCTTCAACTTCTTGCATAGCTACTCGTAGTGCTTCTTTGGTAACAAGTAACTCATTACCAATCTCTGCTACCTGATCCATATTTTCACTATAACATACTGCGAGTTTTCCATTGGCCGTATTCAGCTGCTTTTTTAGCTCATTGGTTTCTTTAACGTACTTACGTTGCCATTCGTCTCTTAAGGCCTGCTCTTGCTTCAACAATTCTGCATGATTCTCAATCTGATCTCTTAATTCTTTCTGGTCAATAGCTATAGTCTCTTGTTTTTGGATAGGCTGGTCATACAGTAATGCCTTCATCAGTTCTTTATTGCGGTTGCGTAAGCTATTGTTTTCCTCCATATTCACCTTAAGTTGTGTTTCGAGCAGATTGCTTCTAGTTTTCATTCTCTCCTTATCTGCTTCACTAGCTTCGTGTTGTCTTTGTAATTTCGCAAGTTGTGTCTGGCGCTGATGATGCTGTTTCATCAGTGTAATACATTGCTCTTGAACTGTTGTTATCTCTGTATCCTTGGCTAAAATTTCTTGTTGGGCCTGGATGAGCTATGCGGACAATTGTTCACTCATGATTTGAAACTAATTCTTTTCCCACATGGCCTTGTCGTAATCCGCATCTATGTCCATCATTTGCTGTTGCATGTCCATGGCCGTTTGTATCATTTGCTTGACAACAGGTTTCAATTGAGTAACATCCACATTTAACCATGTGGTAGGGATACTAGGTTCTGCTCCTGTTGTAACATCTTTCCCTTGTGCAACATGTAACGTAGTATCATGGGTCTGCCTAATATGAAGTTGGATCCTTGGCTCAGCCTCCTTGTGGTCAGTCTTACCTTGAGGTGTATCATCAGGCACTTCAATCACGGTTGGCTCCTTATTTTGTAGTAGGCCTGAGTCCTTGTCTACTAGAGTTTGTATTTCTTCTTTGATAGGTGGCACTACATCTTTATTAGTTATTGGTACTTCCTTGATGCTTATCTTGGAATGATCATTTAACTGAATCAAGTGTTCTTGTTCAGATTGTACTTCCTGGTGCTGTGCTTTTTGTTGTTGATTGTCAGGTGTGACTTCCACCTTATTTATTTCTATCCATTCTTCGTTGTTCAATTCAGTTCGTATATCAGTGTCTAAGGTGTCCTTCTCTGGACTGGATTCTTCATCAGAGCTTGAATCTTCTAACCCTAATTCTTTGTATCTGGCCGATTGTTCTGGAGTATGTTCTTTATCTTTGTGTTTCTTTTCCTGGCTTGCCTGTCTGTACTGGTGACCTTGAATGTTTAAATTTACTTGCCCCCGCATATACTGGTGCGTTTCTTCTAAAACTGCGGAGAGGTCTCTCTTGGTGATTGGCTGCTGCGTCATAGAAATCTTTGGCAATGTATGGGTCCTCTTTGATTGTGGTGTCTCTTGAGCTTCTTCCTCTCTCAGGCGCTTAGTCCCCCTCATGGGTTTCTTTGAACTGGTTCCTTCTTCGTCAATAGATATGGCTGTTTTCTTTTTCTTTGGAACAATCACTGACTTGGCATATTTTGCTAGCTCGATTGAGGTCGGCATCAAGCGTAAGCAATTCTTCATGTCAAGTGCCTCATAAATGAGTAATGTCAATGCCGAGCTACCATTCAGAAACTTTTTCTGACCCCACTTTTTCTTTGCTTTGAATAGGCGATCTTGAATGTATGGAGTCATATTTACTTTATTTCCCACCTGTCTCATAGCGTGTGAGAGTAGTTGCACAACAATCTTTTGAGGTGTTGTGTATCTATGCATACTCGGAAAGCAAAAATGCTGGTGCACTAAGCAAACAGAGTCTTCAATATCCGTTCTGTTGATTTCCAAAAATGTTCTCTTTTTCGGATCATGACATTCATCTTTGACATTCGTGAGTCCCTCTTGATTCCATCCAAAAGCTCTGTTAATTAGCTCATGAGTGAATTGAATTGTTTTCCAGTTACCAACTTTATCAAATACTCTTGCCTCTAGGACTGGTACCTTATTCGATACGGATTGTAGTGTATTCATCACTTGTGTACATCTCTAGAAATCTGGCAGATAGATTGGCAGTCTTAGGAATGCATCAATTCTTGCTTGTGTCCAGACATCCGTCATGCGTGGTAATCCTCGTATGATAGTCTTGAAATCTTGTGACATGATAGGGAAGTAGTGATCCCTATCCATGATCTTGATGGTTGCCATAAAAAGAAGCTCGAACACTAGTTGATCATCAAGAAACCAATGACCTCTCTCCTTTGTGATGGATTCCAAGGGAAGAAGTAGGACCTCCTCCTCTTGCGTCGCCTCGGAATTGGATGATTCCATCTGCACTCGATATATACCAGAAATCAGTGGCAAGTTGGTATCAAGAATCATCTTTCACTTATCCTCATTGAATTTGGCAACTCTCCGAGTGGATTGTGTCGTCCCTTCCACGTGGGTGTGAGAAAGGTAATACCTGGGATTTTTTTCATTCTTATTTATATGTTTTATGTTTTTGCCTGAAAGAAAAACAGAAAAGTTAGTTCATAGCCGAAGCGGTTATTACTTTTTGAGTGATTTTCTTGGATTATGTACAAGTGCTCTCCAATTTCCCGAGAGGGAAACGTGCTTCACTATCTTGAAATAGAAGAAAAATGTGCCAAATGCTTGGCCTTGTAATGTGGCCCTATCATGCAAACTTTGGGTTCTGGTAACTCCAAATGTGTGCAACACGAATTACTTGGTTGGTGTGTACATATTGTCCTGCCTGTCGGCATCCAAATCTGCTTTACTTCATTGGGACAGACTGTATTCCTGACATTCCAAGTGAATGTAGTGCTTCTCATGTAGTGCATTTGCTTGTTCTGCCGTTCGAATCTTTGAATGAATTGTGTTGCATGGTGAGGTTCTTGCTTTGTCTTGTAGTGGTTTATCTTCGGTCGTTTTGCCTTTAGATCATTCTGATTCTCCTTGTGCCTCGGCTTGTCCTTTTTTATATTTGTCACTTGAGCACATGACTTTGGAATCCAGATCTACGTTCGGGCCGGCTGGGTGGCTATCACCTTCTTCAGAATCCATACTTTCTCAATTCTTTGTGGACCTAGGTGTTGAAAGTGATTTGCATGCTTGTCATGTGGTTCCTTCTGATGTCGATAGTGGTTCTGTTGCTGAAGATATGCTGTCACTTTGATCTTTTCTTATCCAAGCCTTCAGTGTAAGGAATTGGGTATATTCTAATGATTGTAGGTTTGTAGTAGTCCGGTTGACTTGTCTCTTTTGTGCAGGACTCCTCACTGAGGCTGTTATCGGATAGAACACTAATCACGTGATTTACTGGATTAGAAGATTGTGTGCAATCGAGATTTGTTGTGTCCTCACATGAAGTATTCGATGAAGGTGTTTCCATAGTGTGAGTGAACATACATTCATCGTCAAGTTCATTGGAATGAGCTCTCGGGTCTATACATTTGGCTTCGATCGGTCGTTCGTCTAACATGCTGAATACCTCACGATGGCCTATCTTGGTCGAGACGTATCCTAGGGCCAACTGAATAGTCACTTCATATTTGTATATCCAATCTTGACCTAACATGAGCTCTTCTAATAAGTCTTGGTCGTGACATACTATGAGTTTTTGTTCCATTTTGTTGTTTCCGAGTTGCAGAGGTAAGGTAACCTCTCCTATACATTTGGTAATCTTTCCTCCTATTCCAATCAGTTGTGCCTTAGAAGGGCGTAATTCTTCCTTGAGCTTCTGGGTCAACGAATACTTGATACAACTTATGGCTGCTCCTGTGTCGATGAGAACATCCACCAAGTGGTACTCCTTTGATCCAACACCCAAATTCAAATAAGGTTGCGTCGTTTGCTGTCCTAGGTTTTTAGTGGCTCTAAAGCTAGCCATAGGGATGAGTTCTTCTCCTTGTCGATATCTCTCATCTCTCTCTCTCTCATCCACTCTTTTCGTTTCCTGATTCGTTCTAGTGCTTCTTGTCTAGCTTCTTCTCGTATTCTTTCTTCCTCTATATGCCTATTCTTACCCATTATTAGTTGTGACATTATTTCTTCAGTCAATGGCTCTAAATATTTTTTTACTCCGCAACCACTGATATAGTTAGGCAATACATCCCCATCTAGGGTTGCTAAGCTGACGGCTCCACTGGTAGATATATGATTGATGATCAATGGGCCATATCCTCTTTTTTACAGCTTCTTCGCGTGTTGTTTCAAAGTATAAACCAAAACTAAATCTCCTTCCTTCAAATTTTTATCTTTAATATGAGCATCAAAATATGCCTTCTGTTGCCTTTTAGCAGCATAAATCCCTGCTACCGCTTGTAACCTAGTTTCATGTAACTTTTCTATTTGATCCAATTGAGATGATAATTCATGTCCAGTCCACTCGTAAGTTGTTGCTACTATGAGAGTGGGTATTAAGAAATCAATTGGCAAAATAGCATTCTGTCCGTACACTAAGTTAAAAGGAGTAGTTCCTATGGCGGTCTTGTAAGATACTCGGAATGCCCATAAAGCATGATGTAATTGTTTATCCCAATCCGATCTACCATTGTTCACAATTTTTGTGAGAACTGTACACAAGATTTTATTTGAACTTTCGGCCTGTCCATTGGCTTGCAGGTGATATGGGGCTGATTTCTTATGAATTACTAAGAATTCATTCAGTAAGGCTTCTATTACTTCATTCACAAAATGCGTGCCTCTATCACTCACAATTTCTATCGAGAGTCCAAATCTAGTGAAAACGTTTTTGAAGAGAAACTTGGCTGTAGTTCTTGCATCGTTTTTCTTGGTTGCTTTAGCTTCAACCCATTTGGTCAAATAGTCTGTGGCTACGATTATGTACTCAGCATGGGATCCTTTAGCTGGTGGGCTAATAGGTCTTATGAAGTCTATTCCCCATTTAGTGAAGGCTCTCGCACTCATCATGGGTTTCAGTGGCATTTCATCTCTTCTAAGTGGATATTTCATTTGTTGACAAGTATCACATTGTTGCACATATGTGGCTGCATCTTGATGTAGAGTTGGCCACCACATTCCTGCAAAGAGAATCATTTTTGCAGTTTTATCTGCAAAGAAATGTTCCCATGCAGCTCTTGTATGTGCCATTTCTAAAACAGCAAGATACTCGCCTTCATGAATGCACAGTCGTAGATGATTATCTCTTCCTCGCTTAAAGAGTTGTTTTCCTATGAGGGCATAGTCCTTGCTTTGTTCTACAAGTGCACATTTCCTTGCTAGAGTAGCTCCTTCTGGGTACTCTTTAGTCTTCAGGAATTTTACCAGAGGCATTCTCCATCTTGGTGCTATGGTGGAGTAGCATAAATTAGAGTTCTCTTATAGATTCCGTTCTTGACAAGTTGGGCAGGCTGATACATAGTTATGTGTATCCCTTTGCACGGTTGGCCAATATATGCCTAATCTCTTCAATGTTTGCCATGTTCCGTTTTCATTTAAATGAGTTTTCCATTGATTTACATGTGCTTTTTGAAGCCACATTTCTTGTTCCTCCTCTTCCACGCATCTCATGAGTAATCCACTTGAGTCTTGGTGATATAGGCTTCCAACAATGATATGAAGGTTTTTAGTCTTCCATAAATCTTGATTTCGGTTTGGGGAGATCCCATGTTTAGGTCCATATGTGAGTATTGGGATCAACTTTTCTGCCCATTGGAGACATACTTCGAGATTAAAAAGCTATGTGTTAGGCAGATCATCTGGTACTCCTATGGGTGGTTCTCCATGTGTCATTCTTGATAGGTGATCTGCTCTAATGTGGGTATTCCCTTTCTTGACAACTACTTCAAAATCAAATTCCATCAGCAATAGAAACCATCGTACTAGTCGTCCTGTATTACAAGGCTTATTGACTAAGTACAGTAGGGCTTGATGATCAATGAAGAATTTGAATTTGTTTGCCAATAAGTAGTGTCGAAACTTCTTTACTGCGTACACCATTCCTAGGCCTTCTCTTTCAGTGGTATAATTGTGCTCCGCTTGATTCAATTGTCTACTGACATAGGCTATAGGGTGGTCTAACTTTCCTGTATCTATGGGTTGAGCTAGGATGCAACCAATGGCAAACTTGGAAGCATCTACGTGAATGTGAAATGGTTTGTTCCAATTAGGTACTCGAAGGATTGGGGTTGAACTTAATCGACTCTTTAATTCGTTAAAGGCCTTTTCACGTTCTTTTGTCCAATCAAACTGAGACAATAATGCATAAAGAGGTTTAGCAATTATGGCATACATGTGTATAAATCTTCGGTAGTATCCACAATGTCCCATAAATGCTTGTACTTCTTTAGCAGTCTTTGGTCTCGATAAATCCAGAATTACTTTGATTTTGTCTTCATCAGTTGAGATTCCATTCTTAGAGACAATATGTCCTAATATCTTTCCTTGTCGAACCATGAAGACACACTTTTCTGGATTGAGGCATACTCTATATTGTCGACATTTGGCAAAGATCTTTCCTAGTTTAGGGATATGTTCTGATCGTATAGCTGAATATGTGCATAAATCATCCACGTATACCTCCATACTCTTTCTCAGGAACTCCTTGAATACATGGCACATCAATCTTTGGAAAGTGGTTGGGGCATTGGTTAGGCCGAAAGGCATAACCCTAAAGGCGTATACTCCCCATTCAGTTGCAAAGGCTATTTTATGTTGGTCCTCAGGGGCAATGGCTACCTGATTATATCCTGAAAAGCCTTCCAAAAAACTATAAACTTCCTTTCCTGCCACTCTTTCCAAAAGATGATCTGTGATGGGTAATGGGTAACTATCCCTTATGGTGGCAGCATTTACTTTCTTCAGATTAATGCATACTCTTAACTTACCATTCTTTTTCAGCACGTACCAAAGGTGACACCCATTCCGTATGTTCAATCTCATAAATGAACCCATCATCCAATAGCTTATCTATCTCTTCTTTAATCTTTGCTGAGTAAACATCGTTATATGTGTAAGGTCTTTGTTTGGAAGGTTTAGCTTCAGATGTCATAGGGATTCTATGGGCACATATAGAAGGATCTACTCCTTTCAAATCCTTTTATGTCCAAGCAAAGACATCCCTATATTCTCTTATGAGTCGTATTAACTCTTGTTCTTCCTCCATTGAGACATCTTGACCTATAAAAGTACATCTTTATTCTCCTTCCTCCAAAGTTACTACTATTTTCTTGGTTTGCTCTTTATTGTCATATGCTATTCGTGGCTGTGCTTCTCGTTTCGGCATTTGAATAGCAATTTTCCTCTCTTCTACTTTGTATTTTTTGAAGTGGGCAGGCACTTCAAATTGGTCTTGATGCTTGTTGTCTTCATCCTTTTTTGATTTATCTAATCCAAGCTCTTCTTCTTGTGTCCTTTCTTGATTTATTTCATGAAGTATGACACTTACTCCTTGAGTTCCATTTTCCGTTTCCATATGTTCATGTTCCATTTCAATGCTCTCATAATCCTCTTTCCATTCATTTTCAATTACTTCTCCTTCTTCAGCCTCTTGAAGAACTACCACGTATAGACTAACATCATATCCTTCCTCATCAATTCATTCATTCATGGTTATCACTTCTTCGTTTACACATACATCGAGAGTGGCTAAAATCTCCATCCAACCATGAGGTTCGAATTCTTCATCTAGGAATATTTGAGGCATATAGGCTGGATCTTGTACAGATCTAGCGATTCCTTGCCTTTGCTGCCATCCTTTCCTTCTATCCTCCTCCTTTTTTGCAGTTTGGCATATCCATAGATGAGTGTCTTCATTTATCCATGATTGATCACTTGAACCTATACTGTGAATCGACTGCTCATCTTCTTCTTTATGAATTTGATTCCATTGCAAGGGGGGAACATCTTGATATGTGTAATTGTGGAGATTTATTCTTGTGGTGGTTCCTTCATGTTGTAAGTATACCGCGTCTTTTCCCCAATCTTGCACTACCTTTAGCTGTCTCATGAAGGATCTTCCAAGTATCATTTCATAAGTGCTAGCCCTTTCAAATTGACATATTGCTAAGGTGTGCTCGAATTCAACTCCGCAAGTGGTAAAAATTACCCATTCCAATACTCCCAAGGGTCGTTCAGTGTGTCTGTTTGCCATTTGTATCTTCATGCGTGTTGGTCTTAGAGCTGGTTTTCCCCATTTCTCCCAGATTTCTTTAGTAGCGATTCCTACTCCGGCTCTAGAATCACTACAAGGAATACGGGCGTATAGCGACGGTTAAGGCGATAGAATTTCATCGTTATAAAATTGCAACTTGCATCGTAATTAGCGTCGCACGCCGACTGTCGATTAAACGATGCAGAAAATGACGGTATTTGTGACTTGTGACACGATGAGATTGCGAAGTTCCCATAAAACGTTGCTAAAATGACGCAATTTAAAAGCGTCGCATAAGCGACGCTTTTTTGCATCGCATAGGCGACGTTACTTGCCGTCGTATAAGCGACGCTAAAATTATCGCGTACTCAACGACGAATAGCATCGCTTACACAACGATCTGTTGACGGACAAAAATTAAAACGTTGGAGGCTCTGCGATCGGCATTTTCACGCATCCGATCGAAGAGCTCTCCAACATTCGCAATTGCGCTGCGCTTACGAGCTGAAGCAAGTATATGCAGAATTGTTGTTTTGCCTAAGCTCTCTCTTATTGTCTCCCTCTATCTTTGTTTCTCTCTTTCTACATCTTTCTCTCTTTGAATTCTCTCTCTCTCTCTAGATCTCTCTCTCTAGATCTCTCTCTCTCTCTAGATCTCTCTCTCCCTAGATCTCTCTCTCTCTCTCTCTCTCTCTCTCTCTCTCTCTCTCTCTCTCTCTCTTTTCTTTCTCTCTTTATTGCAGGTTATTCAAGAAGCTAACCAAGCAAAAAGTATGGCTAACAATTGTAAGTACAATTTCTATTCTTTGTAGATCATTTGAAGTGTGTTATTTTCATGACTTAGCATACTCACACTTAGTGATATGCACTCATACACTTATACATAATGAAGATGCACTTTCACACATATACATATATACACATGCACATACACACACATATATACACATAGATACATGTGCACATACACTTAGACATACACACATATACACATGCATATGCACAAACATTCCTACAACCACATAAAAAGACGTCCATGCATGCATTGTTGTATATATATATATATATATATATATATATATATATATATATATATATATATATATATATATATATATATATATATATATATATATACACATACACACATTAACATATATGCAAATACATGTATATGCACATCCACATACACATGCATGTTTCATACATATACACATGCATATACATATACACATATACACATATACATATACATATACATATACATATACACACATATACATATACATGCATATACATGTACACACACATACATATACATGCATATACATATACACACACATACACAAGAACATGCACATACTCATACACACATATACATTTATACATGCACATGCACATACATACATATACACACACATACACATGCACATACATACATATACACACACATACATATACTCTTAGGTACACACATATGAATGAATTATATAATTAAAGTATTAAAACACATATACACATGCACACACACATGCACACACACATGCATATACCTACATATACACATATACATGCACATACACACACATACACATAGAGTTATACATATACATGCATATACATATACACACACATACACAAGAACATGCACATATTGATACATACATATACACTTATACATGCACATGCACATACATACATATACACACACATACACATGCACATACATACATATACATATACACACACATACATATACACTTAGGTACACACATATGAATGAGTTATATAATTAAAGTATTAAAGCACATATACACATGCACACACATGCACATACCTACATATACACATATACATGCACATACAAACATATACACATAGAGTTATACATATACATGCATATACATATACTATTGGAATCAATGTCCAATAATCTTTCGTCCATGCGAACTTGAAACTTCGTAGTGTGAAACCATCTTTTACAAAGTTAAAAGATAACAAAATCAAAAGCAAAACACTTACGTTTTTTTAATATCGCATATAGAAAAGCGTAGAAGTTTTACGATATGAGTTTGCTTTTGTAATTAAATCGCAAGAGCTTTATTCATGGACGATCGTAGCTTTTTATTAAGACTTTCAAAGAGTTACAACTACTATATAAGGAGGATCTTGGCTCCTTGTATAATCACTCACTCAAAGATCTAGAGCTTGGAGATCTTCTTGAAGACAGAGTGTTCTCACACTCTTGAAGGAGGTGAAGTTTTGGTGAACGAGAGGCTACTCTCATTGCAGCAAGAAGTCTTCTACGAGGTGGTGGTAACTATCTTTTGTGAGTTAACCTTGTGGTTGATTTACAATTTTGTTACACTATTTTGTTAGCTTCATTGCTTCATTCTCTTCACACACACTTAGATTATTTCGACATAATCTAAATTTTGTATCATCATCTTCTTATTCTTCCATTAGTGAGTGCACCACTTTATATGGTTGAGTAGTACTCCCATGTTGTAATTTGGACATCTATTATTTTAGTGAAGTAAGCATCCAGCTTACGTTCCCTATCCTTGTCTCAAGATCTCTTTCTTTCTCTATCTCACTTATCATCTTGTCAATTAAGTTGTGTATGCTCAAAAGGTTTTAGTATTGGAACGATCTTGGGGCCCCAAATTCCAACACTTGGTATCAGAGCTTTACGGTTTTGGTATTAGAGCTACATAATTGACATACACACTTAAGATAAGATGAGTGAGATTAGAATTGAGATTGAAGACAAGTTGGATGGATCTTCTAATTATCCCATGTGGAGTTTCATGATGATGAACTTGTTAGTGACAAAGGATTTATGGAGTATCGTCAATGGATCCTTAACAAGACCAAGACGAGAAGGCGAAGAAGGGTCTACAGCAACTTCAATAGGTACTAGAATTACAATTACAAAACCAACAGAAGAAGAGGTAACCACTTCGACATCCAGAGTCACTGCTAGGTCTTTACCTAGAGTTCCTCCTACTGAAGATCAGGCAAGATGGGATGCTAGAGATGCTTTAGCACTTTCATTCATAGCAATAAGTGTCAAAAAGCATATTCTACCACATATCAGATCTTGCAGAAGTTCTAATCAAGCTTGGTTAAAGATTGATAATCTTTTTCAGAGCAGAAATCCTGCTAGGAAAGCTCACTTGAGGAGACAACTAGCAAATACAAGGATGAAAGCTGGTGAGTCAATACAAACCCACATTACAAGACTCGTTGACTTGAGAGATCAACTTCTAAATGTAGGAGTTGAGATATCAGATGAAGAAATGGTAAATACGCTGATTAATTCACTTCCTATTTCATATCGATCTTTCATAACCACTCTTACCCTTACCACAAGAGATAGAGAGGTTACATTTGAAGAGTTAGAGTTCTTGTTGCTTCAAGATGAAGATCAGTTGAAGGGAATGAAGAAGCGCTTTCATCTTCATCAAAGGGTAAGAAGAAGAAGAATAAGAAGAAGGAAAAACAATCCAAGAAGGAAAGTAGATCCCTCTCACCTTCTACTTCAAATTCTGTATCTACGACATCTAAAGAGAATTCTTCTAAGAAGAAGGTAAAAATATGTTCTTTTTGCAAGAAACGTGGACATGTTCAGTCAGAATGTTATAGAAGGATTGCAACAGAAAAGAAAAAGGCATCAGGTAATGTTGTAGAAGATGATAAAAAAGGGAAATCTCAAGGTGATTCTTATGCAGTATCATCATTGAGGAAGTAGCTTTTGATCAAGTAGCTTTACAGGTTCTTTCAGCAAGTCCTTGGTTATTCGACTCAGGTGCTACTAAGCATATGACAGGTTGCAGAGATGTATTTTCGTCTCTTTCCTATTCTTCAGGTAGAAGAGTTACTATTGCAGATGGCAATGATTTGGATGTTGTGGGAATAGGTATAGTAACCCTAAAATCAAGAGAAGGTGGTAATTTTCAAATTTTAGATGTCCTTTATGTACCTGAAATGAAGATAAATCTGCTATCTATATCTGCATTTTTAAGTGATGGTTTTAAAGTTGTATTTGAGAAATTGTAAGATCTTATCACATAAAGAAGACAAGTGTCTTTTACAAGGTAAGCAACAAGGAGGGATCTTTGTTTTGTCAAAAATCAGTCAGGCATATGCAGTCAAATCTTCGTCACCGGTGGAAGATATGAAGCTATGGCATGAAAGATTTTGACATATCAGTTTTGGAGCTCTCAAGAATATCAAAGATAGAGGTATGGTTGAGAATTTATCCTCATTCAAGCTACCTGATGATTCAGATATATGTGAAGGTTGTCTTGAAGGTAAGATGCATAAACTACCTTTCAAGAAACATGGTCATATTACAGCTACCAGGAAATTATAGATTATTCATTCAGATGTGAATGGTCCTATGAGAGCAGACTCTATTCAGGGTTTCAAGTATTTTGTCCTATTTGTGGATGATTTTACAAGATACTCATGGATCTATGGTCTTAAGTCGAAGTCAGAAGTCTTTCCTATGTTCAAGAAGTTTGTAGCTATGGTTGAAAATGAAAGTTAGGAAACTGTCCAGATTCTCAAAAGTGATAGAGGTGGAGAATACTTGTCAAATGATTTCGAGACATTTCTCGATGAGAAAGGTATTACTCGACACCTTACTAGTGCTTATACTCCTCAACAAAATGGTGTTGCAGAAAGAAAGAATAGAGTACTTGTTGAAATGATGCGGAGCATGATGGTATCCAAGAAGCTTTCACCGAAATTCTGGTTTGATGCAGTACATACAGCTAATCACATTTTAAATAGGTCATCTACAAAAGCTTTAAAGGTAATCACACCATATGAGGCTTATTATGGTAGAAAACCTAATGTGAGTTACTTCAAAGTGTTTGGATCACTTTCTTATGTACATGTTGAGAGAAAAGACCGAGGCAAACTAGATGTAAAGGCAAAGAAAGTTGTTTTTATTGGATATCCTATTGAAAGCAAAGGATACAGGTTTATGTTCCAGAGACAGGTGAAGTTATTCTTTCACGTAATGCTTATATTGCTGAAGATAAGGTTTATGATAAAGAAGCAGAAATTCCGGAGTTCATTAGTGAAAATGACTATGGATTTTTTAGAAAGATTCTGGATGTACATGTTTAGCCATATCAGGAGGGAGTTAAAACTCAAATTCCTAATATTCAAGAAAAAGTTGAAGAAAGAGGAATTTCACAACCTTCTACAGAGTCAGTTCCACAAGAGACTTTGGTTCCAGAAATGGAAGAAGTTAAAGTTCGAAAAAGTCCTAGTACCTCGACAGGACAAGTTTCAGAACCTATGGAAGCTGAAAGTTCCGAAAGAGTTTCACCACTATTCAAGGATACACCTACATGGTTATATCAGACTTGGAAAGATAGTGGTATAAAGACGTTTAAAGGAAGAACAAGGAGTCAGACTAGACAACAACAACAAGATCATGTAAGAACAAGAAGTCAAACTAGACAGCACAAAGACCATGTAAGTTTTGCTGAAGACTTCGAGATTCATGATATTTTGGCACTTACGACTGTTGAAGATGAAACTGCGTGTGTTAAAGGTGCACTTAACATTCCTATTTGGAGAAAAGCTATGCAAGAAGAGATTGATTCTATTCATAAGAATCAAACTTGGCAGCTATGTGAGTTACCAGAAGGAAAGAAGGCTATAGGTGTAAAATGGATCTTCAAAATCAAAAGGAAAGCAGATGGTACTATTGATAGATACAAGGCCAGGTTGGTTGTCAAAGGATATGCACAACAAAAAGGTATTGATTATGATGAGACATTTGCTCCTACGTCTAGGATGACTATTATTAGGTCAGTACTTGCTCTAGCAGCACATTTTGGTTGGCATATATATCAACTTGACATTAAGACTGCTTTTCTAAATGGTGATTTACACGAGGATGTGTATATTCAGCAGCCAGAAGGTTTTGAAGAGACAGGTAAAGAACACTTAGTGTGTAAGCTTATAAAAGCTTTGTATGGTTTAAAACAGGCACCTAGAGCATGGTATCAAAAGATACATACATATCTTTTATCCATTGGTTTCCATAACTCAGATGCGGCTCCAACTCTTTATGTCAAAGTTGAAACAGGTATGATGATTATAGCAATCATTTATGTGGATGATATTATAGTCACAGGTCCCAAAGATGAAGATTTGCAGATGTTCAAAGAAGAATTGAAGCAAACATTTGATGTAAATGATTTAGGCATTTTACATTATTATCTTGGGATTCAGTTTTTGTTTCGAGATGAGTGTATCTACATGACACAACAAAAGTACATTGAGAAACTTTTGGAAAGGTTTCAGATGGGTGATTCCAAACCTATGCAAACACCTATGGATCAGAACATATCTTTACAAATGGTAGCAGATGCAGAGCCATTTGATGCTACTCTATATAGTCAAGCAGTTCGTTGCTTGATATATCTTTGTAATACACGTCCTGATATACAGTTTGCAGTTTCTCAAGTATCAAGGTTCATGCAGAATCCAACAGTGTTACATTGGAAAGCAGTAAAGTGGATCTTTCGATATTTGAAGGGAACTTCAAATTATGCTATGGTATTTTTGAAATCTACACATTTGTTACTAAAAGGATTTTCAGATTGTGATTGGGCAGGTGATAGAGACACAAGAAGAAGTACTAGTGGATTTTGTTTTTATCTTGGAGATTGTCTTATCTCATGGTTTTCAAAAAGACAACCCACTATTGCCACTTCATCGTGTGAAGCTGAATATCGTGCATCATTTATAGCTACTCTAGAGTCAGTATGGTTGCAGAAGATTTTTAGTTATCTTGATGTAAGAGTACATCAACCCATTCAGATATTTTCAGATAGCCAGAGTGATATAGCTATAGCTAAAAATCCAGTGCATCATGCAAGGACAAAGCATATAGAGGTACACTACCACTATATTCGAGAGCAGATAGCTAAGAAGCACATTGAGCTGGTTTATATTCCTTCTAGTGAGAATGTTGCAGATATATTTACCAAAGCATTGACTAGAGATAGTCATGAGAAGATTTGCAGGTTATTGAAGCTTATATCATTGTGACATTGAAGGAGGGATTGTTGGAATCAATGTCCACTAATCTTTCGTCCATGCAAACCTGAAACTTCGTAGTGTGAAACCATCTTTTACGAAGTTAAAAGATAACAAAATCAAAAGCAAAACACTTACGTTTTTTTAATATCGCATATAGAAAAGCGTAGAAGTTTTACGATATGAGTTTGCTTTTGTAATTAAATTGCAAGAGCTTTATTCATGGACGATCGTAGCTTTTTATTAAGATTTTCAAAGAGTTACAACTACTATATAAGGAGGATCTTGGCTCCTTGTATAATCACTCACTCAAAGATCTAGAGCTTGGAGATCTTCTTGAAGACAGAGTGTTCTCACACTCTTGAAGGAGGTGAAGTTTTGGTGAAGGAGAGGCTACTCTCATTGCAGCAAGAAGTCTTCTACGAGGTGGTGGTAACTATCTTTTGTGAGTTAACCTTGTGGTTGATTTACAGTTTCGTTACACTATTTTGTTAGTTTCATTACTTCATTCTCTTCACACACACTTAGATTATTTCGACATAATCTAAATTTTGTATCATCATCTTCTTATTCTTCCATTAGTGAGTGCACCACTTTATATGGTTGAGTAGTACTCCCATGTTGTAATTTGGACATCTATTATTTTAGTGAAGTAAGCATCCAGCTTACGTTTCCTATCCTTGTCTCAAGATCTCTTTCTTTCTCTATCTCACTTATCATCTTGTCAATTAAGTTGTGTATGCTCAAAAGGTTTTAGTATTGGAACGATCCTCGGGCCCCAAATTCCAACACTTGGTATCAGAGCTTTACGGTTTTGGTATTAGAGCTACATAATTGACATACACACTTAAGATAAGATGAGTGAGATTAGAATTGAGATTGAAGACAAGTTGGATGGATCTTCTAATTATCCCATGTGGAGTTTCATGATGATGAACTTGTTAGTGACAAAGGATTTATGGAGTATCGTCAATGGATCCTTAACAAGACCAAGACGAGAAGGCGAAGAAGGGTCTACAACAGCTTCAATAGGTACTAGAATTACAATTACAAAACCAACAGAAGAAGAGGTAACCACTTCGACATCCAGAGTCACTGCTAGGTCTTTACCTAGAGTTCCTCCTACTGAAGATCAGGCAAGATGGGATGCTAGAGATGCTTTAGCACTTTCATTCATAGCAATAAGTGTCAAAAAGCATATTCTACCACATATCAGATCTTGCAGAAGTTCTAATCAAGCTTGGTTAAAGATAGATAATCTTTTTCAAAGCAGAAATCCTTCTAGGAAAGCTCACTTGAGGAGACAACTAGCAAATACAAGGATGAAAGCTGGTGAGTCAATACAAACCCACATTACAAGACTCGTTGACTTGAGAGATCAACTTCTAAATGTAGGAGTTGAGATATCAGATGAAGAAATGGTAAATACGTTGATTAATTCACTTCCTATTTCATATCGATCTTTCATAACCACTCTTACCCTTACCACAAGAGATAGAGAGGTTACATTTGAAGAGTTAGAGTTCTTGTTGCTTCAAGATGAAGATCAGTTGAAGGGAATGAAGAAGCGCTTTCATCTTCATCAAAGGGTAAGAAGAAGAAGAATAAGAAGAAGGAAAAACAATCCAAGAAGGAAAGTAGATCCCTCTCACCTTCTACTTCAGATTCTGTATCTACGACATCTAAAGAGAATTCTTCTAAGAAGAAGGTAAAAATATGTTCTTTTTGCAAGAAACGTGGACATGTTCAGTCAGAATGTTATAGAAGGATTGCAGCAGAAAAGAAAAAGGCATCAGGTAATGTTGTAGAAGATGATAAAAAAGGGAAATCTCAAGGTGATTCTTATGCATGTATCACCATTGAGGCAGTAGCTTTTGATCAAGCAGCTTTACAGGTTCTTTCAGCAAGTCCTTGGATATTCGACTCAGGTGCTACTAAGCATATGACAGGTTGCAGAGATGTATTTTCGTCTCTTTCCTATTCTTCAAGTAGAAGAGTTACTATTGCAGATGGCAATGATTTGGATGTTGTGGGAATAGGTATAGTAACCCTAAAATCAAGAGAAGGTGGTAATTTTCAAATTTTAGATGTCCTTTATGTACCTGAAATGAAGATAAATCTGCTATCTATATCTGCATTTTTAAGTGATGGTTTTAAAGTTGTATTTGAGAAAGATCTTTGTAAGATCTTATCACATAAAGAAGACAAGTGTCTTTTACAAGGTAAGCAACAAGGAGGGATCTTTGTTTTGTCAAAAATCAGTCAGGCATATGCAGTCAAATCTTCGTCACCGGTGGAAGATATGAAGCTATGGCATGAAAGATTTTGACATATTAGTTTTGGAGCTCTCAAGAATATCAAAGATAGAGGTATGGTTGAGAGTTTATCCTCATTCAAGCTACCTGATGATTTAGATATATGTGAAGGTTGTCTTGAAGGTAAGATGCATAAACTACCTTTCAAGAAACATGGTCATATTACAGCTACCAGGAAATTATAGATTATTCATTCAGATGTGAATGGTCCTATGAGAGCAGACTCTATTCAGGGTTTCAAGTATTTTGTCCTATTTGTGGATGATTTTACAAGATACTCATGGATCTATGGTCTTAAGTCGAAGTCAGAAGTCTTTCCTATGTTCAAGAAGTTTGTAGCTATGGTTGAAAATGAAAGTTAGGAAACTGTCCAGATTCTCAAAAGTGATAGAGGTGGAGAATACTTGTCAAATGATTTCGAGACATTTCTCGATGAGAAAGGTATTATTCGACACCTTACTAGTGCTTATACTCCTCAACAAAATGGTGTTGCAGAAAAGAAAGAATAGAGTACTTGTTGAAATGATGCGGAGCATGATGGCATCCAAGAAGCTTTCACCAAAATTCTGGTTTGATGCAGTACATACAGCTAATCACATTTTAAATAGGTCATCTACAAAAGCTTTAAAGGTAATCACACCGTATGAGGCTTATTATGGTAGAAAACCTAATGTGAGTTACTTCAAAGTGTTTGGATCACTTTCTTATGTACATGTTGAGAAAAAAGACCGAGGCAAACTAGATGTAAAGGCAAAGAAAGTTGTTTTTATTGGATATCCTGTTGAAAGCAAAGGATACAGGTTTTATGTTCCAGAGACAGGTGAAGTTATTCTTTCACGTAATGCTTATATTGCTGAAGATAAGGTTTATGATAAAGAAGCAGAAATTCCGGAGTTCATTAGTGAAAATGACTATGGATTTTTTAGAAAGATTCTGGATGTACATGTTCAGCCATATCAGGAGGGAGTTAAAACTCAAATTCCTAATATTCAAGAAAAAGTTGAAGAAAGAGGAATTTCACAACCTTCTACAGAGTCAGTTCCACAAGAGACTTTGGTTCCAGAAATGGAAGAAGTTAAAGTTCCAGAAAGTCCTAGTACCTCGACAGGACAAGTTTCAGAACCTATGGAAGCTGAAAGTTCCAAAACAGTTTCACCACTATTCAAGGATACGCCTACATGGTTATATCAAACTTAGAAAGATAGTGGTATAAAGACGTTGACTGGAAGAACAAGGAGTCAGACTAGACAACAACAACAAGATCATGTAAGAACAAGAAGTCAAACTAGACAGCAAAAAGATCATGTAAGTTTTGCTGAAGACTTCGAGATTCATGATATTTTGGCACTTACGACTGTTGAAGATGAAACTGCGTGTGTTAAAGGTGCACTTAACATTCCTATTTGGAGAAAAGCTATGCAAGAAGAGATTGATTCTATTCATAAGAATCAAACTTGGCAGCTATGTGAGTTACCAGAAGGAAAGAAGGCTATAGGTGTAAAATGGATCTTCAAAATCAAAAGGAAAGCAGATGGTACTATTGATAGATACAAGGCCAGGTTGGTTGTCAAAGGATATGCACAACAAAAAGGTATTGATTATGATGAGACATTTGCTCCTACGTCTAGGATGACTATTATTAGGTCAGTACTTGCTCTAGCAGCACATTTTGGTTGGCATATATATCAACTTGACATTAAGACTGCTTTTCTAAATGGTGATTTACACGAGGATGTGTATATTCAGCAGCCAGAAGGTTTTGAAGAGAAAGGTAAAGAACACTTAGTGTGTAAGCTTATAAAAGCTTTGTATGGTTTAAAACAGGCACCTAGAGCATGGTATCAAAAGATACATACATATCTTTTATCCATTGGTTTCCATAACTCAGATGCGGCTCCAACTCTTTATGTCAAAGTTGAAATAGGTATGATGATTATAGCAATCATTTATGTGGATGATATTATAGTCACAGGTCCCAAAGATGAAGATTTGCAGATGTTCAAAGAAGAATTGAAGCAAACATTTGATGTAAATGATTTAGGCATTTTACATTATTATCTTGGGATTCAGTTTCTGTTTCGAGATGAGTGTATCTACATGACACAACAAAAGTACATTGAGAAACTTTTGGAAAGGTTTCAGATGGGTGATTCCAAACCTATGCAAACACCTATGGATCAGAACATATCTTTACAAATGGTAGCAGATGCAGAGCCATTTAATGCTACTCTATATAGTCAAGCAGTTGGTTGCTTGATATATCTTTGTAATACACGACCTGATATACAGTTTGCAGTTTCTCAGGTATCAAGGTTCATGCAGAATTCGACAGTGTTACATTGGAAAGCAGTAAAGTGGATCTTTCGATATTTGAAGGGAACTTCAAATTATGCTATGGTATTTTTGAAATCTACACATTTGTTACTAAAAGGATTTTCAGATTGTGATTGGGCAGGTGATAGAGACACAAGAAGAAGTACTAGTGGATTTTGTTTTTATCTTGGAGATTGTCTTATCTCATGGTTTTCAAAAAGACAACCCACTATTGCCACTTCATCGTGTGAAGCTGAATATCGTGCATCATTTATAGCTACTCTAGAGTCAGTATGGTTGCAGAAGATTTTTAGTTATCTTGATGTAAGAGTACATCAACCCATTCAGATATTTTCAGATAGCCAGAGTGATATAGCTATAGCTAAAAATCCAGTGCATCATGCAAGGACAAAGCATATAGAGGTACACTACCACTATATTCGAGAGCAGATAGCTAAGAAGCACATTGAGCTAGTTTATATTCCTTCTAGTGAGAATGTTGTAGATATATTTACCAAAGCATTGACTAGAGATAGTCATGAGAAGATTTGCAGGTTATTGAAGCTTATATCATTGTGACATTGAAGGAGGGATTGTTGGAATCAATGTCCAATAATCTTTCGTCCATGCAAACCTAAAACTTCGTAGTGTGAAACCATCTTTTACGAAGTTAAAAGATAAAAAAATCAAAAGCAAAACACTTACGTTTTTTTAATATTGCATATAGAAAAGCGTAGAAGTTTTACGATATGAGTTTGCTTTTGTAATTAAACTGCAAGAGCTTTAGTCATGGACGATCGTAGCTTTTTATTAAGATTTTCAAAGAGTTACAACTACTATATAAGGAGGATCTTGGCTCCTTGTATAATCACTCACTCAAAGATCTAGAGCTTGGAGATCTTCTTGAAGACAGAGTGTTCTCACACTCTTGAAGGAGGTGAAGTTTTGGTGAAGGAGAGGCTACTCTCATTGCAGCAAGAAGTCTTCTACGAGGTGGTGGTAACTATCTTTTGTGAGTTAACCTTGTGGTTGATTTACAATTTCGTTACACTATTTTGTTAGTTTCATTGCTTCATTCTCTTCACACACACTTAGATTATTTCGACATAATCTAAATTTTGTATCATCATCTTCTTATTCTTCCATTAGTGAGTGCACCACTTTATATGGTTGAGTAGTACTCCCATGTTGTAATTTGGACATCTATTATTTTAGTGAAGTAAGCATCCAGCTTACGTTCCCTATCCTTGTCTCAAGATCTCTTTCTTTCTCTATCTCACTTATCATCTTGTCAATTAAGTTGTGTATGCTCAAAAGGTTTTAGTATTGGAACGATCCTGGGGCCCCAAATTCCAGCATATACACATACGTACATACACATGCATATGCACATACTCATACACACATATACACTTATACATGCACATGCGCATACATACATATACACACACATACACATGCACATACATACATATACACACACATACATAATTAAAGTATTAAAACACATGCCTAATATAAACAATAATAACAATCAATAGAACAAAACTCTTCATTACTTAATACCATACACATGATTCAAAACATAACTGAAATTATATATATATATATATATATATATATATATATATATATATATATATATATATATATATATATATATATATATATATATATATATATATATATATATATATCCTCATCCTCATCGTCATGATCACCCTGTGACGATCGAGATCGTCCCTCCTGTGTCTGTCTCTCCGCCTCATCCATATTTGTCTCTCCATAATACTCTTGTATTACATATAACAAACATAAATAAATAAAATAATTAAAACATTCATAAAAACAAAATAATTATATAAAATTTAAAAATACTCACAAAGGCATCAAGATGATCTTGCATATACTCGCTCAAACGTCGATATCCAAAATGTGTAGCATACTCGATCTCCTGTTTCGTAGGATATCGGCCATAATCCTTACGCTGCAATGAAACAAATAAAAAACATTAGTTGCTTGCATTTTAACTAAAATAAAAAATATACTCACAATAACACATATACTTACAAACGTAGCTACAAAACCATTATGGCCCATTTGGCATAGGTGCGATGTGTGGCCCGACTCCACTCTCTTCTTTGCAGCAGCCTGTTTATTCAAGAAAAAAAATACATAAATTAAATGTAGAAAATTACTAAAATATATAAAAATTATAAATATAAACTATTAATTTGTGTACCTTTTGCTGAGGAAATGACTCCTGAAGACGTAGCTATCTACAAAAAAACTGCCACGACTCAGGGGGTATGCTAGCTCGCCTCTTATTTTTTTCGACCATACAATATCTCCTGTTTATTTAATCTCAAATAGAAAAAAAAGTCAGAATACATACACATATATACACACACATACACATACACATACCCACATACACATATACATGCAAACATATATGCATGCATATATGTATACATATACACATATACATACATATAACATAAACATACATATACATATCCACATATATACGTACACACACATGCATGCATATACACTCATTCATACAAAATACATGCATTTATCCCACAATAATATGTAGTTGTGTATATGTGAATATGTGTGTATGTGTAAATGTGTATATGTGAATATGTGTGTATGTGTAAATATGTATATGTGAATTTTTTGTTTATGTAGATAATCAAACTATTAATATCAAATATCATTATTTGTAGATTCTGATCAATCAGATGGAACTCCACCACCGTCTCCTCTTCGTGCAACGACTTTATACTGTAAGTATATGAAATATTTAATTTTAAATATATTTGATGGATACATAACTTATATTTTTTTTTATGTTTCTTATTATGTGCAGATTCTGATCAATCAGAGGGTACTCCACCACCTCGTACCCATGCAACGACTTCACATGTGTCCTCCGATAGGAATTATGATGAATTTTACTATGAAGAGCATATTATATGTTGTTGTAACTCTTGTTATGGCACGTATCGAAGACCACGATTGGAATGTATTGAACATGAGGCAGAGTATGGTACTTTTGAGCGTGCACCATCACCTAGTCAACGTGATAATGCTTGGGTATGTATTTTCTATATATATTAATGTCATTATTTTATTTAAAAACCATATATAAAATCAAATTATTGTTGATATACAAGAATACTTGCTCGATGATGATGATGATGATGATTTTTCTCATAATGTTAATATACCTCGTACACGTCATGGACTTGCTATTCATCAATTACAAGCAGAGGTTTCTAGAAATCCTCTACCTCTTGGTTTAGAGAATGAAACGGTTGGAGATTATCCATTGCCAGCTCGTGATTGTTCTTTAGTACAAACATATGATAGAAGAAGATATGGAGGATGGAATAGAGGACCACTTCCTTTAGATGGAGAGGTTTTCAACTTTTGGGGTAATCGCTATATGATTGCTCCATCCACTATTACTAATGTTGGTCGTGGTCTCTTTATTGTAGAGGATTTGTATGTGCCTCCGAACTCTGAAGTCACTCTTATGTCATTTTGTGGTCCTATATATGGATGGGGAGATTGGCATCGACTTTCACGTTATGTTCAAAGCATGAGTACTTATGGAATATGCTTGAACGCAGCATCCCTTACTAGTAGAAGGATTTTACATGCAGAAAATGAAAGATTATATATTGATGGAAGACCTTACACACATGGAAATATAGCAGGTTTAATAAATAGTAGTCGAGGGTTACATAATAGTTCAAGGACTAATTGCACATTTGAGGAGCGTGAAAATATTCATGAATCACCATACATGAGTAGAGATGTATCAAGATACATAGTTGTCAATGCTATTACTACATTACATGCTGGTGATGAACTATTAGTGAATTATGGATGGCGTAGACCTCCAAGAGCACCTTTTAGCTAGAGAGAATAAAAATTTTCTATCCATATTTAATAAGTTATATAATTAATTTTATATTCGAAGTTTACTTTTTATTCATTTATGGAATACTAATGAGTTTTATTTATATGTGTAGATTCCAACGTATGATGTTGATGATATTCATCCACAACATTCACAATTACCAGTAAGACCACGATTATCAGAAGCTTCCATGAGGAGGCTACGCAAAACTAATCATGTGCAATATGCAAAGTTGAAAGATCTATATTCAAAAGACGATAAAGTACAAGATTTGTGTGACAATGATGAAGATGATGGCATGGCAGATTTTATTGAGGATTGGTATCAAAATGACAGTGAGAGCATTGATATTTCTAAAAATGAGAAATATCTTCGAGAGGAATGTCTAAAGCATGTATATGAAGGAAGTCGTTTGACACGACTAAGTGCGAGCTTACTTATTCTCAACCTTCAAAATCGTTTTGGATGGAGTAATGTATCTGTTTCAACACTATTAAGGTATAATTTTCAATTTTCTATCTATTTATATATATATATAAATATATATATATATATAAATACATGCAAGTTTTTATTCTTACTTTAGATAAGATAAGAAGAAGAACTTGAATTGAATGGATACGATTGTTTGGATGGCAGGATATGATTGTTTGGATGGCAGGATACGATTGTTTGTTTTGGAGGATATGAATGATTTGTCGATTCACAAATATGTTCAGTTTGAAAGTGTGAATCGACAAAGCATTCAATGAAGGTACATACTTCATGTGTCCAAAACAAACAACCGTATCCTGCCATCCAAAACAATCAAATTTTGTGTAAATATTTTGAAAGATGCATTAATAGTTTTAAAAGATGCACGGACAAAAAGTGTCCATTCAATTCAAGTTCTTGTTCTTACCTTATCTAAAGTAAGAATAAAAACCTACATGTATATATGTATATTTATTTATTTACCTTTTTTAATATATCTTTTTTTGATAAACTTACAGGTTATTATCTGAAAAGTTTTTACCAAGTCAGAATATTCTTCCTACCTCACATGATGAAATGAAGAAGATAATCAACAATCTTGGTATAGATTATCAATGTATACATGCATGTCCTAATGATTGTATTTTATATAGAGGTGAATATGCAGACTCTTTGACATGTCCCAAATGTCAATCTCCTCAATATAAGGGTGAAGAAGGTAAAATCCCAAAAAAGGTACTGAGACATTTTCCATTGGCTCCATGGATTAGACATATGTTTCAAAGCCCCGAATTATCAAAGCTTTTGACTTGGGGACATGATCACAAAAGTACTGATGGAATAATCAGAATTCCTCATGATAGTGTTGCTTTTCAGCATATTGATTCTACATGGCCTGAATTTGCTCAAAATCCACAAAATCTAAAGTTAGGAGTTGCATTAGATGGGGTTAATCCATTCTCCATGAAATCCAGTAAATGGTCAACATGGCCAGTGGTAGTCATAAACTACAATCTTCCACCATATCTTAGCATTAAAAAGGAACATTTAATGCTTTCACTTTTAATCCCAGGCAAAAGACAAGTTAAAGATATGAATGTATATCTTGCTCCTCTCATTGACGATCTTCAAGAGTTATGGAGAGGTATTAATGTCATTGATGTATCGAAAAGCATCAATGAAAGACATATTACGGTTCGTGGTATTGTGGCTTGGACTATTCACGATTTTCCTGGATATGGTGTTTGTTCAGGTATGATATAATTTTTTTATTCAATATGCATGTAAATAAATATGATTTAATCTAATTATATTTTTATCATTTTCCATGATGCAGGAATATCTACTAAGGGTTATAAAGCTTGTCCATATTGTGGTGATTGGTTGAGATCAATCTATAGTAAGAATCTCAACAAAAATATTTATCTTCAACATCGATGATTCTTGCCTGATGATCATCCATTAAGATCGAGAAGCGATACATTTTAATGGAAAGCTTGAAACAGGCCAGTATCCAAAACCTATGATGCCTATGGATTGGTATAAGAAATGGACAGATGGACCTCTGATAGATCCAGAAGCAGAAATCTTCAGTGATGATTTAGATAATGAGTATGTGAACAGAGGTAAAGGAAAATTGGCACTCGCTGAGAACAT
Source organism: Ceratopteris richardii (assembly GCA_020310875.1). NCBI lineage: Eukaryota > Viridiplantae > Streptophyta > Polypodiopsida > Polypodiales > Pteridaceae > Ceratopteris > Ceratopteris richardii. The sequence continues at coordinate 126,794,105 of CM035411.1, forward strand.
ATCAATATGGTATTCTTTGGAGTATTGGAAAGAGTTAAAAGTATGTCATCTTCTTGATCCTATGCATATATTCAAAAATATTGGTTATTCACTATGGCAACATCTTCTTGGACTAAAAGATACCATAGCATCAAGGAATGATTTGAAAGATCAAAAATCCAAACCAAAGTTATGGCCAGTTTTTTATAGACATCGACAAGAAACGACTTATGCATCTGCTCCTTGGGTACTTACAACAAAGGAGATATAGACTATCAACAATAGAATTCAATTGATTAAGACTCCTATAGGATATGGAGCATCGTTTCAAAACATGTTTACTATGGATGATAAGAGCTTATCTAGGTTAAAGACCCATGACTGGCATAACTTTTTGAAACATATTTTACCTTTGGTTATCGATGGATGTACAACGAAAGGAGTACGAGATGTGATCTATCGTCTTGGATCACTTATAAGGTAATTATGATACTTTTATATATAATATGTATGAATAATGGATATCTTTTATTTTTTAATTAACTTCTTTATAATTGTTTTTATGATATGTATAGGTGGATTACATCCAAAGAGATCGATAAAAATTCGATCCCACAAAAAAAACGTGAATGCAAAGAGCTACTATGTTTGATGGAAAAAGAACTTCCTATTTCATTTTTTGATATTCAGGTTCATTTATTAGTCCATCTTGTAGATGAGATAGAGATTGCAGGTGTTGTCAACACTCAATGGATGTTTTGGGTCGAGCGATTTATGGGAATACTAAAAGGTTATGTGCGACAAAGAGCAAAACCAGAAGGATCCATGGCAAAGGGTTGGATGCTTGAAGAGTGCATGTATTACGTTAGTGAGTACCTTGAAAGAGTTCATGAAGAAGCTCCACGTGCATGGACCAACGAGTCTTCTTCAAAAATAACAGATGAGGTATTGTCAGGTAAGGGGGTTCCATTCTTATTTACATTTCAAGAAAAAAATGATGTTTCTACTTGTGTAGCATATAATAGCAAATGCATGCAAGCATTCCTTAGCGAGTACGAGGAACTTCAAAGTCTCCGAAGTAAAAGGTGAAAAAACAAAAGATCTACAAAATTTCATTTCGTACATTCAAACAGGTAGAAAAAATTATATATATATTTTTTAGAGTTAGTAATTTTTTGAAGCACCTAATAATGGGTTTTTGTTGTTATATATTTTGATAGGTCATTTTGAAGGTTGACTGGTTTCGAGCAGAGTATAAAGGTAGTAATTCTACATTAAGAAAGGAATTATCTGGGTTTTGGGCAATTGATTCTTCCAAGGTAATGTGATCTACTAAAGAACCATATATTCTTCCTAGGCATATTGAACAAGCAATTTTTTGTGAAAACCCAGATGCTCATCCTTGGTGGCAAGTCATTCATGTGCAACCTAGAGGTAGGTCATTGTTTGAACAGTTTATTGTTAGAGAGATCGAAGAAAGTCCTCTTGATGATTCAGCATCAGATACTGATACATCAACATCTGAAATAGAAATTAGGATCATTATACGTGATAATGATACTAATCTTTTTTATGAAGAGGATAATTCTCTACATGCTGATTCTACTGATGAGGAAGAGGAATTACCAGAAATAGATATTAATCCATCAATAGATGATGTGATTCATGAGAACATAGATTTAACAATAGAAGAAATAAATGAAATCAATAAGGATAATGAAGATGAGACTATATTGATGTCTTACCAAAATGATGGCAATAATGAAAACATATGAGCAGATTAGATAGTAAATTCTACTCTAGTTATCGATCAATAACTTGAAGCTTCTGAATGGATATCAGATAATAGGTTTTTTTTATTAACTTGAATAACGATGAATCCTATTAGAGAGATGAAATCATGTTCTTCTAAGTTAGAACATGAAGCTCGGGGGTATGCCTAATTATTTTATATATAGCTTTATCTTCGAGGAGCAAATTTTTATCATGTATGTATGCATATGTGTGTGTATTCATGTGTATTATATGTATACATATGTTAGTATGCATATATACATATTTCATGTATATGTATGTGTTTTCATGTGTGTGATATATGTATACATGTGTTAAATATGCATATGTGTATATATGCATATGCATTTATGTAAAATATTCATGTATTCATGTAATATATGCAAGTGTTTATAATTGTGTACATGTATATATGTATATGTGTCTATGTGTAAGGTATATGTCTGCATGTATATATATGTTTATGTGTGCATGTAGGCATGTATATGTGATGTGTACATGTATATATGTATATATGTCTATGTGTAAATGTGTACATGTAATGTTAGTATGTATATATATATTTATGTGTGCATTTAGGCATGTATGTGTGATGCATAATATATCTACTCCATTTTATATTTATGTATCCTATCTACATGATGTGTATATATCTTTACATATATTATGATCCTCGTTGATTCGAGTAGCTATATATAGAGGCATAAGGTTGGGAGGAGAGACATCTCTCTAGTAAGACGTCGGAGGTGTACATATACTTCAAACATATGGCTAAAAAGTTGAATTAGAGTTTTTAAATTAGGGATTTCAAAACCCTAATATCGAAATTAGTGTTTTCAATTTAGGATTTTTGGAATAGGATTTATTTATTTATTTATTTATTTATTTATGCGTATGCATGTGTTGTGTATGTATCTGTATCTATATGTGCATATGCATGTGTTTTGTGTGTATATATGCATGTGTGTGTATGCATGTATTTATACCTCTAGTCTCTCTCTCTCATATACATACATACATGCATAAACACACATACTCATATCCACATATATATACATAAAAACAGTGCATACCGTGCATTGTCGCGACGATGAGCCATAAGTGTCCGCATCTCTTTTAAACACCACTTAAGAGACCATCATGTCCCAAACTTTGTCTCAAGTGAAATAAGCACATATTTTTTATCCCTCTCATCATTCTCACTACAAAAATAAAAAACATAATGTAAATAAAACATAAGATATATATTTCAATTTATATGTAAAACTTTTACTTACTTCCATGGTAAGTGGATAAAGCGCAGGTAAGAGTCGCATAGTGCCCGCATTCTTCTCTTGAACTCCAATCCATTCCCTATGTACACAATGTTCCCCTCTGGCTCTATGTCGCACTCTAGTCCTAAGGTGCCTATGCATGTCCTCATAGGCAACTCTGCTCTGCTATCACGTGCTAGAGGCGGTATAGGTGTCCTGAAAATAGATAGATAGAAATAAATAAAAATATGTGTTATAATATCATTAAAAAAGTTTATGAAAACAAAACATACATATGAGCAGCTAGCTCTCTTCCTGCATGTGGAGCCGAAGAAGAGCCCTCGTGAGATCGCTTGGTAAGCATCTTGATCGTATAATCCAGCTCCTCATCAGACATCTCCGAGTAATCCCGCATTATGGCCCCTAGAGTATCAGACGGAACTCTTTCTCTCATGAGACTTTTTATGAGAGTGAGTTTTGCCTTTCTCTCTCTACTGGGATCCATAATACCTAACATATAAAACAAAATGGTTAGAAATCAATATATATACGTGTACATATGTAAGTGTGTATGCATTAAGTATGTGTATGTATGCATGTGTGTGTATGTATGTGTGTGTATATGTGTGTATGTGTGTATGTGTGTATGTGTGTATGTGTGTATGCATGTGTATGTGTGTGTATGCATCATTATGTGTATATGTGTCTATGTGTGTATGTGTGTGTATATGTGTGTGTGTGTATGTATGTGCATGTGTGTGTGTGTGTATGCATGCATGTATGTATGTATGCATATGCATATGCATTATGTATGTATATATATGCATGTATGTGTATGTGTGAGTATGTCTCTCTATGTGTGTGTATGCATATATGTGTGTATGCATATATGTGTGTATGTGTGTATGTGTGTGTGTGTGTATATGTATTTGTATGTGTCTATGCATGTGTATGTGTGTGTATGCATCATTATGCGTGTAAGTGTCTATGTGTGTTTGTGTGTTTATATGTGTGCATGTGTGTGTGTCTATGTGTATGTGTGTGTGTCTATGAGTGTGTATGTGTTTATGTGTATGTATGTATCTATGTGTGTGTATGTGTCTATGTGTGTATGTGTATGCATGTATGTATGCATATGTGTGTGTATGCATGTGTATGTGTGTGTATGCATCATTATGTGTGTATGTGTCTATGTGTGTATGTGTGTGTATATGTGTGTATGTGTGTGTGTCTATGAGTGTTGATGTGTTTACATGTATGTATGTATCTATGTGTATGTATGTGTCTATGTGTGTATGTGTATGCATGTATGTATGCATATGTGTGTGTATGCATATGTATGTGTGTGTATGCATCATTATGTGTGTCTATGTATGCATGTGTATGTGTGTATGCATCATTACGTGTGTATGTGTCTATGTGTGTATATGTGTGTGTGTCTATGTGTATGTGTGTGTGTCTATGAGTGTGTATGTGTTTATGTGTATGTATGTATCTATGTGTGTGTATGTGTCTATGTGTGTATGTGTATGCATGTATGTATGCATATGTGTGTGTATGCATATGTATGTGTGTGTATGCATCATTATGTGTTTCTATGTATGCATGTGTATGTGTGTATGCATCATTACGTGTGAATGTGTCTATGTGTGTACGTGTGTGTGTATGTGTCTGTGTGTCTATGTGTATGTGTGTGTGTCTATGAGTGTGTATGTGTTTATGTGTATGTATCTATGTGTGCGTATGTGTATGCATGTATGTATGCATATGTGTGTGTATGCATATGTATGTGTGTGTATGCATCATTATGTGTGTATGTGTCTATGTGTGTATGTGTGTGTGTATGCATATAGTACGTGTATGTAAGCATGTGCATTATGTATGCATATAAGTATGTATGTATGCATATGCATATAATGCATATGCATATGCATTATGTATGCATATGCATTATGTATGCATATGCATATGCATTATGTATGCATATGCATATGCATTATGTATGCATATGCATATGCATTATGTATGCATATGCATATGCATTATGTATGCATATGCATTATGTATGCATATGCATTATGTATGCATATGCATTATGTATGTGTATGTAAGCATGTGCATTATGTATGCATGTAAGTATGTATGTATGCATATGCATATGCAATATGTATGCATGTATGTGTATGTGTGTGTATGTCTCTCTATGTGTGTGTATGCATATATGTGTGTGAATGTGTGTGTACATGTGTCTCTATGTGTGTATGCATGTGTATGTGTGTGTATGCATCATTATGTGTGTATGTGTGTGTATATGTGTGTGTATATGTGTGTGTATGTGTGTGTGTCTATGTGTATGTGTGTGTATCTATGAGTATGTATGTGTTTGTGTGTGTGTATGTGTCTATGTGTGTATGTGTCTATGTGTGTATGTATCTATGCATGCACATTATGTATGCATGTAAGTATGTATGTACATTGTATGCATATGCATATGCATTATGTATGCATATGTATGCATGTATGTGTTTATGTGTGTATGTCTCTCTATGTGTGTGTGTATGCATATATGTGTGTGTATGCGTGTATGTGTGTGTATATGTGTCTGTATGTCTGTATGCATGTGTATGTGTCTGTATGCATGTGTATGTGTGTGTATGCATGTGTATGTGTGTATGTGTGCATGTGTGTGTGTATGTGTGTGTGTATGTGTGTGTGTCTATGTGTATGTGTGTGTATCTATGAGTGTGCGTGTGTGTATGTGTCTATGTGTGTGTATGTGTTTATGTGTGTATGTGTATGCATGTATGTATGCATATGCATGTGTATGCATGTGTATGTGTGTGTATGCATCATTATGTGTGTATGTGTCTATGTGTGTATGTGTTTGTGTATATGTGTTTGTGTATATGTATGTGTATGTGTGTGTGTCTATGTGTATGTGTCGCTACGCGTCTATGAGTGTGTATGTGTTTATGTGTGTGTATGTGTCTATGTGTGTGTATGTGCATATGCATTATGTATGCATATGTATGCATGTATGTGTATGTGTGTGTATGTCTCTCTATGTGTGTGTATGCATATATATGTGTGTATGTGTGTATGTGTGTATGTGTGTATGTGTGTGTGTATATGTGTGTCTATGTGTGTATGCATGTGCATGTGTGTGAATGCATCATTATGTGTGTATGTGTCTATGTGTTTATGTGTGTGTATATGTGTGTGTATGTGTGTGCGCATCTGTGTGTATGTGTGTGTGTCTATGAGTGTGTATGTTTGGATGTGTGTGTGTATGAATGTGTGTCTATGAGTGTGTATGTTTGGATGTGTAAGTGTATATGTGTGTCTATGTGTGTATGCATGTGTATGTGTGTGAATGCATCATTATGTGTGTCTATGAGTGTGTATGTATACGTGTATATGTGTGTGTATATGTGTGTCTATGTGTGTGTGTATATGTGTGTCTATGTGTGTATGCATGTGTATGTGTATGAATGCATCATTATGTTTGTATGTGTCTATGTGTGTATGTGTGTGTATATGTATGTGTATGTGTGCACGTCTATGTGTATGTGTGTATGTCTATGAGTGTGTATGTGTTTATGTGTGTGTATGTGTCTACGTGTGTGTATGTGTCTATGTGTGTATGTGTGTATGTATGCATATGTGTGTATGTGTGTGTATGCATTATGTATGCATATGTGTGTGCATGCATTATGTATGTGTATGTATGCATATGCATTATATATGTGTATGTATGCATGTGAATTATGCATGCATATGTGTGTGTATGCATGTAAGTATGTATGTATGTACACATATGCATATGCATTATGTATGCATATGTGTTTGTATGCATGTAAGTATATATGGATGTACGCATAAGCATATGCATTACGTATGCATGTATGTGTATGTGTGTGCATGTCTCTCTCTATGTGTGTGTGTATGCATATATGTGTGTGTATGTGTGTATATGTGTGTGTATGTGTGTGTGTGTATGTGTGTGTGTATGTGTGTGTGTGTATGTGTGTGTGTATGTGTGTGTATATGTATGTGTATATGTGTGTGCATGTGTATGCATTATGTGTGCATGTGTGTATGCAACCTTATTTGTGTATGTGTGTATATGTGTGTGTATATGTGTGTGTATTTGTGTGTATGTGTGTGTGTGTCTATGTGTGTGTGTGTGTGTCTATGTGTATGTGTGTGTGTGTGTCTATGTGTGTATATGTGTGTGTATACATATGTATGTGTGTGTAAGTGTGTGTGTGTGCGCATAGCTGCTTGCTGTTAGTTTGTGCGGCCCTCTCTCTCTCGCGCGCTCTCACTCTCTCTCTCTCTCTCTCGGTCTCTTCTTGCTCGCGTCCAAGTCCCGGCACAAATGTGCCGGGAGAAATCAAATTTTTTTTTTACATTCCAAAGCGTCGCATATGCGACGCTCTGCAGTTTGCAAACGTCGCTCACACCGTCGCTAGGCAGCGACGAAATTAGTGACGCTCTTTAATTAGCGTCGCATAAGCGACGCTAGCATCGCTTATGCAACAAGGGTCAGGAAAAAAAATTCAAAATTTTGACCGTCACTTATGCGACGACCTCGTCACATAAGCGACGCTTCCCATTTTTTTCCCAATTCAGGGGCGTCACTACCCCCCCCTTTTTCTTGTAGTGAATCTAAGATAGCTTTAGTGGTGTAACCCCTATAGGTAATTGGAAGGCATGTGTTTCCTTCATCTCCCTCACTAAAATCTCCAACCTTATCGACTGGGATTTTGACTGTGGTCACCTCATCAGGCATTTCCTTCTCTTCAGCCTTTGTCTCCAATTGACTGGTTAATTTCTCCTTCAAATGTGGTTTGACCTTCAAAAGTTCTTCCAATGTCAAAGTGCAAGGGATTTTTACCTTTCTAAGGTGTTGTATGATGTCCGATGTGTGGACTGATGGGTTCTGCTCTTTTTTTCTTATTGAGGGAATGCATTATAATTCCGAATTATGTTCGTATTCTCCTATGTAATTTGGCAAGATCTTTTCATTGTCATTCTCCTTTTCACTTTGGTCAAAGGGTAATAATCCTTCTGAATTCAGCTCGGGTATTGAATGTTCTACTTCACCTCCTGCTTCTAACTCTTCAAAGGGTGGTTCTATTCCTTCCACTTTCTTCCATCTGTCTTCTTGGACTCTTGCCCACAAGTCTTTAGGCCATTCCCCATCTACTTCGGGGACAATGGATCCTTCTCTTTTATCCTCACAGTGATTTTCATTATGCGTCTCGCCTTCTTTGGTTTTCTTGGGGTCATTAGGGATGACACACTCTTGGAATTCTTTTTCGGGAATTCGTGAATTGGGTAGTCCACAGACAGGTTTTTCTAAGGTCTGTTGAGCTACTTCAATTAATTTCTTGCATATCTCCAACCTTTGTTTCTCTAAGTCACCTCTAGGATATTTGTTTTCATGTTGTTCAATGGTCGGTTGTGCCCTGATTCGTGCCTGGTATGCCTGAATCCACATGGCTAACTCTTTTGGCATGGGATCTGCTAAAACTGATCCTACCTCTTCTTTTTTAGAATTTCCTTTCCGAATTTCTCCTTCCACTTCTTGTTTCTCTTTTTGATCTTATTCATTCTTCTCATTTTCCTTCTTTTGTTGTAGTTTCTTTTCCTTTATCCTGTCTCTACGGTTCTTCCATCTTTGTGTTCGTTGACTTGTAACACTTTTCCCAGGCTCCTCAGAGTCTTCAACTATTTGAGGTGTAGGTATGTTCACCTCTCTGTCGCTTTGGTCATTCTCCCTAGTTTTTTCTGGGGTCTCTCTAGCTTTAGCTCTTGTTATCGCTTTCAATGGCACGGTGTACTCTTTGTCGCTTCCCGATGATTCTATCACCTCTATCATGTTTATCTGCACATTCGAGTTAACTTTGTTAGGGTTCTTGGGACAATCACTAAAAAGGTGTTCTTTACCACAATCACTACAGTATCCTTCCCAAATTCACTGTGGTAGTGGTGGGTTTAGTAGTGTACATTCTCTGATATAATGATCACCTCCGCATCTATAACATGGTCCTCTGGGTACAGGCAATCGGTTCATAGGTCGGGGGGTATGGGTGCTCTGGGGGTAGTATACATCAATGACACATAATCCTGCTCATATCCATAGGAACTATCTGGTACTTCCATGCCATATGCATATGGTTCGTACATTTGTCCATATTCTATTATAGAGCTCTCATAAGCAGAATAATTTCCTTGACTATGGTCATAAGATGAGTCATATGGTTCGTTATTAGTCAAAGGTGTGGCTGGAACTATTGCTCTTTCTAGATTTTCTTCAGGTTGAGCTATTTTTACCGGGACAACATTTTGGGGATGGGGCGGCTGTTGTCCTAACACAGGTGGTTGAGTGTAACTTTGATAGGCATAAGGTCATGGTGCTGGTGTTGGTGCCAGCTGCTGATATGTGGGATATCTAAAGGCTTCTCCTCCTAGATCTCTCTGAGGGTGTCCATAAGGTCTCATGAGAGGTTGTACTGGTCTTGATGCCGCTTATAAGGACAATTTTCTGTGCTGTGATTTGTGTACTTTTGTTCTATGCTTCAATATTGCAGAGGGCCCTGGACAAGTGGTCTATTGTAAGCATAAGCAGGTGGTGGGACTACTCCCCTAGTGCACAAATGAGAGGGATGATCACCTCCACAATGCATACATCTTCTAAGCAAGGGTACTCTCATTGGGTTGTTGGAGTAGTTCCTCTGTCCTTGAACATTCAGTTTCTTTGCTACTAAGTCGGCTATTTCCTCTACATTGTTCTTAGGGTTTGATGAGCTGTTGACGGAATCTTCACTTCTAATGCTACCTTGAGGCATTTTCAGATCTTCCGCCAGGTTGTCCTCTAGATCAATACATTCTTTCATACACTCTTGCAAAGTTTCAACTCTTTTCACATATACCAGAGATCTTAATTATCCATTCACTAACCCTTCCAAAAACAATGACACCATCTTGTTTTGAGTGGGTCTCTCTTCCACTGGACATCTATCCACATACTGCTTGAATCTTCTTGCCGCCAATCTCACTCATTCTATAGGAGTTTGCTTAAAACTATGGATCAATGAGGAAGAGTTATTTTTAATCCCAGATTTGGTGAATTCTTCAATTAATTCTTGGTAAACTTGTTCCATTTTTGAAAATTATTAGGGTCTAATGGCTGGGACCAAGCTAAAGCCGTGTCTGTCAAAGTTAGACCAAAGGATTCTTATTGGATCAAGAAGTCTTCCACTTGTTCGGCTCTGATTACTTGCTTAAATTCAGCTATATGATTGTAAGGTTCACTTGAGCCATCATAATGGTTTCTCATGCATTTGGCAACTTGAATGGGCCTTAATCTTCTTCCTACTTTAGGTGGTCTCGGCATCACCGGGAAAACTGGTCTTCCTATGGGTATACCTGGTCCTCTTACCACAGGTGGTCTATTTGGGACAAGGATTCTATTCCTTGGGTCAACAGGTGGTTGAGGCCGATAGTTAGGGTTATTTGCAGGCATAGCAAACTGCACATGGGGTCTAACCAGGATTTGTGTTTGTTGTGTCTGTCCAGACTGCTGATATGAATTATCCTGAAACATTCCTTGAAGGTTGTGTGAAGTAGTGGCTTGATCCCTAGGAGGAAACACTGGAATGTTCTGATATTTCAACCCCGCTCTTTCTAACTCCGTTAGAGGCCAGTACCTCCTTTGGTTTTTGTCCAAATATGTCACAGATAATCGTGGAGAGTTCAGGATCTTGTAATTCATAAATGGTAACTAGGTTAGGGGCTACATCCCATAATGAAGAGTGGGCTCTGAGGAGATGCTCCATTCCATTGATCATATACACATCCATTAAGGAGTCATCTTGGGGAACCAGTTCTCCTCTCCAAACCCTAACAACAGTAGATCACCCTCTAGGAGTGGTCACTTGCTCTTCATGTCCCTCTGCATTAGGGTTATAAGCATTATCTTCTTCCCCTTGTTCGTTGATACTTTCAGGGTGTTCCGTAACAACATACTGGATGTCTCTCTTGTCCATATAAAATCCTCCTGCATACTTAACTGTTGGCCTAGGCACTATGTAAGCATCTGAAGCTTTCTTTAGTCTGGCCACGGATCGGTTTAGACCATCTAGGTAGATAGGTATCTCATTTTGGTTGGTGTTCACATATTCCAAAGATGTCCGATATTCTCCCTCAATAATTGACATCATGCCAATCATTGTTACAGTGTTCTGCATATCCTCGGAAGCCATGGGAATTTCTTCCTCTGACTCACTAGAGGTTTCAGAATAATGTGAGCGGCTACTAGGTTCGGCTACACTTCCCACTGAAGAGATTACACTTCTTCGGCTTCCTAGGGTTCTCCCAGACCTTAGGTTCATTCACTTAAAAGCTCTAATTAACCTTAATCAACATCCAGCCCCTAAAATTCTATACTGAGGGTCAAAATTTCTAGAGAAAATTTGGTTGGAATAGGACTGACAGTGAATCCACAACTCACAATACTTAACCCCAAAAAATTCCACGATACTCGATATTTGAAAAGTATCACCTCAGAAATCCATGATAGTCGATACTTGACCCTCTACGATACACAATACTTGATGCTGACGATACACGATACTTCAAAAAACTCGATACACGATACTCGACATCCAGACAAGTCGCGATACACGATACTCAGGAAACGTGATACACGATATTTTCCCAATATCGCGTGCCAATCATGATACTCGATACTTCACAGGTATCGCGATCAAAAATCTGCGATACGCGATACACGATACTCCACCAAAAAATTTCCACGATACTCGACACGCGACAAGTATCACGAGAAAATTCCCGACGATACTCGATATTTGTCAGATATTGGGAAAGTTGCCTCCGCGATACATGATATCCAGCAAGTATTGCGATCAAAGACTCACGATACACGATACCCAAGGAGTATCGCGATCTGAATTTCACGATACATGATATGCGATATCCGACGAGTATCTCAAAACTTCTCAACGATACACGATATGTGACAAGTATCGCCAGACCCAATTCAACGATATCCGATACTTGGCAGGTATTGTGAAAAGAGTTCCATGATACACGATACTCAGCAAGGCTAGGTATCATGATACTCGACCACAGGAGATCACGATACTCAGGTATTGTGATACTCGACCGCGGGAGAACACGATACTTGATACTTTTGTTGATATAATTAGGTAGTGATGTGTGTGAACACACTAGGACCGCCGGGGCACTTTTTTCCCTCTTTAGGAGGTTTTTTTCCCCGGCTTGTATATACGCCTATTGCCCTAATGGGCTACTTATCTTTGTACATTCTCTAGCAATACATTCAGTATGTGTTTGTGCTCCAAGCTTCTTCTTCTTCCTTGTGTTGTTCGCGTGCTTCCGCAGACGTCTAACTCCAACAATTGGTATCAGAGCGGATCGTCGCTTCATCTAGGGCGCCGTCGACACTCCTCCGTTTGGAGTCTCAGAATCACACGAATTTTGGTGAGCATACTCAGCGTGTTTCCGAGATCAAAACAGCTTTGATATGTGGTGCCGAAATTGCGATCTGAGCTCGTTTCGGCCTCCGAACACACTATCGGAGTGCTTATGTAGGCTATTTTGTCTTTTTGTGCCAAAGGTATATACCAGTTTTTGTTCGCCAGTTTAAGCGTCTCAAAGTCTACTACAGGTCTAGTAGAACTCGTCTGGGCAGTTTTGTTCAACTTTTTGAGATACAGTCAATTTTCTGCATCAAGGTATTTTAGTCACCGGCCATGGCTGAAAGCAGTGATGTATTTTGTATGTTGGCTGTTGAGGATAAGTTGGATGGTACCAACTACCCATTATGGGCTTATATGATGCGACATGTTTTGGTTGCAAAAGGATTGTGTGGAACATTGTGCAGGGTGTTGAAAGACGTCCTGTTACACCTGTAACGATAGGTACTACAAATACAGGTGCTGGAGCTGATGAAGATGGTATCGAAGATGATATTCCGCAGATTCCTGTTCATGCTGTTGTTTCTATTGCACCTACTGCAGAGAAAATTTGTTGGGATGGCAGAGATGCCCAGGCACATGCATTGATAGCTTTTTCTGTCAAACGTGCCACTATTCCTCATATTCACTCTTGCAGAACAGCTAGGGATGCTTGGGATACACTTACCACATTGTACCAAGCTAGGAATGATGCTTGTGTTGCTTACCACATAGTTTCTGGCTTGAGGCTGTCATGTGTGCAACATATGTACTGAACAGGTGTCCCACTAAAGCGTTGCAGTCTATCACTCCATATGAGGCTTGGCATGACCGCAAGCCATCTGTTGCTCATCTGCGTGTTTTTGGTTGTTTGGCATATGCATTAGTGCCTGAACAACATCGCAGAAAATTGGATGATAAGGCAGTAAAATGTATTTTTGTTGGGTACAGTTCTGAAAGTAAAGGCTATCGTCTGTATCATCCACAGACTAAACGCATTCTGGTTAGCCGTGATGTTGTCTTTGTGGAGGATGCTCTTCAACCATTGCTTTCATGTACTAAGGAGACATCTGTTAGCTCCAAAGACATGTATGATACGTTGATGCCTCTTTTTACAGGTGGACAGTCTAGTGCTGGTCCTAATGAGGCAACTTCTCAGCCTTTGCAGGTTTCATATGATGATGCAGATCATTCCATTTCTGATGCAGATTTACATGATGCACTTGTTGATGAGAGATCTGATATTGAGCAGGCAAAAACTATGCCAAAATGGCTGGTGCAGAATTTGCGTGACAGCAAATTAGATGCACCTTTGTCATAGCGTACTCGTTCAGGCTCTCATAGTGCCTCCTTTGCATCAGATTGCTATGCTATGGCTGCGTCTAGTCTCTATGATGAGAATGAGCCTGTTTCTTTTGATGAAGCACAGAATTCAAAAAATTGGATGGTTGCCATGCAATCTGAATATGATGCTATAATGAAGAATGGTACATGATCTTTATGTGACTTGCCTCCTGGCAAGAAGGCCATTGGCACTAAGTGGGTATACAAGCTGAAGCGTAAACCTGATGGTACAGTTCACAGGTATAAGACTAGGCTTGTTGCAAAGGGTTATGCGCAGGAAAGAGGCATTGATTTTGATGAGACCTTTGCACCTACATGTCGTATGACTACTGTTCGGAGCATTTGTGCACTTGCAGCCCATCATGGTTGGAATGTACATCAGTTGGACATTAAAACAGCATTTCTGAATGGTGACTTGCATGAAGAAGTGTATGTTTTTCAGCCCCGTGGCTTTGTGCAGAAAGGGCATGAAAACCAGGTGTGCAGGTTAAAGAAGGCATTATATGGTTTAAAGCAAGCACCACCTGCTTGGTATGAGAAGATACATGCCTATCTGGTTGCACATGGTTTTGTGAACAGTCCAACTGAAAGCACCTTATATGTTAAGCGTGCTAATGATGTGCTTCTGATCATTGTTGTCTATGTTGATGACATGCTACTCACTGGTCCTATTGAGAAGCATATTGCTGATTTCAAGGCTGATTTGCATGCCTCATTTGAGATGTCTGATTTGGGGCATTTGCATCACTATTTGGGCATTCAGTTTATGCAAGTTGATGGTGGAATGGCTTTGTGTCAAACGAAATATATTGACACATTATTGCAGCGTTTTGGCCTTGAAGACTGTAAGCCTATTGCCACTCCTATGGAGGCAGGTTTACGATTGAGTCTTCATGATGCTCGAGATGCATTTGATGTTGTTCTCTATCAGTAGGCTGTTGGATGCTTGATTTACTTATGCATTACTCGGCCAGATATTCAGTTTGCTGTCTCACAGATGAGCAGGTTTATGCATTGCCCAGGAGTCACGCATTGGAAGGCGTTTAAGCGCATCTTTCGCTAATTGAGTGGTACTCGGCTACTTGGGTTTTTTTATCCCAAGGGGGGATCACTACTGCCAGATTTGCATGCTTTTTCTGACTCAGATTGGGCTGGTTGCTATGACACTCATGTGTCCACCAGTGGTTTTTGCTTCATGCTTGGTAGCTCATGTATATCTTGGTTGAGCAAGAAGCAGCCTACTGTGGCCACTTCCAGTTGTGAGGCTGAGTATAGGGCAGCTTTCATAGTGATTGTTGAGTATGTGTGGCTTAGACGCCTTATGGCTGATTTGGGTGTTGGCCAGTATTCTGCCACCACCATCTTCACTGACAGTCAGAGCGCATTGGTAGTTGCGAGGAACCCTGTGTTCCATGCTCGCACTAAGCACATTGAGGTGCATTATCACTATGTCAGGGAGAGGTTCTCTGTTGGGGAGATCAGCTTGGCATATGTGCCCACGCAGGAGAACATTGCAGACCTTTTCACGAAGGCTTTGGCTAGGGAGAAGTTTGAAGCTTTCCGCAAAGCTTTGGGCTTACTTCCTTTTGTGGAGTGATTTCCACATAGCTTGGCACTTCCTTATACATGAGTGCCAGCTCCTTGTTCACCGCATCACTCCCAGGGGGGATTTGTTGATATATTTAGGTAGTGATGTGTGTGAACACACTAGGACCGCCGGGGCACTTTTTTCCCTCTTTAGGAGGTTTTTTTCCCCGGCTTGTATATACGCCTATTGCCCTAATGGGCTACTTATCTTGTACATTCTCTAGCAATACATTCAGTATTGTGTGTTTGTGCTTCAAGCTTCTTCTTCTTCCTTGTGTTGTTCGCGTGCTTCCGCAGACGTCTAACTCCAATAACTTTTTCACTTTTTGACAATTGTTTTTGAATTTTAAGTGCATACAAGGGTTTCTAAAGCTCATCCACCCTCTTCCCTCACTCTGAATCTCAAAAATGAACTTTCCTCACCCCATGATAGCTTCCACGATATTCGCCACAGGTCGTTTTACTGAAACACTTAATTTATTTGGCAATGATGAGAGAATGATGAATGTGCTTACCTTGGGAACTCTCTTTCAACTCTCCAACCACTCAGACTCGCTCTGCGCAGCTCAAAAGCCCTGATCTCAGCTCACGATACCCGATAGATGGCTCTCACAATACTTGCTTTGCAAACAAGTAACTTGAAAAAAAGACAATTTTTGGTTTTATACCTTTTTTTGAAAAGTTCTCCTAACTACAAAGACCAACAAGACAAAGATTAAATGCTACTCTAACTTCCGAACTACTCCATTCTTCCTCCTACTCTACTCACTCCACACTTCCCTAGACTAACACACACTCACTACACACACTCCAAGAGTGAGAAGTAATAAGTGCGGATGAATGTGACTTACCAAAGAAGAGAAGTTCACAACTCCTCTACTCGCTTCAATGCTAAAAGCTACTTACCATCACACGAATGCCTCGGTTTGATTCGACACTCCCCGGCAACGGTGCCAAAAAACGTGTGTACCTAAGCTCCAACATAGGGACTTGTGGAGAAAGAGACTATACCTCAATCCCCCTCAAGTGCATATAGTGGGGATTCACGCTTTATTCATCAATCCAAGGAGTATCAAAACCTAGCCGAGTGTATGAAGACATGCATTCAAATGATGATCAATGCAAATGAGTTTCCCAAAGAGTGCAAACAAGGCTAAGACTAATCCAAACAAGCTTCAACTGTCAGTAAGGGTGTCAGTAAGGGAGCAGAAGCCAATAGTAAATTGAGCTTTTCTCTCAGCTCCGAACTCCGAATATAGGAAATACCATATGCGTTTCGAAGCTCTCAAGAAGACGCATCCAATGGTGGTATTGTCACTCAATTATGACACTTTTGCTTCAAGTTATGAGCAAAATACTGAGTCACGAGAATGACCTTCCTACACTTCAGCACTTCCTACACTTCACACACACACCTTATCAACAGCAAACAAACACTTTCATGGATAGAAAACACTTCCTAACACTCTTTTCAAGCAACACACATGCATACAAGCTCACAAAGAAGATGATACAGAGAGAAGAAGACACAAATTCGAATTTCTGTGCTCTTGATTCTCACAATGGCAAAAAGTCCTTACAAAGAGTCACAAATTGACTTATATACATGTGCCCTAAAAATGGTCCTTTCACACAAAAAGACCGGCACTTTATTCACTAAAAGGCTAATTTCCTACTAGTTTACATGGATAAGCTACTAATCTTCTGTGGGGATGCATCTAGAGGACTCCTCTAGTGCATTAATATCGGAAAATATATTACAAAATGATTATGATACAAAAATAAGGTGTCCAAATCAGAAAATTTTTTTGGGCCCGTCTTTTTCTCTACCTTGTGCTCTTCTTCGCTTTGCAACACTTTCCCTCACGAGAGATGGAGAAAGCCCTGCGTGTTTTATGATGTCTTGGATTCTACAACAGGCAACATCTTTGGAGATGAATTAAGTACTCTGATTCGCGATCAGAAAGACTATTCGCGGAGGTCATGCCCATGCTCAAAACAGAACATCGCCGTTCATATCGCAATTATTTCAATTGATCTCCTCCTTAGAAGCTCATGCTTAATGTTCATGACTCATCAATGGTGGAAAATGTCATTTTCTATGCAGATTCGCCTTCGTACTCGGTCTTTAAAGTTTAATGCCATTGCTTAAACAGATTAGATAACTGTCCATTCTGAGCCTAGCATTATTGCGCCATGCGCATAATGCTGCCCAGTTTGGCGATGGAGATCTTGCTCTGATAAAGCCGCCATGGCAGAGCCTAAAAGAGTCAAGTTCAAAGTTCTCTATACCGTTGCTGTTGGAAAGACGAGCAGCCATGAAATAGCCCGTCTTATTATCTGTTTTATTTGCCCTGCATCGCCATCAGATGACTCTGTCAATTGTTTCTTTGTCAATGATGAGCTTCATAGGCTATGGGGACATCAACCGATTGCAGTACATATCTGTGAGCATCTTGCATTCTTCCCTCACTTTTTCAGAAGGCATTGGATGCTGAATCCCATTTTGTTTGCTTATTTGCTATAGATTATTCCCACAAGGTAGACGCCCACAATAATACAATCCAACAGCACCGTGCTGATCGTTTACCTGTACTGCAGCTTTTCATCTCCAATCCATTAGGGCATGGCTATGGCATGCTCATCCTATTCCTTCCTCTCCGAAGCAGGAGGTCTGGAATAGTTCTGTTGGAGAAACAATCACTAATTGGACATATATTTGAAGGTCAAATCTTAGGAAGAAAACCCCATGCCTATGTGAAGGGATAAATTCACAAGTGTATCATATTTGTAAAGTTAGTTCACTTTAGTTCTAGAAGTTTTTTAAAAGTCACGGGAATGAGAAAATCTATATAAGTTAGTTTGTATTAACTGACGCGGCGAGAGAGAAGAAGTGGAAGAGAGTGATAGAAAGAGAGGAGTTCATTTTATACGACTGAGTATAGTCGGGCTTCTCTGAGTGAGAAAGCATCTGTAAAACTTCTGAGTTTTCATAGCTATGAGAAAGAACTGAGTAAAGTTCTGTGTATGAGACTCTCTCCATCATCTCCATGCTTGCCTACTGTGTGATGAATTCAAAAGTTCAAGTTTTCCAAGCAATTCGATGCCTGGCATCGAGTTTGTGCTGATAAGTCATTATTTTCATTTTCTGTGTGTTAACTGTTGTTGAATCTTTTAAAAACATGAGGTTTGTGGAGCAACTCGATGCCTGGCATCGAGTTTCAGCATAAAGTCGATGTCTGGCATCGACTTCTAGCATACAAGTGATCTTACTCATGTGTGTGTAAAAGAGGGTATTTCTGGTGCAGAAAAAGAGGCTAAAAAAGCTCAAAGTCGATGCCCGGCATCGACTTTGGCTGCAATTCGATGCTAGGCATCGAATTTTTATTTTTAGACACCCAGGATTACTAAAACAGGTAAAATTTCCACTTTTGGAAGTCATATAGGGTGATCTTGTGAAGGCCATAACTTGAGTTCTAGAGATCTGTTTGATTCATATAATAGCTTGTTGGAAAGCCCTACTCTTCTAGTTTCAGCATATAAAAGATCTTGGAGAAATAATATTTGAGCTAAGAGAAATTAGCAAAATACTAAAGGTATGTCATTTCAGTGACTAGGAATTTCTGTAGAAGCAAAGTTCTCACTTTAGACTATCATTTCTCAAAGTTTGGAGTGGCAATGAGTTAATGGTGACCATAGAGCTGTTCTAGTGTCACATTAATTCATTTCTTGTGATGTTTCATACATCAACAAGTGGTATCAGAGCAGAAAGGTCCTAAAGAACAGAAGGCGGCAAAGGTACGAGAAGTTTTGGAAAGTTTTCCATTAAAGTTTGAAAGGTGAAGCATTTGAAGACACAAGGCATCAAAAGATTACTTTCGAAGTATCCTCATACACAAAGAACTTCAAAAGGTATTATCCTTTATCCTTTAAGCTCACAGGTTGCAGCAGAAGGAAAGGAGTATGGCAGATCATATCTCCATTGACAAACTAGACAGAGATAATTACCCCGCATGGGTAATGAGAATGGAAGCCTTACTTATGAGTAAGGATCTCATGATATATGTAACAGGTGAAGAAGAGAAGCCAGTATTTGAAGATGAAAGCCGACCAAAGAAAGAAGAACTTGATGCTTTAAAGCATTAGCAGAAAAAGGATGCAAGTGCAAAAGCTTACATCTACAATACAATCTCTGATCATTTGCTACCACACATCAGAGGATTGGAATCATCTGAAGATATATGGAATGCATTGGAGTATCATTTCCAAAGCACTACTAAAGCACGGAAAGCAAGTCTATTGTCAGAGTTTACAACATTCAAGAAGAAGCCAAGTCAAAGTATTAGTGATTATGTCACTAAGATGAAGGATCTAGCAGATAGTCTTGGATCCATAGATGAAGATGTTGAAGATCACAGATTGATTGCTCAACTACTTGCAGGTTTGAGAGGGGATGAAAGGTGGAAACCTTTTGTCTTATCAACTAAACTTTCATTAAATCATTATGTTCCAGATTTGAACCAGTTGCTTGGTTTGATGCTCACATATGAGCAAGACTTAAAGGGAGATGGAGATAAAGGACAAAGTTCTGCAATGTACATGAAGAATAAGAAGAAAGGAGATAAAGGTAAAGCAAAGGATGAAGAAGAGTTGAGTTCTCAAGTTTATTATGCAAGAGGTAAAGGCACTGGCAGAGGAAGAGCAAGAGGTTTTGGAAGAGGAAGAGGTAATCAAAATAACAATAAGAAGGCTTGCTGGATTTGTGGATTGAGTAATCATTTGGCTCATGACTGTTGGCACAACCAACAAGGATCAAACCAGAATCAAAACAACAATAGCAGAGGCCGAGGTGGAAGATATCAAAGTAATTTTCAAAGAGGTAGACAAAATCAAAGAGGAGGCTATGGTAGAGGTGGAGGAAGAAGTTGGGGACAGAATCAATCCTACAACACCACCTACTACAACTATGCAAATGACACACAGAATGAAAGTCATACATCATTGATGATGAATTCAATCAGCACATCAGACAAAGAAGATCTAAAGGTATTTTACATTGACTCTGGATGTTCTAATCATTTGTCAGGAAACATAGAATTGATGTCAGAATTGGAAAAAGGCATTTCTAGTCATACAGTTCAAACAGGTGATAATACAAGACATAGTGTACATTCAGTTGGAAAAGTGAAATGCAAGAGTGGAGCAGATTTGCTAACCAATGTTTTGTATGTTCCTACAATACCTAAAAACTTGATTAGTGTGGGATAGATAGTTGAAAAAGGTTTTCAAGTCAGGTTTACAAATGAAGGAGTATTTGTTGAAGATCCAGAGAATGGATATAATCAGATTGTCTCTGGTAAGAAAGAAGGTAGACTCTTTACTTTAAGAGTACAAGGGAACATTGGTCAAGCTTTGCTCACACATGGTGAAGCAGTGATTACAGAACTTGATCTCTGGCATAAGAGATTAGGTCATTTCATTGAAAGAGGAATTAAAGCTATGGTTGTTAATCAGTCTGTACTAGGATTACCAAATGTGCAAAGTCAACATATGGTTTATAAATGTGAAGCATGTCAAATGGGTAAAGCACACAGGTTACCATTTCAAAAGAAAGGATTCAAACATGATGGAGTACTTGAGCTCATTCATACAGTTGTATGGGGACCAACAAAAAGAAGGATCTATCAGTGGCTCAAGGTATTATGTTCTTTTCATTGATGATGCTACAAGATGGATAACATTATATGTTTTGAAGGAAAGATCAGAAGTGTCTGGAGCTTTCAAGCAATTTCATGCATATGCAGAGAGAGTCACAGGTCAAAAGCTTAAGAGACTGAGGTCTGATGGAGGGGGATAATACTTCTCCCAAGAGTTCAATGATTATCTTTGGAATGCAGGTATTAAGAGAGAAATAACCTGCAGGTATACACCACAACAAAATGGTGTAGCAGAAAGAAGGAACAGGACTTTGGTTGAGTTTGCTAGAGCTATGCTAAAGGAGAAGAATTGTCCAAATTATCTTTGGGCTGAGGCTGTAAATACAGCTACATATCTTGTGAATAGATTACCATGTGCAGCTCTAAATGGAATGACTCCATATGAAGCTTGGTGGGGTAAGAAACCAACACTAGATCATTGTAGAGTGTTTGGATCAATTGCATATGCTTATGTGCCATCACAACTTAGGCATAAACTTGAACCAAAGGCAGAAAAATATGTGTTCATTGGTTATGATGAAAAGCAGATGGGTTATAGGTTGTGGAATCCTCTAACCAAACAATTTATTGTTTCTAGAGATGTTACATTTGATGAACAGAAAAGTTGGTATGCAGATCAAAGTCATACAGCTGAAGAATTTGAAGAAGAGGTAAGAAGATGTGAGAAAGGAAAATCAATTGTGAAGGTAAATAGAGATGAAGACTATATGCAAGCAAGTACATCCAGAAGTGGATTAACAAGAAGAAATGAAGAAGCTCCTATATTTGATGAAGAAGTGTATCCAGAAACTTATGAAGAATGTGAACCAAGAAGGTCAAGCAGGACTAGAAGACAACCAAAAAGGTATTCTTATGATACTTCTTACATAACTCAGAAGAACTATGCATATATGGTCAAAGATGATGAAGAACCCCAGAACTATGATGAAGCTAAAGGTAAGAAGCAATTGGAAGAAGCAATGAAGGAAGAGTTCAATGCACTGGAGGAGAACAAGACATGGGAACTTGTTCCTAAACCAAATGGTAAGAAAGTAATTGGAAATAAATGGGTTTATAAAGTGAAGAAGCTTGCAGATGGAAGTATAGCCAGATACAAAGCTAGATTGGTGGTGAAAGGCTATGCCCAAACCTATGGCATAGATTATGATGAGACATTCAGTCCTGTAGCTAAGATGTCAACTATAAGGACAATCATTGCTATTGCAGCTTCAAAAGGATGGACCCTAAGTCAATTGGATATAAAGAATGCATTCTTGAATGGATACATATCAGATGAGGTATACATGGACCAACCTCAAGGGTTTATAGATTCAAGATATCCAAATTTTTTTTGCAGGTTGAGAAGAGCATTGTATGGATTGAAGCAAGCTCCAAGAGCATGGAACTATAGACTGGTGAAGTATCTGAATGAACTTGGATATCAAAGTTCAAAAGCAGATTCAAGTGTACTTATAAAAAGAACAGAGGAAGGTACAATCTACATTTGTATTTATGTAGATGACATTATAATCACAGGTACTTCAGATGAAGGAATCAAGCAGGTAAAGAGATTACTTGAGAAAGAGTTCAAGATCAGTGACCTAGGAAATTTGTCATACTTTCTTGGAATGGAAGTCACTTATGTAGATCATGGCATATATGTGTCACAAGAAAGGTATCTTTTGAATTTATTGAAGAAGTTTGATATGGAAAAGTGCAGAGAAGCTTCAACTCCACTTGAAGTTAATCACAAGCTCAGTAAATATGATGGTGCAGAATACAAAGATATGAGGAAGCATCAATCTCTTGTGGGTAGTTTGATTTATGCTACACTAACAAGACCTGATCTTGGTTATGCAGTGGGAGTCTTGTCACAATTCATGCATTGTCCAAAGGATCCACATTGGATTGCAGGTCAAAGAGTTCTCAGATATATCAAAGGAACTATAAAGGAAGGATTATATTATCCTTTTACATCATATTTGAAGTTGAGAGCCTACAGTGACTCAGACTGGGCAGGTAACCAGGATGACAGAAGATCAACTCATGGTTACATGATATACATTGGTGATAAGCTTGTAAGTTGGTGTTCAAAGAAACAACATACAGTAGCATTATCATCAACTGAAGCAAAGTACAAAGGACTTGTGGAAGCAGCTAAAGAGGTCATATGGATGCAGACATTGTTCAAAAGCTTAGGCATTGATCAAGGTACACCTACTATACATGGAGATAATATGAGTTCACTTTATCTTGCAGCAAATCTAGTTTTTCATGCAAGGACAAAGCACATAGAGATACAATATCATTTTCTCAGAGAAAAGGTAATGGAGAAGGAGATTGAAGTGGAGTACATTTCTACTAAAGATCAGATAGCAGACATAATGACAAAGAGCTTGGATGGTGTGAAGACCAGCAGATTCAAAAGCATGGCAGGAGTAAAAGAAAAGAAGATGATATGAAGAAACAGAGAATGTCAATTAATGATTGAGGGGGAGCTGTTGGAGAAACAATCACTAATTGGACATATATTTGAAGGTCAAATCTTACGAAGAAAACCCCATGCCTATGTGAAGGGATAAATTCACAAGTGTATCATATTTGTAAAGTTAGTTCACTTTAGTTCTAGAAGTTTTTTAAAAGTCACGGGAATGAGAAAATCTATATAAGTTAGTTTGTATTAACTGACGCGGCGAGAGAGAAGAAGTGCAAGAGAGTGATAGAAAGAGAGAAGGAGTTCATTTTATATGACTTAGTATAGTCGGGCTTCTCTGAGTGAGAAAGCATCTGTAAAACTTCTGAGTTTTCATAACTATGAGAAAGAACTGAGTAAAGTTCTGTGTATGAGACTCTCTCCATCATCTCCATGCTTGCCTACTGTGTGATGAATTCAAAAGTTCAAGTTTTCCAAGCAATTCGATGCCTAGCATCGAGTTTGTGCTGATAAGTCATTATTTTCATTCTCTGTGTGTTAATTGTTGTTGAATCTTTTAAAAACATGCGGTTTGTGGAGCAACTCGATGCGTGACATCAAATTTCAGCATAAAGTCGATGCCTGACATCGACTTCTAGCATACAAGTGGTCTTACTCATGTGTGTGTAAAAGAGGGTATTTCTGGTGCAGAAAAAGAGGCTAAAAAAGCTCAAAGTCGATGCCCAGCATCGACTTTGGCTGCAATTCGATGCTAGGCATCGAATTTTTATTTTTAGACACCCAGGATTACTAAAACAGGCAAAATTTCCACTTTTGGAAGTCATACAGGGTGATCTTGTGAAGGCCATAACTTGAGTTCTAGAGATCCGTTTGATGCATATCATAGCTTGTTGGAAAGCCCTACTCTTCTAGTTTCAGCCTATAAAAGATCTTGGAGAAATAATATTTGAGCTAAGAGAAATTAGCAAAATACTAAAGGTATGTCATTTCGGCGACTAGGAATTTCTGTAGAAGCAAAGTTCTCACTTTAGACTATCATTTCTCAAAGTTTGGAGTGGCAATGAGTTAATGGTGACCATAGAGGTGTTCTAGTTTCACATTAATTCATTTCTTGTGATGTTTCATACATCACCAAGTTCGAAGCACGAGGTCCAGTAAAAATGCCCAAATCCTTGAATGAGGGGTTCAATATCTGCCTAGGGGCTTAACATGAGGACTCCAAGTTATACGGGCTTGAGGCCAACATGCGACTTGTTGTCGTGTTGTACTTAGGTGGACTTTCAGGTCATCAAAACTAGTTAGCCTATGGATTGATCAAGTCAGTTCAGCATGGAACCTTGGTGAGCTTTCACGTCATCAAAACAGGTTGGCCTATTGGTTGATCAAGTCAGTTCATCATCAAGCTATCCCAAATTTATAGGGCATTCTTATGAGAATTTGAACAGAGTCCTTATAAAGAATTTGGATAGAGATAATATGACCTACCTATGTACTGGTTTGTATGACCTGCCTTGTCCGATTATGGATGGATGGACCTATGAATGCTATGCACATTCAACCTGTAAATGTAGTTCAATAATCCCGGCTCATCAAAGTTTAGGTCAAAGGATGAAATCCCCTTATAAAATTATAGATTTTCTTTCTGTGGATGTAGAAGTATATGGCATGAGGCTTGAGTAGCGCACAATGCACATCCTATAAAACTGAACATCAGTGCTGAAACAGAAGACATATCTGAATCAATATTCAACTCGTATCAAGATTTTGGTCTTCCATGATGATAATCTCACAAGTACTCATATGTGCAAAGCCTAGGACATGCCATCAAAAGTAGCTACATCATGAGTGTGACTTCCTTAGGGGATCAATTTATTGCTTGCCATTGTTTAACCAAATTTTTCTCATTTTTTACATAGCTTGATTCCTTTTCATACATAGTGTTTGAGGATGATGGAGGCAGTACTTGATTCTATGACTTGGTGGTTGGTGCTAATCCTGAATTCAAGCCTTCATGATATGTTCAATTTCATTTGGGAAACAAGGGGGCTCCAACTAGACGATATTGAATCATTACGCTCATCAGTCTTGGAAGCACATATGGAGTGTGTGGAATAGCGATGAGAAAGGTCATGACTCATAACCTTCTTGGTTAATTGTAAGATACTACATGTTATGATTTATCCCAAATATAAAGGAGTCGCTTGCTAAGGTTCAAGTCTACTATGTGATCCTCTATCCAATCTTGACCCAATTCTAAAGGTAAATTGTGATATTCATGTGCATACGGGTTGGAGCATATGGGTTGTGATGTGCGGGTTGGAGCATCTACCTCATATAGTGGAATTCGGATGTCAAAAAATGTGCACATACAGTTTGGAGCAATTACCTTAGTTGGAACCCTGCTTTGAGACCCACTAGGATAAAAAGGTTAAGATGAAGAGGATATGGGAATGAGGAGTTGAAGGTTCTCATGGGTACAGTTCATAAATTTGAGAAACATCTGTTCAAAAGGGGGAGGGGGGGCACATATAGGCTCTTTTAGTTTTCCAAGATGGGGATGCATAAATTAAGGAAAGTTCAAGATGATAGTACTCTTCCATCATGTTGACATGACCAAATTTGTAGCTACACATTGTTTCATTGGAGATCGATGCTAAGTATTGTTAGAGAAGCAATGTTGGGGTCATCTGTTAATGTTCGTTGGTGCCAAACTTTGATCTATTGGTAGATACAACAACGTTTCTGATGTTTAGACATAAAAACTTGTGTCTCAACACGTTTTTTTATTATAAACATACGTCTGGGTAGTCATAGTGATCCTTATAAAGAGACTCTGCAGCAGGTTTTCTATGAAGAAAGCATTTGGCTATAGCAATGTAGAGGGTGTCCCATAATATAAAATTTCTTTTTGAAGCAGAGAAGCAATGTAGAGACTCTTCTGATAAAACAACATGGTTGATGGTTGCACTCCTTTGTTTCGCTTTGTCAATAAATAATCCTTTGTATTTTGAACAGATGGAGCTTCAGCATCAGCTACTTTCTGGGACTGCATCTGTTACCATTACAGAGGGTCCGCTAAATGACATGTTGAGTTCATCTGAGACCTCTGGCTCTAGTTTGTTGTGAGAATGAAATGTTATATCTGAGAAGAATAGAACTCATAAGTCAAATGGAGCTATACAAGAATCATAGTTAATATTTGGTACCACCAGAAAATGTCAATGTCCTTGTGTGAGTCTGTCAGAATGGACAAACAGTCTAGAATTTGACCTTGAGGAGTTGTGGCAAAGATTTTTGGATTTAGTACATTCTAGTGCCCTAAGAAAGTTATAAATAATAGAAGAAAACTAATGTTGCTTATACTTTCTCTTTTTTTCTTTTTAAATGCAGAGGAGGTGACTGACCTACAACTTCATTTTTGCATTTGAGAGTCCAGTCTGTTGTTGTACCTACTGGCTTCTTTCATTCACTATATACATTGGTCCTCTGGTATTTGGACTTGAGCATGCTCATACATTTATTCTGTTATGTTGTCACAATGCTTATCTACTCACTTTGGTCCTGAACTGGTCTTGGCTCAGAGTCTCAGACTGGCCCTGGTTAGTGTAGATCCAGACCTCCTCTATCACTATTGTTGTCTAGGTTGATGTACTAACTGATGTATTTTTGTAGTTGTTGTCTTCTTACTTGATGTATTATCTGCCACTATTATCTTCTTGCTTGATGTATTGCCTGATGTATTGTTTGCATCAATAATAAGCAAAATCTTTCTCTTCTGATTCCCATGTAAGAAAGGTTTCCTCATGCAGCATGCTGGTCACAATACATCTTACATGTACGTGTCTGGGGCCTAGCGTTTGAACTTTGAATAGACTCCTGTTGGATGGTATTTGTGTATTCATGTGTTATCACCATATTTATAAATTATGACATAGGCCTTGAGTCCTTTTCCAGGGGATTTTAGGAGTGTGTTGACAATTGCACTGTCATACTAGATAAAGGAGAGGTGAAAGTGAGGCTACTCTCAGTCTTTACCTTGGTCATGAACATGGAAACATATTGATCACTGGCATTTGTGGTGAAGTGTGATGGGGCTTCCCATAAAAATATCTCATATTTATTAAGATGAGCTTTGTATTTAAGTTGCAATACACTATCTTTAGGTTATAGTACTCTTGTTACTGTAGGGTAAGTCATGAGCTCTCTCAGCCTATCTCTACATTAAAATAGAGTACAGTACAAACTAAAGGCTGGCCACTGGTGATGGCTTAGGGATGCATGTTGACAGTTGACTGTTGCATGCATTGCAAATTGCATCATTGTCATGTTAACACTTACATTCATTTTTAATCATGTTAACAATTAGATTATAGTGGATATATTGAATACAATGCATTTTTATATTTTGTGGGCAATAGATTAGTTCAGTTTTAGACAATTGGTGTAGAATAATCCAAGAATTTTGAATTTTTCTTTATGTTTTCATAAGGTACATACTGGTTGCATAAAGAAATACCTGACATTGAGACGGAGTTGATTTAGCTTTATTGGGATGAGTGTTTAATTGAAGACATGTGTGATTACTTTCAGGTTGTTGGTAGAATCGAACTATTTCATGTACTTGTAAGTTGTAGTTTGTTGTTTCCATTTTTTTCTTGATCAGACAGACAGAAAAGAAGGCACACAGATAGACACATGTGCACACACACACACACACGGGGAGACACACACACACACACAGAGAACACACACACACAGAGTCAAAGAGAGAGAGCATTTGGTATTGCAGTTTTCAAATGTTAATGCTTATTTTGTGAAGTTACTCTTTGAGCACAATGTGTCGCATAGTACTCATTTTTTGTCTATTTCATGTGTTGAGTTTCAAGTCTCTCTGCTCTTTCTGGTTGATGAACTGATTTGAAGGTGTTTTGAAGCGTAAAGGTGCAGAGATTCATTATCAGTAATATTGTCAATCGAATTATCATCACTTGTAATGACATCCTTATGAAGTGGGTGCACTAGACTCAAGTGCATGAATGTGTGCGCATGCTTTTTTCCCCACAATACTCGATCAAGTGAGTTTTATCTTTTTGAGTGTAACTTGCAGTTGCTGTGGCAGTCAATATCATCTTGCTTCAAATGGCTGGGAGTTCGCCGTCCTCTCAATATGTCGTCAGTGTTTTTGATGGGAATAATCATCCATCAGGTATGTACTCAAGTCCCTTCAAATAGTCTCTCTCTCTCTAAATATATAATATATATAATTTCTATATACTGTAGATATGTGGTAGGTGTAGGGCATGTGTATAGGTTTAATAATTATATATATGTGGTAGGTCTAGGGCATGTGTAGTAGAGTTAGGGTTTGTATGTATATATAAAAATGGATCTATAGAAAGACATAGGATTAGTGTTGGAAGATTTCAAATGCTTCTCTCATGGGTGTGTTCATGTGTGTGTCTTTTATATATCCAGGAACTACTAAGATGCAATCAAAGGAAAAAGGAAAGGTAGTAATGGATTCGAGACCTAAGATAAAATCCATTTCTGATTTTTATTCACTTAAAGGAGGGATTGGAGGCTCGAATGTCATGCGCTCTTCATGTGTAGCAAGCTCATCCCTTGAGCCTACAACTTTACCCCCAATTGCATGCTCTAACATCTCTGTGTCAGAGTCAAAAACCTCAAATGACACTTCTTTGTCTAAATGTATGAAGAGAGGGAAGGTTCAATGGGATATAGGAAGGACTTTTAAAATAGATTGGATAACAAAGTTTCCTTTTATTGAGCCTTTGATAATTGAGGGTGAAGAAGAACCAAAATTTTCCACTTGTATACCATGTAGTTGGAAATTAGGTAATCAAGTCAAGTTACAATTGAAACTAGATACCATTGAAAAACATGTGGGTAAAATGTATGAGAAAGTAGAAGTAGAAGGGAAAATGGAAAACATCGTTAGATGGAAAACACAAGATGAATGTAGGCATCTACAGAATGTAGATGCCTATAATTCTCATTTATTGCTTTTGGAGCAAAGTAATGAGAATAAAAGATCCTTTATGCATCTTTTTGAGAGAAAGCTCAAATCAGATAATGAAGCCATATTAATGCAATTTTCAATTGTGCTACATATCTTGTCCATTGGAAAGCCAATGTCTGATTATCCTAAGTGGAGAGTTCCATTGAATTTCATTGGATTACGAATTCAAAGTTTTTCGACACAATATTGGACAGAATCTTCAGGATGGGAATTTGCAAAAGCAATGGGAGAGGTAATCAAATCTAACTTTTAAAAAAAAGTTTATCGAATGCTACTTTTATTTAGTGCAACTTCTAATTTGTTGGTGCAACTTGTTTTAGATTCCATTTCAAATATTGGAGGGATGTCAATTAGTGATATTAATCAAAAGATAGTATGCATTGGTGTTGATGGATGCTCAGTTATGCATGGGCTTAGAAATGGATTGTGTGTTCAATTGCAACAAAACTATACACCATATGCTTTAGGTATACATTGTATGTCTCATCGTACAAATCTAACATTTAAAATTGTGTCAGAATTTGTTTTCGTACAAAAAGTTGAAGATCTTGTACACCATGCATATGCTTTCTTTTCAAAAAGTCCTAAGCATATTAAGAGATTAAATTCTTCTTTGATGGGATAAGTAAAGGAAGAAAATTGAAAAAAAATATTGACACCAGATGGATTTCACTTATTGGACCTGTAGAACGTCTTTTTGAAGAATATAAATCAGTCATCGATGTGGTCAATATTCTGTATTTAAGTAAAGGAATACAAAAAGGAAAAGCTCACACTTTGTTGCAAATGCTAAGTGATGTGGAAACTCTTCTCTATCTTGGAGGAATTTTACCATTGTTAAGAGAAATGAATAATTTGATAAAAGTTTCTCAATCAAGAGATATTTATGTAATGGAATACGCAGTAGCAAGAAAAATGACTTGTATGCACTTAGAAACTTTGTATTCTGAGACATCAGGTTTTGATTTGCAAGAATTCATCGAGTGGGAATCGTTGCTACAAGTTGGTGTAGAAGATAGTTTTTTGCAATACAATAAGAAAGGTTGATTGTGCATATTTGTGAAAAATAAGCAGATTCCTCTTTATGTATCACGAAAAAGTCGAGTATGCATCAGGAAAAAAGTTAATCAAACATTCTTTGCTATCCTAGTGGATAGTGTAAAACAAGGCTTAAGATCCATATGTAATAAATTGAATTCTGAGGTCAGAGAGAGATTTCCTCAAGATGAGCTCTTAGAAGCAATGGCCATAGCTCATCCTTTATATTGGAATCATGCAAAAGACAAGAGATTACTAACAAATGACTTTAAAAGAAAGGTCCACGTATTATCCGATCATTTAGGAAAGAATGCATATTTGGGAGATAGGATTCTAGAAGGAATTATAAATCCAAATCTTTTAAAAAGACAATCTAGGATATTTGGACAAACGATGTGGGAGCAATTTGACTTCATCAAAGATCCTTTAAATCCTGGTGCAATGACAAAGCTATGGAAAAAGCTCGATATATCTCCATTCTTGAAGGAATCTATGTCGGAGTATTTTAAAGTAGCAAATTTGTGTCTAACAATGATCCTTGGATCCGTTGAAGATGAACGTCTATGGAGTAGCTTAACTTTCATAAGAAATGCAACGCGAAATAGATTGAATAAAAACTTGGATACATGTCTTAGATTGTTTGTTTCTAAGAGTGACCTTGAAACTTTCCCTTTCGAAGAAGCTTATGCCATATGGAAAAGTCAATGTCAACAAAGAAGTGAATGTGTAGTATCAGGCCAGAGGAACACATGGAGGATGTTGAACCTTCTAATATTTTTCAAATCGACTGATACTGATTATAAAAAGGTAACCTTTTTGTTTGATTTCTTTTTTAATATTCTGGTGAAGTATAATTTATACTAATGTTTCTTATTATTTTGACAGGTTTGAATATATCAAGGACTTCAATATTTGCCGATTTTTGTTTTTTTATTTTTTTTATATTTGAAATGATGAGATTCAAAGGTTCCTATTGTTCAATGTTCATGCCTATTTATGTATCTATGTATGTATGACTCATGCATGTGCCATGCTTGCATGTGTGTATGTATGTATTCATGTATTCTTTCATGTATGTATGTTTGTATTCTTGTATTCGTGCATGTATGTATGTGTGTATGTTTGTATTCATGTATTCTTGCATGTATGTATGTTTGTATTCTTGTATTCATGCATGTGTGTATGTGTGTATGTACATATGGATGCATGTGTGATGCATGTAATCTGTATGTGTGTATGTACATATGGATGCATGTGTGATGCATGTAATATGTATGTGTTATGTATATGTGTGCATGGGTGATTCTTGCATGTGAGATGCTTACATGTGTGCATGTTTGTATTCTTGTATTTGTGCATGTATATATGTATGTTTGTTTCCAAGAAGTTTGAAATAGTTTCCCATAAGAAGGCACTGAAAAGAACCCAGGTAAGGTAATTGTGTGTGTAGCATCCCATATCTGGTTGCTTCATCTTTTGGGTCATTGTTACATATGCTTCTTTCATGTGGGTGATAGTACACAAAAACTAATGGGCATGATCATATATTTTGGTCAGGATTCAGAGTCTTCAGAACATTATTTCATGATATTTCACTCATGATGAAACATGATGATTTTTTACTTCATTTTTTGCCTTTTTGATAATAATATGTACTGTGAATGGTGCAAGATGTCTAGCTTTACACATATTAGAGTGGCAAAGGGATATTTACACATATATGTATCCATGTGCATGGGCGTGTTGACTGGCATGTATGTGGATCTCTATGTATATGTATGCTCGAATATATATGTGTGTATGCATTTATGAATCCATGTGTATGGGTGTGTTGACTGGCAAGTACGTGGATTTGTAGGTATATGTATGCTCGAATATATGTGCATGTGTATATATATATGTTGACTGCCATGGGAAAAAGAGTGACAGCTAGATCATAGTAATATCCTGAAGCTTCATCCCAGACATAACCTGACTAATGTGCGTTGTTCACTTTTTCCAAACTACTCCCATTTTTCTATTTTCTGCCCTACAGAGTTACACTGCTGTGCAAAAGTAGCTGCTTCTATAGCAACAACAGCTATACCACTAGCTTGGCATGATGAACCAAGCCCACCACTCTTTGTAAATGAAACACCTAACAATTTCCCATTACTGTCTAAAGCTATGCCATTGGTTGCCTCCAGAGTAGGTATGCATTGGGTTTGAAGGTATGCATATATCGAGGTATTCTAGGCCCTGTATGAGGTGCATCATAGGCTCTATGGTGGTGTTGGTGTTGGCCTTGAGGTGATTTTTGTTCTTATGCTTTACACTCTTGTAGTGTTGTGTTATTTTGAGTGTGCGACTATTGTGTGCAAGATGTTTGGAGTGTGCATGTTTGTATATGTATGCATGTATCTGCACATGTATGATGTGTGTGCTTATAGTATGTATGTATGTGTGTTTCTATGTGTGTATATGTGCATGTACATATGCATATGTGGTTGTTGTGTTCAAGGCTGTTGGAATGTGTGTGCCTTGTGTATATGTGTGCAGATATGTTGAATGAGTTGGAGGTGTTGATTACTATTAATAATTTTGTGCATGTCCCATTGTCATGGAATGCGCTACAATGTTGATGCATGCATGTGTGTGTGGAATGTGCATGAATCAGTATGTGAATCTATTTGAATCTGTCTCTGTGTTTGTTTGCATGTGTGTCTATGTATATGTATGTGTGCATGTGTGTGTGCATTGTGTATACATATGCATGTATGTATGTACCATATGTATGTATGTATGTATGTATGTATGTATGTATGTATGTATGTATGTATGTATGTATGTATGTTATCACCTTAGTGCCTCATAGGAGATGTGTGCAAGTTCTACCATGCCATCTACAATGATAGACAAGAGGTGGATAAATCTATTGGTTGGTATACATATATACATTACTCCATGATATAATTTTACAGGTATTGAAGAGAGAAATTTTTGGCAAGGCATAGCAGTCGCTTTAAAGTGCAATGCAACAAGAGCTCAACTAGATGCTACTGTAAGATTTCTATATCTCATTGGTTTGATAGTGTTTTGAGTGTTCCTTATGAATTTTTCTTTGATCTTAAACTATTCATAAGCTGTTCCATAATTGCAGGTGGGGATACATCCATCTGCTGCTGAAGATAACAATGAGAACAACTACTAAGTGGGTTTCTCCAAATGGACAATTGAAAAGCATTTGAGTTGGAAGCATCAATTTGCACATTGAGAATATCATGAGCCAGGACCAATCTGAGAAGTGTGTTAGCATAAGTAATGCCATGATGTTTGAGTGGAAGCAACAACATTGAATGGCTATCAAATCATGATTTGGCTTTTCTTCATATATGCAGGATCTTATGAGTGTGATTACAAGTGAGGAAAGCTTTTGAAAAGTATATGGTGAACCCTGTGTAGATACCTCTTTATGTAAATTAGTTCTCTACAAGATGTTGTCATCATGCTCATCTTAGATTAACATTTGTAGTCCATTTTTGTGTGATTAGAGTTAGCTTAGTTAGCCTTTGTAATAGTATTGTTTCTAAAATGATAATACATACATGATTATTGCAAGGTGCTTGAGAAATTTCTCATATTTGAAGGGCAGTCCTTTTCTTTTATTGGAGGGTTAATATAGCATGTTACTAAAAATATTTTTGACCACCCTTCATTTTCAGAGGTCTAGTTTTCAGAATTTTTTGCTATCTAATGTATTTGAAGGAAATAGCTTCCCCTTAATTATTAAGCATGCATGTTTTTGCTCACATTCCATTGGTTGGTTTCTAGTTTTCAAGATCCTTTGATAGCTACTGAATTTGTAGAAATTTCCTATACCATTCTTATGGAGCAAGGACTAAAATATACCCCAAATATTCCTAGGAGGTGTGCATATGTACCTCTTGAGAGGTGTGTATGAGACAAATTCTTGAGAACTTGCAAGTATGGATTTCTTGAAGTACTATTCTGCCAGGCAGGTAACACTCCTAACTCTGCAGTCAACAATTTTCAGTTGAACCAAAATGTTAACATGTTATTGCTTGGCAAAGGTGATGATTCCTTGAAAGAGTGTAGTGACTACCCTTTGAAATTAATAAACTCATTTTTTGGGCCTCAAAAGAGACACCATGCAACCATTGCTGTGTAACTTACGAAATTGTAATAGACACCTTGATTTTCTATTGGTAACCACACAGGTGTTGTCTTCATATTGAGAAGATGGCATGAACGAATCGAGTGGAGTCAGCTAAGTTGTTTTCAGTATGAGGATCTTGATGTAGTGCAAGTTCCAAAAGAGTATATAACTTTAGCACCACATTGTGGACAAGGGTTTAGAACTTGAGTACACTATTTTGTTCTTTTTTGATGAAGAATTCAAGCTTGATCTAGAGATTTTATCACTCACTACAACTGGAAAAAACCTGATGGTTTTTGCATCAATACAGGTTCATGTTCTGACAATGGAAAAGATATTGTACATGATTCATTCCAGCCTATTTAGATGGAATCAGGATATCACTGTTGATTGAGACTGAACTAGTAAACAGTCACCTTGCTCCAATGATGTTTCTGTCTGTTGAGCTATATTCAATATGAGGATTTAAATATTGCAAATTCCAAAAGAGTACATAACTTCAGGACCACATTTTGAACAAGGTTTTAGAACTTGAGTACACTGTACTGTTCTTCTTTGATGAAGAAGTCAAGCATGAATCCATCAAAGATGTAGCAAGCAGAGCTATGGCCATCAGTTGTGGACAATTTTTTTTTTCACCAAGATATAACAAGAAATATCCATTACATTGCTCTACCTACATCTGCAATAAATAATTTCTATCATCTTTTATGCAGGTGACATTGAAATTTATGAATGTGTATGCATCATATTAGCACCCTCTGTTTCCACAAACTCATTTCCATTACAAAATTGGTTTTTGGATTGAGGCTCTTCTTGAACTAAGAAAAGATAGCAAAAGAAGTGATTTGACATAGCGAATGGTATCAAATACTCAAACATTTCTATATTTTTAAGGGAGGTTATTATAAAAATTTGCTTTAAATTTTATATTTCAAATATAAGTTAAGGCTAAAATTCGCCAACTTTTTTATTTTTCAAATGGAAATTATTATCAAAATTCACCAAAATATTTATACTTATAATATGAGATACTTAGAGAAATTCGCCCATATTTATATACTTTTGAGAGAGGGGGGTGGTCTTATTTTTTACCTTGGTGTATATATAGATAGATAGATAGATAGATAGATAGATAGATAGATAGATAGATAGATAGATAGATAGATAGATAGATAGATAGATAGATAGATAGATAGATAGATAGATCGATAGATCGATAGATAGATAGATAGATAGATAGATAGATAGATAGATAGATAGATAGATAGATAGATAGATAGATAGATAGATAGATAGATAGATAGATAGATAGATAGATAGATAGATAGATAGATAGATAGATAGATAGATAGATAGATAGATAGATAGATAGATAGATAGATAGATAGATAGATAGATAGATAGATAGATAGATAGATAGATAGATAGATAGGTAAGAGAAATCCAAGGAATGACCAGAAGTAAGCTTTGTGCATACCATAGGGAGAGAAAGATCAGGTCTAGATACTAATAGAGCTGAACAAGATCGAGTACGAAGGCATAGAAATCAAAGAGGCATGGATGATTTTCCACTACCTAGACCGAGAGAGTACCCTAGAATATTGAGACCTAGCTAGTTAGTAAAATCCATGAAGAATTATTTTGATGCCACTAGAGATCCTTATGATGATGTAGCCAAATTTAGGCAAGTATTGAGAGAAGAACAAGTCGATAATCTATTCACTCAATACTAGGCTTTTGTTCTTACCTTGAAAAATACCACCTTGACTTGGTTTCAACCATTGGATCAAGAACAATTAAAAAATATTACACAGTTGTTCGACACATTCATTGTAGAATTCTCCCACGGCGGGATTAGACACAACACTTCCTCATTGATCCATAGCTCCAAACATACACCATAGGAAATTGTCAAGTTTGCATGATGTAGGTTTAGATGATAGATATTGTCTATCGCGACAGACAGGACCCCATGATAGATAGTGTCTATTGCGATAGACACCTGTCTATCATGACAGATAGAGCCCACGATAGACACTTGTCTATCGTGACAGACCAATGCCATGATAGACACCATCTATCGTGACAGACACCCATCTATCATGATAGATAGAGCACCCGATAGACACCCTCTATCACGATAGACACCCATCTATCACGACTCACAGCCACGCATGATAGACATCGTCTATCATGACAGACACCGTCTATCACAATAGACAGGCAATTCTGGCAAAAATTGAAGGGGTAATTTTTTTTTAACATCCTAAAACTTGGCATTTTTTCAAGCTTATCTATTTACGTAATTCCAGAGGCTTTAGAAATATGGACTAAATACCTCGGAGGTCCTGTTTGGCTGTTTTAACCCCGAGAACCGTGAATCGACATAACTTTTTCATATGAAATCTCTTTTGTGAGCTCTAGAGCTCGTTGGAAAGCTCGTGGTAAATAATGCATTGATTTTCATATAGGGTATTCTCAGACCATCCTCATAGATGTGAGCACCTAATCGATTGGTCTTGATATATTCTAGTTGAGTCTCGTAAGGGCCCTCTAGTT
Source organism: Ceratopteris richardii (assembly GCA_020310875.1). Classification (NCBI taxonomy): domain Eukaryota; kingdom Viridiplantae; phylum Streptophyta; class Polypodiopsida; order Polypodiales; family Pteridaceae; genus Ceratopteris; species Ceratopteris richardii. The sequence continues at coordinate 126,831,497 of CM035411.1, forward strand.
TTTCTAGGTACGCCACTCTTGAGCTGCCTATGGATCTCTCCATGCTATAAGGCATCTCCGAGTCACTCATTTCTAAACTTAGAACGTATGGGTAATCGCTCAACTGTTGGGCCCAAGACCTAGTTGTATGGTTGACACTAGCCTCTAATGATCTAATACTTTGTCGATCTCTCCCTAGGTGTCTACGTGACCTTAGGTTCATATGCCCTATCGATTAGCCAAATGACCCTTGTACAACCACATTGACAATTGCTTGATATCAATCACTTGTTACCTTTACCTTCTTTAGCACGTATTTTTCTTGTCTTTTAAGTATGCGTCATAAGGAGCACTCAAGTTTTTCGTACTTGATGTTCTTCGTCCAACCAAATTAACTTCTTTGCCCTTAAATTATCCTTGATTGTAATTAATCGATTCTTAGACTTGAGAATTTAGAGATTCTTAGAACTTGAGTGTTCCTATCATACCCCTAATCAATCAAAACCTCTAATCGCATTTAGCCTAAGCTAGGAATGGACTGAGGGGGTTGAGAGATCCTCCAACCTCAAGTTGCTTCTCCTTGCTTCACTTGTATGCCTAAGATGCCCATCCCAAGCCTGCACACACTGATAGTTTGCTTTGGTTTCTCCAAGAGCTCTCAACGATCCTGTAAAAGTTCAAAGTCTAGCTCAAGCTTTTAACTTCAAATGACAAACAATTTGATTCAAACACATTTAAAGACCCTTTTTCCCCCTTTGTATTGCATTTAAAATTTTCTAGAACCCCCTTGGTTTCCTAATCCCACTTGAAATCAAGAACCCAAATCAACCCATTGAACTAGAACACCCAGTAGTCAAGTTCGAAAACGGTTCATACATAGATAAAGAAGGAACAATGTATGTGGTCACCAACCAACCAGATAGAGTAGATGAATTTATCAATATAATCTCAGAGACCGAAATAAGTGACCTAGAGAAAGGGAACTTAAGAAGCGAGCCAAGAACCCCTCGAGGCAAATCAGTTCTGACTAGAGTGATCACTCCGAAGTGGGTTCCCCAAGACAATAAGAGCATAGACTTTCTCTTAAACTGAGAGACAAATGAGGCCTTCTGGAGGTATACACTTGATCAACCTAATGAAGTGGGAATGCTTACCATATATGAATTCAAAGATCCAGATACCCCAGGCAAAGTGACTGTTAGCACTCAAGGTCAAGAACGAGGCAAAGAACATGTCAAAGAAGTGGACACACAAGAAGAAGGAGCAAGTAGGGAGCTCCAAGAAGTGTATGTCAAATTTTCAGAAGAAATCCCTATAAAATAGTGATTTTCATCACTAAAAACCATTTTAAATATCATTTCACATTTTTGCAACTCCATTTTGTCCAAGTCGAGGAGTCCTCGAGCTTGAGGAGTATACAAAGTATCATCCTACCAATTTTCAAAATTTTTAGACTCCGTTTGAGCCCTCAAATAAGCCTTGGAACCTAATCCTTAACCAGGTCAGACACTAGGTTTGGATAGGGCCAAAACTGGTCTAAAAACTATAAAAAGATCTAGAGAGCTCATTTTTGGTGTTAGCTTGTTTGAGATTAGCTTCTTAGTTGCTTGTTGTAGCTTTGAGCTTTTGTAAGAGAAATCTTTTGTAATCGAAGCTTTCCATGGTTCCTCTCTTTGATCTTGCCTTGGCGTGTATGTGTGTGCATGCTAGTGTGCTTCTCCTTCACACATTTGTGCCTTCACATGCTCACGGTCTTCATACCAGTCCTCATGTCTCCGCTGATTGACAAGTAAAGGAGGTGGTGCTTGCGCTTGAGCGACACCAAATTTTGGTGTCGTTGTCAGGGAGAGAGCTTCGAGGACGAGCATTGTGATTGTAACATCATAGATTTGCGATGTTGGAAGGTAAAAAATAGTCATTTTCTGTTATTTTTCTGATTTTTCTTCTCCATCTTCATCATAATCACCATCTCCATCTTGTTCCATCTTCTTCTTCACATAAATTTTTCATTTTTCACTAGATTTTCCACATTTCCACCTCAATTTTCATTTGTGGGTGTGCAAGAAGGGGAGAGAGAGAGAGAGAGAGGCAAGGTGCTTGTGTGTGCAAGTTTCTATGATTTCCAAGACCCTTTGCTCGAGCATAGGCCTTAGTGCTGAAATTCGAAGTTCCCACCAAAAACCTCAGAAAATCGTGATTTTGTGGTGAAAATCGCGATTTTGTGAAAAAATCAATTTTTTTGAAAATCACGATTTTCTTACTTTTGGAATTTCCTACCTAAAAACATCCTCAAAAAGAACATGATTTTGAGGTCATTCTCAGAATCGTGATTCTTTGGTTGTGCTCAAAATCGCAATTCTCTGGTTGTGCTCAAAATCATGATTCTCTAGTTGTTCTCAAAATCGTGATCCTCTAAGCTTTTCAAAAACACAATTCTCTGCTCATTCTTAGAATTAGGGTTTTTTGGCGATTCTTAGAAAACATGATTTTCAATCAAAATCATGATTTTCAGGTCATTCTCCAAATCTCGATTTTCAAGTAAAAACACGATTTTAAAAAAATACGATTTTTAGTCAAAATTATGATTTTTAGGTTAAAACACGATTTTGAAAAAATACGATTTTCAATCAAAATTGTGATTTTTAGGTCATTCTTAAAATCACGATTTTACACAATTCTTTGTAGGAAATCACGTTTTTCACAATTCTCACTCAAAATTGTGTTTTTTCACAATCCTCACTCAAAATCGCATTTTTCACGATTCTCACTGAAAATCACGTTTTTCACGATTCTCACTCAAAATCCTATTTTTTGGGGATTGTTCAGGATCGTGATTTTCACTCAAGATTGTGATTTTTGGATGGTTCAAGATCGCAATTCTCAGTGAAAATCGTGGTTTTCAAGGTTGCTCACGATCGCAATTTTCAATCAAAATCGCGATTTTCTCATAACTTCTTGTTTGTCTATTTTGACCTTTAGGAGCCTGATTCGAGATAACTTTTTCATCAAAGGTCCGTTTTTTGAGCTCTATAGCTCGTCAGAAAGCTTGTTTCAAATGCCACTTGAGCTCAATTGTTTTTTGTAAGAATAATGTGTTGATTTTTAGATAGGATAATTTGAAGTTGACCCTCAAGTGGGATTGGAAAGCCAAGGGGGCTCCAAAGGATTTTTAGCAGTATAAAGGGGAAACTTTTAGACTCGTAAATAAGGCATAAGAACCTCAGATCTGGTAGACACCTAGGCAAGGTTAGACAAAGCATTAGATCTTTTGAGGCTAGTTTCAACCATACAGCTAAGTCTTGGGCACAACAAGTTAGTGGTTATCCCTATGTGCTAAGTTCGGACACAAGCAATTCAGAAATGTCCTTTTGCATGGAAAGACCTATAGGTATCTCGGGAATTGCCTATTTACAGAGACCAAAAGGTCCCTATAAGACCCGATTGGATTATATCAGGACCAATTGATTATGTGCTTGCATCTATATGGCTTGAGGTGCTCAGTGGTCCAACTCAAGAATCCTAATCAACCCTTTGGACTTGAACACCCAGTGGTTAAGTTTGAAAAGGGTTCTTATATTGACAAGCAAGGAACTATGTACGTGGTTACCAACTTACCAGATAGGACAGATGAGTTTGGAAATGTCATTCCTGAGAATGAGCTAGGAGACCTAGAGCAAGGAGATGTAGGAAGAGAACCCAAGACTCCTCGAGGAAAATTAGTTTTAACCAAAATACTAACACTAGAATAGATTCCCTAGGATAACAAAAGTATAGAATTGTTCTGGAATAGGGAGACAAACGAAGCTTTTTGCAGGTTTAAAAATGATCACCCTAGAAAAGTAGGAAACATGACGCTATATGAATTTAAAGATCCTAATACCCCAGGAAAAGTGGTCTACTTAGAAACATCAGAGAGAGTTTTTGTGATAATAGAACAAGGCGGGCATGCATACACTTGGAAAGGTGAATTTATTTTCCCTCCACCAAGATCCAATGTCTCCCATGGCCTCCAAGGTGTAGGATCATCCCAGTCTCATGAAAGCAAACAAGAACGAGCTAGAGAGAGACCTGAGGTAAACTTTGCAAACACCATGGGCAAAGACAGATCAAGACTTGAAGGTGAAAGACCTAAAATAGAGAGACATCAAGCACATAGGTATCAAAGAGATGAACATGAGTTTCCATTGCCTAGACCCTAAGAGTACCCAAGAACCCTTAGACCCTCTCAAGTGGTTAAGGCAAGGAAGAAGTATTTTGACGGGATAGGAGATCCTTATGATCATGTGGCTGAGTTCAAACAAGTGTTAAGAGTTGAACAAGTTGAGGACTTGTTCACCCAGTTCGAGGCATTTGGTTTGACTCTCAAGGGTATTTTTGTAGCTTGGTTTCAACCTTTGAACAATCGTAATTACTGAAACATAGGTCAACTGCTAGAAAAATTCATTGTAGAGTTATCCAAGAGTGGCATCAGGCATAATACATAATCCTTGATCCACAACTTCAAGCAGAAGCTACAAATGGCTGACGGACATATAGAAAAACCATTAGGCTTACTAGAAGGCATATCTCTCACCACTTCTGGTGTGGAGTTTGAACATACTTTTGCCATTTGTGATTTTGGGAAAAACCATGCCTACGAGATGATTTTAGGATGACCATTCATGCATCAGTTGCAAATCGTACAAGATTGGGGAACTAATTCCTTATACTTGCAACATTTAGCAGTGAAAACTAAAGTCAATCTTAAAGACTATTCTCATTGAGATGTACCCCCTATACAATGGAATACCATCCATAAGACACAAGAGGAAATCGAATCTATACACTCATTGGAATCAGACCCCTCATGGTTGCACGAGGATACTCATCTATGGATGTGTAAAGTGGCAAAACAAGAGGAAGAACGGTTAGCAGCTAGGACGTTAGGTTCAGAACAACATCCACGAACCCTTCAAGACCCAGCTTATGCACCTATAGTATTTCCAGACGAGGAATTTGAGCCTCATGGTTGGGTAGAAATCTTAGCAATGATGGAAATAGCAGTGAATGAAGAACAATGGACCCCTCACTATGATGAGGACGGGTATGATATTTCCATTTTCATGATTGAACCTATCGAGGAAGACTTTATCCTAGAAGAATGCATGGAAGTGATCCAAGAACCAGACGAGAGTAGTGATGATGAGGATCTAGAATCCATCATCATGGAACCCTTCTGTTCCACAGAAGAGGAATATCTTTATTTTGTAGAAGGCAAAACCTCTGAAGAAGAAAAAGAAAGCCAAATGGATCAACTTGAGCCATCCATAAGAGATACAGAGAGTAAGCAAAAGAAGATAAAGAAATCACCTAAGACAGAAGAAGAACAAGAACCACTCATGGAAGTATCGGAGAATTTCAAGAAGTATGAAATAGAAGATAGATGAATCATGGTTTGAATGCCTAAAAGAAAAGATGATGTTGGAGAAGTATATGATAATCGAGAGAAAACAAAAAAATCATAGTCAGCATAGAAGGAGAAGAAGAAAAATGTACATACATTGGGCATGATTTGACGAATGAAGAAGAAGAAGAGTTAATTGCCCTATTATGTGAATATCGAGATGTGTTCACTTGGAGTTACAAACAGTTGAAAGGAGTAGACCCGGATATATGCTCCCATAGAATCCCTATGACTCCAGAAGCAAAACCGACGAAACAGAAACCATACATGTACAATGATAACTACGCTGTGGAGATTAAAGAAGAAATAGATCGTTTGATAGAAGCAGGATTCATTTACGAAATTGAGCATACCGAATGGGTATCCCCCATTGTGGTTGTGCCCAAGAAAAATGGAAAACTGCGTGTGTGTATTAACCTTAAAAAAGTTAATGCCGCCACGATTAGAGACAGTTATCCTCTTCCTATCACGGAACATTTATCAGAAAGAGTTATAGGCAAGGAAGTTTATAGCTTTCTTGATGGTTTCTCAGGCTATAATCAAGTAGCCATTGCTCCACAAGATGAACACAAGATGGCTTCTGCCACAGAATGGGGCATATTTGCATTTCACGTGATGCCATTTGGACTCACAAATGCACCCACCACTTTCCAGCGACTCATATGTCATGTTTTTAAGGAATTCTTATGCAAGAATTTGGAAGTTTATGTCGATGACATATGTGCTCATTCAAATATGAGGCAGACACATATCCCAGAACTAAGTCAAGTATTTGACAAATGGTTAGAATATCAGGTTTTTCTGAACCCAAAAAAGTGTGTTTTCATGGTCAGACAAGGAAAAATTCTAGGACACATTGTGTCAAAGAACGGAATCTCTACAGATGAAGAAAAGGTGAAAGTAATTGCAGAACTACCTGGGCCAAATAACGTAAAAGAGGTACAGACATTTATGGGTCATTGTGGTTATTACACGCGATTCATACATATGTATGCAATCATGGCCAAGCCTCTGTACTCTCTTTTGACCAAGTTTGAATGGACAGATTAGTGTGAAAATTCATTTAGTGAACTTAAACGACATTTGTGCTCGGCACCAATATTAACAACCCCAGATTGGAGCAAGCCATTCCATGTACATGTGGATGCATCCAACTATGCCACAGGATGTGTGTTGGCATAACCCACAAAGGAAGGTAATATAGATCTCCCTATAGCTTACGCGAGCAGACAGTTGAACATAGCAGAAAGAAATTACACCACTACAGAACGAGAGGGATTAGGAATGATCTATGCAGTAAAGAAATTCAGGCATTATCTTTTGGCAAATAAGTTCAAGTTCTTTACGGATCATCAAGCATTATTGTACTTAGTCAATAAGCCTTGTAACACAGGATGACTGATACATTGGTTTCTATTACTCATGGAGTATGACTTTGAAGTCGTAGTCAGGAAGGGAAAGACCCACCTCAGAGCTGACCACCTCTCAAGATTAACCATAGGAGAAGCTCCTCAAGGAATAGCGGATGAATTATCGGATGCATATTTGTTTAACCTTGAGATAGTACCAGAATGGGCTAAGTCGATCGCCCCTATTCTCACATATGGACCCAAGAATCCTAGGATAAGGATCAAAGAAGGAGAGATTACCAAGTCTCAGAGATATCAAATAATAGCAGGAAGTATATATAAACAGGATAATCAAAAGATTCTTGCTTGTTGTCTAGATGAATCAGAACATTCAAATTGGTTGCAATTGGCACATGTAGGTGCATTAAAGCAATATCATTCAAGACATCGTACATTGACTCTGCACAAACTAGGAGTATATTGGCCTTCTATGGAATCAGATGTCTACAAGCTGTGTAAAGAATGCCCTGTTTGTCGTGAAAGACCACCTGTAGAACATGCTACGTTATATCACATGTCTCTCACACGAGAATGGAGTGAACCTTTAGTGAAATACTTGAGGAAGAACACATTCCCTCAAGGAATGACCTTAGCATGACAATGCAATCTAGAGCAAGAAGCTCAAGACTATTCCCTTATTGGCGACAATCTAGACAAACGAGGATGAGACAGATACTTAAGACAATGTGTTCATGAGAACAATTATTTGAGCGTACTAGAGACTGCACACCAAGGTGTTGTAGGAGGTCGTTTTGGCCCCGATAGGATCATCAAAGCCATCCTCTTCGCAAGATTATGGTGGCCCACTCTTCACATGGATGCACATACCTATGTTAAGAGATGTGATGTGTGCCAAAAGACCTAGTTTCCTACTCGGAGATATGAAATGCCATTGAAACCCATGATGGGAGGACGTGAATTTTCTAAGTGGGGTATAAACTTTGTAGGACCCATTAACCCCCTACAAAAGGAACACATGCTGAATACATCATAGTTGCAACAGATTATCTTACCAAATGGGTAGCGGCCAAGGCCACGAAAAATAATGATGCACACATGACTGCAAAATTCTTATTTGAAAATGTCTTTACAAGATATGGATTGCCTATAGAGTTAGTGAGAGATCGAGGAACTCACTTCCTAAACCAAGTCATTGAATATTTGTTGCAGGATTTTATGGTGATTCACAAGAAATCTGCACCATATCATCCTTAGGCCAATGGTCAAGCAGAAAGCACTAACAAGATCCTGTGTAATGTACTAACAAAACTCGTGAACAACAAACGTTAAGATTGGGACAAACAGTTACATCATGTTGTTTGGGCATATCGAGTGGTCTACAGAACCGTACTCAATGCAACTCCCTTTCAGATGGTTTTTGGTCAGAATGTTGTGCTTCCTTTTGACTTCTTGATACCAACCCTTAAGGTTGCACAAGAACATCAGTGGACCGGTCATGAATTGTCATCAAGAATAATGGACTTGGAACGATTAGGAGAAACCAGGCTGAAAGTAGCAGCATGTATATATGCAGCAAAGAAGCAACAGAAAGCCTATTTCAATTCACATGTGAAAGATAAAGGCTTAAAAGAAGGAGATTTAGTCCTAGTGTATATGCTGAAAAGACATGCACAAAAATTAGAAAAGCGAGGTTATGGACCTATGATCATTAACAGACTCTCACCAAGTGGAGCAGTACAATTAGCCACCCTAGAAGGAGACATAATGCCTAATTACATTAGTGGCTATAGAGTCAAGCTTTATCAAGAACCTCTTACTGAGGATATGCTTAGACGACTCACGTTCGCAAAGAAGCATAAGGAGGAAGAAAAAAGAATATGCGAGGAAGCTCAGGTAGAGACTATAGAACTCATTAAGCGCATGAAGCTAAGAAGACAAGGACTAGGTAGAGAACATTATGATCATCTGGAAACAACACCTAGATACCCCATGGCCATGTGTCAAGCAAAGTCAAGTAGTCATCCTAGCATAGTGGATATGAGACCATTCATTACATTCAAGCTAGAGCACGACAACCCTTGCCATGAGTTGAGGGCTTTAATTGATTCAGGTGTTGCGACTAGTGTGATTAGATGGTCCCACTATAAGGACTCAGGAATAGAAATGCGGCCAATTGAGGCATACATCATAGGGCTAGGAGGCATGGAAACCCCTTGCATGGGTGAGGTGGACCTTCCTATCCTCATACACGGTGTGACCATGATAGCGAAGCTATTAGTGTGCCATGATGACGACCTGATAGAACCCCTAATCCTTGGCCAAGATTGGCTATACGATCACTCAGTGGACCTAAATCTTAGACAAGGCTCCTTACAGATTGGAACCTTAGACTAGCAGCAAGTGATACCGCTATAGCAAGTACCACCAACTCCTGTGGCCACATCTCCTACTCCAGCTATTTGCCTGTGAACAATTGGTGTACTCCACGCACTACAGACTCCCGCCACCAGAGGAACCTCAACTCATTGATTGGGAAAAACTCGAAGCTGATCTTGCAAGAGGTATCCGCATTTTAGAGCACACCCTCGCTTATGACCTACTACAGAATTATATTCGAGAGACCCCACAACAAGGTTTTGTCTAGGACGACAGAAGCGAGAGGGAGGGGAGTGTTGGCAGTAGCCAGAGGCACAAACGATGCGGAGGCATGTGAAGGCAGATCACAACGAAGTAGTGTGGAGCCAAGCAGATCATTTTTTCAAAGAAATATGTTTTATAAATACTTTTCAAAAACCCTCAACAATGATTTTCATCACTTTTGTACCATATGTAACATAGAAAAACCCCTTTTGTAATTAGTAGCTCCATTCTGTGCAAGCTGAGGAGTCCTCAAGCTTGAGGAGCTTAGGTAGAATGAGCCTACCAATTTTGGCTATTTTTGGACCTCGTTTACCCTTTTAAATAGCACATAGAACCTATTTTTTAACTATGCCGGTCACTAGATGTGAAACCGGTCAAAACTAGTCTAGAATCTATAAAAAGAGCTAGAGAGCTCATTTTTGAGGTTAGCTAGTGTAGACTTGTATGAGCTAGTGAGAGATTGAGCTTGTAATTGAGATCTTGAGTAATAGAGTCTATTTTCCTACCTTCCATTATGCCTTTCTTGTCTTTTACATGTGTGTGTGTATGTGTGTGTGCATCTCTATGCTTCTCACCTTCACTCTCACTACATTTCACATTCACGATCTTCATATCACTCCTATCTCTTCCACGGATTGACATTAAGGAGGTGGAGCATTTTAACGTGGTACTTACCATTGTGCTAGAGCAACATAGGGCTTATTTGATGGCTCAAACAGAGTCTAAAATTTATGAAAATTGGTACGCAAGTACTTCTACTACTCCTCAAGCTTGAGGACTCCTCAACTTGGAAAAATGGAGTCTATTCTACCAAAAATAGGGTTTACAATGTATGTGTAGTGATGAAAATCAACTTTTAACTGAAAATAAGTTCTGAAAAAAATGATTGGGCCTCTTTTGTGCCAGATTGTACTTGAATGCTCAGTCTCCTCATTGCTTGTAGGCCAATACTCCCCCCTCTCTAGCGTCTGTTACCCCTGATAGGCCTCTGTTCTGTAGGGTCGTTGATATAATATTGAATGATGTTAGTGGCCAGCTCGTGTTCGCTGAGCCTCAACCCTCTTGCCAAATCTACTTGCAAGGCATCCCAATTGATGGCACTAGGGATATTGGGCTGGGGGGTCGTGTAAAATTCAGAATACATAGCTTGCTCACATGCAAATAAGTGAAGCAGGTGTGTTGGCCTTGGTGCGAACACCTCCGAGTGATATTCCTAGAATTTGGTTCTAAACATGTCTTCGAAGGTCTGTTTGTAACATGCAGGGAGGTACTTGATACGTGCATGCCAAGTGTAGGTGACTCTAATGCTTGGGGTGGTGCTCATGTCATACACTAGGTTGTAATTGCCATTGGTGAATATTGGTAGACTGACTTGTGGTGCTTCTGTATTTCAAAAAGCTTTGAGCACAATTTGCATCATATCCAAAATTTTCAGCATCATTTGTGCCACGACATCTAGCATTGGCTTCAAGTGAGGGATCGAGTAGCAGATTGTGGCCATCATGTAAGCAATGGAGGGTGGTCCCTCCGGTGGTGCAATGTATGGATAATTAAGCCATTCTTTACACTGGGGATTATTCTGTACTGTAATATTGAATGCTTTCCATGATATGTGCCATGGAACTAGACCATAACATGGATTTTAAATGAGATGTAGAGGTGCATGGTTCCACATACGCAACATTTCAAGGCAAGTCTCTAAGAGCTTTTTCCACAATGTCAGTTGATAGATCTTGCCTTTCTGTGCCTCTGGTGGTAGGTCCTCGGGTTGAAACTAGGTCGCAAAGGTGGGGATCTTCCCTGTGACTCTCTGTATTTCTGCATTATAATATGCAAGAATGACATAGCAGAGACGATACTAAAGTTCTGATGATGTGATGAGACATCTGGGTGCTAGATTTTTGAAATAGGTGGATTGTAACACTGTTTCTTCTATGATCCTCATTGCTTGATTTTGCACCACTGTGCGCTCTTCATGAGTACTCCCCATTTCTTCCACTTGTCTTAACCATGGGTTTTCTTGTTTTTGTGTCTGTAGCCATCGGTTTTCTTCTTGAGCTATGGCTAGGTGACTTTGTAATAGTGCCATGTTGTGCTGTAGTTTTGAGTTTTGTTCCATCTATGTGAGTAGGTGACCTTCGACTGGTTGCAAGGACTCTTTGTCAGTGTTCTATGACTTTGCTTCCAATATGCTATGTGACTCCTGTAATGTGTGAAATTGTGTTTGGAGACTTTCATTGTCTTCCAAGAAACATCTTCAGAAATGGGGAAACCTAGACCTAAGGTCGGGGTGGGCTATTACAAAAGTTGTGGAGGCGGGGTGTCCTAAGGCGGGCTCAATGAGGGATTCCATGGTCACAGTGGTTGTATGATACAAGGGGTTGTCAAAAGATGCAAATAATGTTGAACTATAAGTGGGATTATGAAAGATGATGGGTTGTTCAAGGCACTAACCTCCTCTTCTGCATAACCTTCAAATTTTGAGTGTTGATATGTTCATCCTACGTATGCCGAAGGGCCAATTCTACTACCTTTCTACTTCCATATGTTAATTAGTTTGTGTGGTTGAAAGTTTATGTCACATCCAATGTGAGTAACCTTCCCTCCTATCTTTCTTTGGCCACCAACATATACCCTTATTTAGGGTTTTCTACAAAGAATCCCTTTTAATAAATTTGACTTTAAAGCCTATCTCAACCATTTGGCATAAAGAAATAAGTATCTTTATGATTGTGGGAACATGAAGAACATCCTTCAAACATTTAGCCTTATGAGAGCGATCTAACCTAATGTCACATAATCGACCATTGTTTCTTGTTCGACATTTCTAGTTGCTTGGGATGTTGTCGTTATTGGTTCAGTTGCAGTGGTAGTCGCTTCCATAGTGGTGATGGTGATCTGAATGTTTTCGCCTGACCTTGGTCTTGTTTGGAATCTTCATGGATCATATTGAACTGGAGGTCTCTTGAATGTGGATCTGACAGCTTCCACTACTCCATAGGTTTCTGCTAGCAATAGCAGAGATTCGTTGTATTCTGAGTCGACACCAGCCTCTTCCAATAGCTAGGCCATTAACACTCTATTTCTCTATTATGAAAGTGATTGTTGTGCCCCCACTCTTTCCATAATCTGGTATAATCTATGGAGTTCTGCAATATATGTTGGGGCTCCGGTAGTTTCTTCTTCTTCTCCTTCTTCGTCTTCCTCTTCTTCAGCCTCTGGGAATTTTATTTGTTGAGATAAAGTTCTCTGTTGATCGTCATCCTAGTGTACATGGCATCCTTCTACTGACTTACCCCTTCTTTGGGAGGAGGTGCCAGGCCCTTTAGTATCCAAAAAGAATTCTACATCTGATAGTTGGGTGTTCTCCAAAAAGGATTCAAAATCAAAGGTGCTCATTCCTTCAATGTCTCCCATGGTAGCAAAGTCAATTTCTAGTGGGATAGGAAGAGCAGATGGGGCTGCTCGTGATGCACCTTTAGATCCCAATCTAGGAATTCAAATAGTAAAAGGAGGCACAGAGGCTTCCCCTTGTGGTGAGACCTCTGGGGTTGTAAGAACCTCTCTTGTTTGGACACAAGGAAGAGTGCCCCTCATTCTCTTGGATTGGTGGGTTGAAGTTTTGCATCCTTTAAACAACTCTAGTTGTGACCAAGTCAATGCACGCTCTATGGGCACATCATATGCTAGACATCTGGATACTATTCGGGTGATTACACAACAACCGTTCACCACTGGCTTCCTGAACCACCTTCTGTTAGCTTCTTACAGCTGGTCTATAATCCACACAGGGAGCTTAATGGTAAATGAGCCTGTCTCTGCCAAGTAAAGACTAAACCAGATTTGTTTGTATGGCTGAGTGAATCTATCTTATCTAGGGAATGCAAAATGTCGCATGCACATTTGGAGAGGGATGGAAACATTAGGGGTATGTGCTTCCATGTCCCCTAGCTTCAATAACTTTCTATTCTTCATGTTGTCAGGTATCAAAGGGTCTTTCTCTGATGATACATGCATTCCGTGCATGTTTAGTGCATCCCTTACCAATTCTAGGGTGAGTTCAAACTTCTTTAGCTCATTGTTGCATGATAGAGAGGGAATGACAAAGGTACCTGATCGATCTTTTGCACTCCTAGCCTTCAGGGTGGATACTAAATAATAGTATCCACCCTGATCGATTTGCAATTAAAGTAAATAACAATCCACACTACACTGATTGGGTTAATTACCCATACTTGGAGCCATTGTAGGGACCATCAATAGTTTCATACATGATTGCAACCATTCCACATTGGATGCCTTGTCTAAAATCAATGCCCGATGTCATAGCCTATATGCTATTAAAGATATTTGATTTAATGTAGGTATTCTTCAAGACCTTTTGGAATGTCAAAGCTCCTCGTATTTCCATGCTAGGGTTCGAAAAAAAAATTAGATCTAGAATATGACCTAAGTACCAGACCCTCAATCAAAATAGTATATTCTTGGTACAATATCATCAAGTACTTCCTAGCCTGTTATAAGCAAACTTTTGAAGACATGTTCATAACAGGGTTTTGAGACTATCATTGAGAGGTATTCATTTCAAGGCCATCTCACCTGCTTCAACTTTTTGCATGCGAGCAAGCCATATACTTAGAGCATTACATAATAGCGCATCCCAAAGTCCCATGCACAATTGATTGGGAATGTCTAAAATTAGAACTCGCAAAGGGACTTCAATTGAAAGAACATGAATTAGATGCAGATGTACTTGAATTCTACATTGATCACCCCATACCACAAAGTTCTATCAGGGATAGTAGATTCAAGAGGGGGGAAGTGTTAGTGGCAGAGGAAGCCAAAGCAAATTCAGAAGACAAGGGAGCATGAGAAAAGAGTGACAAAGATAAGGGCAAAGCTTAGATATGGGACTCAATAGACAAGGAAGTAAAAGAAGAGCTTCCCAAGAATATACCTCATTAAAATTTCAAAGTTGATTTTTGTGAATAGCCCATGATCCAAATTTCATATTTTTTGAAGCTTGTTTGAACATCAAAATAGCATAGGAACCTATTTTTTAACTAAGCCAGACACTAGGTCTAAACTAGGCCACTAGGTAGACAAAAACTATAAAAAGAGCTAGAGAGCTCATTTTGTGGTTAGCTAGTTGGAGATTAAACTTGTTTATGATCATTGTAATCATTTCTTTAGCGCTTAATGAGAAGATTCCATTGCTCTACTCTCTGATCTTTCCTAGTGTGCATGTGTGTGTATGTGTGTGCTTTCTCTAGAGCTTCTCACTCACATACTTGTGCATTCCTATCCTTATAGTTGTCATACCATCCTCACGTCTCCATGGATTGATATTTATGAGGTGGATCTTCACCATTGCAGTACCCCCACTCTGCTAAAGTGCCATTGTTGACCATTCATGAGTGAAAATGCTTTGGCCTTAAACAATAATTTCCTCTTCTCTAATCGATTCATATTCACAAGGAATTTTTCTAGAAATGAGAAATAGAAAAAATTCATAATACCAATAAATTTGAGCCTCTACAAGAAAGAGACCACTATCCATAGGCTCATCATTAATACGTGTTGGCCTTTTGCCCATGACTATCCCTGAAACTTAGACTGCAATGTAGTGCTCCTTCTCTGGCTTGATATGAATCTCAAAGTCACATTCTTGAAATAGTAGTAGCGATTGACAAACCCTTCCAATTACTCAAGGCTTATTTATTAAATACTTTGGAGATTGATGATCAGAAATGTCAATGAAATGTACCCCTAGAAGATAGTGCTGAAAATTTTGAAGTGCAAACACATAGCTAAACCTTCTCTTTCTATAGGTCTATAATTTCTATCCAATTTTGTAAGTAATATGCTTGCATAAGAAATAGGTTGGTTCACCTTATGTGCAGATAGTCGTGCCAAGATTGTTCCATTTGCATGAATACTGGCATCCCTATGCATGTGGAACTCAAGTGATCAATTAGGAACATTTAAGAGTGTTCTAGTACATAACCTTAGTTTTAGCTCACTAAATGTTTTTTCTGCTTCATGACTCCAAGAGAATGGGATCTTCTTATTGGTATGCCTTGACAAAGGGTGCCTTTTGTGACCAAAAATTGACATTTAGTAGGATTCAACTTCAAACCTATTTTGAGACACTACTCGAAGATTTCCTTCAAATTTTCCAAACATTGATAAAAACCTTGGGCCACTACTCTTCTATCTATATGTGAGAATACTGAAAAGTCATCCATGAAGATGTGGAGAAATTTCATCAACCATTCACCTAATATTAAATACACCTTGACTGCCTCTACATATTTCGGGTTCAGTCGATATGGTGTATTCCTTATAGGTGCAACTCCTACTACTAAGGGTATTTGATGGAATCCAAGCTCCTCTCGAATACACGATAAATCCTTGTAGGACCATGCAAAGGAATTTTTATAGGTATAAAGAAGAGAGGCTACCTTCTGTAGTAAGAATGGGTAGTGCCACAACAATGTGGCTAGTTAGACCACTTACAAGTTTTCTTCATTTCCAAAGCTCACTTCTCAAAAAACCACTTCGACGGAAGCTTCACTTGAAAAATCATCAACACTATATGCTAGAGTAGAATTAAGCTTATGATTCATGATGTGTTAATTAGTCCACCCATCTAGAGTATCTAGATATAGGAGGTCTTCTTTGGTCCCAGGGTCAAAATTATCCTCCTAAGGTGCCTTCTCACTTTTGGTACCTTCTAGTCCTGCATCCATAAAATGATCGAATTCATCATGATTACCTATTTCCTCCTTCATAATAGTGTAGTGGTGCCTTTTGGTGAAATTCGACCACTTTGGTCAAGTATCCCAATTGGAGGTCTTTGCCTCTCAAGAGCTATGTTGTGAGAGGTCCATAGTGTTGGAGTTAGACATCTGTAGAAGCATGCAAACAGCACAAGGAAGAAGGAGAAGCTTCGAGCACAATACACAATATTTAATGTATTACCACAAGAATGTACAAAGATAAGTACCCGTTAGGGCTATAGGCATATATACAAGTCGAGGGAAAAAAACCCCCCTAAAGAGGGAAAAAAGTGCCCCGGAAATCCTAGTGTGTTCACACACATCACTACCTAAATATATCAACAAATCCCCATGGGAGTGATGCGGTGAACAAGGAGTTGGCACTCATGTATAAGGAAGTGCCAAGCTGTGTGGAATCACTCCACAAAAGGAAGTAATCCCAAAGCTTTGCGGAAATCTTCAAACTTCTCCCTAGGCAGAGCCTTTGTGAAAAGGTCAATAATGTTCAACTGCATGGGCACATATGCCAAGTTGATTTCAACAGCACAAAACCTATCCCTGACATAATGATAATGCACCTCAATGTGCTTAGTGCGAGCATGGAACACAGGGTTCCTCACAACTGCCAATGCACTCTGACTATCAGTGAAGATGGTGGTGGCAGAAGACTGACCAACACCTAAATCAGCCATAAGGCGTCTGAGCCACACATTCAACAGTTGCTATGAAAGATGCCCTCTACTCAGCCTCACAGCTGGAAGTGGCCACAGTAGGCTGCTTCTTGCTCAACCAAGATATACATGAGCTACCAAGCATGAAGCAAAAGCCACTAATGGACACACGAGTTTCATAGAAACCAGCCCAATCACTATCAAAAAAAGCATGCAAATCTAGGGGTAGTGATCCCCACTTGGGATCAAACAATCGAACTAGCCAGGTACCACTCAAGTTGCAAAATATGCGCGTAACTACCTGCCAATGCTTGACACCTGGGCAATGCATAAACCTACTCATCTGTGAGACAACAAACTGAATATCTGGTTGAGTAATGCATAAGTAAATCAAGCATCCAATAGCCTGGTGATAGTGAACAGCATCAAATGCATTTCCAGCATCATGAAGACTCAATCATAAACCTGTCTCCATAAGAGTGGCAATGGGCTTACAATCTTCAAGGCCAAAACGCTGCAATAATGTGTCAATATATTTCGTTTGACACAAATCCATTCCACCACCAACTTGCATAAACTGAATTCCCAAATAATGATGCAAATGCCTAAAGTCATACATCTCAAATGAGGCATGTAAATCAGCATTAAAATTTGTTTGAGTTAGACATCTGCGGAAACGCGAACAACACAAGGAAGAAGAAGAAGCTTGGAGCACAACACATAATACTGAATGTATTACTAGAGAATGTACAAAGATAAGTAGCCCATTAGGGCAATAGGCATATATACAAGCTGGGGGAAAAAAACCTCATAAAGAGGGAAAAAATTGCCCGGAGGTCCTAGAGTGTTCACACACATCAATACCTAAATATATCAACAAATCCCCCCTGGGAGTGATGCGGTGAACAAGTAGCTGGCACTCATGTATAAGGAAGTGCCAAGCTATGTGGAAATCACTCCACAAAAGGAAGTAAGCCCAAAGCTTTGCGGGAAGCTTCAAACTTCTCCCTAGGCAGAGCCTTCGTGAAAACGTCTGCAATGTTCTCCTGCGTGGGCACATATGTCGAGCTGATCTCCCCAACAGAGAACCTCTCCCTGACATAATGATAATGCACCTCAATGTGCTTAGTGAGAGCATGGAACACAGGGTTCCTCGCAACTGCCAATGCGCTCTGATTGTCAGTGAAGATGGTGGTGGCAGAAGACTGACCAACACCCAAATCAGCCATAAGGCATCTGAGCCACACACACTCAACAGTCACTGTGAAAGCTGCCCTATACTCAGCCTCACAGCTAGAAGTGGCCACAGTAGGCTGCTTCTTGCTCAACCAAGATATACATGAGCTACCAAGCATGAAGCAAAAGCCACTAGTGGACACACGAGTGTCATAGCAACCAGCCCAATCAGAGTCAGAAAAAGCATGCAAATCTGGCGGTACTGATCCCCCCTTGGGATAAAACAACCCAAGTAGCCAAGTACCACTCAAGTAGCGAAAGATATGCTTAACCGCCTACCAATGCTTGACTCCTGAGCAATGCATAAACCTGCTCATCTATGAGACAGCAAACTGAATATCTGGCTGAGTAATGCATAAGTAAATCAAGCATCCAATAGCCTGCTGATAGAGAACAGCATCAAATGCATCTCCAGCATCATGAAGTCTCAATCGTAAACCTGTCTCCATAGGAGTGGCAATAGGCTTACAGTCTTCAAGGCCAAAACGCTGCAATAATGTGTCAATATATTTCGTTTGACACAAAGCCATTCCACCATCAACGTGCATAAACTAAATGCCCAAAGAATGATGCAAATGCCCCAAATCAGACATCTCAAATGAGGCATGTAAATCAGCCTTAAAATCATCAATATGCTTCTCAATAGGACCAGTGAGCAGCATGTCGTCAACATAGACAACAATGATCAGAAGCACATCATTAGCACGCTTAACATGTAAGGTGCTTTCAGTTGGACTGTTCTCAAAAACTTGTGGAATCAGATAGGCATGTATCTTCTCATACCAAGCACGTGGTGCTTGCTTTACACCATATAATGCCTTCTTTAACCTACACACCTGGTTTTCATGCCCTTTCTGCACAAAGCCATGGGGCTGAAAAACATACACTTCTTCATGCAAGTCACCATTCAGAAATGCTGTTTTAATGTCCAACTGATGTACATTCCAACCATGATGGGTTCTAAGTAGTAGTCATACGGCATGTAGGTGCAAAGGTCTCATCAAAATCAATGCCTCTTTCCTGTGCATAACCTTTTGCAACAAGCCTAGCTTTATACCTGTCAATTGTACCATCAGGTTTACGCTTCAGCTGGTATACCCACTTAGTGACAATGGCCTTCTTGCCAGGAGGCAAGTCACATAAAGACCAAGTACCATTCTTCATTATTGCATCATATTCAGATTGCATAGCAGCCATCCAATTTTCTGAATTTTGTGCTTCATCAAACAAAACAGGCTCAGTCTCATCACATAGACTAGATGTAGCCATAGCATAGCAATCTGATGCAAAAGAGGCAACATGAGAGTCTGATCGAGTACGATATGACAGAGGTGCATCTAATTTGCTATCACACAAGGTCTGCACCAGCCATTTTGGCATAGTTCTTGCCTGCTCAATATCAGCTCTCTCATCAATAAGTGCATCATGTAAATCTGCATCAAAAATGGAATGATCTTCATCATCACATGAAACCTGCAAAGCCTGAGAAGTTGCCTCATTGGGACCAGCACTAGACTGTCCACCTATAAAAAGAGGCAGCAAAGTATCATACATATCTTTGGAGCTAACAGATGTCTCCTTAGTACATGAAAGCAATGGTTGAATAGCATCCTCCACAAAAACAACATCACGGCTAACCAGAATGCATTTAGTATGTGGATGATACAGACGATAGCCTTTTCTTTCAGAACTCTACCCAACAAAAATACATTTTACTTCTTTATCATTCAATTTTCTGCGATGTTGTTCAAGCACTAATGCATATGCCAAACAACCAAAAACACGCAGACGAGCAACAGATGGCTTGCGGTCATGCCAAGCCTCATATGGAGTGATAGATTGTAGTGCTTTAGTGGGACACCTGTTCAGTACATATGTTGCACACATGACAGCCTCAAGCCAGAAACTATGTGGTAAAGCCTGACTCTTGACCATACACCTCGTCATCTCCATGAGTGACCTGTTCTTTCATTCAACAACTCCATTCTGTTGAGGTGTATACGGCACTGTACACTGGTGTGTTATCTCACATTCAGCTAGAAATGCATTAAAATCAGAAGACATATATTCGTCCCCTCGATCAGAACGAAGGGTGCCCATTTTACATGCTGACAGATTTTCAACCAAAACCAAAAACTGTTTGAAGCACATGAACACTTCGGACTTTGCCTTCAATGGATATACCCATGCATGCCTGGAAAAATCATCGATGAAAGTCACAAAGTAAAGATAATTCTCAAAAGAAGGTGGCTGCATAGGACCACAGACATCACTATGTACACGCTGCAATTTCTGAGTAGCCCGAACTGAACCATCTTTTGGAAAGGACAAATGCTGCATTTTGCCCAAAATATAGCCTTCACAAACATGTTTTCCAGGTGCCTCAAGTTTCGGCAAAGAGGACACCATTTCAGATTTCTGTAGGCATAGCAAACTAGCAAAATTCAGATGACCAAAGCGTGCATGCCAAAGCTTTGCATCTGACATAGCCTGAGAATCATTTACTGCACATGCCAAATCATTTACTAATCTTTCATAGTCTATGAGCTTATACAGCCCACGACATAAAATGCCAGAAGCAATAATCACATCGCCATTTGACAGATCATGAACTGTACACCTGTCATCAACAAATTTCAAAACCAAGCCAATTTTGGCTAATGCAAAAAACTGATAACAGGTTCTTCTTGATCCCTGGCACAAATAAAGCATCTGACAAAGTGAAAGAACTACCATCAGCAGTAGTCAAAATGATCTTACCAACTCGCATAACAGGAGGAGTTGTTGGCACATGTAACAGTATTCCCTATAGGGGCAGGCTCGAGTGAAGAGAAGAAACTACGCTGCGAGGTAATATGTTTGGTCGCCCCTCTGTCAAAGTACCAAACATCTGAGTCTACTACAGACATGCACTACTCATGAGAAGATGGTTCAAAACTGCAAACAGTAGTAAACGCCCATTCTTCTTCCTGCATAAGATTAGCAGACTCCGTTTTTGGTGTAGAGGCTTCTGCAACAACCATTCAAGCCTCTTTCTTCTTTGCCTCTTTTGCAGTCAGTTTTGGACAGTTCTTTATGATATGATCATTCCCTTTACAGTACTTGCAAAACAATTTCTGCTTTTCTGATTTCTTCTCATCTTTGTCTTGGTTCTTCAAATGTGCAGCATTTCCAGATTTCTGCTTACTAGTAGAAGAGCTCCATTTTCCTTTGCCCTTTTGACTAGCCAGAAAATTTTCTCTGCAACACGCATAATGGACATGTTCTGCCTGGACTGATCTTCCTATAACAGAACAGAGACTAACTCCTCAAATGACAAGGCATTTGGATTGCCTTTCATTATCAATCGAAGAGTAGAAGCAAAACTCTGATATGAATCAGGAAGACCATTCAAAACGGTCTGCACAAGTGAGCTATCTGGTATAACCTCATCAGCAGAAATCAATTGTTCCTTCAAGTCTTTGATCTTTGTTAGGAATTTGTCCATAGAATCACCTTCATTCATGTGTTCACTCTCCAACTGTTTCAGAGGTAAGCAACACGAGCCTCATTCCTAGCTTGGTACAATGTGGTAAGTGTATCACAAGCATCCTTAGCTGTTCTACAAGAGCGAATGTGAGGAATAATGGCACGTTTGACAGACAAAGCTATCAATGCATGTGCCTGGGCATCTTTGCCATCCCAATGAATCTGCTCTACACTAGGTGCAGCAAAAACTGAAGCATGAACAAGAATATGCAGAATATCATCATCTTCGACACCTTCTACATCAGCTTCAGTACCTGCAGTTGTAATAATTGCAGGTGTGATAGGACGTTTTTCGACACCCTGCACAATGTTCCACAGTCCCTTTGCAACCAACACATGTCGCATCATATAAGCCCATAACGGGTAGTTGGTACCATCCAACTTATCCTCAACAGCCAACATACGGAATACATCACTGCTTCCAGCCATGGCCGGTGACTAAAATACCTTGATGTAGAAAATTGACTGTATCTCAAAAAGGCTAAACCGCTGTAGCTTCACCATAATGGTCTTCCCTCCGGCCTTAACGGTTTTCTTTAGCCGTTTCCCTACCCGGGATTTAGCTTGCAACAGAACTATCCAAACGAATTCTGCTAGACCTGTAGCAAACTTCGAGACGCTTATACTGGGGAACAGAAACTGGTATATACCTTTGGCACAAAAAGACAAAATAGCCTGCACAAGTGCTGTGATACTGCGTTCGGAGGCCGAAACGAGCTCAGATCGTGATTTCGACACCACACAACAAAGCTATTTTGATCTCGGAAACACGCTGAGTATGCTCACCAAAATTCGTGCGATTCTGAGACTGCAACCGGAGGAGTGTCCATGGCACCCTGGATGAAGCGACGACCTACTCTGATACCAATTGTTGGAGTTAGACGTCTGCGGAAGTACGTGAACAACACAAGGAAGAAGAAGAAGCTTGGAGCACAACACACAATACTCAATGTATTACTAGAAAATGTACAAAGATAAGTAGCCCATTAGGGCAATAGGCATATATACAAGCCGGGGGAAAAAAACCTCCTAAAGAGGGAAAAAAGTGCCCTGGCGGTCCTAGAGTGTTCACACATATCACTACCTAAATATATCAACAAAATTAGCAATATGCTTGTCATGAGGACATGTGAGTAGCATGTCATCAACATACACAACAATGATCAGAAGCACATCATTAGCACGCTTAACATATAAGGTGCTCTCAGTTGGATTGTTCTTGAAACCATGTGCAAGGCATGTATCTTTTCATACCAAGCATGTGGTGCTTGCTTTAAACCATATAATGCCTTCTTTAACCTACACACCTGGTTTTCATGCCCTTTTTGCACGAAGCCATGGGGCTGAAAAACATATTCTTCATGCAAGTCACCATTTAGAATTGTTGTTTTAATATCCAACTGATGTACATTCCAACCATGATGAGTTGCAAGTGCACAGATGCTATGAATAGTAGTCATTCAGCATGTAGGTGCAAAGGTCTCATCAAAATCAATGCGTCAAAATTTTGTGCTTCATCAAACAAAACGGGCTCATGCTTATCACAGAGACTAGATGCAGCCATAGCATATCAATCTGATGCAAAAGAGGCACTATGAGAGCCTGAACGAGTATGGTATGACAGAGGTGCATCTAATTTGCTGTCATGCAAAGTCTGCACCATCCATTTTGGCATAGCTTTTGCCTCCTCAATAGCAGCTCTCTCATCAACAAGTGCATCATGTAAATGTGCATCAGAAATGGAATGATCTGTATCATCACATGACACCTACAAAGGCTAAGAATTTGCCTCATTAGGACGAGCACTAGACTATCTTCTTGTAAAAAGAGGTAGCAAAGTATCATACATGTCTTTGGAGCTAACAGATGTGTCCTTAGTACATGAAAGTAACGGTTGAATAGCATCTTCCACAAAAACAACATCACGGCTAACCAAAATGTGTTTAGTCTATGGATGATACAGATGATAGCCTTTGCTTTCATAATTGTACCCAACAAAAATACATTTTAGTGCTTTATTATCAAATTTCCTGCGATGTTGTTGAGGCATTAATGCATATGCCAGACAACCAAAAACATGTGAGTGAGCAATAGATGGCTTACGACCATGCCAAGCATCATATGGAGTGATAGACTCCAATGCTTTAGTGGGACACTTGTTAAGTACATATGCTGCACACATCAGAGCCTCAAGCCAGAAACTATGTGGTAAAGCCTGACTCTTGATCATAACTGCCATCTCCATGAGTGACCTATTCTTTCGTTCAGCAATTCCATTATATTGAGGTGTATACGGCACTGTACACTGATGTTCAACTAGAAATGCATTAAAGTCAGAGGACATATATTCCCCCCCTCAATCAGAATGGAGGTGCCCGTTGTACATGCTGACAGATTTAGGAAAAATCATCAATGAAAGTCACCAAGTAAAGATAGTTTCCAAAAGAGGGTGTTTGTATAGGACCACAGACATCACTATGAACAAGCTGCAATTTCTAAGTAGCTCAAACTGAACCATCTTTTGGAAATGAGGAACGCTGCATTTTGCACAAAATACAGCCTTCACAGACATGTTTACTGTGTGCCTCAAGTTTGGGCAAAGAGAACACCATTTCAGATTTCTACAGGCATAGCAAACTAGCGAAATTCTGATGACCAAAGTATGCATGCCAAAGCTTTGCATCTGACATAGCCTGAGAATCATGTACTGCAGATGCTAAATCATTCATAGATTTTTCATAGTCTATGAGCTTATACAGCCTAGGATATACAATGCGAGAAGCAATAATCACGTTGCCATTTGACAGATCATGAACTGTACACCTGTCATCAATAAATTTCATAACCAAGCCAATCTTGGCTAAAGCCGAAACTAATAATAGATTCTTCTTTATCCCTGGAACAAATAAAGCATCTGATAAAGTGCAACAACTATGGTCAGTAGTAGTCATAATGATCTCATCAACTCCAATGAAGAGGAGTTGTTAGTGCATGTGATAGTATTCACTATAGGGGCAGGCTCAAGTGAAGTGAAGAAACTGCACACTATCAAAATACCAAACATCTGAGTTTATTGCATACATACACTGCTCATGAGAAGATGGGTTAAAACTGCAAATAGTAGTAAATGCCTTTTCTTCATTCTGCACAAGATTAGTAGACTTTGTTTTCGGTGTAGAGGCCTTTGCAACAACCATTCTGGCTTCTTTCTTCTTTGCCTCTTTAGCAGCCAGTTTTGGACAGCTCTTAATGACATGATCATTTGCTTTACAATATTTGCAAAACAATTTTTGCTTTTCTGATTTCTTCTCATCTTTGTCTTCCTTCTTCGAATGTGCAGCATTTGCAGATTTTTGCTTACTAGTAGATGAGCTTCATTTACCTTTGCCCTTCCTACTAGCCAAGAGAGCTTGATCTACAGCACGCATAATAGACCTGTTCTGCCTAGACTGATCTTCTTATGGCATAACAAAAACTAACTCTTCAAATGTTAAGGAATTTGGATTTCCTTTCATCATCAAATGAAGAGTAGAAGAATAACTCTGATATGAGTCGGAAGGACCATTCAGAACAGTCTACACAAGTGAAGTGTCAAGAAGGACTTCATCAATAGAAATCAACTATTCCTTCAAATCCTTGATCTTTGTCAGAAAATTGTCCATAGAATCACCTTCATTCATATGCTCACTCTCCAATTGTTTTGGAAGGTAAGCAACATGAGCCTTATTCCTAGCCTGGTACAATTTGGTAAGTGCATCCCAAGCATCCTTAGATATTCTGCAAGAGTGAATATGAGGTATAATGGCATGTTTGATAGACAATGCTATCAATGCATGTGCCTGAGAATCTCTGCCATCCCAATGAATTTGTTATATAGTAGGTGCAACAAGAACTGCAGTACGAAGAGGAATCTACAGAATATCACCATCTTTGATGCCATCAGCATCAACTTCAGTACATATATTTTCAGGTGTAATAGGATGTTTTCAACACCCTGCACAATATTCCACAGTCCTTTTATGACCAATACATGACACATCATATAAGCCCATAATGGGTAATTCATACCATCCAACTTATCCTCAATAGCCAATTCAAAAAGTTAAATAGAACTACCCTGTCGAGTTTTCTTAAACCTGTAGCAAACTTTGAGATGCTTATACTGGCAAACCGAAACTTGTATATATCTTTGGCATAAAAATATGAAACAGTCTGCACAAGTGCTACGATAGTGTGTTTGGGAGGTTGGAACAAGCTCAAATCACGATTTCGGCACCCTAAATATGCTCACAAAATTTCGTGTTATTCTGAGACTGTGAGTGGAGGGGTGATGATGCCCTAGATGAAGCGACGACCTGCTTTGATACCAATTGTTGGAGTTAGACATTTGTGAAAGCACGTGAACAGAACAAGGAAGAAGGAGAAGCTTGGAGCACAATACATAATACTGAATGTATTACCACTAGAATGTACAAAGATAAGTAACCCATTAGGGCTCTATGCATATATACAAGGCGGGGGAAAAGAACCTCCTAAAGAGGGAAAAAAGTGCCCAAGCGGTCCTAGTGTGTTGACACACATCACTACCTAAATATATCAACACATATTCTCCACAACTAATCAACTAGGACCTAAGGATAACTAACTAACCAGGAAAGCCACAGTGGGAAGAGAGATTCACTTCCCACCCAACCAACCTGTCCAATATATAGCTCCAAAACCAAGGGGGTAAGTCTCTCTCAAGGGGATGTACATTCCATCACATGGGTTTCCAAGGTGATCACATGGTTTCTAAGCCTAGGAAATCAAGTTCACTCTAAAACAAGACCCTCCAAGCTCTCATGTACAAATCACGTGGCTAGGAAAGAGTTCTACCCCTTAGACCCATGTACTTATACAACATTCTCTAGAGATATATACCTTGGGGTATTCCCCCGTGCCCCATGATCAATCTCAAGGATCATGGTCATCTCTCTAATTTGCCTCTTTATTTATAAAGAAAAGTATATCTCGACTGAATCTTAAAAGAGGAGAATCCATATGTGGTCTGATCTCTACCCCAATCATTCAAAGCCCATATGGTTTTGCACATGAAAAAGAACTAAATCAAATGCAAAGTATGGAAAGAATGAAAAGGTCGGAATAGAACATCCTTGCCTATTTCCTTGTTTAATCCATGTGCCATCCGGGCCTCCATAGCTCAAGCATGTGAATTAGGTGCATCCAAAGTCACATTAGCCAAATTTCTATCTTGACTCATTTTTATGCATCACTTATGCATGAACCTAGCAAAATAGATGAATACTAGTTAAGGCTTCCTTATCAAATTCATCTATCAATTCATAATCCAACTTATTTTGAAAGGAAGATGAATCTTTCATAATCCTTTCCCACATCACTTTCTCTAGATGTACACAAACTTTGTACTTTTAGTAAAATGGGTGGATTTCTTATTTTTTATTTGCCTCCAATAAAGAAATAAAATCTAAAACAGAGGGCAATTTGTTTTATAATCCCGACCCAACCAATAGAATGGTATAGTTGGATTATTTATCGAGTTTTAAGAGGATATAACATCCTCTTTATTTTTTAGAGAAATTGAATAACTTACTAAAAGTGGGTTTAATATTCTTTCAAAACTTTATGTAGTTTTGAGAATCCACTTTAAGGAACTAGAACCCATAGGGATCCATATAACTATTGAAGACTCTAATTGGTTGAAATCTATTTTACTTGTTCTTCAAAAAAGATTTAGATATTTAGAACTACATCCCAAAATCGGAACTCATAGTCTAAAAGAGCATGGCATCCTTAAGGTTGCAAGTAGGAATAGACTATTCCAACCATTTCTTCAATACTTAATCCTTATGGACCTTTAGTTGGATCTCAAACCTTAAAGGTCTTCTTGATCCTTCTAGAATCCTCTCCCTTTATATTGTAGATCTTTTTTAAGATGTCCGATGCTGACATCGTAACTAGATCTTTCTTATTCTTCATGTTGATTCAAATTGTCAAGTATCCAAAAGATGATCTTTCTTTCAAGCTTGGCCTAAGATCATCCTTATGTTCCTTGAATTTCAAGTCATACTTTTGGATGAACCTTTTAGAGCTTCAACCTTTGGAGTTTAGCTTCAAACTCTTAGAAGCTGATTCTATTTTTATTTCTTTCTCTCGACAAAGTCTGTCAAGAGATATAACCTTTAGTATCTTGCCAGCATCTTCTTCCTTTTGAGAGGATAATTGAAGAATATCTCTATTCCTAGACATTATCTTCTTTACATACTCCATTGGATCATGAGTCCCTTTTTCTTCTGGCCATCAAGAAAAGTACTCAATGAGATTCAGTACCCACCATCCCATACCAGTGGGTTCTTTGTCCAATCCACATAACTATCACTATACTTTCTCACCTTTGTTGTTCTTTTTAATGCTCTCTATCTACTACAAACTGTGGTACCAAATTATGAGAGCAAACACTAAGGTGCTTGGATACATCACAACTACTCCTATTAAATTTTCAAGAATATTTGGTTAATCGGTTAATGTGGCGTGACTGACCTTATCAAAGTTTAAGGTCTGACTTGATCTTTGACTCTATTTTGGGCCTTTTGTATTTTCTTCTCTCCTTTATCTGAGTGAGAGAGAAGACTAGGTCTTTCTCCATTAAATCCCTCTTCTAGATCTCGTGCTCAATGTTTTACCCATGGGATTTATTTGAATATCTGACTATTATGCTTCATACAAGAAACCATTTTTTGTAGGCCTTCTTTATTGGAATCCATAACTTATGTTGTGTTATTTTTAGGATATATTCTATAACTCTTCCAGCCTCTTTTCCTAACCCACTTAGGATTTCACAAATTGAAGCAAGCACCATGCGCTTGGAATGAAAAGTTACATGCTTACTTGTTAGCACATGGATTTGAGAGTAGTCCAATAGAGAACACCTTATATGTAAAAAGTGATGATGATTTATTTCATATCATTAGTGCATATGTTTATTATATGCTACTTATTGATCCTAAAAAAAAGCATATTGCTAATTTTAAGGGTGATTTGCATGGCTCTTTTGAGATTTCAAATTCAAGGCTTTTGCTTCATTATTGAGCATTCAATTTATGCAAGTAGATGGAGTAAAAGCATTGTGTCAAACAAAAAAAATTAAAACATTATTGGAGCACTTTGGCCTTGACGATTGCAAATATATTGCCACTCCCATGGAGATAGGTTTAAGGTTGTCTTCATGATATTGAAGATGCGTTTAATGTTTTTCTCTATCAGCTAGCTGGCTTGATATTTAATTTTTCATCTCTCCGATGAGAAATTTTATGCATAGTCCAACAATCAAGCATTGGAAGCCAGTTAAGCGCATCTTTTTCTACTTGAGTGGTAGTCGGTTACTTGGGTTATTTTATCCAAAGTCGGAATCCTTACCACAAGATTCACATGCTTTTTCTGCCTCAGATTGGGCTAGTTTCTATGACACTCATGTATCGATTAGTGGCTTTTGATTCATGCTTGTTAGCTCGTGCATCTCTTCATTGGGAAAGAAGCAACCTTCTATGGCCTCTTCTAGTTTTGGCATTGAGTATAGGGGAGATAACATTGTATCAAACAAAATACATTGACATGCTATTTGAGCATTTTGGCCTTGTTGGCCACAAACCTATTGCAAATCCCATGGAAAGAGGTTTAAGGTTGAGCCTTCATGATGTTGAAGGTCCATTTAATGTTGTTTTATATAAGCCAACCATTGAGTGCTTGATTTAGTTATGCATAACCTAGCTTGATATTTAGTTTTTCATCTCTCATGAAAGTCTATGCATAGCCCAACAATCAAGCATTGGTAGCTCGTTCAGCACATCCTTTGCTCCTTGAGTGGTACTACTTGGGTTGTTTTATCCTAAGTGGGGACCCTTACTGCCAAATTTACATGATTTTCCTTACTCAAATTAGGCTAGTTTCTATGACACTCACATATGCACTGGTGGTTTTTCCTTCATGTTTCATAGCTCCTCCATCTCTTGATTAGGAAAGAAGAAACCTAATATGGCCACTTCTAGTTATGGAATTAAGTATAGGGTATCTTTCATAACTATTGTTCAATGTTTGTGGCTCATATGTTTCTTCATTGATTTCAGTGTTGGTCAATCTTTTGCCACCACCATCTTTACTGACAGTCATAAAGCATCCCCAATTGCGAGGAACCACATTCCATGCTAGCACAAAGCACATTGAGATGCATTATCATTATGAAAAGGAGAGACTCTTTGCTAGAGAAATCATTTTGGCTTATGTGTCCACATGAAATAATATTGTAGACCTTTTCACAAAGGTTGTTCCTAAAGAAATGTTTGAAGCTTTCTGCAAAGCTTTGGGCTTATTTTCTTTTTTTACTGTTAGTGTCCATGTGAAAGGCCAAATGGCCACCAGACACTTTTGCATACGTTCTTTAATAAAACATATAGTGGAATGGTCAGCCACAGACTAAAAATTCGACCGCATTTGTAACACCTAAGAAGTCTATGTCCGTGCTCCCTGTGTACTGTGTTTTTTTGCGTATTCTGTAGCCTCTATGTGGATTACCATGTGCGGCGCTAAGAGCTCCGGTTTCTACTCCGAGGATATCATCGTGGAGCTCTCAAGAAGGAGAGCGCAGTGTGGTGCATCATCATCAAAGTCACCATTGGCACCATTGGCTGCGTGCGAGGGAGGGCCTCAATGATCAAGGAAGATGGAGGTTCCGGGAACTTCCTGGGAGATCACCCATCCAAGTATTGTTCCCCCCCAAACTCACTTAACTGTTGAAATATCTTGCCATTAAGCTACACTCTTGTGGTGCTTGAAGAAGGGTAAATACTAAGGTTCACATTATCTTCAAAAGTTTTGGGCCCTCAAAGCTTCATTTTTTGCTTTCAAAGCCTATTTTTGAAGCATTTTTGGGGCCCTTTGGTTGGGATTATTATTCATTTATTCATTTTTCTGGGAAGAATATTGAATTCTCTTCTAGAATCTGACACTTAGCGATCCTTCTCTGAGCCTTAGTGTTGTTTGGACTCTTCTAGCTCCATTATCATTCTATTCAATTCTCTACAATCATGGCATCAAAGCTCTCAGGCACATTTGGTGCATCAAGGTCTAGTTCAAGTGTTCCGAGGAGGAGCTATAACTTGCAAGGCAAAGACCATTTTGAGATCTCAAAATTTGTTAGCACAAACTTTGCTATATGGAAGAATCAGATTAAAGATGTGTTAATTCACAGGAGGCAAGGGAAGCTAGTAAATGGAATCTCAAAGAAGTCAACCGACATGGATGAAGATTATTGGGATGAGTTAGATGAAATGGCTAGGTCTACCATTCAATTACACCTTGCAGATATTGTTTACTTTACAATGTTAGACTGTGAAAGTGTGAAGAGCTTTGGAAGAAGTTATGCAATACATATAAAAAGAGATGGCATCAAATAAAGTGTATCTAATGAGAAAATTATATGACCTTTGCATGAAGGACACAGATAGTATTGCTACTCATCTAAATGAGTTTGATGCTATATTCTCCCAGTTACAAGCTCAGAAAATGGATATGGATAATGAAACAAAAGAAATTTTGTTGTTATGCATCTTGTCATCATCATGGGATACATTCTGCATAGCTATTAGCAATGGTGCACTTGGTGGTATATTGGTCTATGGTGGCATATGTGCAGCATTCTTGAGTAAGGAAGCTGAAAATCTATGGTTGGCACTCAAAGTGGAGATGCATATAATGTTCGTGATTGTTACCAAGGAAAGAATCAGCAATGTGGCAGGAGCAAGAACAAGGAAAGGAATGATCGAAGGAATAAGAGTAGAAGTAAATCAAGGAAGAGGGATATCGAATGCCATTATTCTCATAAGAAATAACGCATGAAGAAATACTATTATGCATTAAAGAATGCTAAAGGTAAGGGACAGAATGTTGATGGGCATGTTAAACAACTACCTGCACCATCTACTTTGACTGTGAAGATTGAAGAAATTAATGCTATTTCTTATGATGCTCATGTGTTGACACTCGATAGTAGTATGTCAACTAAGGCACTTATGGTTGATTCTCTTTCCCACACATGGCTGCTAGATTTTGGTGCTTCTTTCCATGTGACACTGATGGGCATGTTAAACAACTACCTGCACCATCTACTTTGACTATGAAGATTGAAGAAATTAATGCTATTTCTTATGATGTTGATGTGTTGACACTCAATAGAACTATGCCAATTGAGGCTCTCATGGTTGACTCTCTTTCCCACACGTGGCTGCTAGATTTTGGTGCTTCTTTCCATGTGACACTACACACATAATGGTTCTCTAATTATGCAGCAAAGTCTCTTGCTACCGTGAGACTTGGTGACTCTTACCAGTGTTATGGGGATCGCAGATGTGCTTATGCAATTCATTGATGGCTCAAAACTTATTATGCATAATGTATGCCATGTACCTCTGTTATCATGTAGTTTGATGTCAATTCGCCAACTTGATGACCTTGGTTACAAGATGGTCTTCTATGCTTAGTCCTTTTGCATATCAAAGGGCAATATGCTTATTGCAAAAGGAAACAAAGTTGGATCACTTTATCCTTTCATTGTATCATAGAAAGAGCACTTGTTAGCTGAAATTGAATAGCCTATGGCTTGTATTTGGCATGGCTGTTTGGGCCATATATCATGTAGTGGAATGGAAAATCTTTCTCATTCTGGCTACGTACCTGTGTTGTCTTTCTCTGATTTTTCATTTTGTGAACATTGTTAATATGGAAAGCAAACTAGGAATGTGCACAAGATGCACATTGAATCTTCAATTTAGCCTTTGAATCTCATTCATATAGATGTGTGTGGTCCTATGCCCACAAGGTCATTAGGTGGTTCTCTTTATTTTTTCACTTTCATAGATGATGCTACTAGAAAAGTCTAGGTATATCCTATCAAAGCAAAGGATGAGGTATTCCCTACTTTCAAAAAATGGTTTGCTTCAGTTGAGACTAAAAAAGGAACTAAGCTTAAAGCATTACGTTCAGATAATGGGGATTAGTATACCTCACATGAATTCAGCCTTTTTTGTCACTCTATAGGAATTTGTAGAGAGTTTACAGCTCCTTATACCCTAGTACAGAATGGTGTAGCTGAAAAGATGAATAGAACTATTCAGAATAGAGTAGTTTCTATGCTATATCATGCAAACCTTTCACAAGGCTTTTGGGCACAGTAGTATTCACTACAGTTCATGTGATTAACCTTTCACCTAGTACTACCAAAGGTTTGAAAGTGGCACAAGAGTTATGGTTCATATACCCAAGAATCTTAGACAAATGTTGGATCATAAGTCAAAAAAATGCATTTTTCTTGGATATGGTCGAGAAGGACAATTTAAATATCGCTTATGGGATTGTGAAACACGATTAGTGATCAAAAGTAGTGATGTCATTTTCAATGAGTCTAAGATGCATAAATAGCCCATTAAGGAGGTTGAAGTGAAAAGAGTGGTGTTTGAGGATACTAGTCCTCAAGTTAGCATGCATAAAGATGCTACACATAGGGATGTTCAAGATAATGTTTGATCAGATCAGTGATCAATCATTGAGATGCTCTACACATGTCTCACATCCACATGATAGATATGTTCTAGGTTTGGATCTTGTGATGCTCACAGATGCTAGTGAGCCTTCTTGCTATGAACAGACTATGCAGACAACAGATAATGTCAAGTGGGATCATGCCATGAAGAGTGAGTTGGATTCTATTCACAAGAATGGTACTTGGTATTTAGTACCTTTGCCAAAGGGAATGAAAGCTTTACCGTGTAAATGGGTATATAAGCTGAAATTCACATCAGACAGTGCTTCTCCAAAGTATAAAGCATGACTTGTTGCAAAGGATTTTAAGCAACAACATGGTGTTGATTTTGATGAAATCTTCTCTCTGGTGGTCAAGATGACTACCCTATGCATGTTTCTTGGATTCGTTGCAATGGAGGACTTAGAGCTAGTCCAAATGGATGTGAAAATTGCTTTCTTGCATGGAGAGCTTACAGATGAGATCTATATGGAACAACCAGAGGGTTATCTAGTTCCTAACAAAGAAAGTCTAGTTTGTAGGCTCAAGAAGAGCTTATATGGACTTAAACAATCCCCTAGACAATGGTGCCAAAAGTTTGATGCTTTTATGAAGTCTCAAGGCTATTCTCGAAGCAATGAGGATCATTGTCTCTACACAAAGAGATGCTCAAATGGAAGCTTGATATGCTTGATAGTTTATGTCGATGATATGTTGATTGCTAGGAAGTCCTCTTGTGAATTGCCAATTCTCAAAAAGAAGTTGAGTGAGACATTTGATGAAGGATTTAGGGGATGCCAAACATATTCTTGGCATGCACATTACTTGTGATAGGAGTAAAAGATGCATATACTTGTCTAAAAGTGAGTACATATCCAAAGTACTTCACAGGTTCAATATGCAAGGTGGAAAGGCATTGGGTACACCTTTACCCACATATGTGAAATTGAGCAAGGATGATTGCCCCAAATCAGATGAGAAAAAGGAATTCATGACCAAAATTCCTTGTTAGTTTGCAGATATATGTCTAATCTTGGCAAGCAACAATGGGAAGTGGTCAAGTTGATTTTGAGATATCTGAGTGGCACTAAGGTCAAGTGTCTAGGCTTAGGTAGAGGAAAAGCATCCATTATTGGTTACACAGATTCTGATTATGCTGGTTGTGTAGACAATTGTAAGTCTACATCAGGGTACATTTTTCATTTTGTTGGAGGTGCTATCTCTTGGAGATCTCATTTTCAAGAATGTACAACTCTTTCCACCAAAAAAGTATAGTATGTTGAAGCAAGTGAGGCATGTAAAGAAGCATTGTGGCTTTCTTGTCTTGCTTGTGATATGGGTCTACCTTAGCATGTACCTCATTTGCTTAGTGATAGTGAGAGTGCCATTGCTTTGGCTAAGAATCTAGTCTATCATGCAAAGACCAAGCACATTGAGCTGAGGTATCACTTCATTAGAGATTTCTTAGCCACTGAGTGCATTATTCTTGATAAGGTTGATACTCGAGATAATGTTGCAGATGCTTTGAGTGCAGCTCTACCACAGGATAGCTTTTGACACTGTTGTCACTTAATGGGGGTTACTTGATTCATGATCTTACACAGTCACTTGTATACTATTTGGCCATATTCGCCTTTAGTGGGAGATTTTTACTCTTAGTGTCCATGTGGAAGGCCAAATGGCCATCGGATACTTTTGTATATGTTCTTTAATCAAACATATAGTGGTCTGGTCAACCACAGACTGAAAGTTTGACCGCATTTGTAACACCTAAGAATTCTGTGTTCATGCCCCTGTGCATTGTGTTTTCCTGTGTGCAACCTCTGTGCGAAGTATTGTGTGTGGCACTAGGAGCTGGGTTTGGTACTCCAAGGATATCATCGTGGAGCTCTTGAGAAGAAGAGGGAATTGTGGTGCATCACTATCAAAATAGTTCACTTTTGTGGATTGATTTCACTTCACATAGCTTGGAACTTCCTTATACATGAATTCCAACTCCTTATTCGCCACAGCACTACCACGGGAATCTGTTGATATAGTTTTGGAGTGATGTATGTGAACACACTTGGGACCGCTGGGACACTTTTTCCTATTTCAGAGGTTTCTTTTCTATGACTTATATATATGCCTATAACCTAATGGGCTATTGATTTTGTCTTGAACACTCACTTAGTAATATACTAGTATTGTGTTGTTCTCCCAGCTTCTTCTTCCTTCTGTTGTTTGAGTTTTTCCACAGTCCTTGAACTCCAACAAGATTACCCCCTTTGCACAAAACATTGAAAGATCCCCTTCACCATGGATTCTCATAAGATGCAACCATTCATAGACCTCAAATCATCTCTTTAGTGATCCATGTGGAGAATGAGTTCTCCTATGCGCAACAGAAGTGTGTAGTGAACCCTTGTATGTCCAGCACTTGGACAAACAT
The DNA here is from genome assembly GCA_020310875.1 of Ceratopteris richardii. Taxonomy (NCBI): domain Eukaryota; kingdom Viridiplantae; phylum Streptophyta; class Polypodiopsida; order Polypodiales; family Pteridaceae; genus Ceratopteris; species Ceratopteris richardii. Next base: position 126,867,164 of record CM035411.1, read on the forward strand.
CTGCACCTTAGATAGCTTGCTGCTCTCAACACAAAACTCAAATGGACTTGATACTTTAGTCAATCAAAGTAGAGAAGAGAGCTTTCTAAAAAGCTATAAATGACTTAATTTGGACAAGTTTTGATTAGGAAACACAACTGTCAAAGATGAACTACCTGTCCACACAGGTATGCTGAACAACTGAGCTTCACTCTTGGACTGATAGCTCTCTGAATATATATCCTTTGAGAAAGATAATTGGTACAAATAAAGTAGACACAAACAGCTAAAAATCAAGTAATTTGGATGAGTTTTGATCAGGAAACTCAACTCATCAAGATAGACCACCTGCACACATAAGTACACTATAAAACTGGACTTTACTCTCTGACAGATATCTCACATAGTATGCATGATCTGAATGAGATATTTGAGACCGTGAATAGATGCCAAGGGCTTTCCAACAAGACAAAAATCACGCAATTTGGATATGTTTTGGTCGGGAAACTGAACCGACCAAAATAGACTACCTATCTACACAGGTATACTGAAAAACTGGACTTCACTCTTTCACTGATATCTCACAAATTACATAAGCTTTCAAAAAGATATTTGATGTGCAGAAAGTACACAAGATAAGCTTTCCAATGAATGTTTAAACGCACAAAATGGTTATATATGCACTGAGATATGAGCTCTGCAACAGAGCTATGTACAAACTGATGTGCGGCTGGAAGGAGTCTAAGGGAAAGCCAAAATGACAAAATGGCTAGATCCGACTACTGGGAGCTCTTGCCTCTTTCTCTCCTTGTTTTGAATGTGCTCCCACTTCACTTTTATAACCAATGATCATGTGAAGAAGTTTGTGCCTCTTTCTTAACTCACCACTTTCTCCACTACATGCTACTAACTACAAGGCAAGATATTGTATCTCTTACTCATTATGAATTTTGACTAGACTTTTTCTTTTATTATTTTTTCCTTTTTTCCTCCACTTTTTTTCTTTATCTTTATAGTTGGTAAATTTATCCAAGCATGGCTCATATGAAAATGAGCTTGTACATTTATCTTCAACACTCCCCCTCAAGCTCATTTGGGAGTTATCTTCATCCATGTCCTTCAAATTTATCACATCCTTGAAGCCTTTGAGTTTAGAAGCATCCAAGAACTTTGTAAAAATATCTACAACTTGCTCTTTGGTTCTAATGAACTTTATCTCCACATCTTTGCTCAGCACCTTCTCCCTTACATAATGGTAGTTGTCGGTCGCGATTGACAGGGTCTGTCGGTCGCGATTGTCAGGGTATGTCGGTCGAGATTGACAGGGTCTGTCGATCGCGATTGACAAGGTCTGTCGGTCGCGATTGACAGGGTCTGTCGGTCGCGATTGACAAAGAACCGCGGATTTTTTCTACTGTTTTTAGTGTTTTAGGATGTGCTCTTTGTGCTTGTCACAGTGGTGTGCTTTATTTTACCAAAGGGGCGAATTTTTTGTCGATCGCGATCGACAGAGGTCGGCGACGCAGAGACAGTTTCTGAGTTTTTTGTACCTGCGCAGTGTGCTGGGGATGATGATTCAGCAAGAACCTGCAAAATGCTCAAGAAACATGCAAAAACAGTGCAAGCAATATCGCTCTCTCGCTCTCTCTCACAAGTAGAATGAAGGAAATGAGGTGGAGATGGTGATATGATCAAAACTGAAAATTTTCGCAATGATGGAGATGGAGGTGGGAGATGGTGATGATGATGGTGATGAAGATGGTGAAGAAAAAACAAGGAAATAGATGAAAGTGAAGAAAATACCTACAACTCCAACACGTCAACTCTACGTCTTACCATCACACGCTCGTCCTCAAAGCTCAATCCCCGGCAACGGCACCAAAATTTGGTGTAGCTCACTGATGAGTAGCACCTCCTTTAATGTCAATCCGGGAAGACGTGAGGATGGTATGAAGACCTCGAGCAAGTGGAGGCACAAGTGCGTGAGTGAGAAGCACACAAACATGCACACACATACACACACACGCGCACACACGACAAGACAAAGAGTGAGAAGCAATGGAGTTCTTAGATTACTTTCAAAAAGCTCTTACAAGTTCAATTCAATTAGAATCTAACCCCAAAAATGAGCTCTCTAGCTCCTTTTATAGTTTTTGACTAGCTTTGGCCCTGTTCAGACCTAGTGTCCGGCCTAGTTAAAAATTAGGTTCCAGGGCTTATTTGAGGGCTCAAATGAGATCTAAAAAATACGAAAATTGGTAAGCAACTACTTCTAAGGCTCCTCAAGCTTGAGGACTCCTCGGCTTGCACAAAATGGAGCCACAAAAAGGTGAACATGGTATTTACAGGGGTTGTTAGTGATGAGAATCACTTTTAATTGGTGTAAGGGTTTTGAAAAATTAAAGGTTGCCTTAGTGCTAGATCTGCGTGAATGCTCGCACTTGCTTCTTCATGAAGAAAATTATTGGCCTACTTGCCAAATCGTCGCTGACTCCCTTGTCTGCTTGTGCCTTCTCTTCTCTCTGACTCCCTTCTTAAGCTTCCTTGCCTAGTGAGTCCTTCAGTTCCAACAGTAGTGGACCTCTATGTGCTTGCTCCTTGCATGAAACATAGGATTGCTTGCCAAGTAGATACTTGACATGTTATCACCATATATAGGGATGGTTCCAACTTGCACTCCAAGATCAGCCAAAAGCTTTTTAATCCACATTGCTTCACATGTGGCAAATGCTAATCCTCTATATTCAGCCTCCATAGATGAAAGTGCAACAGTAGGTTGTTTCTTTGAGCTCCATGTGATAGGTTTGCTTCCTATCATGAACACATAACCTGAGGTTGATCTTCTATCTTCCTTTGAGCCTGCCCAATCAGCATCACTAAAGCCTTTGACCTGCAATTCTTCATCAAACTTGTAAAACAAAGCATGATTAACTGTATGCTTTATGTATCTCAACACTCTCTTGGCTGAATTTAAGTGTTCACTTGTCGGGGCTTGCATAAACTGAGAAAGTACACCAACAACATAAGACAAATCAGGTCTTATAATGTTTGCATAGATCAATGATCCTACAATGCTTCTGTATGTCGTTACATCTTCCAATGGTTCTCCATCATTTGAACAAATCTTTGTATTTGTGTCCATGGGTTGAGTGAGTGGTTTGCATTCACTCATTCCAAATCTGAAAAGAACATCCAACAAGTACTTCCTTTGCATCAAGTAGATGCCACTCTTTCCATAAACAACTTCAATTCCTAAAAAATATTTCAGCTCTCCAAGATCTGAAATTTTAAACTCCTTACCAAGTTTCCTTTTTATATCTTCAATCCCTGTAACATCATTTCCTGTTATGATGAGGTCATCGACGTATATGCAAATATATACCTCTCTATTTTCTTCCTTCTTCATGTACAACAAAGGATCTGCACTACTTGGGTTGTATCCACACTTAGTTAGATACTCTACCAATCTCTGATTCCATGCTCTTGGTGCTTGCTTCAAGCCATAAAGTGCCTTCTTCAACCTGCAAACAAAATCTGGATGGTTTTCATCTTCAAATCCAATCGGTTGACTCATGTATACCTCTTCTTGTAGTTCTCCATTAAGAAAAGCATTTTTTATGTCGAGTTGATATAATGGCCATCTCCTTGAAGCACCAATTGCTATTAAGGTTCGGATAGTTCCCATCTTTGCAACGGGGCTGAAAACTTCATCATAATCTATGCCTTGTGTTTGTTTAAATCCTTTGGCAACTAATCTAGCTTTATATCTAGCTAGTGAACCATCAGCATTCCTCTTTACTTTAAACACCCATTTGTTTGGAACAATCTTCATACCTTCTTTCTTTGGCACTAGTTCCCATGTGTGATTATCTTTGAAAGCTTTGATCTCCTCTTTCATAGCTTGCTTCCATTCCTTTTGTGTGCAAGCTTCTTCATATGTCTTAGGCTCTTTGTCTTTGATAACCTGCATCATGTATGCAAAATGTGTCGCCATAAAACTATCATAACTCAACCTTTGAGTTGGCTACCTTGTCCTTGAAGATCTTCTTTCATTGCCTTTAGAGAGTTGCTTCTTTAACCTATTTATCTTTACCATCGGAGTGATTACCTCTTCATATTCTTCTTCACTTGCATCTACCTCACTGTTTGGAGTAGCACTTGCATCTTTGGCTCTACTATGAGCTGATTTGGAGACAAAGAATGGCTCCCCCTCCATGTTGAACATTCTTCATTTGATGTAGATGCCTCTAGACCTGAAGCCTTTGTGCTTGATTGTTGAACTTCTCTTTGATTTGTTCTTGCATAATCATCACAATCTTCTTCAAGAATCTTTTCCTTTCCTTTATCTTCATACCATGGTCTTAGTTCATCAAAGACCACATCTCGCAAGACTCTTAATTCCTTTGTTCTAGGGTTGTAACACTTGTATCCTTTTTGCTCCGTCGAGTAGCCGATGAAAATGCATTTTTCTGATCTTGGTTCCATCTTTGTTCTAACTTCTTGTGGAATGTGAACAAAGCAAACACATCCAAAAACTTTGAGGTGTGTAAGATCAGGTCTCTTACCGGAATATACCTCTTCTAGAGTCAAGTGATGTATTCCCGATGTTGTGCACCTATTCATCAAGTAAATGGCGGTTGTGGTAGCTTCAGCCCAATAGTACAATGGTACCTTCATCTCGTTGAGCATGCATCTTGCAATTTTAGCAATTTGCCTATTTTTCCTCTCAGCTACTCCATTTTGTTATGGTGTATACCTACAAGTGAATTGCCTTTTGATCCCATTCTCTTGTAGAAAATCTGAAAATTCTTTGGAGAAGTATTCTCCTCCACCATCGGACCTTAAGGTTTTGATAGACCTTCCTGTTTCCTTTTCAACTTCAACTTTGAATCTTTTGAATATAGAAAACACCTCTGATTTTTGCTTCATGCAAAACAGCCATACCTTTCTTGAGTGATCATCAATAAAGGTGGCAAAAAATCTATTACCAGCCATTGATGCCTCTTGGGTTGGTCCCCATACATCCGTATGTATCAAGTCCAAGACATTTGGAGCCACATAATTGCTCCTCTTGAATGGCTGCCTTGTTTGCTTTCCTAGTTGACAAGCTTCACATAACTCATGTAGTCCAATGCTATTGAATTTTGGAAGACCTCTTACCACTTCATGTTTGCTCATGTCCTTCAACTTTGGAATGTTGATGTGTCCTATTCTTTTGTGCCATAAGTCCAGCTCTGAAATCTTCTTGTTCCCACATTGAATGTACATGACCTTTCCATGTGGATGTTGGACATCCAAAGTGAACATCCTTCCTTCTCTTCTACCTCGAGCAATGACCTTGAAGCCTTCCTTTGGATTCTTTATGAAGCACCCATTCTCATTGAATATGGCATGATAACCCTTCTCTACCATTTGTCCTACTGAAATCAAGTTCTTTGAAATTGTAGGAACATGAAGAACATTAGATAGTACCTTTGCTCTGCTTGTATCTCCAAGCCTTATATCTCCAATGTGTTCAATCATGTGTTGAGTATCATCACCTGTTTCAACACATCCTTTTCCACTTGGTACCTGTAGATTATTGAACAAACTTCCTTGGCATGACATATGGTTCCTACAACCTGAATCAATGTACCATTTTTTTTGTCATCTTCACAAGAGCTTCTATACTCATGTCTCATTGCAAGTAGTGTGTCCTTGCTTCCTTCACTTGAGGTGCTTGCATAGTTGCTTTGGTTCCTTTGATTGCCTCCAATTGTTCTTCCATTCTTCAGCCAACAATCACTAGCATAGTGTCCTACTTTACCACAATGATAGCATGATATACCTTTATGAGAATTGTAGGAGCTTCGGCCTCTTCCTCTACTTCTACCTCGACCTCTTCCTTGTGTGTTGGCATTTGATGCATCCTTGTTGTCTTCCGAATTGTTTTGATTGTAGTTGGAGTGGTTGTGACATCTTCCTTTTCCTCTTGAGCCTCCTCTTGAGTTTCTTCCTTTGCCTCGACCTGCATATAACATTTGGTTGTGGCTGTCCTTTCCTTTGGGACCACCGAAGCTAAGCTCTTCTGTGATAAGATGAGGGATTAGTTGTTCAAAACGTGGATATACATCTTTCAAGTTAATGGAAGTTATAAAAGGTTTCCATCTTTCATCTTCTCTCAAGCCATTGAGAGTATAACACACAAGATCTTCGTCTTCAACCGTTGTGCCAATAGAAGCTAAAGCATCGCTTAGCTCCTTAATCTTCAAAGTATATTCAGCTATGGATTGACTCGAACTTTTCTTGATTGTGTTCAACTCATTCTTGAGTTGAAGTTTCCTAGCTTTGGTATTTGTTGAATAACATCCTTTCAAGAGCTTCCCAAGCATCCTTAGCTTTCTCTAGATGTTGAATATGACCTACCATGGCATTAGTAATGACTTGCGAAATAAAGAACATGAATATCCTATTCCTCTCCTCCCATTCTTTTGCTTGCCTCCTTTGGACTTCGGTGGCCATAGCTTGATTGATTTGAGGTTGAGCATCATCGCCGCTCACAATACCCCATAAGCCTTTGTCCATTAGGTATTTGGTCATTCTAAACCTCCACACTGGATATTTATCCTTATCCAACTTCTCTACTTGTTGGCCCAAGTCAGCCATTGAAGAGTATTAAAGACTTTGAGAGTTACCTCGAATAGTTATAGTCCTTTGCTCTTGTGGTTGTGAAGCTCCTCCTTCTTTTATAGCTCCTCTTTTGCTTTTCTTTATCTCCAGCTCTGTTGATGAAGCTTCAGCACCAAGTTTGCTCTGATACCAACTGTGGAGAATGAGTTCTCCTATGCGCAACGGAAGTGTGTAGTGAACCCTTGTATGTCCAGCACTTGGACAAACATCTGCACCTTAGATAGCTTGCTGCTCTCAACACAAAACTCAAATGGACTTGATACTTTAGTCAATCAAATTAGACAAAGAGAGCTTTCTAACAAGCTATAAATGACTTAATTTGGACAAGTTTTGATTAGGAAACACAACTGTCAAAGATGAACTACCTGTCCACACAGGTATGCTGAACAACTGAGCTTCACTCTTGGACTGATAGCTCTCTGAATATATATCCTTTGAGAAAGATATTTGGTACAAATAAAGTAGACACAAACAGCTAAAAATCAAGTAATTTGGATGAGTTTTGATCAGGAAACTCAACTCATCAAGATAGACCACCTGCACACATAAGTACACTATAAAACTGGACTTTACTCTCTGACAGATATCTCACAGAGTATGCATGATCTGAATGAGGTATTTGAGATCATGAAAGTAGATGCCAAGGGCTTTCCAACAAGACAAAAATCACGCAATTTGGATATGTTTTGGTCGGGAAACTGAACCGACCAAAATAGACTACCTATCTACACAGGTATACTGAAAAACTGGACTTCACTCTTTCACTGATATCTCACAAACTACATAAGTTTTCAAAGAGATATTTGGTATGCAGAAAGTACACAAGATAAGCTTTCCAATGAATGTTTAAACGCACAAAATGGTTATATATGCACTGAGATATGAGCTCTGCAACAGAGCTGTGTACAAACTGACGTGCAGCTGGAAGGAGTCTAAGGGAAAGCCAAAATGACAAAATGGCTAGATCCGACTACTGGGAGCTCTTGCCTCTTTCTCTCCTTGTTTTGAATGTGCTCCCACTTCACTTTTATAACCAATGAGCATGTGAAGAAGTTTGTGCCTCCTTCTTAACTCACCACTTTCTCCACTACATGCTACTAACTACAAGGCAAGATATTATATCTCTTACTCATCATGAATTTTGACTAGACTTTTTCTTTTATTATTTTTTCCTTTTTTCCTCCACTTTTTTTCTTTATCTTTATAGTTGGTAAATTTATCCAAGCATGGCTCATATGAAAATGAGCTTGTACATTTATCTTCAACAATCCACACACTAAAAAATTAGAGGGTTTACTATCTTACAAGGCTCCAATCACAGCATGTAAACTATGCAAGCAATCTCCAATTACAAGTATTATATAGATTTCTTATTGTACCTCTACAAAAAAAACCAACCTAATGGGTGATGCATGTAATCGTCCCAACCATAAAAGCACAAAGTCCATGGATATCTATGTCTGTTATGATCATTGATATTTTATGAAATCCATGTGGTATTGTTATGGAAGGATAATCACATATACATTGTGTTTCCATCTCTAAAAACCAAGAGAATCAATAGTTTGAGTACTTCTCTATCATGCTCAAATATAAGCTAGATTCAAGAAATATTGTTAGTTTTGTTTTTCTATGAATTTTCCAAAAAATCTTATATCATCTATAAATACTATTTTTTTACAAATCTTAGTGTGAAATTTCAACATGTATTGACATTGGGCATATATATTGTACTACAGAAGCTTTGGATTATATGTTGCTCAAGCCCACTAAAAATATTGAGACATTAGTTTTTATCTCTTTAAATATTTTGGTTTATACATCGATAAGGTGCTTGATTCCAACATCGAGTAACGAGATGGACTAGGGATCATATAGAAAAGTATACAAATCATGCTACAAATTTATGACATCATTTAGATTTTTTTGAGAAAAGCATGGGACCAACTCTCATGTCAATACTTTGGATCCTTGTTGGGAAAACAAAGGGTATGGTCATTAAAGCTATGAAAGTGCAAAAGTCTTGACATTTCATATCTAAGCACAATTCAACAGCTCATGTTCTTTAATGTTGACAAGGAAGACAATCCATATAGGCCTCATATATAAGTGGGGATGATTTTCATTGTAAAAGCAAGAAACATCAAGAGAAATAATATAAATAGGGGACTATATCCTTATTGCAAAGATCACCACCTAGAGATGAATTGACTAAAGAATGTGCTATTGGGGGAGTTTTAATCAATTATGCTTTCAACCCAAGGGCACGTACTTTTACTATGCTAGTCACTTTGTCTCTCACCTATGTGGCAAGAACAAAAGTATCAACTCACACATCTAAATACAAATATAGAGGATCCTAGGCATCATGTTATCATATAGTAAAGCATAATTTTTTTCTATATTGTGATTTGAATTCAATCCAGCTATTGTGATGAAGAATCCATTCAAGAATTTGTGTCTTTCAAAGATAATTATATGCAACAAATAAGAATATTAGAAAATTTTTTATGGAATCTAAATATATGTAATTCATAGGATATAATAGGTTGGTACAATCAAACAATTGCATGGTCACATCAAGATCTAGCTAGATACTTATTCATCAATGCCTACAAAATGATATGAGAATAATTCATCTCACATGCAAAATCTACACATATTTCAACAAAATGATATGAGAATAATTCATCTCATATGCAGAATCTCAAATGCCTACAAAATGATATGATGCATAATTCAAACTTATAATAGGACAAGAAGATGTAGAAAACCTAATTCACAATCATATTAGAGTGGTCTACAAAGTTTCAAAATGGCAGAGATATATGTCTACAACATGCATTTGGATTGGAACTATTGTTTAGCTTAAGAGCATAATTTTTATAACTTAAGATTGAAAGAACGAGGAGCATCGATACCTAAAGAAGTGAGTCTATGTACATTTAATGTCTAAGTAAGGTATGAGCATTTCAGATACATATGTTGAGCTTATTCAAAACATCTATGATTTCCATGGTGGCAAATAGAATATATTCCCTCTATCATGAAGCTACTAGACATACCTAACTAAAATATTTCGGCTCAATATTTGCTCCAACTTGAAAGACTCATATTGTAAAGGAAATGATACATATGGATGGACACGGACACTTTGATTTTGCACTTCATCAAAAGAAACATGCCCATTCTCATCACAAAGACTAGAGATAGTCATTGCATAGTAATCTGAAGCAAATGGAGCACTATAAGAGCCTAAATGGGTATGATATGACAAAGGTGCATTTGTTTGCTATCTCTCATCACAAAGACTAGAGATAGTCATTGCATAATAATATGAAGCAAATGGAGCACTATGAGAGCCTAAACGAGTACGATATGACAAAGGTGCATCTGGTTTACTATCTCTCAAAGTCTGCACCATCCATTTAAGCCTAGTTTTAGCCTCTTCTATGCCAACTCTCTCATCAACAATTGCATCATGTAAATCTAGAAAAAGAATGGAATGATCTACATCATCATTTGGAACCTCCAAAGCTGAGAAATTGCCTCATTTGGTTCAGCACTTGATTGTCCACTTGTAAAATGAGGCAACAAAGTGTCATACACATCCTTCAAGTTAACTAATGTCTCCTTGCTACATGAAACTAACGGTTGAACTGCATATTCCACAAAAACAACATGAGAACTAACCAATATGCATTTAATATATGGATGATACAAACGATAGCCTTTGTTTTCCAAACTTTACCCAACAAAAATACATTTCACTACTTTATCATCCAATTTTATGTGTTGTTTTTCAAACACTAATGCATATGTCAGACAACCAAAGACATACACATGAGCATCCAATGGCTTTCAACCATGTCAAGCCTCATATTGAATGATCGATTGCAATGCTTTGGTGGGATACTTGTTAAATACATATGTTGCACATGTAACATCCTTAAGCCAGAAGCTATATGGTAAAGCCTAACTTTCGACCATACACCTCACCATTTCCACGAGACATTCTTTCTTTCAACAACTCCATTTTGTTGAGATATATACAACACTATACAATGATGTTTTATCCCACACTCAACGAAAAATACATAAAAATTAGAAGACATATATTCCTTCTCTAGATCAAGATGGAGGGTGCCTAATTTACATGCTCACACATTCTAAACCATAACCAAGAACTGTTAAAGCACATAAACACTTCGGACTTTGTTTTCAATGGATACACCTACGTCTGCCCAGAGAACTCATCAATAAAAGTAATGAAGTACAAGTAGTCCTAAATCAGAGCATCTGCATAGGACTACGTACATTACTATGGACAAGGTGCAATTCATAGGTAGCTTGAATTGAACCATCTTTTGAGAAAGGCAAACGCTACATTTCGCCCAAGATACAACCTGCACAGACATGTGTACAAGATGCCTCAAGTTTGGGCAAAGAGGCCACCATTTCCATTTTGTATAGGCGAAGCAAACTAGCGAAATTCCGATGACCAAAGCATGCATGCAAAAGCTATGCATATGAGAAAGCATGAGAATATTGAACTGCATATGTTGAATCATTCTATCACAAATTTTGCAAAGCCTATGAGCCTATAGAGCCCACAACATAAAATACCAAAAGTAATAATAACATCACCATTTGAGAGATCGTGAATTGTACATCTATCATCAACAAATTTAACAACTAAGCGAACCTTGGCTAATGCTCAAACTAACAACACATTTTTCTTGATCCCTCACACATATAAAGCATCTACAATGTGAAAGAACTTCCATTAATAGTAAACATAATGATTTAACCAACCCCCATTACAAGATAAAAGTTGTTAGCACATGTGACTATATTTGTTGTAGGGGCAAGCTCAAGTGAATTGAAGAAACTACACTGAGGTAATATGTTTGGTTGCCCCACTATCAAAGTACCAAACATCTCATAACCTATATTACCCATGTGAAGATGGATCATAGCTACAAACAATAGTAAATGTCCATTCTTCATTCTGAACCAGATTGGAACACTCTATTTTAAGTGTAAAAGCCTCTACAACAACCATTCCAAGCTCTTTTTTCTTAAGTCTCTTTTGCAACAAGTTTAAGAAAACTCTTTTTGACATGATCATTTGCCTTCTAGTACTTGCAAAACTCTTTTTGCTTTTTTGTCTCCTTGTTATATTCATCTTCCTTCTTTGGCTTTGCAACATTAGCAAATTTTTGCTTACTAGTAATTGAGCTCCATTTACCTATGCCCTTCTGACTAACTAAGAAAGCTTGATCGACAATACATATAATTGACCTGTTTTGCCTGGGCTAATCTTTTTGAAACAACACAAAAACTAACTCCTTAATTGTTAAGGCATTCGGATTGCCTTTCATCATCAATCGAAGAGTAGAAGCATAAGTCTGGTATGAATTTAGAAGACCATTAAGAACGGTCTATGCAATTGAACTATCTGGCATGATTTCATCAACAAAAGTCTACTACAAATTTTTTATTTGTCCAAAAATTGTCTGAAAAATCTCCTTCATTCATATGATCACTCTTCAACTATTTTCAAAGGTAAGCAACACGAGCCTTATTTGCCTCATATAAAGTTATAAGTGTATCCAAGCATTCTTCACTACCTTGCAAGAGAGATAATGGCATGTTTGACAAACAAAACTATCAATGCATGTGCATAAGCATCTCTATCATTCCAACAAAGTTTTTTTGAAATAGGCACAACATGAACTGCAACACGACCAAAAAAATTGAAGATCATTATCTTCAACACCATCTACATCACCTTCAATAACTATATTTGCAAGTGTAGGACATTTTCCAACACCCTATAGAATATTCCACAACCCTATTTCTACCAATACACGACTTTTCATATATGCCCACAATGGGTGATTAGTACCATCCAACTTATCCTCAACATCCAAGATACGGAATACATCATTGCTTTCGATCATCGCGAATGTCTAAATATCTTGATCGAAAAATTGACTATATCTCAAAAAGTTGAAAAAAACAATCTATCGAGCTTTGCTAAACCTAGAGCAAACTTAGAGATGCTTGTACTGGGGAACCGAAACATGCAACTATGTTTGGCAGTAAAGAGCGAAATTGCCTACACAATCACAACGATAGTGCATTCGAAAGCGAAAACAAGCTTGCATTAAAATTTTATCGCGGCAAAACAAAGATGTTTTTAACTACTAATCACCCCAAGTATGCTCACCAATTTTCGTGCAATTTTCAGACTAACCAGAGGGGTTTCGAGGACACCCTGGATGAAACAACTTGCTCTGAAACCAGTTGTTAGAGTTTGTTCTCTACAAAAGTAGAACAAAACAAGAAAGAAGAAGAAACTTGGAGCACAACACAATATAGAATGTATTACCAAGTGAATGTTCAAAGATAAGTGACCCGATAGCGTTACACATGCACATACAACCCGGGCGAAAAAACCTCCTAAAGAGGGAACTAAGTGCCCCTCAGGTCCTAAGTGTATTCACACGTCACGCCTAAAGTATATCAATAATAAGAGCTAAAAAAGTACATAAATTGCGAAGGTGGACTCAACATGTTGAATTGATGGATCCCTCGCTTTCACTAAACAATGATGGAGCAAGTATGCAATCTTGGGCATCTCTAGATTTGCTTACTAGCGGGTGATCATTATATTCCCATTTTTTGGCATTGCACATTGATAAAGCTCCTTTCAACATGGATTTCTGAATATGTTGATAGCAGATTGCATACATTTAAGATTTTAAATGATATGCAGGCACCACTTGGCTGTCTTGCAACAGTTAACACATTACAATGGTTTTTATGTAGACATTGGTAAGACCAACATCATGGTGAAAATCCACATAATACACAATCATATACTCCTATAAACCTGTCCTTTACTGGGTCAATGCTTCTTATAGAAGGAAGGAGAACAAGTGTGAATTGATGTATGTTCATGCAAACTTTGAAGCGTAAGGCATCGTTTGGTGTCTTGACAGAATCAGCTATGCGTTACAGAATACAGTTCAAGACACTCCATGCAGCGTGTATATTTTACATCTACATCATAGACACATGGGGTAGAAGAGCTGCATTGCCAATGTTTTCCAATGATTCGAGCCAACACTTGCATACCACATGACATGGAGAGGCCTTTTGTTCTTGCTCTCTCAAATCATTAGAGCCAATCTTTCATACATGGGATTGTCCAAGTAGAGCTAGCCTCGTAATTTGCAGATTAAGGCATTTACTGAATTCAACCTGTTCTATAAAGCTTCCAATAATTCCTCATAGAAAGTTATTTTCAGGTTGCCCTTGAATCCTATAAACAATTCTCCGCAAGGAGAGACTACTGGTACATGTGATAAGATGACCACATGGTTTTGTTAACAGGAAAAGACAACCTCAATTCCTCTTTGGAGGCACCAGTTCTTTGACACACACTTGTCAGGATTCTGAAAAGAATTGATTCAGCTAGTCTTTTCCTGGAAGATGTGCATTGAGCTCATCTAGTAAGCACAAAGTCAACTTCCTACACAGAGGACCCTCCCCAGCTCATCACTTGATGCTTTCTAATCAGGTTGATTAGTATGGATACAGATTCATCTCTTCCATTTCGATGACATAACAGAAAGGCTCACATTAGCTTGAACTTGAAGCTGACCGACTTCAATGTATACAAAAGATGAGAACGACAGATAATTCAATAACATAGTCCAAAGCTCCACAAGATAAATGATCCTCTTATTTGCCATTATCATGATGGCCCGATTCTCGCTAGATTCACGAGGACCACGATGTCTTGGTCCTTTCATTATAACTATGAAGACCCATGATGAGCAGCCTAGAATTATGAACTAAGAGATGCCAGCTGTGATCATGGATGATGTACAAAAACATAGTCGCACCCATGACTAAAGAGGGCCCCAGATAGCACAGATCCCAGTCCAGGATTCATATCATTCTAGCTACTGATGATGTAAGATATGCAGAAGATCTAAAAACCATAATCCCAACACGTTTGATGACATGAACTCCATATGGATGCCCCCCATAAAAAACCACTATGATATGTTAATCCACCAGCATACCTAGAACATAGCCAGACTGTGTGGTCTTTTACTAGTAATGACATGGCTACACCACAATTCTATTACCTTTGCACTATCACTTTTCACCTATCTTTGTACCCAGACAAGGTGTCACACCCATTTACAAGTAGCTATTTGATCACATATATGTCACTTCTAACTTAGAAAACAGCCATCGATCATTTCATTTCTTATACCCCCCCAATACCCGGGCCTGCATGTGCGTGTGTGTACATGCACATGGATGTGTGCTCATGTGTGGGTGTGGGTGGGTGCATGGATGTGTGAACGTCTGCGTGTGCATGGGTGTGTGCATGGGTGCGCATGTGTGCGCATGAGTGTGCGCATGAGCGTGCGCATGGGTGTGCACGCATGGGTGTGCACGCATGGGTGTGCACGCATGGGTGCGAGCATGGGTGCGCATGGGTGCGAGCATGAGTGCACACGTGCACGAATACGTGCATGCATGTGTGACACGTGTGTGTGTGTGTGTGAGAGAGAGAGAGAGCACGCGCGCGCACTTCCATGATGTGCACATCTGCACATGCTGGATTTCCTTTTTCGATGGGAAGTTGCTGACCGCGAAACCAAGTGCCAGTGTGGAAATGGATACTCAGCAGCATAGACTCACTACTCTCTAGGTCCCTGGGTCTCATCAGTGCAACAGGATGAGGCCAAAACTAGTAACCATATTGCAATTTGATGTCCTCAAGTTGATTGGCCACAACATTGATTTTGCATACTTAGTTCAACATCAACACAGTTGAGGTCTTACAAACATGGAGCCAAACCCAGTGCAAACAATTGAGACAAACTACGAAACCCTGCTGGAAATAGTCACACTCAATCTGATTGGTCACATTGAGTTCAGCATCAGCACAGCAAAGATCCTTACAGACATTATGTCAGTTGCTTTTAGGATCACATGGATAGAAAGAGAGTGAACTGCTGCTTTAAATGTACAGATGCATCAGGAGTCAGGATTCAGCAGCTAAAATCACTATGAATCCAACTGATAATTTTTTCTTGAATGTACACTTGACTATCCAATTGGATCTACCTTGCTTGCCAATGAATTTCGTGTGCATATTCATCACTTCATGTACTGACTGCCACCTTTACAGAAGTGAGTTGACACTAGCAAACATAGAAAACATTTTCATGGAGCCCAGGTCGAATGGCTAAAAAATATTACTACAGATGGAATCATTTATCTGTCAATACTAATGTGGGAAGCATAATTGCTTCCTGCACTCTTAAAGACAAAGAAGTAGAGAACAGTTACAAGGATTTGAAACAGCAACCCAATCGATGAGACCTGAGCAAAGCAAATGTTAGACCTGACCAAAGCAATCACAATGAAGAGGGCCCCCATTATCCAAATGGGATATGCCATTGCTTGTGCTTTCTACTTTCTTTTTGTGTGCTCGCTTGGCAATTCCCCATATACGTATTGTATGATCATCACTTGCAGAAGCAAACATGTATGGGTCTGCAGGATTCCAGCTCACACAATTTACTGTCCCTGAGTGACCAGGAAGTACCTCTAACAGTTCACCATTGCCACGATGCCAGATATAAACCTGCAAGAACCCACCCCACCGCCAAATACAGAAGGGGGGTAAAAACAGCAAAAGTAAAACACAATTCACATTCAGTAAGCAGTACAATCAGTAAACCTATGCATGCTGCACAAAATAATCACATGCACCAGAAATAAAAGCTATCAAAAAATCTTATCACGACTGAGCATGCACTCTAAACCAGCTTTCTTTACCATAAGTTGAGCATCAAATGTCTCAAGATGCATGCAGATGCCAAGATAAGCCTCTTCATCATACCTGTGAATCCTCACTGCCGCTTACAATGAATGTTTGATTGAAGCCTCCAAAGCAAGATCTAATCACATAGCGAGTCTGCCGATGTCCCACATATTTCGACAAGAGTTTCCCATCATCCGACAAATCCCTCAAGAGGATCTCCTGGTTCACAAGATTCACCAATAAATGCCTTCCATCTTTAGAGACAGAAAGGGATGTAATGGATTGGTCTTCATTGATTATACGCTCAGCTTTTGTATCTAGGTTGAAAATTCTGATATCTTTTTCACAAATACATATCATTTGATTTCCATCTGCTGCTGTGATAATTAAGTCATTGATGCGTGGTACCCGTACTCCTTTCCATACATCAAGTTCCTTGCCTTCAATGTCCCATGTATAAATGCACTTATCAGAACCACTGCAAATGAATCTCTTCCCATCAGGAAACCATGCAGCACACACGGTGAAATCAGTAGAGCTGCTGGCCTTGTCAAAAGTATGTTTACATTCACCCGAAGCAACATCCCACAATTTTACCACTTCTTGGTTATTAACACATGTAAGAATCAAGCTATCATCAGGACTCCAAGCTATGAAGGAAACAGCATTTGCATGCCCTGCCAAGGTATGCTTCAATTTAACAAGACCTTCAGGAACAACCTGAAACGAACACAAAATCAGGTAATAGATGTATATGATAGAAAATGAACTCATGACATTGTGAGAGAAGCAATAGCTTGCCATAGTCATACAATCATCACATTAAATTGAACAAATTATTCTATGAATCATCATACACAGTTGAAGAAAGTTCGAGATCAGAGTATCTGAGTCACGTTATATAGCCAAAGGATTCATTGGGTCTAATAGACGGCCACGGAAGTTAAGATAGATATACAAAGACATCCTCACATTGGCCATGTATACCAAAAACATGTTCCTTAAGACTCTGTTTGAAAATGAGGTTTTAGGCTTTGAAGCCATAGTGGACCAAGTACAGAAGATAATATATACCTTCATGAGTTCAGACTTATCTGAACTTTTGAAACAAAATAACAAATATAAACACAGATCATCAGAAAATACTGCAACCAGGTTGCACCGAAAAAAATAAATTAATGAAAATAAAACATAAGAACACATACAGATTTTTAAAGAAGAAAAGTAGAATACAGAAGATTTTGTAATAATAATAAAGTCGAAAATCAAGGATTGAAAATAATCTAAACAGTAAATAAAAATAAATTCATCGCAAGGAAATTTTCACTTTCAGAAGAATGGGTAACTCTTTAAAGAAACAAGAATTTTAAAAAATAAAGAAATAAGGAAAATAAGATCGCATCTTTAACTTCCATTCATCCCCAAGTGAAACCTGGGGTGCAGCCTGACGTATTACCCCTGTGAAGTGGGGGATTCCCAGGTGTTTGTGTTGTTATTTCAATCTTTCAAGCATAACTGGAAGAGCGGGTCGATAACGGAATTTCCATAGCCTGCAAAAGGAGCTATGACACCCTACTCACAACGTGAAGTCCTAGACTAGGTCCGGCCTCCAACAGCCCAAGTGCAAAAGATAACACTAAAAATATACTTGAAAAACATATGAAGGAAATATTGGAAAGATAGGGCCGAGACTGATGTTTGGAGTTGGTTTGACCATTCAAATCTGATAATTCTCTTGAAACATTGCCTAAATCTTTACATCATCTGTTCATTTTCAAAAATGCATATCAAATGCATACCCTTATTTTACAGTTAAGTGCCTGAAATCCAGAATCAACAAACCGCCTTAGTGAAAATACAAGACATATAACTGCAACGGTTAGCACATAAATAAATCACACATGCACATGAGCATGCATATAAACACATACCAGACAGTCCATACTACACATACATAAAGGTTTCTTTTTGAGAGGAGGCAGACTCCAAAATCCATGATCTGCCACCAATCCAAGAACAAGCAAACAATAGCCTCCACGTAGTAGTTCATTGCCTCAGAAAACAGCAAGGCACCCTTGCAAATTCTTTGTGAAATCACCAGGTTGTGTAACCACCCAGTATATCTGCCTCCACAATTCTGAGTAGGTGGCCATTTGCAGAAAACCATCCTTCATCTTATTAACAGTGGATTTGCTGCTACGAACTGCATGCTTTATTCATTCATCAGGTGCTGTATGGTGCGCTGTCATGCAGTGCTCCCAGTGCTTCATTACAGGAAGCCTTCATTTTCAGTTTTAACTTCTGTGAGGAATCTCTGCCCGTTTCATTTCATGCCCTCTTACTTCTTGCACAAGGGCCGATTGTGGCCTTTAGCCTTGTTCTTTGCTTTGAGTTTCACTTTGAAGTTTGAACATCTTGATTCTTAATGTTTGAGACTTCCCCATTGAGACTTTGAGTGGTATATTATATTGTGAGTATTGATTGGTGATGATTCATTGAATGATGAATTTTGATATACAATGTAGATTAATGATTACGATTTGTTACTTGTAAAATGTGAAATTTGATTATCTTAATTTTGTAGTGTAAATGTCATGAACTATGTATATACTATGTCTTATGGGTATATGTGTACTTTTTCACAATGCACCTCACACACCTTACCTTCGGAAACCATTCGGTCCTCGCACCTTATGTGCACGGAACTGAACGCACTGAACTCACCAGACTGCCTTGACCTGCTTCATCATTAGCTCATGCATGGACAGCCACAAGTTAGATTTGAGGAGACCAAGAAGCACAGTCCATCCAGACAACCAAATGTCCGTGGGTTCAGATACAAAAACACAGAGATTCAGAGAATTAAACTATGCGATACCCTTAAAGCTGCTATACATGTTCCTATTTGTGTGTCCTTTTATTTGCATTATGCAATGGTAGGATTTTATATGCATTTACCATGATTATATCTCTGTACCATATAGTTTCAATCTATCCATCCTGCCACTGTACACCTGACAAAAGCCATACTGTATCCAGACATGTCAATATCTTTTTGGCACATCAAGGACAGAACCTGCCTGCTGCTGGGTCTGAGTTCCGTATTCTTGTCTAGAGGTGGGAATCCCTCTTGACTGCTCCAATTGATCTCATATAGAAGATTGTGCCAAGCTTGCTTGTTTCTGGGTGTCCTGCACACCCTGCTCTACCTCTTCAACTTTTCCTTCCCACTTCAGTTTGTTCTTCTCCTTTCATGCTTTTCAAGTAGTTATTCATCTTTTCAATCATGATTACATAGAGCCAGTGGTATTCTCAAATATGAGCAATTGCCAATGTGGCTTGAGGATTTCGCTGATTGGCTATCACAGATACCATCGTATTCCATTTTGTTTGTACCTCTTGATCCTTAACTCAGTATTGAGCCCTAGATATGGCTTGTAGTGGTCTCAATTTCTCTACTTCATTGATAGCCAATTACATCACCGTTAACTATGTTGAGTGACAGAGTTTTATGGCTATTAGCAGGATTTTCCTGGCAATCCCAAAAGAGATGCTCTTTACCATAATCCTGACAGAAACCTGCCTCCCTCTTTGGTGGAGGCAGCATGGAGGGTGTGCACTCTAGGAAAAAAATGATCTTCACCACATCTGTAGCAAGGGCCTCTGGGTGAAGGTGCTCAGAGATGAGGTCTACGTGGAGATCTAGGATCGGCATACCAGAAACTGACATACCCATAATCAAATGTTTTACTCCCTTGGTAGTAAGGGTCTTAGTACTCGTAGTCGTAATATCCCATAGGATAAGCATTGTAGACAGTTTCGTTAATTTGAGGCTTTGAGTATGATGTGAGTGGTATTATGGCTCACTTGGGATTTCTAGAGGCAATGAACTTAGCTGGAACCATATTGCCTAGAGGTGCTGGTTGTCTCCCTAGCACTAGGAGGTTCATCATAAGTTTGTGAGTCATCTACGTTGCCCGTCTAAGGCAACTTCAAGTTTCCTATGAAGTTGCCTTCTAAATCAATGCACTCAATCAAGCATTCATCTAAGGTTCTAAGTCACTTGATGTACACCAAGGATCTCAACCTTCCATCCGTTAATCCATCTAAGTAAAGTGAAATAATATCAAACTCCAAAAATCTGGAATTGCCTGTGTATGTCATCCTCCGATCATTACAAGTCCAATGGACAGACCTCAAGCACAAACCAGACCATGGAGGACATGTTGTGCATACGTCTCCTGCCATAAATTTGATTGGGAGTTCTATCTCCCATGGATTAAGCTTTCTTATAACAATCCTAAGCATATGGCTACTAGATATATTCATGCTGATGTCCACTCCTGTGTATGTAATCCTCCGATCATTACAAGTCCGCTGGACACACCTCAAGCACAAACCAGACCATGGACGACATGTTGTGCGTACGTCTCCTGCCAATGTCCACTTATGAGCCTCACCAAACAAGTGTCAATTGGCTTATGGGTGCGCAATCGTGATTTACACACGATTCTTTGCACGATATGCAAGAAATTCTACAGATAGCAAGAGAAAGCATAAAGATGGCACAAAACCATGCAAATTCTACGCTAATCGACACTAGATATTGTTGGGGATAAAGCCCCAAGGACTCTCCTTTCATATATTTTGACCGTTCCATCCGAAAGCTCTCCCAGAGCTTTCAAGACATATTTTTTTTATATTTATTGGACCCCAAATTGAGGAGTTATAGGCATTTACATTATTTTTATGATGTTTGGTCATTGGCCATGTGTGAACATGCCCAAATGACCTAAAACTCACTTATCAATAAGACATGTCCCAAATTTTTCATAACTTGATTGGGACTTCTTCGACTTCAGCTTCTCCATCTTCTTCTCCAAATTTCTACGCAAGTTTCTCTCTCTACTTTCTCTTTCCTCACGCAACAGCCCACTCCCTTGACGTTTGGAGGAACTGACCATACCATCACGTAGCTCTCCGCAGTCCCTTTCAAGTGACATCTGAGCTTTGGGATGTTCCATCGCGACAAAATTCCTCCAAATGCTTTTTTACTTCAGCCTATGTTAAGTCCAAGAGGTGTTCTCTCCCATGGTTAAAATGACCACATTACGTGTGTGATTTGCTGTCACAGCTGCCTTGGATTTGGAGTTATTCCAAATGGATGTTAAAACAGCCGTTTTGCATGGTGATTTAGACGAAGAGCTGTACATGAAAAAGCCGGGAGGATATGCCATTCTTGGAAAAGAGCATCTGGTATGCAAGCTGAGAAGGAACTTATATGGGCTGAAACAAGCCCCTGGACAATGGTATAAGAAGTTTGATGCATTTATGCTCAAACATGGGTTCAAAAGAAGCCATCCAAACCACTGTTTGTACACTAAAAACGATGAAGATGGCCGCCCAAACATTCTTGTGCTGTATGTAGATGATATGCTGCTGGCTGGGAAGAAAAAGAGCACTCTAAATGCTCTAAAACAGCAGCTGAACTCTGCATTCTCAATGAAAGACCTTGGGGAAGCTGAGCATATTCTTGGTATGCGAATAAAAAGGGATAGGCAGCAGCATACTTTGCATTTATCCCAAGAAAAGTACATTAAAAAGTGCTGGACAGATTTAATCTTTCTGATGCTAAGCCTCTTGGAGTGCCACTGCAGCCACATGTTAAGCTTTCCAAGGATGATTGTCCCAAAGATGATAATGCAGCCAACTACATGAAGAGTGTTCCGTATGCATCAGCTTGTGGTTCACTTATGTATGCTAAGGTTGCCACTTGGCCAAACATTGCTCATGCAGTGGGAGTTGTTAGCAGGTTCATGGCTAATCTTGGCAAAGCTCATTGGGAGGCAGTCAAATCTATCTTGAGATATTTGAAAGGGACCAAAAGTAAATGCTTATGTTATGGAAAGATTCCATTGGAGTTAAAAGGATTCTGTGAGTCAGACATGGCAGGTGATGTGGACACTCAGAAGTCCACAAGTGGCTATGTATACACCCTTACAAGTGGAGCTATTTCATGGTGCTCTAGACTTCAGAGGATAATTGCACTATCTACTACAGAGGCTGAATATATTTCAGCCATTTTGGTTAGCTTGCTTGTGGAGTTTGGGATGCCTGAAAAGGCACATGTTCTTGGATGTGATAGCCAGAATGCCATATGTTTAGCAAAGAATGCCATGTTCCATGCTAGCGCAAAGCATATTGATGTGAGATACCACTTCATCAGAGAGGTGTTAGAGGATGGCTTGATCACTTTGATCAAGGTCAATACTTCACAAAATCTTACAGATGCTCTCACAAAGTGTCTACCCAAGGCACAACATAAGTTATATATACAAATGGTGGGAGTTACTTAAAGGAGCCTCTCTGATCCTTTACATGGGAGGGTGTTGGGGATAAAGGCCCCAAGGACTCTCCTTTTGTATATTTTGGCCCTTCCATGTGAAAGCTCTCTGAGAGCTTTCGAGACATATTTTTGTTATATTTTTTGGACCCCTAATTGAGGAGTTATAAGCATTTACATTATTTTTATGACTTTTTGATCATTGGCCATCTATGCACATGCCCAAATGACCTAAAAGTCACTTATCAATAAGACTTGGTCCCAAATCTCTCATGACTTGATTGGGATTTCTTCAACTTCAGCTTCTCCATCTTTTTCTCAAAAATTCTGCACGATTTTCTCTCTCTACTTTCTCTCTCCTCACGTAACAACTCACTCCCTTGGCGTTTGAAGCAACCAAGTACACCACCACGTAGCTCTCCGTGGCCTCTTTCCAATACCCCTTGTGGTGAGAGCTCATATGTGGGTATACCTTCAAGTACCACATGATTTTCAGACAATGAGAATAAGACCCTACACGAAACTATCCTCACAATATTGTGGTTCGTTCTTGATCACAAGAAGGATTACTATCGTGTCTAACAAGCTAGACCTTCCCCAGAAAATCACCATGCACCCTGCATTCCACGTTAGTCGCTTAAACGAGGGCAAGGGGATAAGGGATTTTGGGATGCCCCCAAAGGAGATCCGGAGCTTGAAGGACAAAGCCCGCTATGTCCCACTAAAACTTGATTTGGTTCTACATCTTAGGGTACAAGAGTCAAGGAGGACTTCTTGCCCCAAGTATCTGATCAAGTGGAAGCAATAACTCGAGTCCATTGCAACTTGGGAATCCATTTCATTGTTGAAGGGTCTCTTCCCCAATTTCATTATCCAGGACATTGTTGAGAACAACAACTAAATATTAGTAGGGAAGTGCTATGTCCCCACTTCCTCCTATGACATTTGATCGGCACATATGGCCACGTGTCTCAAAAAGTGAGAAAGGATTGGCCATCGTGAATTGGCCCACCTCCTTAAGTGCATTGCAAAGGGAAGACACTTGGCAAATGCGTACTCCACAAGTGCTCGATATACTGAATAGTCTACAAAGATTTTTAAAAACATCCTGTTTTACATGTTTTACGCATGTGCATCACAATGGATCATGTGATGCTCATGTAGAGCTTCCTTTAGATTGAGACTTTAGCATTGGACCTCAACCCCTTGGTGTAGACATAGTCCATAGCGTATTGTCATTGACTATCTCCTTTTAGTTTGCCAGAGTTCAAAGGAAAGTAGGTGTAGGTCCCACTTGTTTTGTTTTCACCAGATATTGATGTTGTATACATAAATAGAATTTGAAGGTGTTTATGCACAAAACAAAACTTTGAAGAAGCTTACCCACATCTTGATCGAGAGTCTATAGGATGTAGCATTCAACTTTTGTTTATGGCCACTTCCTGTAAGCTTACCCTTATCTTCTTGTTCTCACTTGTATTACTTGTTTTTAGTAATTTTTATTCATTGAAGACAACATCATGGCTGCAAATAATCTTCTTTGACACAAGATCCCAAACCTTGTGCCCCATTTCTCCTTCTTTTTCGTAAGTAATGAAGATTTTTTTCGATGTGTTTCATAGCTAGCTTTGTCCTTTTCTATGATTGAATGTGCATACATGCGTTGCAACCAAAAACTCGCAAGTGGTCATATGAACCATGCTTGCCCAATGCCAAACGAAGCCAAAAGCAGAAGATGACACATGGAAGAATCGTTCGTTCTCAATTGAGTCTTGGCTGAGGAGTTGTTCAACTTCTCTAATTGTGGGAGATAGGCATGCTGCTTTGGCTGTGCTAAGCATCGAAGGGTAATTTGTGATTGTATGTATGATGTGAGTGAGGATTCTTGAAGAGATCTCGTGCTATAGTGTGGCCTTGAGCCCTCGATACACATCATATTAGCTATTCAAGGCTCAAACTTTTAGATCTCCATAGTCTCTTAATAGTTGTGTGTGTGTGTGTGTGTGTGGGTATGCATCTCTCGCAGCGTCCATAATTGAAAATGAACCTATCATATTTGAGCCAAAAGAGGATGGACAACAAAATGATGATTTTGGTGAGAGGTTTAAGGGCTGAAAATCAACACCATGTTGATAGACAAGAAGCTAAAAACAAAGAATTTCAGCCTCAAGATGAAGAGCAACTGAACATCCCACATGATGATGAAGAAATACCAACAAATATCAATCATTGGATAAAAAACCCACAAGAATCAGAAAAAATGCCAAGCATGTAACTAAAATAGGATTGAAGGTAGAGAAAGAACTTTGGTCTAGGCATAACCCAAACCATAGTCACATGAGATTTTCCTATTTCCTCTCTTTGAGGCTTATGCTTATTATTTGAATCAATTCTAATTTAAACTTGATGTTCATTGTTCCCTAGTTGAAGTGAATTTTCATTGGATAAAAAAACGAGAACAAATTGTGTAACTATCATATCATTTATTATGATCTACAATGTTTGATAATCATGTGGCATCCAGCTCACTGACAAGCCGAGAACAAATAATTTGATATTCGGAAGCCCAAATAATTTTGAGAAAATCTCTATCAAAAAATTTCATTATTTATTCACAATCAATATCCTATCAATTTCTATAATTAGATGTTAAACCTCATTGAAAATCCATAAGACAAACAATAATATACCACATACATAGTAAATATATAACAAATAAGGCCCTCCTAATGAGCCCTTTGGCCTCTAGAGGACCCTTTTTTTGCTGCATACGCATCAGGTTGCAAACTTGTTTAAACCGTGGGGTTGTTTGTGACACATTGCCAAGTTGCTATGTGTTCCAACTATATTTCTTTCTAATCTCTCTTCTCTAATTCTGATGTGTACTTGCTCACTCTCTCACATCAACTAAGCTCTTTTCTATTAATCAAAAGGGAGGTGCCCCTCATCTCAAGCCCTCTCATCACACTAGTGGTGATATCTAGCAATGATTCCTACTAGTTTTGGAGTCTCCTCTTAGCATAGATACATAGGACAGTAGTCCAAATCTCATTTAGAGACACGCTACTAGAAGAGGAACCCAAGCTCAATAAATTTTGAGCATACATGAGTACAGAGGAAAGCATCTTCATATTGGCATGGATTACAAAGGAGGATCCAGGCAATTCTATTCAGACACATACGTCATCCACTCAGCGTGTTGACTCTCACGGACATCAAGGAGATTCATTGTCATCCAATGTTGGTTCTATTGCAAGCAAGGACTTCTTGCATTTTGTATCCCACACACACTACACTACTAGTGCATCTTTATATCGCTTACTGGATTGTCCTTTCAGCTTTTAGCCATGACACTCTAAGATGCACATATATCGCTGACAGAAGCTAAACCTTCATAGCCTTAATGCACTACACTGCTTTTTCCCTTTCAGCTCCTAGCACTATCTTCCCTCCCCCTTTCTCTCTCGTACTTTTTTGCCTGGTTTCATCTAGACACTATATTAGATACACCATGCTGTAACATTTTGGTTACATAGGTCATTCTGGCCATTCATAGATGTTAATATATCATTTCATTTTTTTCTCCCTCTCTCCCCCTCCTAACCTCAGATCTCCAAAAAAAATAGACAATATACATTTGAAACAAACAAAGCATGCACAGACAGTTCAAAAACTCATTGAATGCACAGAAGATATGCAAATTGTGAGCAAATCCAGGTATACGAGTTGTGAGATGACATTAAATTTTCAACGTTATCCAACTATTTGTGACATGGGAGCAAAAACTATTGGCCAAAGCCACTCCTTGTGGTTTCCAAATTCTTAAACTCTCCTACGCTAGGCTTCTGTTCTGAAAATCCTATTTCAGAGGCTTTGCATAAGTTTAGATCCATTTATCACATCCCCGTAAACTGCCCCTTCACCTCATCACATACAAGTAACATAGCCCCTGAACTCACTGCCTAGCTTACATTCAGTAGATGTTCTTTATATGATTCAGAACTACAGAAAAGATTAATAAAATCTGGAGGAAAAGAATGTCATTCATATACCATATTAAGCACACCATTTATGTGTTTGTTTGACATTGACTAATAGATGACTTAATTTCTGAAAGATTGAATTCCATAGGAAGGAAATATGTTTCCAATTACATCAACAATTAGTAGTAAAATTTCACACCGGCTATCATCCAGCGCAAAACAAATACTGAAATATACATACCTCCCAGATTATGGCAGTGCAATCTTTTGAAGCAGAAGCTAGATATTTGCCATCATGCGAAAATTGCAGAAACCACACTTCATTATCATGAGCCTCCAGCACCTGGAAAAATAAAATTTACTCAGCTATATTGACCCTGGACAATTGCAACAATATAAAATATGGTTCAAAAATAGTCACGCAGAAGAGAAGTGTGATACTATTGTCTGCATAGCAGTTTAAAATTTGAAAGAGCCATGTTATCTAAAAGTCAGAAATACAACCCTATTTTACTCCTCTGATCACCCCTGTTGCCATAATCTAAATAATACACGCCATCTTAACAACCAGACGAAGATCAAAAGAAAATATAGATGAGACTTCAAGCAACATGATGGAAAGCATGCACTATATTTTTATGAAAAAACCTTCATCGTCTCATCCAACAGTCCATTAAAACTGAATACTCATTAAGTCTGCAGAACTCAGAAAATGCATACTGTGAAGAGTGCTGCATGTGACTGAATTATTTATCATGGATGATAGAACGGAAAGAAGGGGAACAAAAGAGAGAACATGGGGAAAAGGAATGTGGGGGTGTGTGTGTGTGTGTGTGTGTGTGTGTGTGTGTTTTCTTTTTTCTTCTTTTGGTTGGGGAGGGTGTTCAAGAAGGGGGGAAAGGAAAAAAAAAGAAGACCACACATGCATGTTTGCACAAGTGAGTATGTAGAGAAAGGGGAAAAGAAAAGGGAGAGTTTGGCTTCCGTTCTAAACGTATTTATGTCTCACATCACTGTAAGCTTTAAGACAAAGAGAACCTTTTCTTTTCAGCCAGAGATCTCTCTTGATATCTCAAGAGTAAAAAGTCAGCCACATATTACATGTGGCTTCAATAAATATGCCAAATGTAGGTTAGGGTTTAGAAAGAAGTACAATATATTTAAGCAGCTGTTAATCTGTTTTCTTATATTGATTTTTTTTTCTCCTTTATACAAATGCCATGAGTTCAGTCAAAATTGTTACATATATCCTATGAAGAAAGTTGAAACATAGAGGTAGATTTCTTAAGAGAGAACCAATCTAAGTGTTGTCTATGTTAGCAAGAGAGTGAACACACACAAAATCTACACAGAAATTGAGAGAGAGAGAGCGCAGAAACAAGAGAGAAAGTACTCACGTGTAGACAAAAGAGTAAAATACTCGACACACACAATTGAAATATACTTACAAGTGTGCTCCAAAGCAAGAATAGGCTTAGCGTTCAAACTATGTGATGTCATAATAGTACCTCAATGAGGTCTTCTTATAAGCACCACAGCCATAGAGAAACGCTGGACAAAAAAAGCGAAAATCCTTCATAAAAACTGCTATTAATTTTGTCTAACTGAAAAGCTATTGAAGCTTTCGGGATTTGCACAAGTTCCTACTTGCTTTTGTATCCATGATTGTTAGCTTTTGAATATGCCACATGGCAATCATATCAGTCGATCCAGTCATTGGATTAATACAATGGGATTTAGACAAGTGTCATATGCTTTTCACACTAGTGTTTGACTTTTAAATTGATTTTGATGCCACACATATAAGTGTCATATAGTTGGATAGCTCTCATTGAGCTCTTCAGGATTATGTAATAAAAATTTTACCCAAAATTTGGCCATCTTTGACTTGTTTGACCAGCCTTTTGACTAGTCTCAATTTTCAGTGAATTTGACTTGCAGGTTGAGCTCCCTAGTGGAAGGGAGCTCTATTTTTGAGACATTTGCTAACAATCCCCCTCTTAACCTGACACTAGGGGGGTATGTCACGTCTGTATATTTGTTGTAAAATATTTTGGTACTCGTTTAATATTCACATAACAGGAAAAGTATCCACAAACACACACAAGGATCTTTGACATGAGGAGCACTCTCCAACACACACACACACACACATCACAAAGAGTACTCACATATCCCATGCTTTTCTCAACCAAGTACTACTTGGCAGGATAGAGACAACCAAAAGATATTCTATATTGAGATAGAATATAGATTCAAATATATTCCAAGACTATCAAGGTTGGCCACGCCTTTTCAAATCAAGGCTATATGCCTTCATCTACACCTATCTCTCTCTCACACAATGCACATATCAAGATGATATGATTCAGAGCACATAATCAACGGTTTTTTCAGCCACTCCAACCACCTCATTTTCTTGTTTTTCTTCAACTACTGCCACATCTTCCTTTTTCTTGAAACAAAATTCTGCTTTATGTGTTTTCCCTCCACAAATTTTGCATGGATTTCTTAAATTACAATCTGGCTCTTTGTGATCTGTCCTTCCACACACTTTTTAAATTGCTCTACCTTTGCTACAAATGCATTCTCTTTGATGCTTTCATTTGCTTTAAGTCTTTTCTCCTTCTTTTGTATGGCTTCCATTACTATGTCAAGGTTAGGGTTAGTCTTGTTTTGCAAAATAGTGATAATCATTTTGTAGGAAGAGGGTCGACTCTTTGGCTTCGCGATTGGCTATTCCATCCAGCAAGTTGAGCTAGATAGCTCTTGATTTCGTTGATAAGCTCTGCCACTGACATTAAGTAGTCTATTTGTAGTTGATAGAAGGAAATGAGAAGCAATACACGAGCTCTTGATTTTTAGGCCCACAATCAATATAGAGACAAGGAGAAAATAAAGACATAATGAAGAGAAGACTGAACATGAGGGAAAAATAAAGGGCAGAGCTCCAAATGTAATCACTACATTCCATAGTTAAAGTTACACGATAGCATAGTGTTGGGGATAAACGCCCCAAGGACTCTCCTTTTGTATATTTTGACCCTTCCATGTGAAAGCTCTCTTCCAAAGCTTTCCAGACATATTTTTGTTATATTTTTTGGACCCCAAATTGGGGAGTTATAGGCATTTACATTATTTTTATGACTTTTGGTCATTGGCCATGTGTGAACATGCCCAAATGACCTAAAAGTCACTTATCAATAAGACTTGGTCCCAAATCTCTCATAACTTGATTGGAATTTGGGACTTCTTCAACTTCAGCTACTCCATCTTCTTCTCCAAATTTCTCTGCAAGTTTCTCTCTCTACTTTCTTTCTCCTCAAGCCCACTCCCTTGGCGGGGCAACCGAGCACACCACGACGTAGCTATCCGAGGCCTCTTTCAACGGGTATCGGAGCTTTGAGCTGTTCCATCGCGACAAAGTTGCTCTAAGTTCTTTTCCACTTCAGCCTATGTTAAGCTCAAGGTGTTTTCTTGCATTTGGGAGAATTTCATCGCGAAAAACCTTCTTTTTTCGCGATAAAAGTGATGTTTTTGGAGGATTACTTGAGCAAAGAGCAAAGCTGAAGCAAATTTTGTGCTTTTTAGAGAGTTTCATCGCGAAGAATCTCTTCTATTCTTCCTTTTGTATCCTCACAGGTCATTTTCAGCATCCACATTGCTGATTTTTTCATCTACAGGTCTTTTGTGGCAAAAATTCTCTCTCAATTCAAGTGGGACAACATGTACAAAGATTGAGGAAGTGCATACTTGCTGGAAACTTATTACAGCAGGTCATTTCTCTGATTTTACAAGTCATATTGCTGCAAAAAAAATTGGGACTTTTGTGAAAACAAGCACCCATTGACTTGGTTTTGCATCTATATATGCCTTTTGTGGTTGAAAAACAACAAATTTGTTGTTTTTGATGCAATTTCAGCTTGCTCGAATTTTCTGAAATTTTCTACAGAAAATTTCAGAAATTGATTTTTGCAAGTTTTGAACAGTTTTTGGGCTTAATTTTTCAGCTATAGTCTTGTAAGGTAATTGCGCACAAGACAACAGGTGGATTTTACCTTTTTTGGTGAAATTTTGAAGTTTTTAGTTTGCAAACATGGCCTCTACCTCCTCTGATGTCAAAAGCTTGTTTGAGATCAAGAGATTTGAAGGTAGCGGTTTTGATTTGTGGAAAGAGAGAATGATGGGCATCCTCTTTCTTAAAGATTGTGAAGGGGCTCTTGAGGAAGTCAAGCCTGAAGATATGACAGATGCAGCATGGATTAACCTAAACAAGAAGGCCATCACTTACATCAAGATGGCTGTATCAGATGAAATCTTAGTGGATTTGAAAGGCCTTACAACTGCTTTTGAGGTATGGGAGAAGCTAAAAGCCACTTATGAAAATACCATGCCTATAAATCAAGTGCATCTTATGCGTAAGCTAGTGTGTATGAAGCTTAATGAGTCAAAAAGTGCGGCTGAGCACTTATCTTCATTTACAGGTACTCTTTCACAATTGCAGGACTCTGGATTACCTCCATTTGATGATAAGCTTAAGGCCATCTTCTTGTTGCTGACCTTACCTGATTCATGGGAAACATTGGTTGTTTCTCTTTCGAATAGCCCCCGTCTTAGCTTTGATGGTGTAAGGGGTTCTATTTTGAATGAGGAAGTCAGGAGGTAAGCTAGTGGAGAAAGCAGTGGTTCAACCAATGTGGCTAGAGGAAGAACAGAAAAGAAAAGTGGAAATGTACAGAGGAACAGGAGCAAAAGCAAAGGCAAGGCTGAAGTGAATTGTTATCAATGTGGTAGGAAAGGTCACAAGAAGCCTGATTGCAAATACTACAAAGCTGAACTAGAAAGAAAGAAGAACAAAGGCGACAGGAAGAAAAAGGAAACCAAGAATGAAGCACATGATACCTCAAAGGACAAAGACAAAGAGAAGGCTAATGTGGCCTCTAGTGTCACCATTGAAGAGCTATCAGATGCAGAAGATATACTTCGTGCTACTATGGAAGCAGAGCATGCCAAAGTTATTGATGCTTCTATTAATATTCATGCACAAGATATGCAGATCACAAAGAGGGATTTGATTGATGCCTTGCTTACTGTGAATGATGCTTTGTCACAAACATGGATTGTAGATTCAGGTGCATCGTTTCATGTAACTCCTATTAAGGTGTGTTTTACTACCTTTCATGCAGGCAGCCATGGACATGTATATCTTGAAAATAACCATGCTTGTTCTATTGAAGGTATTGGCACAGTGCATCTCACTGTGGATGGTACTAATGAGCTGGTTTTGCATGATGTAAGGTATGTACCAAGCATCAAGAAAAGCTTATTGTCTATTGGGCAAATGGATATGCATGGATATAGTACCCTCTTTAAGAAAGGGTCATGGAAGCTTATCAAAGGCTCTAGGCTGATTGTTAAAGGTACAAAGAAAGGGACTCTTTATTGCTTGCATGGTAAAGCCTTGCTAGGCAAGTTTATTGCTTTGGCTGAAATCCATTCACATATGGAATTATGGCATAAAAGGCTTGGCCACATGAGCCAAAAAGGCCTTGATAAACTATGTAATTTGGACAAGTTTGATGCTACAGGCTCAAAACTTGATTTTTGTAATGAATGCCAATATGGTAAGCAAGTAAAGAATTCCTACTACACTGGTGTCTCTCGTAAGTCTAATGTGCTTGATCTTGTTCATTCTGATGTTTGTAGCATGCCCATGAAATCTATGGGGGGTGCTTTTTACTTTGTTTCTTTTCTTGATGACTACTCTAGGAAGCTTTGGGTATATTTGTTAAAATCTAAAGATGAAGCCTTTGCTGCATTTAAGAAATTTCATGCATTTGTGACCACCCAAACAGGTAGAAAGCTGAAATGCTTACGTACAGATAATGGAGGTGAGTTTACAAGTGCTGAATTCAATAGATTTTGCTAAAATCTTGGTATTAAGAGGGAGCTAGCAGTCTCATACAGGCCCTCTTCCAACGGTGTGGCTGAAAGGAACAATGGGACTTTATGTGAGAGGGTAAGATGCATGCTGTCCAGAGCTAATCTCCCTCGTGGATTTTGGGGAGAGGCTTTGAAAACTGCAGTTCATGTTTGCAATCGATCCCCTCATATGTCTTTAAAAGATGGCATTTCAGAAGAGGTTTGGTCTGGTAAACCAGCTTCATATGACCACCTACGCATCTTTGGTTGTGATGCTTTTGTGCATATAAGGCCCGAGTTGAGAAGCAAGTTAAATGCAAAGTCCATGAAAGGAATCTTCATGAGTTATGGAGATGAAGGTGAAATGGGCTATAGGATTTGGCTACCTCAACTCAAGAAGGTAATACGCAGCCGAGATGTTGTATTTAATCAGGCAAGGCTGATCAAAAACAATTGTGCCTCTAAAGATGACCATAAAAGAGTCAAATTTCAGCATGTACAGCCACCGGTTAAATCTGATATGAACCCTCGGGATGCACCACATATGGCTGGAAATGACAATGAGCCCGTGGTTATTGAGCAAGATGATGCTGGACAGCAAAATGATGGTCCTGAAGGGCCTATGCAGCCACCTATTCATGCTGAAAACAGGGCTGGAAATGATGTACAGCAGCCTATTAACAGTGAAGAAGTTAATGTACCTCCTGATGTAGATCCATTGACTGGTAATGTGGATCATTGGGTAAGAAGATCTATACGTCTTAGGAGGCCAGTGAATAGATATGATCCCTCTATACATTATATTATGTTATCAAATGAGGGTGAGCCTCTTACTTATAAAGAGGCAAAGCTATGTGAGCACAAGAAGAAGTGGGAGTTAGCCATGCAGGAAGAGATGAAGGCCTTGCATGCAAATGATACTTGGGATTTGGTTGAGTTACCCAAAGGAAAGAAGGCCATTCCCAACAAGTGCGTGTACAAAATCAAAACTGATGATGGCAAACCCAAGTATAAGGCAAGGCTGGTTGCTAAAGGATATGCCCAAAAAGAGGGCATTGATTTCCAAGAAGTGTTCTCTCCAGTGGTGAAAATGACCACTTTACGTGTGTTGTTTGCTCTCACAGCTGCCTTGGATTTGGAATTATTCCAAATGGATGTTATAACAGCCTTTTTGCATGGTGATTTAGATGAAGAGCTGTACATGAAACAGCCAGAAGGATATGCCATTCCTGGAAAAGAGCATCTGGTATGCAAACTGAAAAGGATCTTATATGGGCTGAAACAGCCCCCCAAACAATGGTATAAGAAGTTTGATGCATTTATGCTCAAATATGGGTTTAAAAGAAGCCATGCAGATCACTGTTTGTACACCAAAAAAGATGAAGATGGAAGCCCAATTATTCTTGTACTGTATGTAGATGATATGCTGCTGGCTGGGAAGAAAAAGAGCACTCTGAATGCTCTAAAACAGCAGCTGAACTCTGCATTCTCAATGAAAGACCTTGGGGAAGCTGAGCATATTCTTGGTATGCGTATAAAAAGGGATAGGTAGCCGCATACTTTGCAGGTATCCTAAGAAAAGTACACTGAAAAAGCGCTGGACAAATTTAATGTGGCTGATGCTAATTTGGAGTGCCATTGCAGCCACATGTTAAGCTTTCCAAGGATGACTGTCCCAAAGATGATGATGCAGCCAATTACATGGAGTGTTCCATATGCATCAGCTTGTGGTTCACTTATGTATGCTATGGTTTCCATACCGGCCAGACATTGCTCATGCAGTGGGAGTTGTTAGCAGGTTCATGGCTAATCCTGGTAGAGCTCATTGGGAGGCAGTCAAATCTATCTTGAGATATTTGAAAGGGACCAAAAGTAAATGCTTATGTTATGGAAAGGGTCCATTGGAGTTAAAAGGATTTTGTGATTCAGACATGGCAGGTGATGTGGACACACTCAAGTCCACAAGTGGCTATGTATGCATCCTTGCAGGTGGAGCTATTTCACGGTGCTCTAGACTTCAGAGGATAGTTGCACTATCTACTACAGAGGCTGAATATATTTCAGCCACAGAGGCTTCCAAAGAAGCCATTTGGTTAGCCCACCTCTGCAGCGAGTTTGGGATGCTTGAAAAGGCACCTTTTCTTGGATGCGATAGCCAGAGTGCCATATGTTTGGCAAAGAATGCCATGTTTCATGCTCGCACAAATCATATTGATGTGAGATACCACTTCATCAGAGAGGTGTTAGAGGATGGCCCGACCACTTTGATCAAGGTCAATACTTCACAGATTCCTGCAGAAGCTCTCACGAAGTGTCTACCCAAGGCACAACATCAGCTATGTATACAGATGGTGGAAGTTACTTAGCTTAAAGGAGCCTCCTTGGTCCTTTAAGTGGGAGGTTGTTGGGGATAAAGGCCCCAAGGACTCTCCTTTTGTATATTTTGACCCTTCCATGTGAAAGCTCTCTTCGAGAGCGTTCCAGACATATTTTTGTTATATTTTTTAGACCCCAAATTGGGGAGTTATAGGCATTTACATTATTTTTATGACTTTTGGTCATTGGCCATGTGTGAACATGCTCAAATGACCTAAAAGTCACTTATCAATAAGACTTGGTCCCAAATCTCTCGTAACTTGATTGGGACTTCTTCAACTTAAGCTACTCCATCTTCTTCTCCAAATTTCTGTGCACGTTTCCCTCTCTACTTTCTTTCTCCTCACGCAGAAGCCCACTCCCTTGGTGTTTGGAGCAACCGAGCACACCATGACGTAGCTCTCCGCGGCCTCTTTCACATAGAAGTTATATAAGAAGATGAATACAAATTGTCCACTAACTCCGATAACCTCCAAGGCTAAAGATGAGCTCCTCCAAATAGAAACGATGCAAGTTGTTGCACACCTTATAGATGATGAAGAAAACACAACTCCACCTCTTCATGTTGAAAGGATTACCTCCTTCAAGCTAGCTCATGAAAAGGGCTCCAAAAATGATGATTTGTGTGTCTCAACTACTCTTTATATAGCCAATAGTTGCCTTGCATAGTAATCCACCAAAAAACCTCCAAAAATTACTTTCACAATTGCTTTTCCATAAAAGCTACTAAGGGTGTAAAACTTTTTCAGCAAAATATTATTATGGTTGTCACATTGCTTTTTGTATTGGCACTTGGCATAGCTTTACACCATTGGATTTATTATATGAGTTTTCCACATGTGTCAAATTAGTTTTCCACATTAAATTCTGATAATTAGGGTTTAGATTTTGATCATGCAATAGATGTCGAACACCCATGTAATATATATGGTTGGATAGCTCTCAAGGAGCACTATCACATTTTGAAATATAAACTTTTTTAACATTTAAAGTCTCCTTTTTCTTCTTTCCTTTGTATAATGATTTCATGGCTTCATCATTCTCTTCCATACTACTATGTTGGTCTTCATCTTGAAGTAACAAGAGTTGTGATTCTTCAAATGATATCTCTCTATCTCTTATAAAGAGAGAAAGAAAAGTAACAAAACTAGACGGAAGTGAATTTATGAAAGTATTCACCATCTCTTCATCAGATACGCTAAGTTTCAAAATATGTGATTGATCGACTCACCAACTTTCATCCTTGTGTTGGCCAATTGTCTCCTTAAGATGGGCTTTCCTTGCAAGATTTCTTCTTTGATAGAGATTCTCTAACCCCCAACCAAGCCTAACGAGAGGTTCTACATGACCTGATTTGACGTATGATATCCATGTTCGCTCCCATAGCAATAAATAAAAGTGCTTGTGCATCTCTTGAATCCCATTCGAAACTACTCTTTTGCAAGAAGTAACTTGATAATATCTCTAACTCTGAATGATGAGAAGGAAGAGCAACAACCTCTTGTTGGGAAGAAAATAGAGCTGCAAGTTGCTTGGATGATGATGCAACATTCTCTATAGCTTGTCTTGGTCTAGGGTACTTGTCATTGACAATATTCCATAAGTCCTTTGAAACTAACAAATTCATCATCATAAAACTCCACATCGGATAATAAGACTTTCCATCAAGCTTGTCTTCTTGTTCCAATCTATCTCTATAGTCTCCAAATCGATAAGCTTCGAGCTCCTACACACCTTGTAGATGATGAAGAAAACAAAACTCCACTTCTCCAAGTTCAAAGGATCACCTCTTCCAAGTTAGCCCATGAAGAGGGCTCCAAAAGTGATGCTCTCAGTATAATATATATCCCAACTACTCTTTATATAACCAATAGTTGCCTTGCACAATAACCCATGAAAAAACCTCCAAAAGCTATTTTTGCATTCGCTTACTTATAAAAGATATTAAGGGCATAAAACTTCTTCAATAAAGTATTATTGTGGTTGTCTTTTTACTTTTTGTATTGCCCCTTGGCATAGCTTTACACAATTGCATTTATTATATGAGATTTTGACATGTATCGAATAAGCTTACCACAAGTGTTTTTCACATTAAATTCTAAAAATTAGAATTTACCTTTGATCAAGCAATAGATGTCAAACACCCATTTCCAAGAGTTAATTTTATTTGTCCTTTAAACTTGCAGGTGGAATCCCAAGTGGAAGGTTATCCCAATGACATATTTTCTAACAGTTATTGTTGGTTTTTAGGCCTGCAACTATATAGAGACAAAGAGAAAATGGAGAGATGATGTGACAAGACTACAAAGTGAGAGAGAGATAAAGAGCAAAGCTCAAAAATATTCACTATATTCCATGATTGAAGTTACAAGACAACATAAACAATACACTTGAAGTACAAGCTCTTGAATACGTGATGTCCAAAAACTCAAGAACCTCCAAGGCTGAAGATAATCTCCTCAAAAGTAGATAAGCTACAAGGTTGTAGCACACCTTGTAGATGATAAAGCAAACACAACTCAACCTCCTCCAACTTGAAGGGATCATGCTTCACAAGCTAGCATATGAAGAGACTCCTAGTGATGCATATAAAATCCTCCACGATTTCTTTATATAAACAAGTTGTCCCATGTGTTAGATCATCAATGAAAGGCCAAAATGTTGTTTTCTAGGCTTCACGCAACTTTTTACGAAACTGAACTTTCTAGGCTTGTGTGAGTTTTTACAAGGTGGAAAGGTTCGTAAGGTTCGGTACGCATTCGGTTCGTGGGTAAGGTTCATAAGGTTCATCCATTTAAAAACTATATATATATATATATATATATATATATATATATATATATATATATATATATATATATATATATATATATATATATATATATATATATATATATATATATATATATATATATGTGTGTGTGTGTGTGTGTG
>CM035411.1:126915234-127085234 GCA_020310875.1 Ceratopteris richardii
TAGTGTGTGGCTGTTTGTGCTAAAACTTACCTTTTTATAGTCATGTTTAGAGGCATAATTACATTTAAGAAGCCTCATCTCATTGAATACAACATCCCAGTACTTTCCCAAGTTGAGGACCGAGGTAGCCATATCCTGTAGCACATTTCACCTTCGTCACCGTAACCCATAGGTGCCTTTCATGAACTTTGCACCTAGCTTATTTCTCAACCGAGACCTTATGTATACAACTACATCGTAGCCAAAGATGCAAATATGGTCATATGAAGCAGGTTTGCAAGACCAAACCTCTTTGGGGATGCCACCTTTCAAAGACATGCGAGGGGACCGACTACAAACATGAACAGCAGTTTTAAGAGCCTCTTCCCAAAATCCATGATAGTCTCACCCTCTCAGATTTCTGTTATATCTCTCAAAAAAACCAAAAAAGTTGTCATCCACAATTCGCAATGCGTTTCATAAAAATGTTAAAATTAAGTTTCTTTTAACTTCAATGTGGGATAGTATGGACCATTAGATCGATGATCATATATAATGGATTAAATCTACAATTGACAAGTGGCAAGTTTCATTTTTACTTTTTCAAGTTTTTCATGCACAATACTGAAATTAGGATTTGACTTTTTCTAAATGTAGTTGCCAAATACCCAAGTGTTATATATGGTTGGATAGCCCTCAATGAGTACCACCACAATATGTAATAAAAAAATTAATCAAATTTTGACCAATTTAACCAACCCTTCGTCCAATTTTTGACAACCAAATTTTAAGTGTTTTTAACCTGAAGGTGGGGTCCCTAGTGGACGATTGCCCCATTAGACATATTTTCTAACACACCACTCCTCTAAACCAAGTACATTTGATGAGGAAACTTGTTAGCATTATATGAGTCAAAAAGGGTAGCAAAGCACTTATCATTATTTACAAGTGCTCTCTCCCACACTATAGGATTCGAGTCTTGAAAACAAGCTAAAAGCTCTTTTCTTGCTTATGAAATTGTATGGCTCTTGGGAAACATTACCTGTTACATTGTCTAATAGCCCTAACTAGACCTTTGATGGTATGAGAAGTTCTATTTTCATTAAAGAGATTAGAAGGAAAGCAAGTGAAGACGAACGTGGTTCAGCGAATATGGCTAGAGGTAGAGAAAAAGAAGGTCAAAATACAATGGAACAAAAGCAAAATTAAAGGTAAATGTGATGTGAGTTACTATCAATGTGGTAGAAAAAGTCACGAAAAGCCAGCTTGTAGGTATTACAAATGAGAATTAGAAAGAAATTCAAAGAATGAAGAACATGGATGACAAAAAGAAGGAGGACATCAAGAATGAGGCATGTGACAACTCCAAGGATAAAGGAAAGGAGAAGCCCAATGTAGCCTCCAATGTAAGTCATTGAAGAGTTGTTTGATATGGAGGATATTTTATGTGCTACTATGTCAGCTCATGATGATGTATATGATGTTTCCACTCTGTCATGGCCCATGAACAAGATATGCAAGTCATTAAAGGTGACCTTGGCAACAATCATGCATGTCCCATTGAAGGTATTGGCACTTTGCACTTGTCTTTGAATGATGCGAGTAAGCTAATTTTGCATAATGTGCATTATGTACTAGGTATCAAAAAGAACCTACTATCGATTGGGCAAAGATGGATATCCGAGGATATAGCACTATCTTTAAAAAACGTTATTGGAAGCTGGTGAAATGCTCGAGGCTGATTGTGAAAGGCACAAAAATCTGTACACATTTTTGCTTGCATGAGAAAGCATTGCTTGGAAAATTTATTGCTTTAGCTGAAATAAACTCCCGCATGGAGTTATGGCATAAAAGGCTTGCCCACACAAGCCAAAAGGGCATTGACATGCTCTCTTCTATGCATAGAGTAGATGCAAAAGGTACCAAATTAGTTTCTTGTAACAAATGTCAATATGGGAAACAAGTGAAAAGTTCCTTTTATTCTCGTGTGTCTTGTAAATTTAATATTCTTGATCTTTGCATTATAATGTATGTAGCATGCCTACAAAATCTATGGGCTGTGCTTTGTATTTCATTTCATTTGTACATAAACAATTTCATGCCGTCTGTGACAATACAAAGAACTACGCTCACAACCCCATACAGCCCCTCTTCAAATGGTGTGGCCGAGAAGTATAACAAGACTTTGTGTGAGAGGGTGAGATGCATCCTGTCCATAGCTAATTTCCCTTATGGGTTTTGGGGAGAGGCTCTGAAATCTACAGTACATGTTTGTAATCAATCTCCTAACAAGTCCTTAAAAGGTGGAGTCCCTAGAGAGGTTTGCTCAGGCAACCGGCTTCATATGCCCACCTACACATCTTTGGATGTGATGCTTTTTGGTCTGAGTTGAGGAGTAAATTAGATGTGAAGTCCATGAAAGAAATCTTCATGGGTTATGGAGATAAGGTGAAATCGGCTACATGATATGGCTACCTCAACGCATGACCATAACATAGTCAAATTTCAGCATGTATAGCCACCTGTTAACCTGATGTGCAACCTCAAGCTGCACCGCATATGGCTGGAAATTACAATATGCCAATGGTAACTGAGCCAGAGGATGTTGGGCAGCAAATGGAGGCTCTAGAAGGTAGAAAAGCTCATCTAAGGAGACAATTAGCCAAAACAAGGATGAAAGTTGGTGAATCAGTTCAAACACATTTTGAAGCTCAAAGATTTACGAGATCAGTTAATCAATGTTGGAGTCAACATTTCCGATGAAGAGATGGTAAACACACTTCTAAACTCACTTCCATCAGCATATCGTGCTTTTGTTACTTCTTTATCTCTCTCTACAAGAGATAGAGAAATTTCATTTGAAGAGCTACAATTCATGTTACTTCAAAATAAAGATCAACAAAACGGTATGGAAGAGAATGATGAATCTATGTTATCATCATCGAAAGATAAGAAGATGGAGACAAAGAAGGAGAAGAAGAATCAACAATCCAAGAAGAAAAGTAAGTCTTTTAATCCTAAGTCTTCCAGTCCTTTTCTTAATGCTTCTTCAACATGCAAAGAAAAGTCTTCGATTACATCTGATTCAAAGAAAGGAGACTTCCATTATTGTAAGAAACCATGTCATTACATAACACAATGCAGAGCAAGGATTTTTAATGAGAAGAAGAAAGCATCAGGTAATAGCGTTGAAGATGATCCAAAACCTAAATCTTCAAAGGTAGATTCATATGCATCTACTACTATTGAAGAGGTAGCTTTTGATCAGGCAGCATTAAATGCAATCTCAAATAACCCTTGGACTTTTGATTCTGGAGCTACTAAGCATATGACAGGTTGCAGAAAGGTATTCTCTTCCCTTTCTAACTCTTAAGAGAGAAGAGTGATCGTTGCATATGGTCATGATTTGGATGTTGTAGGTATTGGAGAAGTGAGCCTAAAGTCATGAGCAAGTGGAAATTTCACAATTTCCAATGTTCTTTATGTTCCAAACATTAAGAAGAATTTGCTCTCTATCTCTACTTTCTTGTCAGATGGTTATAAAGTTGTTTTAAAGGAAGATTCATGTTAGATTCTCTTACCTGATAAGGAGCATTGTCTACTTCAAGGTGAAAACAGAAGTGGCATGTTTGTGTTATCCTTAATTAGTCATGCTAATGTTGCTGGGTCTACTACACCTAAAGATAACATGAAGTTGTGGCATGCTAGAATTGGTCATATCAATTACAAAGCTCTCAAGCGTAACAAAGATCAAGGTATGGTGGAGAGTTTACCTACTTTTGCTTTACCAGATGATGCAGATTCATGTGAAGGATGTCTTGAAGGAAAGCTTCACAAACTACCTTTCAAGAAACATGGATTTATCACGGCCACAAGGAAGTTGCAGATCATACATTCAAATGTGAATGGTCTGATGAGATCAGATTCTATTCAAGGTTCGAGGTACTTTGTCATGTTCATTGATGATTTCTCAAGATATTCGTGGATTTACGATCTTAAAGTGAAGTCAGAGGTTTTCCTACTTTCAAGAAGTTCTTAACTATGGTTGAAAAAACACTAAAAATTCATTGGAAAGAAATTAAGAGAATTTTCAGATATTTGAAGGGAACTTCCAATTATGCTATGGTATTTCCGAAGTCTTCACATTTTTTACTTGAAGGTTTTTCGGATTATGATTGGGCAGGTGATAAAGACTCAAGAAGAAGCACAAGTGGCTATTGTTTCTTTTTAGGACATTGTCTTATCTCTTGGATGTCAAAGAAACACACTACAATTGCTACATCTTCAAGTGAAGCAGAGTACAGGGATGCCTTTACAACTACACTTGAATCAGTTTAGTTACAAAAAATTCTCAATTATCTTGATGTTCATGTTCATCTTCCAGTTAAGATATTTTCAAATAGTAAGTGATATTGCTATTGCAAAGAACCCTGTATCATGCTAGGACAAAGCATATAGAGGTTCATTACCACTATATTCGAGAACAGGTATCTAAGAAGCACATTCAACTAGTCTACATACCTACAAGTGAAAATGTTGCAGATATTTTTACCAAAGCATTGACTAGGGAAAGTCGCAAGAAGTTTTGTAGGTTATTAAACCTTATACCATTTTGACATTGAAGGGGGGATTGTTGGATACAATGTCCAAATTGTACAAAACTTTGGACTAAACAACATATATTGTTTATATTAGAATCCTCTCAAAATAGATATCGGGCGGCAACGTGGATAGAACATCATTCTCCCAAGGGTGACCACGGTTCAATTCCCGTGTCCGACAGCGCATAGCACAAAAACAACTTTTTGTGTGAAAAGCAAAAAAGCGGCAAAATTATCACGATCGCTAATTGTGGTAGCGACGGATTGCAATAGTTTTGGAAGTGTTCATCAACACTTGGAGGAGTTGTGGTCTACATCTTGGTGATTATCTCGAGGAGATTACACTAGCTTACCATCAACATCCATTGTTGATTTACTGAGAGTAGCAAGTCTATTTCCGTTCTTACTTGCTAGGTCACTCGTTTCTGATTTAGGTTGCTCAGAATTTAGGTTCGTTGTACAACAGTTCTAAACTGTTCTTATTCTCCATATTCTCACACACACTCTTCATACCTCTTAGGCACACAATCTCTTGTATCTAGTTCCTATTTCTACCTAGATACAGATATTGTCAATTTGTATCATATACACACATTGTAATTTCACATTCATATATAAGTTAGTGTAGGTGAGCCTCATAGCTTACCGTTACACTTGACAATCCGGTCTATTCTCTCTCTCTCACTCCTCTATTTTTGAGTCTTAAGGTGTGTATGTTAAGGTTCATCTGTTGGAAGATCTTGTAAAACTGTGATATATTGTTATTGTGGCCCACTCCCACTTCCAACATTATAGCAAGAAGTATATGCCATTCCTGGAAAAGAGCATCCAGTATGCAAGCTGAAAAGGAGTTTATATGGCTGAAAAAAGCCACCACGCAATGATATAAGAAGTTTGATGCATTTATGCTCAAACATGGGTTCAAAAGAAGCCATACAAACCAGTGCTTGTACACCAAAAGGGATGATGATGGAAGTCCAATCATTCCTGTGTTATATGTAGATGATATGCTGCCAGCCAAGAAGAAAAAGAGCACTTTGAATGCTCTGAAACAGCAGCTGACCTCTACATTCTCAATGAAACACCTTGGGGAAGTTGAGCATATCCTTGGAATGAGGATAAAAAGGCAAAGACGAGCAGCTCACAATTACATTGAAAAAGTGTTGGACAGATTTATGCGGTGGGATGAAAAGGCAAAGACAAGCAGCACACATTGTATTTGTCACAAGAAATGTGCATTGAAAAAGTGTTGGACATATTTATGTGGTGGGAGTTCTAAGCCGCGTTAGGGCTAATCCTGGCAAAGCTCATAGGGATGCAGTTAAGACTATTCTTTTTTTAGTGTATTCTTTTTTTAGTCTATTCTTTTTTTTGTCTATTCTTTTTTTAGCCTATCCTTTTTTATTTAAAGAAGAAGCTCAGCCGAAGCC
This sequence comes from Ceratopteris richardii, assembly GCA_020310875.1. Taxonomy (NCBI): domain Eukaryota; kingdom Viridiplantae; phylum Streptophyta; class Polypodiopsida; order Polypodiales; family Pteridaceae; genus Ceratopteris; species Ceratopteris richardii. The sequence continues at coordinate 126,921,245 of CM035411.1, forward strand.
TACTCTCCCTTGCTTGAATTGATTGAAAGAACAATTGTATAAGAGTGAAAGGGCATAGTACCCATGGCACCCCCCATATCCCGCAAAGCACTTCCCAAAAGCAATACAACGGAGCAATCTGAAAGCGGCAAGGAAGCTAGCTTTGAAGACTGGCCTAAAGCCCAATACATGTCAACGACCACTAGTAGGGGTTGAAAAACTTCCCCTTCAAGAGGCAAGAGCTCAAACCAGTGTCTATGCTTAGGTATTTGAAAGGGACCAAAGATAAAGACCTATATTATGGAAAGGATCCGTTAGAGTTGAAAACATTTTGTGATTCAAACATGGAAGGTGATGTGGACACATGCAAGTCCACAAGTGGATATGTATACACTCTTGCAAACTGTGCTATTTTTGGTGCTCTAGACTTCATAGGATCGTAGCACTATCTACTATAGGCTAAGTATATTTCAAGCTCAGAGGCTTCCAAAGAAGTCATTTGGTTAGCACATATAAGCTGTGAGTTTAGTTTGCCTCAAAAGGCACATGTTCGTGGTTGTGATAGGCAAAATGCCATATGTTTGGCAAAGAATGCCATGTCCCATCCTCACACAAACCATATTGATGTGAGATGCCACTTCACCAGAGAGGTGTTAGAGAATGGCCTAATCACTTTGATTAAGATCAATACTTCACAGAATCCTGCAAATGCTCTTGGTAAGAGTCAACTGGAGGCAAAACATCAGCTATGTATACAAATGGTGGGAGTTACTTAGCTTAAAGGAGCCTCCTTGATCCTTTAAGTGGGAGGTTGTTGGGGATAAAGACCCTAAGGACTCTTTTTGTAAATTTTGACTCTTTCAAGTGATAGCTCTCTTCGACAACTTTTTATTATATTTTTTGGACCCTAAATTGGGTAGTTATAAGCACTAACATTATTTTTATGACTTTCGGTCATTGGCCATGTTTGAACATGCCCAAATGGCCTAGAAACCACTTATCAATAAAACTTGGTCCCAAAGTCACATAACTCAAATGGGACTTCATCTTCAACTTCTCCATCTACTTCTCCATATTTTTGCATAAGTTTCTCTCTCTAATTTCTCTCTCCTCACGCATCAACTAAGTCCCTTGGTGTTTGGAGCGATCGAGCACATCATAGCATAACTCTATGCAACGTCTTTCAAAGAGTCCTGAAACTTGTAGTTGCAAAGGGATATCTATGAACTCAAACGAGTGCTCTTTGTGTTTGGGGCAACTGAGCACATCCCAGCATAACTCTATGCAACCTCTTTCAGAAAGTCCTGAAACTTGTAGATGCAAAGGGGTACCTATGAACTCAAACGAGTGCTCTTCTCCACTCTTGCACTCATCTAGTTGCATACTCATGAGTTTCATCACGAGATGAAACTTCTTCACTAGGGTTGTGTTCTAATATGTGACCCCGAGCTTCTCCCGTGTCTCATATGCATTGATCCACCCTTTCTAATCGACATGAATCTCGCTAGATATGACCATTTTGATGTAAGTGAGGCCTTCTTGTTGAGGGTGATCCATACAATATCTATCATAGTGCTCAACTTCCATTCTTCAAGTGCTACTTAGCATGCCTTAAGAGAAGAATGTCTGACTTACCCTTTCCAATTGACTCGTCTTACCCTCTAGTTCACAAAGCTAATGATATTTGGACACTATCCAAATGGAAACATGCTCATCATGCAAAACCAACTTGTATCTTAGCATAAGTCTTGAAGGGAAAGAAGAATATAATATGAAAAAAGGAAAATGGAAAAGCAAACCAGTACGATAAGTCTTGGAAGGAAGAAAAATAAATCATGTACAAGGAAAATGAAAAAGCGGAAAAGCGCACCTATGGATGCTTTGTGTTTCACATTTAGGTGCAAGGAATAACAAACCTTGTTTGAATGTTCCTACATAGTATCCGATTCTTTATACTTCTTGTGGAAGCATATCCTACATATTGATGAAAATTGGACTTTCCTATTCTTCCAACAGAGCTTCTTTCCAACTAAGCTTTGTTCAATGACCTATGGCCCTTGCTTCAATACTACAAAAGATGGCATAAGTAAAATCTTATTTATGAGGTCCGAATGTTATTGGTTTGCTCCTGTCCTTTATGAGACCTTTTGTTGTTTGCAAATTCATACCAATTGTTAATGGACTAGACAAACACACGCAAATATAATCTTATGGATGGTAAAATTTCTTATTTTCAGTTTGAACACCAAAAATATTTGCACGTCCATTTTTTCATGATCTTACTCCATTAAAACTAGAAGTCAAAGCCACAAGTCTCTCATGTGCATCCACATTGGTCAATTGTGAACCATTACCATGAACAAAACATAAAAGGACCCCTAATTCGAATAACAATGTTTTCACTTGTATTGGTGGTTTCTTCTTCAAAGAATAATGATTCTTAGCTAAGCACAATTAATTGGCATGGCATGATCAAATGTAAAAACAAGTTTCCAATTCAAGACAAATCTTAGACTAGTGACTTTATGAGATCTTTTGATCCCATGTTCAATGTTGGCTCTTTTTTCAACTTGTGAATCATCATTCGGTCTTAATTGTTTGTGCAATTGAGCAATTTATGGCTCATTCTCTAGTCAAACTTAAGTAAGGCATTAGGTACATACCAAATAATATCAAGCTCTAAAATTTCAAATAGCTATGTATACCGAGATGAATCAATGGAAACCCCAATTCACACCAAAATGCAACTATAAGCTCATGCTAGATGGCCACAAGACTACATATCCTTCACCTTCAGTACATATAATACCAACTAAATACTATGGCACACCAACATCATCTTTACAAAAAAATTAACGTTCAAAATCAAAGAAACCCACTATGTCATACAAAGCTTCAAAACAATGAAAAAGGACTTCCACTCCATATCCTTACAATGTTACCCACAAAGAAACAATTGCTTCTCAAGCTCAGCTATTACATGATCATATGCACTGGATAGATGGATGGGATAAAAAGTTCCATCCTTAGAGGCTGTCAAAAAGAGCCTCTAATGTATAGCCTATCAAAAAAGAACCTATATTGTCTAAATACCTCTTTGTTAGCCACAAAACAAGTATGATATCAATCATCATCCAGCTCTTAAGAATGCAGAGATCTTGAACTTAAAGGGGGGAAGCCTTAAGATAACAATTCTTATCCTACGAGATGTTATTATGTTTTCCAGGAGACATCATGCTTCTTCTCTTAAGTAAGATGTGAACCACATATTGTTAATGATTTGATGATTTTTCTTAGAAGAACTTATTTGAATTATGAACGTTCAAAAGTTTAAATTGTGATTCTCCCTCAAAAAATCATCGAAACACTAACAAGAACAAGTATATGTTTTTAGGATCAACCAAAACTTCCAAAATAACAAAAGCACTCTATTATGATTGTTATTGCATTATGATTCTGACTGAGAGAATGATTAATGATGATTGCAAAAGGCATGAACAAAACATCTTAATGAGAATAACCTGAAGTGTCTGACTGGGAATTTGATCCTTCCCACATTTATGGTCGGAAAATAGGGATAATGGCTGGTCCACAGAATTATGATAGATGCAAGTTTTCTTCTGCACAATTAGAGCCTGCTCAATAAGATTCTCCAACCTCCTCTCGGGAATCATAATGGAAGGAAGGAACAATTGTTGAAGTTCCTGAAGGAGGCTTTCACGTGAATTTACACCTGCATTTTTTTTTTTTCCACCAGATAAAAGAGAATCTATCCTGGATGGGCAAATAAGGCAAGTTGCCAGCTCATGCAATCTCTCCTCCTCTACCTTCAAGGGTGATATTTCTAATCTGAGAGTTCTAAGTGCATCCATAGTCTCGTGCCTCTTAAGATGCTCCAGAAATTTTTGCTGCAAAATAAGGGCAGCTGCCAAATTACAGCTCTGAGGATCCTGTAGTAGAAGCTGAATACTTGCAATAGCATCATCCCATTGACCATCCAAGATCTGCTGCCTAAAGTTTGTCACGAGCTGAGATTGAAGTGGAATGCCTGACTCTGTCTCTAAAAGAGAGGCTGTCTTTTTGTACCCTAATGATTGAAGCGCCTGGATAATGACCCTAACTAGTTCTGAACGCCTTATGAGGCGAGTAGGACCGACGTTCAAATCCTCATTACCATCCCCTCTGCCATCCACTGTAAGGTGAGCTCTAGCCATAGAAATGGCAGTACCTGACTCCCGTGCTGGAGACGTGGAAGAGGTTCCTTCTATATGAATCTCTGAAGATGAGGGCATGCGCTTGAGGCGCTTCAATGGTGGTGAAGCGCAATCATCTAGTCCGCCCATCAAAGGCCAGAATAGCCCATGTAACGCAGGATAATAAGGAACATACAAAAGAAACCGAGCCTGAACATCAAAAGAAACAGAGAATTTCAATCCTCGACATACAATGAATGCAGAGAACACGTACTCGAGAGTTGAAGAATCTTACCTTTCTCTGATTACAATTAGGTCCTCAGTAAACGTGTGCATCTGTGTATACACAGTTCGTGCGTGTTGTGGATAAAAATGGGTTAGATGGTTGAGTGAAAGGCATCAGCAGGACGATTGGTGTGCCCGATCCCTTGATGCTGAGCTCGAAGCCTCCGCGTGGAAGGTAGTCCTGTGACCCTAGAGATGGTCTCACATTCCTCCCCAGATTTACATGTACTAAGGAAAGGCTTGCCTTGATTGGCAAGAAATCAATAATCTACCTTAAGATTAAAACAAAAACAAGACATATGAGAGAGATAGAGAGAGAGAGAGAGAGTTCTTTTAGCATGACTTTGCATTCTTCATTTCCCTTTACATTGTTTGCTTGCTTCATTTCTAAGTGTAGGACATATAAAGGAAATTTAGTAAAAGAGCAAAATTCCATTCCATTGGGTTATAAACGATTAAGAATGCACAAAAGAAAGGTAGCTCAAACAATCAATTATTCATTCTTCTTTGAAGTGTAACTAATTTATCAAGGCTTGTTGCCATGAAGTTTTCTTTTCATTCAAAAGAGATATTACTTTTGTTTTGAGTTTTCGCTAAACAATGCTTCTTTCTTCCAATTTCCATGGTTTCCACCATAATTTCAAAAGAGAAACATAATTTCAATTAGATGTTTCAAGCTTCTTTCTTCCATTTCCATGGTTTCCACCAAGGGTTACCCGATCCTAATCTTTTAGATTTGGTAATAATGTGATTGATGTACTCCAAGCCACATCAAATGTATTTGCTTCTCTGGGTGAATTCATGTAGGAGGCTTTGAAATTTAAGTTGCATTCTTCTATTTTCCCAAAAGAAGCCCCATATGCTACTCATTTTGCATTGATAGAGACCCCCTTTGGGATGTGAGCATATTAAAAAGATCAAATCTTATCTCTAGGTGTGTTCCTCTTTGTATATTTACTAGTTTCTTTTTAAATGCCCCACTTCCTTTCTTCTCTAGAGGTCCATCTTGTTTCGTAAAGAGAACAATCTTGATAGCATAGTTATCTCGTTGAATTTATGTCTTCTTATGATGTATTGGGGCTATTGCTTCTATTTCTCACGTTATGATCCTTTTGCCTATACATTAAGAGATTAATCAAGTTCTTCTTACAAAAATTATGTAGTTATCACAATGAACCATGCAAGATTTATAGTCCTTAAACTTTCTTACAATAGTTCATCTACATTGATAATCCAAGGTTCTCTTTCTTTATTCCATGAACTTAAATATGCCTTTACCAATAGCATTTTTTTGTGCATCCATCTTGAGAGAAGAAAAAACTAATGTGTGTGATTCATGCCTATCCCATCTCAACGACCTGCAAATTAGCACATCTTTGAAAGTATTGCATAATAAGAGGACGCATTTTTCCTCCTATGGTGCACTTCCCTTTTTAAGCTCGTGCAAAGAATAACCTTTATACACACACATATGAGAGTGGCTATATCAAAACACCAAAACACATTAATAACTCGATAACTTGAACTCCAAAATTCCAAAATTCAACATATTCCATAATTGATAACATGCCTCTCAGTTGGAAAATAAACTACCTTCGGTTGATATATATTAAAAAAAAAAACATGGATGGCCAATCACATGTTCCATCACTGAACAACATAAGCATGTTCCACGTAAAAACACATGCATGGAAACATATCATGGAGGAGTGAAAATTATTGTGATTATGAATGCGATGTTAATGAAGTGATATGGATGTATTGCAGTTATGTAATAAAGTAAGAGAATTACTAAATAGGAAAAACAACTACCTATAGAAACTAATTAAGCCAAGAAAAGAACGTATATCACTAACTGATGGGCATACAAATCATTCTGCGATTACATTGAGTTTTGTTTGTTCTGACATTGTCATATTATGGATGTACACCCTTTTGGCTGAGGTGGCATAGATGCCACATGGCATCACTTGGTAGAAGATCAAAGAGGGGAGTCTCTCTCTCTCTTACGTGAGTATGGAGAAGGAAGACAGGAGCTCGACAATCGAGTAGAGATGAACACAAAACTCTGTGTGTATTGCTCGCGAAGTGATTTATCAAAGCAATATTCATAGCCACTCAAACACACATTGCAGAGCAGTGATTTTGAACCCATGACATGCTACAATGGAAGCACATCGCCTTATCCACCTTCTCATACAATCTAGACATCCATGAAGCAACTCGATGAGGTTTGAGTAGAACTACCTCTCTGGCTCACACTTGGAGTAATTGAATTGGACAACTTACCGTGATGTGTCGAGGATGTTGAATATGAAGACTTCTGTTATAAGAATGGATGGTAGGGTTATTGATGTTGCCATTCATAATAATGCACATGTTCGTGATTTGAAGCAAGTCATAGAGAAGAAATACATTGGACTTGAGCAACTAGAGATGGGCCATCGTCATGTATCAAGGACATATCCAATATTCACAAGTTCACTTAAATTTCAATTTCTTGTTGAATTTCTAGGAGTATTTAGAGGAACACTTAACTTTTGACAAAAACAAGCATGGGCTTTAGGCAAGCTCTTTGAGGGAAAATCATATATGTGGGGCATGTGAAATGTACACTCTCATCTAGACTCAAGCAATCCCTCAAAACACAAGCAAGCATAGGCTTTAGGTATCTTTAGAATATCCCTCTTGCATGATTTTTACGTAAATTTCAAGGGCTATTTTGATAAGTACTCATCTTGGGAAAGGGAAATGAAGAGGGATTTTTCATAGATTGATGGCAAAACTCGTGCATACATATAGTATAGTATATGGACTTTCATATAGAATCAAGAAATCCAAAAATTGGCTCAGTATAATGGGAGTTCCAAGCTCCACAAAACCCCCTTCCATCACTGTTTGAGAAAAAAAATCCAGCACCTATATGTAGTAAATTCTCATTTTGGAAGGGAAAAAGAGGTGCATTGGGTATGGATGGATGGGAAAAAATATATATACTAAGAGCATATCCTACAAACTTCACAATGGAATCATTAGATTCATGAAAATGATAAGTTAAGGAGGAATTTTACTTCCTCAAAGACCCCCTTCCCGCACTTTTTGGAAAAAAATTCAGGTGCTAATTTTAGCAAATGTCCACTTTTGGGAGCAAGAAAAGAGGCAATTTGAGAGGCTTCTCATGGACTTGTGTATCCATACATGAAGTATGGTATATATATTAGCACAGGGAATTAGAAAATCCAAGAAAGATCCACATTAGGAATGGATTAGACATTGCTAAAATCTCTCGTCTAACTTTTTACAAGAAAGTAGAAATTTTTTAGCCCCTCCACCAGTCCACTAGTTTGGCATATCATACTTGGAGGCCATACCTTGGGATAGGAAACTCCAAATTGGGCATGCTATGGCTCGTTTTGAAGAGCACAAGATCTACTTTAAGATTATGAAATCTCGAAGCTATGTATTTTTTTAGGTCTTTGCAGGTCTACAAAGTCTGAATAGCTTTTTGTAACTACATTCCGGAGCCATTTCTTGCAAATGGGGAAGGAAATTGAAGAAATTTTACTTCAAGTCAATTGCACATTATGTATATTGTATTTTATGATTATTGTCAAGTCCTAAAAAAGTTATTACAGGTTTAAAGATGGATTACACATGCATTTTTTGATATCTTTGCATTATTTTGGTAATCATTTGACCATGCTTGATGTTTTGGGAAGTATTCGATGCCATTGGGCACTTCAAAGTTTATGTTAGGACCTGAAGAGGAAGGTGTAGAGGTCTCAAAGCTCATGAAAAGTTTTGGATGCATGCAATTCCAATATCAAACCATTCAAGGATGTATGGTTTATATTTTATGCATTTTTACTTTATATTTTGGCATGCTCTGTAAGTACATGCATGGATTGGAATGCATACGTCAAAGTTGGTCATTGTTTTAATTATAAAAGTATGGATCAACTTGCTAGGTGTACACTTTTGATGGTTTGCAAGACAAATAATTGCAAAAAGTATAAGGCTATGCAAGCAAGATGTGCTTGCTAGCATTTTATGTTTTCGTAGGTTATGGACTTCATGTATGCATATATGGCATGCATGCCTATGTTATATTGGATGGCCTGTGTGCCATTGGCCCACAAGGCCTTATACTTGAATTATGGTTAAAATATTTTGGGACTCCATTTTTTGGGGGGAATGCTGTCGAAATTTTTCCCACCTCATGGCGTTATATATGCACTTACCTTTAGATAAGAATGTTATGGCATGGTAACACGTCTTCTCTGCAAACATCAGTAAGGTATCAACATGCTTGTATGCATGTACTTAATGGACTTAGGACCCTAAAAGCATTAGAGATATGGCAACTTAATTCATAATAGGATCCCTACACATAATCCTTATGAATTTAGACCATAGGATTGCTAAGGGGAAGGAGATATACTGTCAACATTAGGAATGTGCACAAGCAATCCTATAGGTTATAGGAAGTTGCATAGAGGCACGGAAGATAGATTTATGATTTTCTCCAATGTACTAAAGATTTACTTACCTTCAAAGAGTCTTAGATTATGATTAAGAGACTATGGGGTATTATGAGAAATACCCAAAGAGTGACTAGTTTCACTCGTGCACATGACTTGAGTAAGTGGCAAAGCATTTTTGCTACATTACTAAGGAAACCAACTAAATGGGATCATAGAGATGGGTTTCATGAGAGAGAACCAATGGGTGCTTATGTGATTCAATTGATGGTTAGGAGGGACATAGGCATGGCACTAGCTCTATTCCTTAGATCATAGATCCCTTAGTCAAGAAAAGTTGGGGTACCCATATATGTATGTTGGGTTCTAGAAAGAGGTACTTAGACTTAGTCTTGGTACCTAGGAACAAGTTAGTTTGGAATAAGAAAGGGATATCCATTGTCATATGTTGACTACAACCAAATTATACTAGTTTGAGGACATGGGATTCATTTGAGTCCACCGATATAAGTTGAGGATATGGGATTCATTAGAGTCCACTTACATATTCCATTATATATATATATATATATATATATATATATATATATATATATATATATATATATATATATATATATATATATATATATATATATATATATATATATATGGAATATACATTTGGTTTAGTGTAGGTATGACACCATGAATTGGAAGAAGGTTTCGCTTGTATGGGACAATGGAAACGACTTGCCTTTGAGCACTCTTCTTGTATGGCCAAGGGGAAAAGGACTCATCATTCATGGTGGCATGTCTCATTGGATCAGAGGAGAGCTCTTAGTAGACATCTCCTTAGGAATGGGAGTTATCCTTCATTGTTTAGGGAATATTTATTCTTACAATAGAGAATGTGATGGGTGATTTTATCACCATTGGTATCACATACTCATTTTGCGGTTTTCAAAAAGGATAATTCCATTAGTTTGATTGGATTGTATAGATCCACGCATAGAGGATGGATGGCAGAGATAACTCTTTAGTATGGATACACATGTATTTATTATGGTATTCATGTCATATCATTGGTGACCATTTTGGCAAAGGGGTTTGACCCTTAAAGGGAATTTATTTTCTCCACTCTTCACCAGATACACCTTCATTATTTATGGGGGATATTTTCTCCATCTTCATAGGAATGTAGATGATGAAGGATTATGCATTACTTTATGGAAGAAAGGAGCAAATAAATTCATAAATTTCTCTTTTTAGGAAAGGAGAAAGTGGGAATTAGTTTAGAGATTGAGAAAAGATCTCATTTTAGCTCACAGGTCTCACTTTAGCTCTAAGGAAAGGAAAATATGTTCTTAGGAGAACAATAGAGTATGTTTTCCTTTAGAGAGAAGAGGTGTTTAGAAAAAAAACTCTTAGTCTACATTTCAGAAGAATTCTTTCGCTCTACTTTTCAGTGTACTTTTCCTTCACATGGGAGTTCTCAGTTAGGGAAGGAAAAAAAATGTGGAGAACTTAGGCACATGTTCTCAATTATGGATGAGTAGAGCAAATGGATTCAATGGAATCTCTTTCAAAGGAAAAGGGAAAAGTGGAATATATTCCAGTATTAGAGCTCTTTTCCTTAGATGATATTAGAGAGAGAATTTCACTTTCTCATTTTGGTTGTCTAGATAGAAGTGGCAATCTTATATCAAAGATAAGAGGGAGATCAGTTAATCATGATGGTTAGATTTAGTCTCACCTACAAACTCTAGATAGAAGTAGTTATGTTTATTTCCAGCGATGGTCCCTAACTAGATGAGATGATCTAGTTATTGACATTATTTAGATTTTGGAGATACAATTATGACTCCTCTCTTTAGGGTTTCTTTGAGATAGGGATAAATCTAACCTATTGGGATACCAAAATCTTAGTTGGTGTTACATGATGATGATGATGTGTGAACATGAATTAAGAGGATGGGTACTTATGGAATATTTGAATCTTCAAGGGAATACTTTTGCATTCATATGGCAAACTACACAGAAGATAAAATATTAGAGTTTGCACTAGTGCCGATAGATTCTCTTCCAATATAACTAAGTACAAAGGAAACGGATGACAAACCAAAGACTTCTTGGTTAGTGGAATGTAGAGATTTCATTTTACTACCAATAAATTCTTATATATGAGCTAGAAAGATGTATTTGTAGAGTTCACAAGGTAGTTTAGATTAAACTATTACTTGTGATTACACTCAAGGTTAGAAAGACTTTGACTGTTGTGAGGGCAAATCTATCATTTAGTCCTAGATGGGTTTGGAGTCACTTTTTATGGGACTTTGTTCTATACTTCAAAGGATTCTATGGTTTATTATCTCCATTATGATATGCTCAAGCCTATAAGCTTGGTAGTTTACACTTGTTTTTCATATTATTACTCCTTAGTGAATACATCATATGGACTTAGGTCATTTTGATGATGTTATATGTCATGGGGGTGATATTTTGTAAGTTGAATGTATATAGGAGATAGTAGGCACCATGCAAACGGTTTCCCACCTTTGAGATGATCTCATATGAAACTTCTTAAGGGGAAGGATATGGGGAAACAATGCATAGAGATGAACATGTACATGGAGTACATGGGGTTCAAGGGAGTTCGAGCACTTTTTTCTACCATTACGAACATTTCATTTACATTTTTGAGGACGAAAATGCTTTCAAGGGGAACGAAATGCCATATTATGGATGTACACCCTTTTGGGTGAGGTGGCATAGATGCCACATGGCGTCACTTGGCAGAAGATCAAAGAGGGGAGTGTCTCTCTCTTACATGAGTATGGAGAAGGAGGAAAGGTTATCGGCAGCCAACAAAGATGAACTTAAAACTCTGTGTGTATTGCTCGCGAAGTGATTGAACAGGCAGCAAAAGAAAAGGTTTGTGATAAACATGAAATCATTTACTAAAATATTATATGCCCTAAATATTCTAATTTAACTTGGAAAAATTAACTAAAGTATGCTTTAACATACTAAATCCTATTTGTAAATGCATCCATGTTCGAGTTTGAGGTCTACGAGAGCATGCGAATAGAAGAAGGAAGAAGAAGAAGCTTGGAGCACAACACACAATACTGAATGTATTACCAAGAGAATGTACAAAGATAAGTAACCCATTAGGGTTATAGGCATGTATACAAGCTGAGGGAAAAAAACCTCCTAAAGAGGGAAAAAAGTGCCCTGGAGGTCCTCGTGTGTTCACACACATCACTACATAAATATATCAATGAATCCCCCTTGGAGGTGATGCATTGAACAAGAAGTTTGCACTCATGTATAAGGAAGTACCAAGCTATGTGGAATCAATCCACAAAAGGAAGTAAGCCCAAAGCTTTGTGAAAAGCTTTAAGCTTCTCCCTAGGCAGAGCCTTTGTGAAAAGGTCTGCAATGTTCTCTTATGTAGGCACATATGCCAATTTGATCTCTCCAGTAGAGAACCTCTCCCTGACATAATTATAGTGCACCTCAATGTGCTTAGTGCGAGCATGGAACACAGGGTTCCTCACAACTGCCAATGCACTCTGACTGTCGGTGAAGATGGTGGTGGCATAAGAGTGACCAACACCCAAATCAACCATAAGGCGTCTAAGCCACACACACTCAAGAATCACTGTGAAAGCTTCCCTATACTCAGCCTCACAACTAGAAGTGGCCACAGTAGGCTACTTCTTGATCAACCAAGATATGCGTGAGCTACCAAGCATGAAGCAAAAACCACTGGTGGATACATGAGTGTCATAGCAACCAACCCAGTCAGAGTTACAAAAAGCATGTAAATATGGCAATAGTGATTCCCCTTGGGATAAAATAATCCAAGTAGCAAGGTACCACTCAAGTAGTGAAAGATGCGCTTAACTGCCTTCCAATGCTTGACACCTGGGCAATGCATAAACTTGCTCATCTATGAGACAACAAACTGAATATCTAGTTGAATAATGCATAAGTAAATCAAGCATCCAACAACCTACTAATAGAGAACAACATCAAATGCATCTCCAATATCATGAGGACTTAACCATAAACCTATTTCCATAGGAGTGGCAATAGGTTTGCAGTCCTCAAGGCCAAAATGCTGCAATAATGTGCCATTATATTTTGTTTGACACAAAGCTATTCTGCCATTAAATTGCATAAATTAAATGCTCAAATAATGATGCAAATGCCCCAACTCTGACATCTCAAATGAGGCATTCAAATCAGCCTTAAATTCAATAATATTCTTCTCATGAGGACCAGTCAGTAGCATGTCATCAACATAGACAACAATGAATGAAGCACATCATTTGCACGCTTAACTTATAAGGTGCTCTCAGTTGGACTATTCTCAAAACCATGTGTAGTTAGGTAGGCATGTATCTTTTGATACCAAGCACATGGTGCTTGCTTGAAGCCATATAATGCCTCTTTCAAACTACACACTCTGTTTTCATGCCCTTTCAGCACAAAGCCACGGGGTTGAAAAACATACACTTCATGCAAGACACCATTCTGAAATGCAGTTTTAATGTCCAAATGATGTATGTTCCAACCATGATGAGCTACAAGTGCACAGATGCTACGAATAACAGTCATTCGGCATGTAGGAGCAAAGGTATCATCAAAAGCAATGCCTCTTTCTTGAGCATAACCCTTTGCAACAAGCCTAGCCTTATACTTGTCAAATGCTCCATCATGGTTATGCTTTAGCATGTATACCCACTTAGTCCCAATGGCCTTCTTGCTAGGAGGCAAGTCACATAGACCAAGTACCATTTTTCATAATAGCATCATATTTTGATTGCATAGCAGCCATCCAATTTTTTGAATTTTGTGCTTCATCAAATGAAATTGGATCATTCTCATCACAAAGGCTAGAGGCAGCCATACCATAGCAATCTGATGGAAAAGAAGCACTATTAGAGTCTAAATGAGTACGATATGATGGGGATGCATTTAATTTGCTATCTCGCGAAGTTTGCACCAACCATTTAGGCATTGTCTTTGCCTCCTCTATATATCAATTCTCTCATCAACAAGTGCATCATGTAAATCTGCATCAGAAATGGAATGATCTGAATCATCACATGAAACCTGTAAAGGTTGAGAAATTGCCTCATGTGTGTCTGTATATGTATGTGTGTGTATGTGTATGTTTGTGTGTATGTGTTTTTATGTATGTATATGTGTGTGTTCATCTATGTATGTTTATATGTTTTTATGTGTATATGTTTCTTTCTCTCTATGTGTGCATATGTGTTTAGATATCATTAGCTTTCAAGTGATTGTAAGGAAAGGCAAGACCCACCTAAGGACAGACCACCTTTCGAGACTAACATCAAGAGAGTCCCCATAGGGAGTGTCAGATGAACTTCTCGATGCTTAGTTATTCTACCCAAAGCCATCATGCCTATTCCGACCATGGACCTAAACATCTCGAACTAGAAGCAAAAGGTAAAGAGGTGGTGAAATCCCAAAAATATCACATAATGGTAGGTATTGTATACAAACACACAGATCAAGGCATATTGGCTTGTTGTGTGGAAGAAGATGAGTACGTGAAATGGTTGCAATTAGCACATGTAGGTGCATTGAAGCAACATCAGTATAAACATCGAGCCCCCCAAACCCTATGAAGATTAGGCATATACTGGCCAACCATGGAAGCAGACATCCATAAGCTATGTAAGGATTATCCCACATGTATCAATAGAGCTCCAGTCTGTTACCATTAGTGTCCATGTGAAAGGCCAAATGGCCACTAGAAACTTCTTTGTATATGTTCTTTAATAAAACATATAGTGGCCTAGTCAGTCATAGACTGTAAGTTTGACCGCATTTGTAAGACCTAAGAAGTGTGTCTTCGTGCTTCGTGCATACTGTGTTTTTCTGCGTATTTTGTATCCTCTGTGTGGAGTATTGTGTGCGGCCTTAGGATTTCGATTTTCTACTCCAAGGATATCATTGTGGAGCTCTCGAGAAGGAGAGCACACTGTGGTGCATCGCCATCGAATTACTTCATTGTATCAGAGCCAGGTTCGACACAAAAGCTTTGTTCCTTTTGTGCAAGCGAAGCGAGCACCCCCTGGCTTTCTCCAAGGCTTACCACTAAGGCGGTGACCAAGGCATAGACCTTGGCATACTTTGTCATCCGAGTCACCGAAGTCACCATTGGCATCGTTGGTTGCATGCGAGGGAGGACCTCAACGATCAAGGAAGATAGAGGTTCCCAATACTTCTCGGGAGGTCACCCATCCCAGTATTGTTCCCCCCAGAGCTCGCTTAACCATGGCAATCTCTTGCCACTAAGATACACTCTTGTGGTGTCTAAAGAAGGGGAAAGACTAAGGTTGACATTACCTTGAACATGTTTTGGTCCCTCAAAGCTTCATTCTTTGCTTTCTAAGCCTATTTTTTAAGCACTTTTGGTGTGTCTTTTGGAGCCATTTTGGAGTACTTTTGCACATAGTTCTCTTCACACAGGTCCAAGAACATTAAGAAGAGTGTTCTTTGTACTTCTCTGACAATAAATATCAACCTTTGGGGCTATTTTTTCAGTCACACTCGTAAAACTACAAGTTTCTCGAAAGGTTTTCAGTTTGGGTGGGAGCAGCCGCTGCAAATTTATGCAGGTTTTTTGAGCCTAAAACATCATAATTGACAGACACTTGTAGGTGTTGTTGGCTAGTTTTTGGGCTGTGCATTCAGCCTTTTAGTGTCATTCTACTGCATATATTGAGCACATACACACCATGTACGCTTCTATGGATACTGCTTATGTACATCCATGTGGTCATTGATATAGCGGTTATGTTTTTGCATAAAGTCTTTTATGTTGGAAAAGAGGGTCGTGGTGAGGTTTTATTAACTGGGAGACACCCAGATGTCAAGGTCTCTTCGGTAGTGCAAGTGGAAGACTTACCCAGCCTCACCATAGGAGATGTATGATAGTTGTTCATAGTTGCTCGATAAGCCTAGTTGGCTTCTATTGGGTAACTGATTATATGCAGTGGAGTCAGTGATTCACTATGCAAGTAAACATGTCAATACTTGCAATTTTATGATATTTTGACATTGATCATATGATCATTTTGCAGAGAATACTCTGGAAAAATTTTATCAGATTTTTGGTTTAGTAAACTATATAGTGGTCAATTTACTCCTTGATACACTTATTCGTTGATGTTTGGACTCTTCTACCTCCATTATCATTCTATTCACTTCTCTACCATCATGGCATCAAAGGTTTCAGGCACATCTGGTGGATCAGAGTCTAGTGCCAGTGTTCCGAGGAGGAGCTATAGCTTGCAGGGGAAAGATCATTTTGAGATCCGAAAATTTGATGGCACAAGCTTTGCTCTATGGAAGAATCAAACTAAAGATGTGCTGATTCAAAGGAGGCAATGGAAGCCAGTAAATGGGATTTCAAAGAAGTCTGCTAACATGGATGAAGATGATTGGGATGAGTTAGATGAAATGGCCAGGTCTACCATTCGCTTGCACCTGGCAGATAATGTTTACTTTACTATATTAGACTGTGAAAGTGCATAGGAGCCGTGGAAGAAGTTATGCAATACATATGAAAAAGAGATGGCATCAAATAAAGTGTATCTGATGAGAAAATTATATGACCTTCGCATGAAGGACACAGATAGTGTTGCTGCTCATCTAAATGAGTTTGATACTATATTCTCCCAATTACAGGCTCAAAAAATGGATATGGATAATGAAATGAAAGCAGTATTGTTGTTATGCACCCTGCCATCATCATGGGATACATTTTGCACAACTATTAGCAATAGTGCACATGGTGGTAAACTCGTCTATGATGACGAGTGTGGAGCACTCTTGAGTGAGGAGATTTGTAGGAAATATATGGTTGGCACTCAGAGTGGCGATGCATATAATGTTCATGATTCTTAAGGAAAGAATCAACAACATGGTAGGAGCAAGAACAAGGAAAAGAATGGTCAACGGAATAAGAGTAGAAGTAATTCAAGGAAGAGGGATATTGAATGCCATTATTGTCATAAGAAAGGACTTATGAAAAAAGATTGTTATGCATTAAAGAATGCTATAAAGGTAAAGGATAGAATGTTGATGGGCATGTTAAACAGTTACCTGCACCATCTACTTCCATTGTGAAGATTGAAGAAGTTAATGCTATTTCTGATGATGGTGATGTGTTGACACTTGATAATACTATGCCAATTGAGGCGCTTATGGTTGATTCTCTTTCCCACACATGGCTGCTAGATTCTGGTACTTCTTTCCATGTGACACCACATAGAGAATGGTTCTCTAATTATGCAGCAAAGTCTCTTGGTACGGTGAAACTTGGTGACTCTTACCAGTGTGACGTTGTGGGGACTAAAGATGTGGTTGTGCATTTCATTGATGGTTCAAAATTTACTATGCATAATGTACACCATGTACCTCAGTTATCATGCAGTTTGATGTTAGTTGGTCAACTTGATGACCTTGGTTACAAGGTGGTCTTCTATGCTCAGTCCTTTTGTATATCAAAGGGCAATATGGTTATTGCAAAAGGAAGCAAAGTTGGCTCACTTTATCCTTTATTTGTATCAGAGAAAGAACACTTGTTAGCTATTACTGAACAACCTATGGCTTGTATTTGGCATGGTTGTTTGGGCCATATATCTCGTAGTGGAATGGAAAATCTTTCTTGTTACGGCTACTTACCTGTGTTATCTTTCTCTAATTTTTCTTTTCTGAGCACTGTCAATATGGAAATCAAACTAGAAATGTGCATAGAATGCACATTGACTCTTCAATTCAGCCTTTAGATCCCGTTCATATAGATGTGTGTGGTCCTTTGCCCACTAGATCCTTAGGTGGTTCTCTTTACTTTGTCACTTTCATAGATGGCGCTACTAGAAAAGTCTGGGTATATCCTATCAAATCAAAGGATGAGGTATTCCCTACTTTTAGAAAATGGCTTGCTTCAGTGGAGACTGAAAAAGGAACTAAGCTTAAGGCTTTACATTCAGATAATGGGGGTGAATATACCTCACATGAATTCAGCCTTTTTTGTCAGTCTAGAGATTCGTAGAGATTTTATAGCTCCTTATACCCTAGTAAAAAATGGTGTAGTTGAAAGGATGAATAGAACTATTCAAGATAGAGTAGTTTTTATTTTGCATCATGCAAACCTCTCACAAGACCTTTGGGCAAAAGTAGTATTGACTTCAGTTCATGTGATTAACCTTTCACCTAGTACTGCCAAAGGTCTGAAAGAGGCACAAGAGCTATGGATAGGGAAGCCACCATATTGTGATCATCTTTGAGTTTTTGGGTGTGAAGCATATGTTCATATACCCAAGAATCTTAGACAAAAGCTAGACCATAAGTCAAAGAAATGCATTTTTCTTGGATATGGTCAAGAAGGACAATTTGGATATCGCTCATGGGATCTTGAAACACGGTCAGTGATCAAAAGTAATGATATCATTTTCAATGAGTTTAAGATGCATAAACAATCCATTAAGGAGGTTGAAGTGAGAAGAGTGGTGTTTGAGGATACTAGTCCTCCAATTAACATGCATAAAAATGCTGCACATAGGGACGCTCAAGAGAATGTCCAATCAGATCAGTCTGCACATGTTCCTATTCAGCAAGCATTGAGATGCTCTGCAGGTGTCTCACATCCACCTGATAGATATGTTCCAGGTTTAGATTTTGTTATGCTAACAGATGTCAGTGAGCCTTCTTGTTACAAAGAGGCTATGCAAATAGAGGATCATGTCAAGTGGGAGCGTGCCATGAAGAGTGAGTTGGATTCTATTAACAAGAATGGTACTTGGGATTTAGTACCTTTGCCAAAGGGTAGAGAAGCTTTACCATGTAAATGGGTATAGAAGTTGAAATTCACATCATATAGTGCTTCTCCAAAGTATAAAGCATGACTTGTTGCAAAGGGTTTTAAGCAACAACATGGTGTTGATTTCGAGGAAATCTTCTCTCCAGTGGTCAAGATGATTACTTCGCGCATGTTGCTTGGATTCGTTGCAATGGATGACTTAGAGCTAGTCCAAATGGATGTGAAAATTGCTTTCTTGCATGGAGATCTTACAGATGAGATCTATATGGAACAACCAGAGGGTTATGTAGTTCCTGGCAAGGGAAGTCTAGTTTGTAAGCTCAAGAAGAGCTTGTATGGACTTAAATAGTCCCCTAGACAATGGTACCAAAAGTTTGATGCTTTTATGAAGTCTCAAGGATATTCTCGAAGCAATGAGGATCACTACCTCTACACAAAGAGATGCTCAAATGGCAGCTTGACATGCTTGATACTTTATGTCGATGATATGTTAATTGTTGGGAAGTCCTCTTATGATTTGTCAATTCTCAAAAAGAAGTTGAGTCAGACATTTTATATGAAGGATTTGGGGGATGCCAAACATATTCTTGGCATGCACATTACTTGTGATAAGAGTAAAAGATGCATATACTTGTCTCAAAGTGAGTACATATCCAAAGTACTTCACAAGTTCAATATGCAGGGTGGAAAGGCATTGAGTACACCTTTACCCACATATGTGAAATTGAGCAAGGATTATTGCCCCAAATCAGATGAGGAAAAGGAGTTCATGACCAAAATTCCCTATCAGTCTATTGTTGGTAGTCTCATGTATGCTATGGTAGCTACGAGACCAAACATTGCATTTGTAGTGGGAGTTGTGAGCAGACATATGTCTAATCCTGGCAAGAAACATTGGGAAGCGGTCAAGATGATTTTGAGATACTTGAGTGGCACTAAGGACAAGTGTCTATGCTTAGGTAGAGGGAAGCATCCATTATTGTTTACATAGATTCTGACTATGTTGGTTGTGTAGACAATCGTAAGTCTACATCAGGGTACATTTTTCATTTTGCTGGAGGTGCTATCTCTTGGAGATCTAGTCTTCAAGAATGTACATTTGTTTCCACCACAGAAGCAAAGTATGTTGTAGCAAGTGAGGTATGTAAGGAAGCACTGTGGATCTCTCATATTTCTTGTGATATGGGTTTACCTCAGCATGTACCTCATTTGCTCAGTGACAGTCAGAGCACCATTGCTTTGGCTAAGAATCTGGTCTATCATGCAAAGACCAAACACATTGAGGCAAGGTATCACTTCATTAGAGATTGCTTAGCCACTGAGCACATTATTCTTGAGAAGGTTCATACTCGAGATAATGTTGCAGATGCTTTGACTAAAGCTCTACCACATGATAGCTTTTGACACTATTGTCACTTGATGAGGTTACTTGATTCATGATCTTACACAGTCACTTGTATACTGTGTCACATGCCCATCAGGTGGGAGGTATATTTTGTATACTTACACTCAGGTATTCTTTATCATTCTTTATTTTTTCTCCATAGTACTTTGGCCATATTGACCTTTACTGGGAGATTGTTACCATTAGTGTCCATGTGAAAGGCCAAATGGCCACCAGACACTTCTTTGTATATGTTCTTTAATAAAACATATGGTGGCCTCATCAATCACAAACTGTAAGTTCGATCGCATTTGTAAGATCTAAGAAGTTTGTCTTCGTGCTCCATGTGTACTATGTTTTTTTGTGTATTGTGGAGCCTCTGTGCGGAGTACTGTGTGCGGCCTTAAGAGCTTGGTTTTCTACTCCGAGGAGATCATCATGGAGCTCTCCAAAAGGAGAGCACACTGTGGTGCATCACCATCGAATTACTTATCAGTCGAACATGCAAATTTATATCACGTGTCTTTAATACCAAATCGGAGCAATCCACCAGTTGATTTTTTAAAGATGAGAACTTTCCCTCAATCGATGATGTTAGTTAGATGATAAAGTTTAGAACATGAAGCCTTAGACTACACTCTCATTGGAGATAACCTATACGAACATGGAAGAGATGGATATCTTAGGCTATGTATCCATGAAAGTGAATATCTTAAGATCTTAGAAACTGCTTACCAAGGTGTGGTAGGAGGACACTTTGGACTGGGTAGGGTGATCAAAGCAATACTATTCGCAAGTCTTTGGTGGCCAACACTTCACATGGATGTTCATACCTATGTGAAGCAATGTGACATATGCCAGCACACTCAGTATCTGATATGCAAGGATGAGATGCCACTAAGACCCATGATGTGCATTCTCTAAGTGGGGAATAGACTTTGTAGGTCCTATTAATCCCCCATATACTACCTAGTTACATCAGTGGATATAGAGTGAAATTATATCAAGAACCCCTAATGAAAAAAAATTTGAGTCAAATCAATACAACAAAAAAGCACAAAGAGGAAGAAAGTCGAATTCGAGAAGAAGCTCAGGTAGAAGCCTTAGAATGCATCCGACGTATGAAGTTGAGAAGACAAGGTAGAGATCATCCTAGGAAATGTG
Organism: Ceratopteris richardii; assembly: GCA_020310875.1. Taxonomy (NCBI): domain Eukaryota; kingdom Viridiplantae; phylum Streptophyta; class Polypodiopsida; order Polypodiales; family Pteridaceae; genus Ceratopteris; species Ceratopteris richardii. Next base: position 126,942,584 of record CM035411.1, read on the forward strand.
TTCATGAGACACCGCGATATAACATGGCCATGTGCCAAACGACAAGTGTTACCCCTCAAAAAATAATTGACAAACATCATTTTCTGAACTTAGAATTAGGGCAAGGCAAGAATGAGAAGACTATAAAACCCTTGATTGACTCAGGTGCATCCACTAGTGAAGTTAGATTTTCTTACTCTCAAGACCTTCAATTAAGCATCAATTTGATTGAAGCTTATCTCATAGGATTGGGAGGTGTGGAAACCCCTTGCATGGGTGAGTTGGAGCTTCACATCTCCATTCAATATATCCATATGACAGTTAAAGTGCTAGTCTGTAAAGATGAGAACCTCACAACACCTCTTATCTTGGGTCAAGATTGGATCTATGACCATTCGATCAACTCAAACCTAAGAAGTGGACTTCTTCAGGTTTGGGTGAACCAATAGTGTATTACAACCAAACTAGCAGGTTGTTCACTCAATGAATCAAGTAGGACACCAACTCTTGGTCCTTCCAGGAGTACACATGAAGATAAAGATGCTATCCTTGTCCAAAGTTCTATGATACAGAACAATGCAACTTATGAAGGAGTAGTAGAGGCTAAGATGGAATCCCAAAGATGGTTCAGCTAGAACAAGTAAGGAGACCCAAGAAACAAATGGAGTAGACAATCGAATCTCATACTCAAAAACCAATTCAAAATAGGGTGACTCATAGAGTGTAGCAAATCTAGAGGCACAAGAGTGAGCAACCCTCTGCCCCCTTGGCAGGACCATAAATAAGTACCAAACGAACGATGCAATCAAAGAAAACAACAATTGAATATTCCAGGAGCCAACCTTGGTGAATCATTTCTATTTGGATACCTAAACGATTGATGATGGTTGAACCTAATGCTAGATAAACCTGGGTGCCTAAGACCTACTTATATGCTCAAGGAGTTGCACATAAACTCCTAGGTTTGAATGAGTGCTCATGGGCACTCACCCCACCAACATCTAGGATGAAATATGTTATCACCACATCAACACGTAAAAATAGACCTAGAATTAATTGAACATGGGTACCCAAAAAGTCCCATAATTATATAGAGTTACCCTTGGCACCCTTCAATGTCATCAATGGAAAAATTTGTAATCCCATAAGGGAAGTGTGGAAAGCCAAACCTTGTAATAAATCCCCTAACCCAACAGTGTAAATACCCATACAAAAGGATAGATGCATTTTGAGTACATTGCATATCCAGAGCATGCATATAGGAACATCTACTAACCTTCTAATGCACACTCACTTTCATACAACATATCACTGTAGCTAACTCACTAAACATTATGAACATCATGTTGGTATTGTAAAGGGGACAAGGTATCATCTCGTTCCAATGCAATGCTAATATGATCTTCTCTTCTAGAAGATTCATGAGCAACAACCATTGCTAGTGCCATGGCTGAAACGACAGGAACCGGTTTGCAAGCAGGGACTAGTAAGCATATCATAGACATAGAGAGCCTGCTCATATTAGATGAACTTAAGGAATGACCAGAGGATGTGAGGGAATTATAGATCAGCCCCATTCAAGATCCACCAATGGGACATACAACTCAAGTCAGCAAAAATTCACATTGGTTCAGTGAAATGATAGGACCCCTCAAGGAAGGATCTTTTATTTGAGAAGGGGAGATCGAATACAACAACGTATGGGAAAAGTACCACTTTTTCACAAGAGAATTTGAGCGTCTACAAAACTCAGTAGATCTACGTTCGGTATGGCAGAAAGCGGCTCTGATAGAGTTTTTAGTGCCAAGCTTTCAGAGCTCGACTTTTATGCCTTGCTATTATCTCATCAAATCTCTAATGCCTAGAGCATCCAATACTTTTGTGATCCCATCCTTAGTGCATGACAATGAGTTAAAGTGGTTTTTTTTTTGACAACCTAGTATGAGAAGCCTTAGATATGTGGGGTATGCACATCCCCACTGAGAAGGAAGGTCTAGTCCCAGACAACATGAAGAATTGGAATCTTACAAAACTTTAGGGTATGGTAGCCATGACACCCAACATCGCGGTCCACCTGTGGATGTGCATGCAACATTTTTCCTTCCATTGGTCACTTCACTTCAAAAATTATAAATAGAGCTAGAGAGCTCATTTTTGGGATTATCTAGTTTGAGATGTGAGACTTGTATGAGAGCTCTTGTAATTTGAGTAATGCAAAGAAGAGTCTTGCCTTCCATTGCCTCTCCTATTACCTCTTACATGTGTGTGCGCATGTATGTGTGTTTGCATGTATGTGTGTTTTCATGTATGTGTGTGTGCACTGGTGATCTTCTCACCATCACCTTCGTGCACTTCACTCGTTCATGATCTTCACAATGCCCCACAAGAAAGTCTGGTTCAGTTTGTATTTAGCAGATACACAAAATATGACCATCAACTTGCCGCATTGGATTATATTGATCAGATCCACCAAGCTTACAAATGATGGCTATTGCTCTAGACAAGGGTACATACCACATCGAGGAACTCCACCTCCTTAATCATGAATCTACAGAAGAGTAAGGATGATATGAAGATCATGAACGAGTGAAGTGCACGAAGGTGATGGTGAGAAGTGCACCAGTGCACACACACATACATGAAAACACACATACATGCAAACACACATACATGCGCACACACATGTAAGAGGTAATAGGAGAGGCAATGGAAGGCAAGACTCTTCTTTGCATTACTCAAATTACAAGAGCTCTCATACAAGTCTCACATCTCAAACTAGATAATCCCAAAAATGAGCTCTCTAGCTCTATTTATAATTTTTGAAGTGAAGTGACCAATTTCACATCTAATAATCGGCTTATTTAAAATTTATTTCTTATGCTAACTTTGGGGGGTCAAATGAGAAAAAAAAAATGTAAAAATTGGTAGCCAAGTCGTACCTAAGCTCCTCAAGCTCAAGGACTCCTATGGTTGCAAAAAATTGAGCATCGTGCGACAAAAATTGGGTGATTATATATACAATGGTTAGTGATTAACATCACTGTTGATGTTTCTATCAATGTTTTTGTCATTATAAATCCATGAGGGCTAGAAAATTACTGAGTGGGCCTCGTCTAATCTCCTTGCTTTGCTTCTCACATGCCTTCTCCACGTCGATGCCTTGAGCTACTTCCAACATGCCCTCCCTCTTGGATCTGTCATCCCCAACAAATCCGTGTTGCAGGGATCGATCGCTATAATTCTAGAGGAGATAATGGGCAATGGTGTGTTTTGTGATATGTAGGCCCTTTGATAAATCTACTTCGAGCTTGCCCCATTGAATGGTTTGGGACGTATCTTGAGGATGAAAATAGCAGTGAGTCAATGAAAACGGTGATGAGTCGAATATACTATCACAAGCAAAAAGATGTAGCAATTGAGTTGGCCTGCTGATCAACACCTCCGAATGGTATTCCCAGAATCCGGTTTTAAACATTTCTTCAAAATTTGGTTTATAACATGCGGGTAGGTATTTTATTTTGCAGTGCTAGATATAAGATACCTTGAGTGTCATCTCCCAAATTATCCTCTATGTCAATGTAGATTCTCACAAACTTTTCTAAAGTTCTAGGTTCCTTTGGGTACACATATGATAATAGCTTTGCACTTAGTAAGCCATCTAAAAATAGGCATACTTGTTTGGCTTGGGTGGGAAACTTTGGAATTTGACATCTCTCTATATATTATCTAAGCCTACATCCTGCTAGCCTTACAGTCTCCTACAGAGCTTGCTTGAAACTGTGGATCAATGAGGAGGTATTATATCTGATCCCACTCTTGGAAAACTCTGTGATGAAGGTCTCTAGCAAATGGTGGATGTCCCTAAATTGTCTTTGTTGCAAGACTTGGAGCCACATGAGGCTGATATTCTTCAAAGTTACTCCAAATGCATTGTATTGAGTGAACATGTCCTCCACTTGTTGTGCCCTCAACACTTGCTTAAACTCTACAACATGGTCATATGACTCACTGGCTCCATCAAAGTAATTCTTCATGGATTTTACTAATTGTGTAGACCATCTTCGGGTGCTCTCTAGGTATCGATAGAGAAAAATAATCCCTACCTCTCTGGGATCTATGTTCCCTTGCTTTTTCTCTTTCCATCCTATCCATGTCTATTCCTTGCCTATCTCTTCCTGTGGTGTGCATAGTGCTCACTTTTGGTCATTCTTTGGCTCTCTCCTTCTGGGTTCCTAACATGTAGAAAGATCTTGCTTCCATTTGGTGATGAATTTTTGTAGACTTAAGGGAAGGGAAGATAGGTTTTGCCTTTCCATGTGTAAGCATGTCTACTTTGCTCAGTAACTACAAACATCCTTTTCGAAGTGTTCTCAAGGTAAATGATTTTCCTTGGGTTTTTTGGATCCTTGAACTCATAGATAATGATTCACAAAACATCATTGGGTTTATCTGGTCCAAACCTCTAGAAGGCTTCATCAATCTCTCCACTTACAAAGAGCTCGTAACTAGAGTTGTCCTAGGGTATCCACTCAAATGTGATTATCCTTGATAAGACATACCTCTAGGTGTCCTAGGTTCTTATTCCTTAAGCTCTTGATCTATATCTTCAATGTCCGACTCAGGCACAATGGATCCAAATTCATCTGTTTTGTCAAGTAAGCTGGTTACCATGTGTCATGCCCCTTTGCCTATCTCCCTACTTTTCTATCCAACCCACCTTGGTGCTTGGGTGGTTTGCCATGTTGGGCCTAATTTTGCACAACTATAAGGGGAGTGTTAATTGCACATGCCTCTAGACGGCGGACCGGCTAGGAATGCCCCCAACATTCGGGCGACGAAGCACCATGGGCGTGAGTGTTGAGCCTTCCCTTCCTCACCTTTCTTGGGAACATTGGTTGTCCCTCGGATCATGGGTAGATGCCCAACAATGACAACGCCCCCGTCCATCCATGATGAGTCTCTCACGTAAACGGTTGGGACATTCGACACAGGCTATCCGTACCTCATCTCGCCCTCTCACTCAAAGGGGCTTTGGATGTGTGTGGCAAAGGAGAGCCACTGTGCCTCTTGGAAAATGGCAACCATGGACTTGACAACAACGTACCACCGGTCCGGCCTGCCTTCAGCAGCCGTCCCTCACATCTTTCGAGTTAAGCCCCCGTCTTCGACTGCAACTTGCCTCTGGACCATCTCAACCTCATGTCCCACTTTGGCTTTCGGGTTACTTAAGGGATTGCCCCTTTAGCTCTTGGCCATCCTTCTCCTTGTGGGTACAAGCTAAAACTCCCCTTGGGCTTGGACCACATCACATTTGGTATCAGAGCTTTGACTCTCGATCAATCGGTGAATCCACCGTCAACGGTATCAGTTGTTAATCCGTCGACAAAAAGGGCAATTTTTTTTTTACATGGATACATTTGCCATTGGTTCCTGCTTGGAGCTCGGCTCATTTTCGACATAAATTTTTCTTATAAATCACAACATTTGCTGTCGACCATGCATCGACCATCGGCAAACGATAGCAGATCTTCACTTCAAGCCCGAGTGTCAGTGGGTCTGGGGATTGGTGTGGCAAGCCACCCCAATCTTTTATGATCCTTTTGTAAGGCATGATGATTCGCCGGTCAATGTGTTTATGGGTCCGAGCTACTTGTCGGCCCACTCTCGTTCGCTTGTTCCCTCTCGGGTCTAGCCTTGCAACATTCATTCCGTAGCTTCCCACCATGGGGAGGGAGGGACCATCCTCCATATGCCGACAAGGCCACCTTGTTCTTCAGGCTAGGGTAGCATCGTAAGTCGCATCGTCCCATTGTAAGTCACGCCCCTTGGGGGAGGGTCCCCATCTACGAGACTGAAATCGGGGAGCGACACAGTGCAGTCCCTCCATGCTCCACCATGGGTGGGGTTGACAAGGTTGAGTGCTACGTCAAATGATGAAGCTATCCATGCCGAAATGAAACGTGCATAACCCACTTGTCGATCGTAAAGATCATCTCCCTTTTGGAAATATTGCTAGATCATTCACACCAACAAGAAGGTAGAGAAATTGAAGGTGCCCTCATCTGTATGGCCCAATCACAAAGATTATATGATACTATGATGAGCGTACAAGAACCTTTTTGCTTTTACATTTATCCAAGGTAAGTACAATCAGGTTTACAAGTAGGAGTTCATATGTGATCCTCTATGTGAGGTTCTAAGTTAATGAGTAGTTTTTTGAGACAACAGCTAAGCACTTAGGCTTGCTATTTGTACCAAAAATATGTTGCACACATAACAACCTCAAACCACAAACTATGTTAAAGCCTGACTCTTGACCATACACATCACCATCTCCATGAGTGACATGTTCTTCCTTTAGCAAATCCATTCTATTGAGATGTATACGACATTGTACACTGATGTTTTATCCCACATTCAACCCAAAATGCATTAAAATCAGTAGACATATACCCCACCCGATCAGAATGGAGGGTGCCCATTTTACATGCTGATAGATTTCCAACCAAAAACCAAAAATTATTTGAAGCACATAAACACTTCAAAATTTGCTTTCAATGGATATACCCATGCATTCGTGTAAAAATTTTCTTTGATGAAAGTCACGAAGCAAAGGTAGTTCCCAAAAGAAGGTGTCTGCATAGGACCATAGATATCACTATGAACAAGCTACAATTTTTGAGTAGCTTGAACTGAACCATCTTTTCGGAAGGAGGAACACTGCACTTTGCCCAAAATACAACCTTCAAAGACATTTTTACAAGGTGCCTCAAGTTTGGGCAGAGAGGACACCGTTTCAGATTTTTGCTTAGGTAGCAAACTAGCAAAATTTAGATGACCAAAGCATGCATGCCAAAGCTTTGCATCTAACATAGCTTGAGAATCTTGAATTGCACATGCTAAATCATTCACATCTTTTTCATCATCTATGAGCTTATATAGCCCACAACATAAAATGCTAGAAGCAATAATGATGTTACCATTGGAAAGATCATGAATTGTACATATATCATCAACAGTTTTCACAACCAAGCTTATCTTGGCTAATGCTGAAACTAATAACATATTGTTCTTGATCCCATGCATAAATAAAGCATCCGACAATGTAAAAGAACGACCATCAGTCGTCCGAATGATCTTACCAACTCCCATGATAGGATAAGAGGAGTTGTTGGTTCATGTGACAATATTCCCTATAGGGGCAGGCTCAAGTGAAGTGAAGAAATTACACTACGAAGTAATATGTTTGGTTACCCCACTATCAAAGTACCAAACATCTGAGTCTACTATAGAAATACACTATTGATGCACTTGTTGATGAGAGGTCTGATATAGAAGAGACAAAAACTATGCCTAAATGGCCGATGCAAAATTTGCAAGATAGAAAATTAGATGCACCTCTATCATATCATACTCGTTCAAGCTCTCATAGTGCTTCTTTTGCATAAGATTGCTATGCTATGACTCCCTCTAGTCTTTGTTATGAGAATGAGCATGTTTCATTTGATGAAGCACAAAATTCAGAAAATTGGATGGCTGCTATGCAATCTGAATATGATGCTATTATGAAAAATGGTACTTGGTCTTATGTGACTTGCCTCCTAGCAAGAAGGCCATCGAAACTAAGTGGGTATACAAGCTGAAGCATAAACCTGGTGGAACAATTGATAGGTATAAGGCTAGGCTTGTTGCAAAAGGTTATGCTCAAGAAAGAGACATTGATTTTGATGAGATCTTTGCTCCTACATTCCGAATGTGTAGCATGTGTGCACTTGCAGCTCATCATGGTTGGAATGTACATCAGTTGGACATTCAAACTACATTTTTGAATGGTGAATTTCATGAAAAAGGGTATGTTTTTAGCGCCATGGTTTTGCATAGGAAGGGCATGAAAACAAAGTGTGCAAGTTGAAAAAGGCATTATATAGTTTGAAGCAAGCACCACGTGCTTGGTATGAAAAGATACATGCCTACTTGATTGCACATGGTTTTGAGAATAGTCCAATTGAGAGCGCCTTATATGTTAAGTGTGCAAATGATGTGCTTTAGATCATTGTTGTTTATATTGATGACATGCTTCTCACTGGTCCTAACGAGAAGCATATTGCGTATTTTAAAGCTGATTTGCATGCCTCATTTGAGATGTCAGATTTGGAGCATTTGCATCATTATTTGGGCATTCAATTTATGCAAGTTGATGGCGAAATAGCTTTATGTCAAACAAAATATATTGACAGATTATTGCAAGTTTTTGGCCTTGAAGATTGCAAACCTATTGCCACTCCTATGGAAACAAGTTTATGGTTGAGTCTTCATGATGTTGGAGATGCATTTGATGTTGTTGTCTATCAATAGGCGATTGGATGCTTGATTTACTTATGTGTTACTCAGCCGGATATTAAGTTTGTCATCTTAGAGATGAACATGTTTATGCATTGCCCAAGTGTCAATTATTGGTAGGTGGTTAAGCACTACTTGATTGATGCTCAACCACTTAGATTGTTTTATCCCAAGGGGAGATCACTATCGTCAGATTTACATGATTTTTCTAGCTTTGATGGCTAGTTGCTATGACACTCGTGTGCTCACCAGTGGCTTTTGCCTCATGCTTGGTAGCTCATGCATAGCTTGGTTAAGCAAGAAGCAGCCTATTGTGTCCACTTCTAGTTATGAGGCTGAGTATAGGGCAACTTTCACTGCGACCATTGAGTGTGTATGGCTCATATGCCTTATGTCTGGTTTGGGTGTTGGTCATTCTTCTGCCTCCAGCATCTTTACTGAAAGTCATAGCACATTGGTAGTTGCAAGGAACCCTATGTTCCATGCTTGCAATAAGCACATTGAGGTGCACAATATTTATGTGAGGGAGAGGTTCTTTGCTAGAGAGATCAATCTGGCATGTGTGCCCACATAGGAGAACATTGTAGACCTTTTCACAAAGGCACTGCATAGGGAGAAGTTTGAAGCTTTTTGCAAAGCTTTGGGCTTACTTCCTCTTGTGGATTGATTCCACAGCACTTCCTTATACATGAGTGACATCTCCTTGTTCACCACATCACTCCAAAGGGGGATTTGTTGATATATTTTGGTAGTGATGTGTGTGAACACACTAGGACTGTCGCGGCACTTTTTTCCCTCTTTAGGAGGTTTTTTCCCTGACTTGTATATATGCCTATAACACTAATGGGTCACTCATCTTTTTACATTCTCTTGGTAGTACATTCAATATGTGTCTTTTGCTCCAACCTTCTTCTTCTTCTTCTTCTTCTTCTTCCTTTTGTTGTTTGTGTGCTTCTATAGACCTCAAACTCCAAAACAAACAAAAGATACTCTGAGTTCAGAATTTGAAATGAGAGACTTATGCTTAATGCATTATTGCTTAGGCCTTGAAGTTTGGCAAGAACAAGGGAAGATTTCCATCTCTCAACAAAAATATGCAAGACAGATATTGAATGCATTTGACATGGAGGATTGCAAGAAAAATTCTACACCTATGGAGGTCACCACAAAATTATATTGAAGATACTTCAGCTCCAATGGATATTGGAAGATACAGGAAATTAGATGGAAGTCATCTACTTGTGCAATAGCATACGAGATATCTCTTATGCGATTGAAGTAGTAAGCAAGTTCTCTAATAAGCCTTGCCGAACTCATTGGAAGGCATGCATGCAGATACTGACGTATGTGACAGGAACCACCGATTATGGTATTCTTTATCAAGAAGGATCATCTCTGGTTAGATACTATGAATCAGATTGGGCAGGAGATATTGATACCAAAAAATAAATTTTAGGATATTATTTTTCTTTAGGATCAGATATTTTCTCTTGGATGTTGTGATGTTGTTTCCATGGAAGATGTGATTCAACCATTAGTTTCATGTACTAAGGAGACGTTAGTTAGCTCCGAGGATGTGTATGACACTTTGCTGTCTCTTTTTATAGGTGGACAATCAAGTGTTGGTACAAATGAGGTGATTTCTCAGTCTTTACAGGTTCCACGTGATTATGCAAATCATTCTATTTCTAATGCAGATTTACATGATGCACATTTTGATGGAAGGGCTGATATAAAGGAGGCCAAAACTATGCCTGAATGGCTAGTGTAGACTTTGTGAGATAGCAAATTAGATGCATCTATATCATATCGTACTTGTTCAAGATCACATAGTGCATTTTTTGCATTTGATTGCTATGCAATGGCCACCTCTAGTCTTTGTGATGAGAATGAGCCAGTTCCTTTTAATGAAGCATAAAATACAAAACATTGGATGGGTACTATGCAATCAAAATATGATGCTATTATGAAGAGTGGTACCTATTATTTATGCCATTTTCCTCCTTGAAAATAGGCCACTGACACTAAATGATACAAGCTAAATCATAAGCTTAATGGAACAATTGGAAGGTATAAGGCTAGGCTTGTTGCAAACGGTTATGCTCAAGAGAGAGGCATTGATTATGATGAGACCTTTGCACCCACATGCCAAATGACTAACATTCATAGCATTCATGCACTTGCAGCTCATCATGGTTGGAATGTACATCAATTGGAAATTAAATCTATGTTTTGAATGGTGACTTACATGAAGAAGTGTATGTATTTTAGCCTCATGGTTTTGTGCAAAAAGGGCAGGAAAACAAAGCGTGGAGGTTCAAAAAGGCATTATATGGTTTGAAGCAAGCATTGTGTGCTTGGTACGAAGAGCTACATGCTTACTTGATTGCACATGGGTTTGAGAACAGTCCAACTGAGAGCACCTTATATATTAAGCTTACATATGATGTACTTCTGATCATTGTTGTGTATGTTGATGACATGCTGCTCATTGGTCCCAATGAGAAACATATTGCTGAATTTAAGGTTGGTTTGCATGCCTCTTTTGAGATGTCAAATCTGGGGCATTCACATCATTATTTGGATATTCAGTCATGCAAGTTGATGGGGGAATAACTTTGTGTCAAACAAAATATATTGACACATTATTGCAGCATTTTGGCATATATGCCTACAACCCTAATAGGTTACTCATATTTGTACATTCACTTGCTAATATGTTTTGTATTGTGTGTTGCGCTCCAAGCTTCTTCTTCTTCTTCCTTGTGTTGTTCACGTGCTTCCCCAAACCTCAAAATCCAATAGTTTCTTCCTAAGGTTACTAATGAGCTATGTTTAAGGGGTGAAATCACATGATTAATTGCACATGATGCATGCTTGGGAAACCATATTTGTGATTTTTCTTTTTGATCTTGTAGTAGATCCTTTGGAACCCAGACTTTTTGACTCTGTGGAGTTAAAAAATAAGATGGGCAAGCCTTCCTTTGAATGCCTATTGCTTGAGATTGATGAGGTGGAACAACCTTAAATTTTTCTTGAATGGACAATGTACCTAGAATTTCCATAAAAGTTTGTTGTATTTTTTTTGTCTCTTTCTTCCTTTTTTGACTAAGATTTATCCTCACATTCACTCACATTGAAAGTGTCATTACATAATCTAGCTTATCTTGGCAGAGAGGAGTCCAAACGATGAGGTTTAATCAAGAAATTAGGTGCATATGCCAAGAAGTGTAGGCCAAAAAGTGATAATGTACCATGCATATGTGCATTTTCAATAATCATGCATCCTAATGTGAAATTCATTGATGTTGAATGCTTGCGTAATGAATCTCTTCCAAGTATGATTTGTTCTTCCATGTTCTCTTCATCAATGACTAAAACTTTTTCTAAAGATATTAGCCCTTCTATAAGCAAGGTTTCACCTTCAAGAGTTGCTAATCAAGATCTTGTTAATGATGAATGGTCCATGTCCTCTCTTCTAAAGCTTCTTGGTATGTTGTTTTAGCATGTAAACTAAAACAATTCACCTTCATGTACAAATTTATCCTCTTTGGGTGCATCATAATAGGTTATCTATCATCTTTTAGTGGCATATGTGCATGATGCAAGTAAAAATTTTGTTTCTTTTAGTTGCTCTAACAATTGAACTTGGTTTGACAACTCATGACTAGTCCACTGTATGATTCTGCCACTCGTAGTGTAGGAAATAAAAACTCTATAGCCAGAGTTGCATTTTTTCCTTACACTAAATTAATGGTTTCATTTTTAAAATTGTTTTATATGCAACTTGATAGGCCCAAACAACATGATGTAACTATTTGTCCTAGTCATAACACTTGTCATTCACTAGTTTTTTCAAGATTATACAAAGAATCTTATTTGTGCTTTCTTCTTGACCAATAGCTTTTTGTGTCTTACACCTTCTTGTGGCTCTAACTTCAACCCACTTTGTTAATATAATTTGTTGCCACTATTATGCACTCTGCATGAGAGCCTTTTGCAAGGGGGCTAATGGGTCCAACAAAATCCATTACCCATTTGGCAAATGCTCTTCCACTCATCATTAGTCTTAGTGGCATTTGATCTTTAAAGAAATAATGTTTTGTTTTTTGAAGATCACATCATTCTACAAAGCCTCTTGCATCCATGGGTAATGTAGGCCACCATAAGAAAGTTAATAATATTTTCTTGTATGCCCTTTGAGGGAGAAATGCCTCCTAAAGCACTTGAGTGAGCCATTTCCAAGATAGGCAAATATTCACTTTCATGAATTCATAAATGTAAGAAATTATCCTTTCCTCTCTTGTAGAGTTGATTCTCAATCAAAGCATAGTCTCTGGATTCTTCTTCATGTAACTACCTTCTTAAAAGTTTACACCATTATGGAAATATCCCATCTCAAAGATAATCAACTATAGGTTTACTACAATACGATGCTACTATCACTTGATATAATGTTACATGTTCAGTTGGTTACATTTCAATGCAAAACTAGCAGTTGATACAATAATCATGAATGTATTTGGTCATACATGGCCAATACACACCTAATTGCCTTAATTTTTTCAAGGTTTTAGTTTGTGGAAAATGGCATCCCAAATTCACAATGTGGGCTTGCTTGATGAGATTCCACTCTTCATCATCATCTACACAACAAAATAAAATACCACATTCATTTCTTCTATAGATGCTTCCAAAAATAATTTGCAAATCTCTTGAATTTCTTATCACCTTCTTCTCAGTAGGACAATAATGGTGCAATGGACCATGAGTATGTATAGGTACATAGGGTTCAATCCACCACTTCTAGATTAAACAAATAGGCATCTTGTGATTCATAAGATATCCCGTTTGGTGGTTTTCCATTTGTTAATCTAAATAGATAGTATAGATGAACATGAGCATCAAATTTTTTGACAACTACCTCACAATCAAGCCCCATTACTAGGAGAAGCCATCTCATTATTCTACCTCTATTGAAGAGTTTATTCACAAGGTAGAGAAGGGCTTGATGGTCGGATGAACATAGCAGTTGGTTGCAACAAGCCCATGAAGGATTGCTAGGAAATCATTATTGTCAACAAAAAACATTGCAAAATCTAAAATGTTTAGGAGTGTATTGGCCTAGTATGGATAAGGAAATACACGAGTGGATTAAGAGTTGTCCAGTGTGCTAGGAGAGACCCCCAGTGGAGTATGCTACTCTTTACCACATATCGTTAATTCCAGAATGGAGTGCTCCATTGGTAGAATTTGTGAGATCAGGAACACTACCCAGCGAGGTTTGTCTAGCAAGAAAATGAAGCATGGAGCAAGAGGCTCAAGATTACACCTTAGTAGGATACAACCTATACCGAAGAGGCAAAGATGGTTACTTAAGATTGTGCGTTCACGAATCAGACTATTTGAAAATCTTAGAAGCTCCACATAGTGGTGTTATAGGTGGACACTTGGGGTCAGATCGAGTAATTAAGACCATTCTATTCTGAGGACTCTGGTGGCCCACCCTTCACATGGATGCACATACCTATGTGAAGAGATGTGACACATGCCAATGTGCACAATATCCGATTAGAAAAGACGAGATGCCTTTGAGACCAATGATGGGAGGACATGCTTTCTCAAAGTGGAGTATATACTTTGTTCTATTAACCCCCCAGCTAGAAACTCCCATGCAAAGTACATTATTGTAGCCATTGATTACCTTAGAAAGTGGGTAGAAGTCAAAGCCATGACAAAGAACGATGCTCAAATGATGGCTAAGTTCTTATTTGAGAATGTTTTCACCAGATATGGGTTACCAATAGAGTTAGTAAGTGATAAAGGCACACACTTCTTGAACGAAGTCATTGAAAAACTTCTCCAAGAGTTTTTGGTGATACATAAGAAGTCGGCCCCCTATCATCCACAAGCTAACGAACAAGTTGAGAGCACAGATAAGATCCTATGTAATGTATTGATAAAATTGGTAAATAATAAATGCTCTGATTGGGATAAACAACTTAGGTTGATGCTAGGCATCAACCTTCTGGTCGAATTCGATGTTAGGCATCAAATATGGGGGCCACCTCAATGCCAGACATTGACCTGATGCGGGGCAACTCGATGCTAAGCATCGAGTTTGCGCACCAAGTCGATGCTAGGCATCGACCTGGCCTGCAAACTCGATGCCACACATTGACTTCGGTGAGAAGGTCGATGCCTCGCATTGACTTGGCCTCCAAAGTCAATGTCAGACATCGATTTGGACCATAAGATCAATGCCAAACATCAACCTTTTCACCCAACTCGATGCTTGGCATCAAGTTTGTAGGCTAGGTCGATGCGTGGCATCGACTTGGGCCCGAATTGGATGCCTGTCATCGAATTGGCCCCAAACTAGATGTTTGGCATCAATTTTTCTTGCAATCTTGATGCTTGGCATCGAGTTGCATCACTCTAAAGGTTGACCAAAATTTGAATTCTTTCAAAGTAAGTATTGAAAATTCTAGGGTTTTAAAAAGGAATATTTTTGGAATCTTTGTTTGTTGGGTAAATTTGGGTTACTTGTGAGACATTTTGCTAGCACCCTTATTCTCCATTGTTGCCTTTTTGCTTTTCCTAGGATTTCTCTGCTCCTTTTCTCTCTATGCTCTATCTCTACTCATGCATTTGGAAAATGAGCTTGCAATCCTGTGATCTATTTATAGACATTTGGGTGAGTTGAACCAGGAACTAACTTGCTATAATTGAGTCAAATAGGTGTAATTGGATGGCACAATTGGACTATAGAATTGAAGCAAGAAGCAACCAATTTTAGCCAGATCAAACTTGGTTATATCATGGTTATCTATGGGATTGAGGCCAAATATGTATCTTAAGATATGTATATTCTTTCATCACCAAGCAAGAGGATTTTTGAATGACACTCTTTCTCGAGACTCCATTCGTGGGCCATTGTTCCCACCTCCTCTGTGAGAGGGGAGCTATTAGCTCTAACAAGCTTTCTTTCAAAGCTTAGACTAAAGTATGAGCCCAAAGTCGAACCACACTAGAGAGACACTTAAGAAATGAACTCCCCTCTGCATATTTAAAGGAGGAATATGCACAAAATGGCTTCTCTCAATACCAATGTTAAATCCTCATAGTCCTACAAATCAAATGAATTTACCTAACACATCTATCTAGCAATAGAGATGAAGGCTCAAACGAGTGCTTTCCTTCACCTCATATGAGGTTGCACTTGCTTCCACTAAGCCCACATAGATGAGAAGAGGATGTAGAAGTTGCCTCAAAGTATTTGCAAACTTCATTCCCTTTTTTTGGAAGGGTTGGCTTGTCGTTTCTCATAGTACATGGAGTGAAGAAGGAGGTGCAAAATCATCCTCATGATG
Organism: Ceratopteris richardii; assembly: GCA_020310875.1. Classification (NCBI taxonomy): domain Eukaryota; kingdom Viridiplantae; phylum Streptophyta; class Polypodiopsida; order Polypodiales; family Pteridaceae; genus Ceratopteris; species Ceratopteris richardii. The sequence continues at coordinate 126,958,276 of CM035411.1, forward strand.
TGTGCGGAAAACCTTTTTTAGTCTTTTTGCTATTCTTTCGAAATCAAGCACATCTTGTAGCCATGATATGTTAGAGAGATCCTTTCCACATAGGCTATGATTATAAAAGTATTGTGGTTTTAAGGAATAAATGAGCCAAAATAAACACAAAATAGCTCCTAAGTTGCTAGCTATGCAAATGATCTTTAGGCTAACATTTCATTTTGATAAATCCAATTTGATCTCCCTTTTCTACAATTGCATTCAATTTGTTAGAGTAAATGATTAACTCAAAGGAATCAATGGCCTCAATCCCATAGATACATTTGGCCTCAATCCCATATTTTCCATACATGCATTGATGGATTGCCTAACCAATTTTTAATGAGCAATGAAATCATACCTCTAAATGATTCTTGATTGTGACATAAAGTCAAATTGTACAACCCATAATAATGGGTACAATCCATCTTCATAATTATCGAGGTATGTGATTTGGGAGATATAATTACTTGATGTTACATTCCACTATTTGTGTGTTATAAAGGAATGCTCTTACACTTCCACTATCAATGAAAATCAGCCCCCTCTTTTTGATAAAAGGATCCACTAAAAACAACGAATTTGAAGAGAGAGAGAGAGAGAGAGAGAGAGAGAGAGAGAGAGTATACAAAGAATGTGGCATTTTCAGTGAAGGCCTCATGAAGTAAGTCAAAAGAGATTTCAATTACTTACTTTAGATAGACAAATTGCATTGGACATTGTGAAGCATTATTGTGGTTTGAAATGTTTGTATAAATTAGGAATGAAGAAACTAAAGCAACTAAGAGAGAAATTCTTCCATTTAGATAGTGAAAGGAAAGATTTATACCTTGTTTCTCACATGTAAATGATTGAGGATAACATGTCAGTAACACATGTTGATTTTCAATATTACTTTAGTCAAAGGATCCGATGTTGTAGGGCTTCATTTAAAATTCCAATGGGCATGGGGAATTGTAGAATTCATAAGATTTAGTTAGGGCTTATATGTGGAGATCTCATTTTTTATACATATCAGGGAGTTGGGACCAAAGGTTCTATTGGTTGTCATGCAATGAGTTGGATGATGAACTATTTTAGTTTGCATTGTGAAGTTATGCCTACAATTGGAAGAATACACTTGTCGGATAACTTTACTCGTCAAGAATTATTTCAAGTCTATAAAGAAGAGATGGAAAGTAAAAATGAGAAGTATGTCCTCTATCAACATTTTACTCGATTATGGAAAGAAGAGTTTAACAATATGAGTATTCCTCGTAAAGTCACAATGGGTGAATCCCAAGTTGTGCCACTTTCAAAACATGGCAAAGGGGCCACAAAACCAGAAGAAAAAGATAATTTTAAAAGTCTTCTAAAGAAACATTGTGAGAGTCAAGCTTTAGAAAGAAAGGAATTCATCATCGAAGTAAAGCACTCACAAATCCAGAGCGCTATATGTGTTTGTTGATTGATGGTATGGATCAAAAGAAAACATGTATGCCCCATTTTGCTTGCATTCCTAAGGACATTGGAGATGAAGTCCTTGTGCAAATGCATTTGGTTGGTATACAATGGAATCATAAAGTCAAAGGTTTTCTTCATATATCCCAATGTGCATAACGATCGAAACTTTACAGTTACTGTGATTCATAAAGTTTTGCAATCATGGGAGGGTCTTTTGCCACCAAATCTCTATTTGCAGCTTGAGAATACTGCAAAAGAGAATAAAAATTCTATAGTCTTTGGATATTTATGCATGCTTGTTGATAGACAAGTGTTTCAGAAGGTTAAGGTAAATTTCCTTTTGATTGGGCACACTCATGATCACATTGATCAAATGTTCAGTACGTTCTCTAAGAGGTTGGCATGCCATAATGCTTTTACTCTTCCAATATTATCTGTGTTGATTTTCTGAAGCATATACTTCAAAGCCTGAAGTTCAACAACTTACACATGTTTATGACTTTAAGCAGTTTTGCTTAGCAGGTATTGATAATAGTACTAAGGTTTTGGCTCCATTCACATCATTAGTTTCAACCACGTATTCTTGATGAGGAGGCTTAATGACATTACTCTTTTATTTGCAAAGCAATATTCATGTTCTCCAGGGTGGGAACCTAAAGATGGATGCATATTTTTATTGCATGTGCCTAATTTGTCTGTGGATGGTGCAGAACAAACACCATGTGAAGATAAAATCAATATGGAAAGATGTGGAAATATGGTTGAGCAAAGTAAAAGGTGGATGCATGTAGTTATTGAGAAGAACAGATCGATTGAGCATCAAAAAATATTCTAGAGATCAAGATGTATCTTGATGGGATGAGTTTTCTAACCATCAAGAAGAGATTATAAAGAATACCATTGTAGGGCATTGGCCGATTGATATTCCATTCACATGGTATTTTAGCACACAAAGATCAATGAATGTGGTCAAAGCATGTAATGCAGATACACTTCAAAGCTTTATGGATCCACCATAAAGGAATATTTATGTAGGCCCAAGGATGATGACATAAGCAAAAGCACGATGGCAAGGAAATTTGAAAGAAATAAATGTTGGAACACTTATTGCAATCCTTGCTGATGGTGATGAGGGTACTAGACCATTTTGGATAGCAAAAGTGTTAGAGCTCATTAACGATATTGATCAAAGAGGAATAGAGGCTTTGATAGTCCATTGGTATTATACGAAAAGTAATAATGCGTTCACTAGTAAGCACAACTTAGAAATGGTGTATGACACCAAAAAAAACATGCTCAAAAAAGAAAAAGAATATTCAAAGTACAACCACCCTTAAAATGGATGATGTAGATATTCTTGTTTATGGTTTTGCCTTGACAAAAATGTGGCACTTGAGGAAAGCAACCATCAATATGATAAAGCAAAAGCTTCCAAATGTATCTAGGACATCTAATCATAGGCAAACAAGAACGTCTATGCATGATCTTGCAAAATTTGGTATGTACTTGGATGAGGATAGAGCTCTTGTTGATATAGAAGAAGAAGAAGAAGAAGAAGAAGAAGAAGAGAGCTCCCAACAGTCTTAGATTGAATCAGATGCATCTAATGATGGGGGTGTAGTCATAGATCAAGAAAGTTGTGAATTAATTTGAAAATCTATGACACTTTTGGTGCTTATACAACTGGTTGAAAGCACTTTCCATAATGAAACCATGTTCTATTGCATTTTTTAATCATTATCGAAGATCATCTATCCAACACATGTTTAATCTTTATTTTCTATAAAAGATTTTTTATGACTTTTATATTTCTCATATAGATTATGGAGATATCAATGTCAAATAGATCCAAATTTTGGGCAAATTTTGACCTCTTAAATTTTCAAAAAATGACAAAAAATGTCAAAAAATCACATGTTTTCACTTGATTTTTGAAATGTATGTATACTGGTGTAAAGGGTTTTCAAACATAAGATGTAATTTGCTTGATTTTTGACGAGGGAGTTCTCTTTTTATGACATAGTTCTCGTTTGTTATGACTCATTTTTGAGTTAGTCTCTATTTTATTGTAGGAAGATGAATCGAGGCAGAATATGTCCATTATGCATGTTGTAGATCAAGCTTTCCTAGCTAGTCAAAAGCGCAAAGGTAAATGGGGCTCATCTACTAATAACCAAAAATTTGCTAATTTTGCACAGTAAAAAAAGAAAGACAAAGATGAGAAGAAATAAAAAAAGCAGAAATTTCTTTGCAAATACTATAAAGGAAATGATCATGTCATAAAGATTTGTCCAAAATTGGCTGCAAAAGAGGCATAGAAAAAAGAGGCTGGAATGGTTGTTGCACATGCCTCTACACCTAAAATAGAGTCTTTTAATCTTGTGCAAAATGAAGAATGTGCGTTTAATATTGTATGCAATTATGAATCATCTTCTCATGAACAGTGTATGGCTATAGAAGACTCGGATGCTTGGTACTTTGACAGTGAGGGCAACCAAACATATTACCTTGTAGCATAGTTTCTTCGGTTCACTTGAGCGTGCTCCTACAAGGAATACTATCACATGTGCTAACAACTCATCTTATCCTGTAATGGGACTTGGTAAGATCATTCTGACTACTCCTGATGGTAGTTTTTTCACATTGTTAGATGCTTTGTTTGTGCTAGGGATAAAAATATGTTATCAGTTTCAACATTAGCCAATATCGATTTGGTTGTGAAATTTTTTGATGATAGATGTATAGTTCATGATCTATCAAATGGCGATGTTATTATTGCTTTTCACATTTTATATCGTGGATTGTATAAGATCATAGATTATGCAAAATCTATGAATGATTCAACATGTGTAGTTCAAGATTCTCAGGCTATCTCACATGCAAAGCTTTGGCATGCACACTATGGTCATCTGAATTTTGATAGTTTGCTATGCCTGCAAAAATCTAAATGGTGCCCTCTCTGCCAAACTTGAGGATCCTAGTAAACATGTCTATGAAGGCCATATTTTGGGCAAGATGCAACATTCCTCCTTCCCAAAAGATGGTTCAGTTCTAGCTACTCAGAAATTGTAGCTTGTTCACAGTATATATGTGGTCCTATGTAGACATTCTTTTGGGAACTACCTTTACTTTGTGACTTTTATTGATGATTTTTCCAGGCATTCATGGGTGTATCGACTGAAAGCAAAGTTCAAAGTGTTTATGTGCTTCAAATAGTTTCTGGTTTTGGCCGAAAATCTATCAACATGTAAAATGGGCACCCTTCGTTCTGATCGAGGGGGGGAATATATGTCTTCTGATTCTAATGCATTTCTGGCTGAATGTGGGATAAAACACTAGTGCATAGTACCATATACACCTCATGGAATGGAGTTGTTGAAATAAAGCATAGGTTTCTCATGGAGATGGCAAGGTATATGGTCAAAAGTCAGGCTTTACCACATAGCTTCTGGCTTGAGGCTATTATTTGTGCAACATATGTACTTAACAAGTGTCCCACCAAAGCACTATAGTCTATCACTCCATATGCGGCTTGGCCATCTGTTGCTCATCTACATGTTTTTGGTTTTCTAACATATTCATTAGTGCCTACACAACAACATATGAAATTGGATGTTAAAACAGTGAAATGTACTTTTGTTGGGTACAATTCTGAAAGAAAAGGCTATCTATTAGTAGCAATCAGGGTAATCAAGGAGTTACAAGACAAGGAAGCCATTGAAGAGAGTTAGAACAGAGGGAAGTCAAGCAGGACCAAGTAGGCAAAGCAATCAATGAAGATCCAGTAATTAACCCTACCCAATTAAAAAAATATATAAATCTTTTTCAACAATGATTTTTATCACTACATGAACATTGTAAATACCGTTTTTGGTAGATTAGAATCCATCTTGTTCAAGACGAGGAGTCCTCAAGATTGAGGAGATTAGAAGTACCTATGTATCAATTTTCATTTTTTTTAGAGCTTGTTTGAGCCTCCAAAATAGCTTAGGAACGTAATTTTTAACTAGGTCACTGCTAGAGTGACACTAAATTTGGTGTCGTTCAAGCTTTGGGGACGAGCATGTGATGGTAAGATGTAGAGAAGCGACATTGGAAACATAGGTAATTTCTTACTTTTTACTCTTCTACCTACTTCATCATCACCACCATTTCTACTCTCCATCTCCTTCCATCATCATCTTCACCATTTTGATCATATCCCCACACTCCAGCTCCATTTCCTCATTTCACTAGTGAGCGTGTGAGAGAGAGAGAGAGAGCGAATTTGCATGTGTTGTTTTTGCATGTTTCTTGTTTTTTCTTGCAAGTACAAGCATCCACATCCACAATAACTGTAGCAACTCGAGCAGGTACAGAAAATCTCTACATAAGTCTCGAGGTGTTGAGCTCTATTCATCATGATAGACAAAAAAATCAGCTTTGGTAAAACTGAGTGGACAAGCATAGACTAGAGGCCTTGCACATCACAAATCCACAAAAATTGCAAAAAAATTTGCATTTTCTCTGTCCATCATGATTGACACCATCAATCGTGATTGACACTATCCATCATGATGGATAGCTTGTCCATCTTGATGGACAGCCTACCCATCACAATAGACATACCACGATGGACACCTTTGTCCATTGTGATATACAACATCCATCGTGACGGATGTCCATCACGATTGACACAAATATTGCGATTGACACTTGCACTTAGCTAAAAATCTATCAATCGCAACACATAGAACCATGATGGACACAAGATAATGTGAAAAACTAAAATTTTCAGTCTATCGTACTCAACAACCCATGATGGATTGCGTGTCCATCATGATAAACAGGTGTCACGACGGACATCCTTGTCCATCACGATTGATAGAAATATCGTGATTGACACTCCATTTCGGTGAGAATTCTATCCATCGCGATGCATAGGCCCACAATTGACACATATTCATGCAAAAATTTGTATAATTATGTCCATCATGATTGACACGTCCATCGCAATTGATAGGCCATGACAGACAGCTCTGTCCATTGCGATTGATAGCCCTGTCCATCGTGATTGACAAGCTATTTTGGCCAATTTTTTAGGGTTTTGTAATTTTTAAATTTTGGCTAATTTTGATCATAAATTTCAAGTAATTGGAACATGGTGAGGCCCCAAGCAAATAACTTGAGAATTTCTATTTACTTGTTCGCCTATTTTGACCCCCAGAACCTTGAACAGTCATAATTTTGTTATCTAAAATCTGTTTCTAGTGATCTTGAGTTTGTTGGAAACAAGGGTTAGGAAACCAAGGGGACTCTAGAGAATTTTTGTGCAACACAAGGGGGAAAAAGGGTTTGAAAAGTGTATGAATCCAATTTCCTATCAATTGAAGTTAAAATCTTGAGTTAAACTTGGAACTTTTATAGGATCATTGAGAATTCTTGGAGAGACCAAAGCAAGGTGCTAGTGTATGCAGGCTTAGGAACACACTTCCTAGGCATACAAGGGAAACCAAGGAGAAAAACTTGAGGTTGGAAGATCTCTCAACCCCCTCAACCAATTCCTAGCATAGGCTAAGTGCAAATAGTGGTTTTGGTTGATTAGAGGTGTGATAGGAACATTCAAGTTCTAAGCACTTTTAAATTCTCAAGTTTAAGAATAGATTAATTGTAGTCAAGGGACAACTTAAGGGCAAAGAAGTTAATTTGATTGGACGAAGAACATCAATTATGACAAACCTAAGTGCTCCTGATGATGCATATTTAAAGACAAGGAAATACATCATAAAGAAATTAAAGAGAACAAGTAACTGATATCAAGGAATTAACAACGTGATTCTACAAGTGTCATTGGGCTGATTAGTTGGGCATATGAAACTTAGATCAGACATACACCTAGGGAGAGACCAACAAGTATCAGATCATCTGAGGCTAATCTCAGCCATACAACTAGGCCATGGGCCGAGAAGCTTAATGAGCATCCCTACATACTCAGTTCAGAAAAGAGTGATTTAGAGATGCCCTTTAACATGGAACGACCGGTAAGTAATGTAAGCACAACCTATTTATAGACACTAGAAGGTCCCTATAAGACACAATTAGAGTGGATTCGGACTAACCGATTAGGTGCACACATCTATGAGGATGGTCTAAGGCGATCAGTTATCCAACTCAAAAATCTTGATCAACCCTTCAGACTTGAACACACAGTGGTTCAGTTCAAAGAGGGTTCGTATATTGATAAGCAAGGAACCATGTATGTGGTTACAAGCTTACTAGGCTGGACATATGAGTTTGGAAATGTTATTCTCGAGAATGAGATAGGATACCTAGAGCAAGGGGCCTAGGACAAGAATCCAAGACTCCTCGAGGCAAGTTTGTGTTGACTAGAGTGATCACTCCAGAGTGGGTCCCCTAAAACAACAAAAGTATAGAACTATTCTTGAATAGAGAAACGGAGGAAGCTTTTTGTGGATTCAAGACAGATCAACTAAGTGAAATAGGTAGAGTCACCAACGATCCAGAGATTCCAAGGAAAGTTGTCTATTTGGATAACACATCAAAGAGAATGTTCTTGGTAATAGAGCATGGTAGGTATGCATACACTTGGAAGGGCGAATTGATTTTCCCTCCTCCAAGATCTAATGTCTCCCATGGGCACATAGGAGCAGGATCATCCCAGACTCATGAAACTCAAAGGGACAGAAGTAGAGATAGACCTAAAGTGAGCTTTGCAAATCCCTTAGGAAGAGAGCGATCAGAATTAGATGCAGATAGAATAGATCAGGAGAGACAGAGAACTCCAAGACATCAAAGAGGCATGAAGAGTTTCACTTTCCTAGGCCTAGGGAACACCCCAGAATCTGAAGACCTACTCAAGTCAAATACGTGAAGAATTACTTCGATGGCACTAGAGATCCATACGATCATGTAGCAGAGCTTAGACACGTTTTGAGAGATGAACAAGTTGAGGACTTGTTCACTCAGTATAATGCCCTTGGTCTACCTCTCAAAAGCACTGCCTTAACATGGTTTCAACCACTACAACAAGGTCAGTTTAGAAATATAGAATACTTGTTGGAAGCATTTATTATTGAATTCTTCAAAAGTGGCATCAAGCACATCACTTTGTGACTGATCCATAGTTTAAACAAACACCCCAGAAAACACTTAGACTAGCAAGAATAAGATTTAGAAAATACCTCGAGAGATGCCTTGCACCAGAGTTACCCACACCTGCCAAACAAGTGGCTTTATTCCTAGATGGTTTGTTAAGTACCAAATTGAGATCCTATGTGTACTTGAAGGACCCTAGATCCATAGAAGAGTGTGCATGCATGCATTAGGGGAAAAAATGAACCATGCATGGGCCTTTTAGATTAAGGGGTGATTAGATATGGACCAATGAGAAGAGGGTGGTGATCTAGTCCCTTGATCTCATAGGGTAGGCATAGGATTCCCTTGTTTTTGTGTGGTCAAATATGTCAAAACCACCTAGAACTGGTGGGTTTTCTCTTGAGGATAGTTTTGAAAAGCTCGAAAATCAATTAGAGCCCTTGGATTGCATGAAAGATCCAAAAGCTAAGGTGAAATGGGAAAAGTCAAGGTCCCTTTAATCTTGGGCCCTCGGATTCACTTGAGAACAAGTGGCTATGATTGAAGCAATGATTAAAAACTGTGCAAAATGCAGTGTACCATTGGATCAGTTCTTCAATTGAATGGATTAACTTTAATTTTGTGGAACTTTGGCACTTCTGTCACAAGCCATTAGATCTAGCTCACATCCCATGGCCGAGGTTGCTCCATTGAGAGAGAATGGCACCTTTTCACTACAAGCATCCGATGAAGCTATTCATCTAATGATGCACGTGCATCTCCAAATAGCAATTAGCCCCATTTGCACTGGGGCATTGGATTATTGATGATCAAATGGTCAAAAAACTTGTAGAGAGTGTGAAAATGCATGAGCCCTACTCCCATGACAATTGACATCTTCTCTCTCTAACTTTTTGAGTTTTTTAAAATAAGCCATCAATTAAAACAATCTAAGGGTCACAAACGCTCGTGGATGAGAGCTCAAATAAGCATCTTCATCAAATATTATTTTATTTGACAAAACATTGGTGCTTTTGGATGCTTCCTTAAGCTCATGGATTAAGCATTTTACTCCCTAAAAATTAGGCATCCTTACAAGGCCCATGGAGGGTCCATTTTTTCTTCTAATGGTTCATAGACAATGAGGATAATCTAAGGGAGGAATTAGAGCTTTCAAAAATCTATAAAGATTCTGATAGCTCTATTAGCCTCACTTCCAAACCAGCTACATATATTGAGCAATTGGCTGAAAAGGTAGCTCAAAAGTTAGGAGTCTCTAGTAAACATATACCTAGATTTTCCCTAGTGAAATGGTGCTATACCTGTGGAGGAGACCATATGGCTAATGTGTGCCCAATCATGGCTCAACCCCAAGTGAACCCTAAACCCAGTTGCAACCATGTCTCTCAGTTGTAACCTTGTCTAACTCCTGCTTTGTGGGATACGGGAGGTCCCGCGGGTGCTATGCCCATTCACTTGTACAGTTGCAATTTCAAAGTTAAAGTCCGAGGGAATAGGCTTCGGCTGAACCTCCATTTAAAATTAAAAAAAAAACAACCAATACTGCACTATAGAAAGGAGGTATACTAACCACACAAAACAGGATTGCCCATATAATAAACAAGCAGTTAGGCAAAATTATCCACAGCCATATCCACAATAGGGGAGATACTAGAACCAATATCCACTACAGTAGTATGTTAGGCCCCATCCACCCTACCAACCACCCTACCAACCACCCTATCAAGCTCAACAAAAACCTCAACCAATGTTAGTTCAACAACCTCCACCTCTAACCAATGTGATCCCAGTGAAGTATGCGGCCACTGAAGAAAATTTGAATAGAGCCTTAGTGCGAACATCACCATTGATCTCAAAAAGTGACCCGAATAATCATAGTTTTAACTCAATTCAAATGGGTAGTCCATTGGCTTGCTATATGGAGTCACTAGAACACAATGAGATTTACCCCTATGAAAATCCTAGCGAACCTAGTTGAGAGCGAAAATATGCTAATGTAATTTATGCAAATCCTAACTCTAGGCCCTAACCTAAGAAGATAAGACCCCCATCACCTAGAGGACCATGCTACAAATGTCAAGGAGATCACTTCATTCGTGAACGCCCTATACCTGCACCTATGCAACCCTAATCAATGACAATTCAAGGTTTTTATCAAGATTGTGGCAAAGAGCACCTTGTACCAGACTGTCCTAAGAACCCAGACAATGTTCCAAAAATCACTCCTATCAACGTCATTGGGCTAGTAGTAAATTCTACTTGAAGTGTGACTTCCAGTGCCCCAGTGCATGTGGCCACACGAGCTCAAGCATTACAACAGAACCAAGGCTTAGCCCACGAAAAGACTTCTAAGGTTAGTGAGACTGAGATTATAACAAAGAAAAGGACAAGAGCTTGGAAAGATAGCCACAAGATAATGAAGAGACAATGGTCAAAGAAGATGAGTGAGCTTGAGGAAAGCCTAAGAGAAACAAAGACCAAGATAATTGAACTCACATCTCAAACGCACTCTCACACATCACCACCACTATCCCCATCATCTTCTAAACCACCACCTTCTAATCCACCTCATATAACCCCACCACCACCTAGAGTAGGATCAGTCTTCACAGATCCCACTCCCGAAGATTTAGACATGATGCTCAAAACATATCAGGCCAGAATCCAAGAAGGACCAAAAGTGATAGAACATGAAAAATCTTACCCTAGAGCTAGCCTAGAGATTGAAAAAACCAAGCTTTGTGCTAAGATGGTGGAATTGGCTCAAACCATGTTTGAAGCCATTCGCCTTTTTTAGCTCTGAATTTCTAGAACTTTCTTCAACTTTTGATTTGGAGGAGTTATTACCTCTTCATGTGTAATTTGAATTTCTTGTGATCTTGGAGAACTTGGCTCTTCTTCATGACTTCTTGTATTTTATTCTTCACTTCATGCTTATACCAAGATTTATCTTCATGAAAAATGACATCTCTCGAAATAAGTACCTCTTTGATAACTGGGTTGACACATCTATATTCTGCCTGCCCTTGTGCCATACCAATGAAAATCAATTTTTGTGACCTTAGATCCAACTTTGACCTTAAATGTAGTGGAACATGAACAAAGCATGTGCTTCCAAAAATTCTGCAATTAGAAACATATAGTTTTGATCCATAAAACACTTCATAAGGTGCTTTTTGTGCATGACTTTGAGTAGGTGGAATCATGTTCATCACATAAATTGCCATATTGCATTCTTCAGCCCTGAAAGTAAGTGATAAGTCCTTCTCATTTAACATGCACCTACCCATCTCCAAGATAGAAATGTTTCTTCTTTCAAAGACACCATTTTTGTTGAGGCATGTATCTGTTTCTACTCTCCTTCTTAATTCCTTCTTCCTCCAAATATGCAAGAAATTGATGAAAAAAATAGTCACCTCCTCCGTCTGATCTCAATCTTCTTATGCTCATACCTGTTGGAGAAAGTCTATGACAAGCCTAAGTATTGGCTTGAGTCCCACAAAGTCATAGAAGAAGCCTTAAAATGAAGATAATGTAAAGTTCACTTGTGAACTACCTCTTGTAACTTTTGAAGACTTTACTTAATGTAAAAGTGAAAGAATCTTAAGTGGTTGAGTCCACTTGATCAAAAAGGGAAAGAGGAGCCACGAATTCATGATTTGTGGTAGATAGAGAATCAAATCAATCACTAATTGTTTGGAGAGTGATTGAGGGAAGTTAGCCTCCCAAGATCAACTATAAATACATGGTAGTCTTAGTCGTGGTTATGTGAAGACCTCCAAGAGCTAAGCTTTATGCCATATCAAGGTGTGATTACAAGTCACACATATATATCAGTAATTCCATTGTATTGTACAATCAATATACTTTCATTTTCATGATCATTTGAGTTCATATTTCCATGTTCTTGTGAAGTGTACTACTCACTGCCATATCTCTCAGTTTTCTTAGTCAGATTGCAGAGATGGTTTCTCTGAGCTTGGTGCATCATTTTCAGTGAATTAACTTGGTAAAGTTAGCTCTATACGTCTACTATAGGCTCACCAATTTTCATTTCATTTGGGTGTTGCAATCGTCAATTATGTTCAATTGAAGTCAACCCTATCTGTTCATTTTCACTTCTCTATCAGGTACCCGACTTTTTTACTCATCTTGTCAGAGCTGTTTCTCAGTGTATACTTACCCAAATTCAGTGGTTTAAAGCTTGGTGGATTCAGCATAATGTCTAGTATAAGCGTACAAATTTTGATAATCATTAGATTCTTAAATCTGGAGTTATATTTATTTTTTGACTCACTGGTCTCGTTACTATAGCAGCCCATGAAAATCGAGATGATGTCATCACTTGCTAAACATCATTCTCAGTGTGTGGTTCATTATTTTTGATGAGATTACTCTTGAAAGTTAGCTCTTTAAGTTAACTAGACTTCCCCAAGAGGAATTAAGGTAATTGCTTCTATGCTTAGAGAAGTATGCAAAACATTGGACAGGTGTATGAACCAAAATAGCAAGTTCTTCACCTCTGAGCTAACTCCAACTTATCTGTTTTGATCTATCTTTTTGAGAGTGATCTTCCAAGGTACATAGGGTGTCTAATACATCCATTGGCAAGCTAAAAGGGCCCACCACATACTCCTGGAGTTCATTTGGCTGGTTTAGATCAAGGATTTTGCAACACCTCTTCATCTTCAAGCACATACCTATCCATCTCTTCACAGTGGTATTAGAGCAAGGTTGGACAACATGGCAGATGGATTTCCTTCATCAATTGACAAATTGGATAGAGGTAACTACTCAGCTTGGTCATTAAGAATGGAAGCTTATCTCCAAGGTAGAAGTTTATATGGTTATGTGGCTGGAGATGAAGTTATGCCAAGTTTCAGGAACAAAAGTCAACCAACACAAGAAGAGCAAGAAAGATTGAGCACATGGTGCTCCAAGGATGCACTTGCAAGGTCTTATCTCCTCAACTCTATCTTAGATTTTTTGTTGCCTCACATTAGAAGTTGTAAGACATCTCAGGAAGTGTGGGATGCACTTGAAGTCTTCTTCTCTTCAAGTGCCAAAGCTAGGAAGCATCAACTATGGCTGGATTTCACAACTCTCAAGAAGGCTCCCAAACAAAATGTGACTGATTTTGTCACAAAGCTCAAGGACATAGCAGATCAGTTGGGAAGCATTGGAGAGGTAATAGATGAAGAGCAAATTGTAAGGCAGGTCATCAATGGCTTGAAGGCAGATGACAAGTGGGAAGCATTCACCATAGCTATGGATTTGTACATGGACATGCATGTACCTGATTTCAATACACTCATTGGACAACTACTTACTCAAGAGGCAAAACTTATAAAAAAATGGAAAAAGCTCTAAAGGTAATCAATCTTTAGCTTTATACACTGATAAAAGCAAGTCCTAAGATAACAAAGGAAAGGCAAAGAAAGTGGATGATGAAGCAGGTACATATCAAGCTAACTATGCAGGTAGAGGAACAAAACACTGGACATGTGTATGAACCAAAATAGCAAGTTCTTCACGTCTGAGCTAACTCCAACTTATCTATTTTGATCTATCTTTTTGAGAGTGATCTTCCAAGGTACATAGGGTGTCTAATACATCCATTGGCAAGCTAAAAGGGCCCACCACATACTCCTGGAATTCATTTGGCTGGTGTAGATCAAGGATTTTGCAACACCTCTTCATCTTCAAGCACATACCTATCCATCTCTTCACAATACCTGTTTGCTTTTCAACCAATTATTTAAACTTCTTGAACATATCAAACACTTCTGATTTGTATTTCATAAAATAAATGAACTTAAACTTTGAGAAGTCATGAATAGATGTTACAAAGTACTTGCTACGCCCATTGAATCTTCTTGAGATGGACCGCATACATCAGTATGAATCAAGTCTAAAAGACCTCTACTTTGTGATCTAGCTTTTGAAAAAGAACTTTGTACCTATTTTCCAAACTTACATGCCTCACAAACACAATCCAAATCCTACTTAAGTAGTTGTGGTAGACCTTCAACCAAGGAGTTCTTTGCAATATCCTTCAATCTTCAAACAATTATATGTCCTAATCTCTTATGCCATAAATCCAGTTGACTAACATTATTCCCATTGATCATTGTATAACCAACATAATCTAGAACTTCAACTTCATAAGTATATAATCTATTTACCTTTTGTCCTCTTATAACAAAAGTCCCATTATTCTTCTAATAATCCTGCCACTGATTATTATCAAAATCCAGTTTCACTCCATCATCCTCCATCTATCCAACGGAAATCAAATTCCTTGTAATAGTAGGAACAAATAAAATGTCTTTGAGAGTTATGTGTGCATTAAATGGACAATCACCAATATACACTACTTCACGCTCCGCACTATCTCTTGTAGAAACTGTGACTCTTGACTCTGGCTTGTGTAAGTTCAAAACAAATTCATATTATGACTCATGTGCTTTGAGCAACCACTATCTACATATCAAGTTTTTGTATTGTTTACCTTCTCTTATCTATTTTTGTAGCATATCGATAAGAATGTTTTGCTTTTGTGTTTGAGCCTCATCTTGCACTATGTTGTTGTTTTGATGCATATGGTCTTGGCCTCTTGCTCTTTGTCATCCTCTAAAGCCACCTCTTTTATTCAGATTAGAGAAAAAATCCTTGGCATATTGACCAAATTTACCACAATAATTACAAGTAAAGTTACCTTGCTGATTTGGTTGAATTTGTTGACTTTCTTGTATTGTCTATCCTCCTCTAGTAGCATTAAAGCTTCATGTTCCTCTTGTATTGTTGTTGAAACTTCCTTCTCCTCTCCTATTTCCTCTACCTCTTGCTCTATTTGATGAAGTATAAAGAGCTTTTCCATGACTTCCTCTTTGAGAATGATAAGGATTTACACCTTCTATGTTGATTTCCTTAGTCATCATGAGCGTTTGTAAATCTTCAAAGGATGGTAGATTCTCTCGAGTCATGATAGATGTAATAAAAGACGTCCATCTTTCATCTTCTCTCAAGCCATTTAAAATGCTATTTAACTTGACATCATCAATAGGAGATGGATCAATAGAGGCTAATGCTTCAATAAGAGATTTTACCTCAAGAATATTATCATTAATTGATTGTCATGGCTTCTTTTTTACTCTTGTCAGCTCACCAATAAGTTTGTTTGCCTTGCTTTGTTGATAGTTGCAAATAATCTTTCTAGACACTCCCCAGCTTCTCCACTAGTATTCAAACCTCTTATATGTCCAAGCATAGTATTCAAAATTGTTGACATATAATAAATAGAAATCTTATGAATCTTTCAATCCATTCTTGCTCTCTTGTTTGATCTTCTTATCTAGGAACTTCTTGTAATATTGGCTTCACGTTTGTACCTGTTATTAAGCCCCAAAGACCTTTAGACATGAGGTAGGACTCCATTCAAAATTGCCACGTGGGATAATTACTCCCATCTTATAACTTTTCAATAGATGCACACACATATTCAATGTTGAATTGTTAATCACTAAGGAGATAATCCAATAAGCTATATGAAAGATATGATAGAAAAATAGCTTTGATACCACAATGATACATTTACAAACTTGTAAACATCAAAGTGAACAACTAGAAGTGATGAGACCTCCCAAGATCTTCAAAAGATCAAACATATGTTGCCACACTTCAAAGATCAACCTTGTTTGCACACTGGCAAGAAAACAGAGACTATTGAAAGTAGAAAAAGACTCATCAGACCTTCTCTAAGTAAGACTGGTTAAAATCAGTTATAGCTCATGAAAATATAATTTTTCTATCATAATTTTGGAACAAAAAATCATTAAAAAAAAGTTGAAGTATATAGCTCACAAACAAGAAGTTTGAAATAAGGGTATCAAAACCTCATCAAAACGTGCTACAACAAGATATGCAAAACTATCTGACTTGAAGATTGAATCACAATATATAAAAAAACTCCAAAAGTGTTGATGAATTATGATACAGAATGAAAGTATTAGAGGTCGAGTTTTGTAGAAAAAAAGTGGACATATATTACATGTTGTAAGCTTCGTAAAGAATTAAGAATCACTCAATTTCTTCACCTACACTAAGAGAACAAGTCTTTTTATTGAGAGGTTGTCAACACAAGAGAGTAGCTCTTCTAAAAATAGAGGCCACTACTTTCATCTCGATGTTCAACTATTTTTTCTCTAAGATTAAGCATGTGCGGACCTTCCATGTCTTATTTCTAGCAAATAATTAAATCCACAAACCTAAAAACAAATTTAGAGCTTTATTTATGTAACAATATCTACATATCATAATATCTATATCCGAAATGGAACCATATGTGTTCTCATTCAAAACCTACATAGACTAAAAGGTTGCCTCACTAGGAGATAACTTTGATTCTCCTCTATTGAAAAGAGGCAATTATGTACCATACACATCTTTTGAGCTCATTGATGTCTCCTTGATACATGAAAGTAAAGTTTGCACAACATCCTCCACAAAAACTACATCAAAACTAATCATAATGCATTTAATTTATGGTTCATGTAGACGATAACCTATGCTCTCAAAACTCTACCCAATAAAAAAATAGTTCACATCCTTATCATCTAATTTCTTGCATTGTTGCTCAGACATTAATGCATATGCCATCAAGATAGCTATTGGGTGTTGCACTAGAGGTAGGGGAAGAGTAGCTCATAGGACATCATGAATGAAATATTCTTTAGGGCTCCATTATTGTTGATATATTTAGGTAGTGATGCGTGTGAACACACTAGGACCGTCAGAGCAGTTTTTTCCCTCTTTAGGAGGGTTTTTCCCCCGGCTTGTATATTCGCTTATTGCCCTAATGGGTTACTTATCGTTGTACATTCTAGTGGTAATACATTCAGTATTGTGTGTTGTGCTCCAAGCTTCTTCTTCTTCGTCCTTATGCTATTCAGATGCTTCCACCGACCTCAAGCTCCAACAATTGGTATCAAAGCAGGTCATCGCTTCATCTAGGACATCGTCGACACCCCTCCAGCCACAGTCTCAAAATTGCACAAAATTTGGTGAGCATACTCAAGGTGATTAGAAGATCAAATCCTCTTTGCTTTGTGGTGCCGAAATTGCGATATGAGCTTGTTTCGCCCTCCGAATGCATTATTGCAGTGCTTGTGTAGGCAATTTCATCTTTTTGTGCCAAATATATTATAGCTCAAGCGTGAGTACCACCTCCTTTACTTGTCAATCCACGTAGACGTGAGGAGGATATGAAGATCATGAGCAATTGTGGTGAGCAAATGTGAGTGACAAGCACATACATGCAGACACACAGACACACAGACACACACATGCAAATAAGGTAAGATAACAAAGATAGGAACAATGGAAGCTCTCAATTACAAAAGAACTCTCTTACAAAAGCTTCAAGCACTCTCAAGCCAATCTCAATAGACTACTAAAAAGCTAACCCCCAAAAGGAGCTCTCTAGCTCTTTTTATAGTTTTTTGACTAGTTTTGGCCCTGTCCAGGCCTAGTATCTGACCTAATTAAAAATTAGGTTCCAGGGCTTATTTGAGGGCTCAAACGAAGTCTAAAAATTATGAAAAATGATAGGTAGGTACTTCTTATATTCCTTAAGCTCAAGGACTCCTCGGCTTGAACAAAATGGAGTTGCAAAAATGTGAAATGATGTTTACAATGGTTTTTAATGATCAAAATCACTATTTTTATAGGGATTTCAAATTGGACATATACTTCTTGGAGCTCCCTACATGCTCCCTCTTCTTGTGTGTCCACTTCTTTGGTGCACTCGCACTCCTTGTACTTGACCTTGAGTGCCAACATGCCCCTCCTCTCGAGTATGTTGTCCCAGGTAGACCCTTGTTGGAGTGGGTGTTCCATGTAGTACTGTGAGAGATAGTGTCCATCATGTATCAACAAGAGTAGTTTGTCTGCCAAATGTAGTAGGGCCAGCTATCTTGCTCTTCATTTTATCACTACAAGCCTTTGCATGTTGTAGTCCCATTGTATGTACTTCTTTCTTGCATTCCAGCATGATGGTGTATTTGTGAGCTTCCAAAAATGGCTAGTTGCCCAAAAGAGGTTGTCCATGTTGATGTTGAGCAGTTGTTGGTTCTGAACTACTTCATAGGTACTGATGTTGTAACCTTGATGTCCTCTGGATCTTTCAACTATGGGTTTCTAGTTATAATGCCAATTACCCATTACCTATAATGAATGATGGGTAAGTGTGTTAGTGCATGGGTTGAAGAAAATATGTGCCTTGTGCACAACCTTGTAATATGGCCCTATGCATGCTTAGTTGGGGAATGCATTGTAAGAATTATGGTGCAAAAAATTGGGTCTTCAGCTAATTTCCCAAGGGTATGCTAAGGAAGAGGTTTCCTAATCTATCATTGTTATAATGGTGTTGAAGTAGGGGATTCTTACCATGAAAGGTTAGTCAATATTCATCTCTTCATGTTGTACTCCCATCATAGTGATTGACCATTGGCTTGTCTTTCGTTTTTGGTGATGAATGTCCTTGTTGATGATTCACTGATGATATTCTTCAAGCACCTGGTCCTATCTCTTCTCTTTTTCTTTTCTTTCCTTTCTCGCTCTTCTTCTTTTTTCTTTTCTTTTTTCTCTTTTCTTTTTTCTCTTTTCTTTTCTGAGGAACAATGTCATGAAACAAGAAGAAAGATTTTAGTATCAATAAAATAATTTACATATGTAAAATGTGTCTCATGTGCCTGGGATCCTCAACTGTGACTATGCACGGCAGTGTAATGTGGCCCTATATTATTGCATACTCTAGAAATGCATGACCTGAATGATGCAAAAGATAGGGTTATGCAAAGAGCACATGGTTTTTGCACGTCGAGGCTTCCGATGTTACTTGGAGACATGATGTAATATGTGCATAGAGGTATCCATTGGATCTCAAAACGATGCAATCAATCGCTGGTTGAATGATAGTGGATCATTCCTCCTTATAGGGATACATTTTAGAACAGTGTTCAATTGTGTATAGATCAGTTTTGGCATTCATCTTTGGATGGTTTCTTAACTTTTGTATCCCTTGTGGTTGGTGCTTTGGTGTTTTGGGGGCTACTAGTGCTTTTGGCTTCCAAACCCATACCCTTGTTGATTGTCTTCTTACTATTGCCGAATAGGTGGGTTGATCTTCTTTTGATCTCTCTGCTTGGTTACGACCCTTGCCTCTCCTTGGCTTCTTTGTTGAGACTTTTTGTGTGAGGGGGAGCATAGGGTGTTGTGTATGTAAGAGTTGCTTTGGTACCCACTGTTGGGTTGTAGGGTATGCACACATCTTCAATGGTGCATGGGAACCCTCCCTAGATCATAAGAATAACCCTTTTTGTATCTACTTAGAGTTTCACATGTGAACACTCTCCTAAAATACTTTTTAATATTTCCTTACGCCATAGTGTAGGAGACTCTTAATATTTCACCTTTTTGGCACATCTAGGAGTTCCCCATGTAAAAATCCCATGCATGGAGTTTCTTGGGATTTGTTTGTTACAAGATTGATCTTGGAATCTCCTAGAAGATATGTTAGTTATAGAGATATTCCCTTTTTGACTTTTCAAAGAAAGACATAGGGGAATGTGCTTAGCCTATATATAGAGGCTCATTTTTGTAAAGAGGGGGAGCTTTTGGTTGACATGCTCTCATGTAATATCTCTTATGAATGGAAGAATGCTCTCCTTTACTCCAAGACTATTTACATTTATGTATTGTGTCTTTGTGAGTGTGTGGGAGTGAGGTGTGTGTGTGTGTGTGTGCCTATGCATGTCTCTCCTTTGTGTGAGTAGAGTAGTTGCTTTGCTTGTATTTTGCACATGGACTAGGATCCTTGACTCCCTAGTCTCCATGTTTTCAAGCATGTGGCATAGCATGGGGCTGATGGCCAATGGCTTGAACATGTTGGAGGTAGGGGTGGATGAGAGGAGAGTCAATCTTGAGCCTTCCTACTTGCTTCCATGCAAGGTGGTGAGGGTCTTGGTCTACTACTAAACAACTTCAACATTATTTGGTGTCGTTGCTGGGGAGATCGGCCTTTCATCACTTGGAGAGCTCAAGAATGTGAGGTAAAGTATTGTGTTGCATTTTTTTTTTGCTCATTTGCATAGGATTTGAGTTGTTGCATGACACTTTCACCCTTCCATAGGACCTTAGCTCCCCATTTCTTGTTTTTAGTAGGGTAGTTTTAGTTCATTTGGTTGGTTGCACAAGAACACCTTCTTAACCCCTTTCCCCCCCTCTCTCTCTCCCTCTCTCTCTCTCTCTCTCACACACACACACACACTTTTCCATACACCATCTTGAACATCACTATCCACCTCTACCATTTCTTCTTTTCACTGATGACCTTGGATAGGGGGATGGGTACTCTCCTTTATCCCTCCCTCTCTTCAAATTTCAAGAAAACCAAGAAAGTCCCATAGTGAACATTTGAAAATTTCAATGCATTTTCCAATCCATTATCTCTCTCAACTCAAAGAAAAAATGTCCTCAGATTCCTTTTATTCCATGCCAATACATTTTAATGTCCTTCCGTGCATATTTTCGAAGTGGGGAGAGGTGAGCATTGGCTCTCTCTCTCATCCTTAAAGCCAAATACTATACTTGATGTGGCTAGATCTGAAGGGCACACAAATTCCCTCTCACTTTAATTAAAAAGATGTTACGGTCACATTTAGGGGGTAGGTGGGGGGAGGTATTTCCCTCTTCCTCCCAATCTCTCTCTACAACTGTATTATCGGGTTGAGCCCTTACGGGCTCCCTCTTTCTGCATTCATGGCTATGGGGTCGAGCATCTTCGTGCTCCCCCACAACATCAAGCTATGGCGGGGTTGAGCTTGCGCCCCCAACCCTCACATCCTCCTTAAGGAACTTCGACCCCCCTCTGCTCTTGACGGGTTGAAGCAACATCTGCTCCCCTTCAACAATCGGTGCTGCTCACGGTCGTGATACACTCAGTTCTTAGTTCCTCTCTATACACAGCTCATTGCTATCAGACAATTCTTTAGGTTGTGTCCATCATACCCCTTCTTGTATGTGAGACCTCGCGATGGCATCTTCGTGCTCCCCTCCAAGACTCGAGCAAAGGTCTGCATTTCTTGCAAGCTATCAACTATGCAGAGGTCTGCCCTTCTCTCCTCTATGTTATTGGATGGCACAACGACAGAATTGTTAGGTTGCATGTTTGGGAGGCTTGGACTACATCCTGTATTGCTGGAAGGCCCATCTCCCAATGCCACTAGAGCCAAAGGATGCTCTAGGCTTCGCTCTCCGGTCTCATCTACTTGCAGAGTCAAACCCTCCTTCCTGACCCTCACATCTTATGCTCTCAGTTTGGTGGAACATGCTTGAGGTTTCACCTACTTCACGGTGTACTCATGGTATGGGGTTGAGCTCTGCATGAGCTTCCCCTTCGTCTCTATCTACTAAAACATGCACCCAACTTCATTTATGGGAGGTGTGTAGATACAACTAGTTTTCTTGCTCGTGCAACAAATGAAACATTGTTGCTTCATGATCTAGAATCACTGGAAGGATGGTTCAGATCTGTAATTAAGGATTACAGTGGTTAAGGGCCTTACAACACAGATTTTTTAAAACAACGCTGAACCATCATATTCGTTTACAAATTTTTTCACGGAGTGATGTAGGCAGACATTGTCTTTGGGTGTCATGGAAAACATTTTTTTTTCAAAAGCTCTCTGTCATGTGCGCTCCTATGACTACTCAATCTGCATCAAAAAAATATCTTGATATCTATATCGCAAGAATAAGAATAATACAGAACTTGATTGATAGTTCCCTTTATGTATTTGAGGATATTTTGGCTACTTCCATATGGGGTTTCCTCGGAGTATGCATGAATTGACTTAGGATCCTTACTCCATAGCAAATGTTCACTCTAGTTAGTGTAGCATAGCTCAAGCTACCAACTAGACTCTAATAACTAGTTATATCCTCCAGTTGATCTCCTTCATGAGCACTTCAATTTAAGTTCATCTCCATAGGTGTGCCTAAGATCTTTGAATTCTCCATCTTGAATTTGACAAGCATGTCTTTAATATACTTTCTCTGAGTAAGATACATACCCCTTTTTGTGTATACCACTTCCAATTCTAAAAAGTATGTGAGTAAACCAAGACGATTTATTTTGAATTCTTTTTTCATCAGAATGCAATTGTGTTTTCCTTTCCTTCTATATCCTTTTTAACCTATGCAACTTGTTCGTGTAAAGATATGATTGTGGTTATTAAAGTGACCAGCCTCATATGATGGAGATGGTATTGTTGGAACCACTACTTAGTAGTAGCATATGAATGTGTAGATAATTGTTTATAATAACCTTATAGTTCAGCTTCACCCACACCAATGAATTGAAGTAAACTTGAGAGGTTATGGAATGTCGGATGGTAAGAAGAAATTGGATGAAGAGGATATAGCCAACCATGAGTCCAAAGATCAATACTCTTTTCTCTACCTATAAGATGTTCATTTTTAGATTCCACATCATTGTTGCACCATGCATTTGGAGCAAACTCTCTGGGCACACAAACATGGTTACTTGGTGATGCACAAACATGGTTTCTTACTGTGAGGTTTGTAATAGATGTCAACACCATCCTTTCCAATGACTACAAGAATATAAAAAATAAAGTGGTAAATTGGTTAGAAGGGAATTCAAAGAATTTGTTTTGTCGAGAAAATATGTTTTCTTGTATGTGGATGGGTCAAAGTGTGTTTTACCACTATGTATGGCTAGAAATGATGAAATTTGAAAAAAGTCATTTTTTGTGGAAGCATAGTTATGGATTTGATGATGTGACACTTACTTTTGAAGGGATTTTAAAAAATCTACTTTTTCTAAAAGAAAATTAAAAAAATAAGTTTAGAAAAGTCACTTCTAAAATATATAAAAAATGGAACCTTTTAATTAAAGATAAATTGAAAATGAAACTTTTCAAATACATTTTTTATTCACGTATATTCTTTCTCTCTCTAGAAGAAGAGAGAGAAGAGCCTAGTAAAACCTAAGAAAAAACCTACTCAAGTCTACTAAAAAGCTACCTTAGATGCAAAGCTTTGGCATGCATGCTTTTGTCATCTCAACTTTGCTAGTTTGCTTCACCTGTAGAAATTTGAAATGGTGTGCTCTCTACCCAAACTTGAGGAACCTTGTAAACATGTCTATCAAGGCTATATTTTGGGGGAAATGCAACTTGATCTGGGTGTTGGTCAGTCGTTTGCTACCACCATGTTCACTAATAGTCAGAGTGCATTCACAATTGCAAGGAACCTTGTGTTCCATGCCTGCACAAAGCACATTCAAGTGCATTATCATTATGTTAGGGAGAGGTTCTCTATTGGAGAGATTAGTTTGGTGTATGTGCCCACACTGAATAATATTGCAGACCTTTTCACAAAAGATCTACCTACGGAGAAGTTTGAAGTTTTCTACAAATATTTGGTCTTACTTCCTTTTGTTGATTGATTTTTTTCCACAAAGCTTCACACTTCCTTATACATGAGTGCTAGTTCCTTGTTCAGAGCATCACTCCTAGGGGGGGGGTTTTAATATAAATTGGTAGTGATATGTTTGAACACACTTAAGACTATCGGGACACTTTTTTCCCTTTTTAGAAGGTTTTTCCCTTGACTTGTATATACGCATACAACCCTAACGGGTCACTTATCTTTATTGGTAATATTGTGCTATGCTCCAAGCTTCTTCTTCTTCTTCCTTGTGTTGTTCATGTGCTCAGAAAAATCTCAAACTCCAATACAATCTCCATTTTTGCATTGCTTTTGATGCATCAAGAAGATATAGATTAAGAAATAATTGAAGATATATCAAAGTGCCATAACTAGATTGAACAATCCATACGGCTCCACTATCAAGGTTGGTGAGCTCAAAACTAGCTTGAGATCATGCCCTTTTTCTCCAATATAGAATATAATATTTCAAAACTCAAATTGAATACCATCGCTTTGTAGATAGCACAAACTACTATTCAGGGCTGAAGTCCATTCAAATCCCATGGCTACCACTTCAATGGTCATCATCAAGATTAGTATTGTCATCGATAGGTAGTGCTCCTTCAATCTAAATGTTGTGGGATAGAAGCCCGATTTTGGCACTCAAGACTCCATATTCTTTTATCAAGTTTCTTGTTGCATATGACTATAAAATAAGAAATAGCTATAGTTACCATCAAAGTATGATGTGACCATGGGCCCATGTGGATAGCTTGGGTGCATCCACCTCATTATGACATGAGTTAAAAAAACTATCAACAACACAATACATGACATAAATCTTTTCTTGAAATTTATTTTGTGAGGAAAAGATAGAAAAAAGACATGAATTGTTGGAGAGGCCACCGAATTCTGAGAAGAAAGAATAATGAAGAGCATGCGAGGTTGTGTGTATAAAAGTGAAGGAAGTGAAATTATTTCTATCCTATGGACAAGATAATCACATTTAAGGTCTCCATGGAAGCTCAACCAAGAGCTTTGATACCAATGTGAGGAAATAGAGAATTAGGACTACTACCGATGAGCGCGATGACTCTTGTCCCAACCATATGCCTTTATATATAGATCTCTCCAAGGGGCTGCCTAGTCTAGCAAGTTGATACTATCCATCCAATTGTCAACCATGTAAGTACATGTGCTCCAAGTGATAAGGACTTATACTTAAGCCCATCTTTGGGACTTTGGGCCAACATGATACCAATCAAATGATGTCCGATTTCAGATCCACCTCAATTGATTGAACACTCATTTGCTTTAGGATAGTGCAAAAATTTTTTATGAATTGAAGCACATCATCAATGTTGATGCACAATCAGAAAAGAAAAGGCTTAGCATGTGCAAATAGTTAATTGAAATTTCACAAAAATCATAGAGGAAATTATCCTAGTTAGGAAGCAATCATAAAGAGTTGTGATAGTGATGGACCAAGAACTACAACATTCCTAACTAGAACGTAGCAAAAAGAATGAAAAAACTAAAGAACCTGCTAGGACTAGTGGTAGTAGAGTCTTTAGAGGAACTAAAATTATTGGAAAACGCACCAATAATTGAGGTGATTGATGAAGATATTGAAATATGTTATGTAATCTCAAAAGTGGAAGGAAAAAGGCATGAGGACTTGTAGAACCAAGTGTAGGAAGCGAGATGGAAAAAGGAACACGATATTCAAGATGCAAGATCCACATAGTTTCCATAATACACTAGAGAGTATGAGAGTAACTCCATAATGAAAAGAACAATTTTATAAGACTCCTACCAGGCAAAACCAAGCATAGCACACCTAGTCTAAAGGTATTAAAGGAAACCCAATCGAAATGCACTTGAACATTAAAAGAAGTTCTGCACATAAAGCCACATTTATGGTAACAAATGTCCAAGTTTGTGGAAACAAACATTGCTCAACCTAAGGATTTCTAAACCAAAAACCCTTCAAATAGTTTGAGAATGAAGGAGATGTTAGCGAGCAAGGTATGAGAATAAAGTGAAGGAGATGAGGGAAACACATGGATACCTATCTCATTCAATGGGCACACAACAAAGGCCACTTTAGATAATGGGACAAGAGTAGAAAAATCCAATAAATCCTTATGAAAAAGTGGGAAAAACCTACATTATGCCCTACCCAGCTAAGATTGCAATTGATGGAAATATTGAAAGACCAATTGGTTTGCTAGAAGGAGTTAAATAGAGTACATGTGGAGTTTAATTCGACCATACTCTAGCAATGTGCAAGGTCAATCAAGCTAGAAACTATGAGAAGATTCTAGGAAGACCATTGGTGCAAAAGTGGTGTAAGTACGGGGTAGGAATGATCTTTATCTAAAGCTCTTAGTTCTAGAAAACATGGCCCAAGACAATTACAAAATACAAATAAACTATGAAGGTTCAAAGAATACTATAAACACATGATAATGAAATAAATAGATACCAGCTAAATTATGAAAATGGAAACTTACATAGCAAGTGTGGAGCTAGAGCCTCAAGGTGTGAGCCTCTTGGTGTAGGCTTGAATGGATCAGGAGAGGTGAAGTGTGGCCCTCCTTATATGGAGCATAAAGAAAAATACCTTCTATGTGGGAGAAATGGAGCTTGCTTGAGAGTGCAAAAGAGCCTATAAGAAGTTCGTTACATGTGGAATTAAGTGAATGCATGAGAATATATGTGGATACAAAAGGGTAGTGCATGGATATCTCAACACCCCCTCCCTGTGATGACCCTTTTGTTTGTAATGTGGGGAACTAGTGACATATGGCATCACTTAGTCCATGGGGTTTTATATCTAAGCACTGTAAGAATAACGGGGGCATAGTGATGCCCCCAATTAAAAAAAAAGCGCATATCATCACTTATGTGATGCATGTTTCAAAAAGCATCGCATAAGTGAATCCCAAAAATAAAAACAAAAAATATAAATCAAGAGCATCACATATGTGATGTCTGGTGGTGCTTATGCGCAGCCAATGCCAACCATCGCTATAAGCATCGAAGGCTAGCAACACTTGTGGCAACAGGGGTAAACTGCCTTTGACACTATAGGAATTGAAAAAAAAAAGCTTTCTCCCAACACATTTGTGTCGAGATCAAGTGAGAGAGAGCGAACGAAGAGACCGAAGAGAGTGACCAAGCAAGCGATTAAGCGAGTTGCAAAGGTACACATGCATATACACACACATACATACACACACATGCACACACATACACACATATACATACACACACATACATACACATATATACACATATACACACATACATACACACATATAACACACACATACATACACACATATACACAACCATATACACATATGCACACACATATACACACATACATACACATATATACACACATATACATACACATATATACACACACACATATATACATACACATATATACACACACATATACACACACACATACATACACACATATACATACACACATATATACACACACACACATACACACATATACACACACATACATACACACATATGCACACATACACATACAAACACATATGCATAAACATGCATACACATACACATATAGATACTTTCAAATATACATACACACACATAGACACACACACATACACTCACATGCATGCATACACAGGCATACACACACATACATATGCACACATGCACATACATAGACACACGTGAATACATACATATGCACATATACACACACAAACACACTATACAAACACATGCATACACACACATACAAACACATATATACACACATATGCATACACACACATACATACACACATATGCATACACACACATATGCACACACAAGCACACTACAAATACATGCATACACACACATACAACACATGCATACACACACATACACACACATGTATACACACATACACTCACTATAAATACATATGTATACACACACATACACATGTATACATACACACACACATATACATACACCCACATATACATACATCCACATACACACACATAGAGAGACACACATACACACACATATACATGAATACTCAAAAACTTACACACATATACAGATATAAAAACACACATACACACATACACACTATACATACATATGCATACACACACATACGTATACATACACATACATATACGTATACACACACATATACATACTCACACATACACATACTATACATACATGTGCATACACACACGTATGCATACACACACATAGATATATACAACCACATATACATACACACATAGAAACACACACATACACATACACACACACATAGAAACACACACACACATACATACATATGCATACACAATGCACATGCATATGCATACATACATATATACATACATGCATACACACACATACACATATACACACATATATACACTCACATACACACCTACATACACATATACACACATATACATACATACATATACACACATACATATACATACACACACATATACATACACACACATTTACATACACGCATATACATACATGTACATGTACACACACATGCATACACACACATACACACATACATATAGATACTTGCACATACACACACACATATACATACACCCACATTACACATAGAGATATACACATATACATACACACACATACACATACACACACATACACACACATACACATATACATACACATATAGATACTTGCACATACACATGTATACATACACACACACATATACATACACCCACATTACACACACACATATACACATACACGCACACACACACACATAGAGATGCACACATACACATGCATATGCACAAACATACACACATATACATATATAAAAATACACATACACACACTACACATACATATGCATACACACACATACACATGTATACATACACGTATACACATACATACATACGTATACACATATATAAGTACACACACTATACATGCATGTGCATATACACACACATACACATACACACACATACACATACACACACATACACATACACATACACATATAGATACTTGCACATACACATGTATACATACACACACACATATACATACACACACATTACACACACATAGAGATACACATATACACATTGTGTACCTAAGTCGTGAAGTTTTAGGGACTTGTGTCGAAGAGACTAAATCTCAATCGCTCCACAAGTGCATATAGTGGTGGATCAATACACGTTTAATTATCAATCCGAAGAACCACATGAACCAAGTGTATGAGGACATATGCACACATGATGGAAAGTGAAGTAGTTAAGCTACAATGCATGTGAAAAGACTAAACTACCTCTCCAACTCACTAAATCTCTGGAAATGTTTGCCGTGATACCACTTACAGTAGTAAGCACAAATTCGAATGTTTCACCCAGCTTTGAACTCCGAATATGGCCAATAGCAGGTTGCTTTTGAGCTCTCAATGAGACGCATCTATTGGTGGTATTTTTACTCAAATTTGACAAAGACTCTTCAAGTTATGCACAAAACAGTGAATGGTAGGGATCACCCACACTTGCTCCACAACTCTTAATGGTTCACACACACGCTACAATAGTTCAAAAGTGATGGGAAGGGATAGATAACGGTCCCACACACACATTTCAGGCATTACACACACACACAATAGATCATAGAGAAGACGGAAATCAACAGGGAAGAAGCAAATTCAAAATTTCAGTTCTCCTTCTTCACAATGGCAAAAGTCTTTACAAAGAGTCACAAAGTGACTTATATACATGTGCCCTAAAAATGATCCTTTCACACATGAGACCAACACTTTATTTACTAATCTCTAACTTCCTACTATTTTACAAGAATTATGTTACAATGATTTGGGGCTTATGCATCTAGAGGACTCCTCTAGTGCATTTACATAGTTTCGAGGGAATCTCCTAGGATTTTGAAGAAGAATTTTTATGCCATCAATTTGAAAATTTTGGGGCTCCTCTTTTGTGCATCTTTTCTCTGCAACACTCTCCCCCTCTTTCTCTCAGTTGTCCCTTGACAGGCTTTGCTTTTTGTTTGCAGCTTGTCTATGGCTCCTGAATACATGCACACAGTGGTAGAAGAAGTGATAAGGATAGTGAGGCAATTTGTTACTTTATCCGAGCTTAGTCCTTTGCTTGTGTAAGCCCCTTGGTATTCCTTATATTCATAACTCGAAGTTGTTGTATTAAGTTGGGCTGCCACGCATGCCATCAATGGCTAAGAATGTGATTTCCTTGGTCACGCATTTTCGCTTCTCAGCCTCTACCTCTTTCTAACTTTTGGTCCTTGGATATGTCTTTGTCTTCACACATCTGACCTTGTTGTATTGCCTGGAGCCTGTTTACTTTTCCCATTGCACACCTTACTTTGCAGGCCTTTGCTCTCTTCTAAGTCAACATTACGTTTTAAAGGTCCTGTTCTTAAATCTTCTTTGTCATCCTCTAGGACCTGATGCATTTCTTTCCATTGCACACATCTAGTAGAGGGAGAAGCGTCTAGAATTCTCAGACAATTGGTTATCTTATTCGATGAAGAATCCTTTGTGTACTGTCTCCCTTCGAAAGAGCCTAGTTGTGATTCTTTTGTTTCCATTCTTCGGGCCCTAGTCCTTTGCTGTTGTCGCCTGATGTGTTGCTTAGCATGTTCACATCTTTTCACCGCATGCACCTGGTGGATGAGCAAGCTGTGTGCAACCTCCCATGAAAAGTCTTGTTTGTTATCTTTCTTTATTTCCATTCCTCAAGACCTGGTTCTTTGATGTTGTCGCCTAATGCGTGCCCCTACGGGGCTTTGGGCAGAGAGTTGTTCTTTTCTTAATGAGCTTTTTCTTCATTGAGCCAGTTTGGTCTTTGATCTTCTTCTTCTCCTCTTTTTGCTTGATTCTCCCTACACACGTCCCTCCTCTTGAACTCTGTCATCACCAACAGGCTTTCTATGGCGATGTGCGTATGTTTGTATGACTTTCTGCTCTCTATAGTTAAGCAAATTGGCATGACATATCATTAGTTCCTTCCATTGATTTGACTTTACCCCGTCATCTGGTGCATGTCTATGGTCAGCAAAAAAGCTTAATTCATAGGCCACCAGTCGTGCATTTAGGTTAGAAGATATTTTTGCAAAGATCTTTGAGTCCATTTCAAAAAATCCTATAAAAAATGCCTCTTCGAATGTCTGCATATATGGACTTGGCAAAAACATAAGTCTGGAATATATGGCCATTAGTGTTAATCGACTTGGGATAGTAGATAAATAAAAAAAAAGAGCATGCAATCCCTGGTTAATTTCGTTGAAGTTCAAAAATGTATACTGCGCATGTTGAAATACCTTTACTACTGTAAGTAGCATACTCAAAATTTTGTTAGTCACTTTTATGGCTAAATCCGGTACTGTGGCATATCTGGCGATCCAAAATTTGATTGTTTTCACCATGTACTCTTCGGTTGGTAAGTAATTACGGGGTGGACTTGGTAATAATGGATAGTTTGGCTATTGATTATTTAAGCTTCGTTGGCGCTGTGCTTCCCAAAATTGCATTTCCAGTTTCCTTGCTTTCTTTTTGTTCTTCTCATGCTCCAACTTCAACTGTCTTGCTAATTGTTTCCATATTTGAGGTTATTATCCTTCTCTTTTGGTTTTTGGTTCTTTGTTTTAAGACAATCATTGTATTGATTCTCGGATATTCTCATCTCTGGTAGGACAGAGATAGTCTTTTCTAGAGTGGCCTGAGCGACCTCTATGAGTTTTCTACATATAGCAAGTCTCTCTTTTTCTAACTCTCCATGTAGGTAAAGTTTTTCGTGTTGCTCTATGTTGGGTCCAGTTGTGATCCTCGCTTTGTAAGCTTTTAACCACATATCCAAATCATCGGGTCTTGGGTCTGCTAAAATTGATCCTGGTTTGTTTGGTTCTAGTGTTTGCGGTGTAACATGGGTTTCTTCCGGAATTTCAGGTTCCTTAGGTTTCTTACTGCCTCTTATGTCCTTCTTGTCTTCCTTATTTCTGTTTTTCATCCATTTTTCTCTGAGTTTTTCCCTTTTGTCCTTCCACTTTTGGCTTTTCGTTGTTTGGATTTTCTCAAGTGGGTCTTTCAAGTCTTCTACTACTTGTACTCTAGGTTCTAAGTTTTTACTCTTTTCTCGCTCTACATACACATATACACACATACTTACACTCACATACATACCTACATGCACATACACAGACATATACATACACACACATATACATATACACATATACACACACACACACACACACACACACATATATATATATATATATATATATATATATATATATATATATATATATATATATATATATATATATATATATATATATTTCTAATCTATTTTTTTTATATGTATAGATATTATGGATCGAAGTAGAGAGAGAAAGGTGAAACTTACTCTCATAAAGAACCTTATGAGAGGGAAAGTTTCGCTTGATTCCTTAGGGGTTGTCATGCATGAGCATGCAGACATGCTTGATGAGGAACTAGACTTCACCATTTTCTTTTCATAAATTAATATTTTTAATGATATTATAACACATGTTTTTATTCATTTTCATCTATTTATTTTCAAAACACCTATACCATGCCAACAGACTTGCGTGCCACCTGAGATCCTGGCTCAGTGAGGACCAAAAAGGTTTCATCAAAGGCAGGTCCATCCTGGAAACCATTATGGATATTTGGGAAGGTATTCAATTTGCAAATGAGTCTAATCAAGATGTGGTCTTCCTCAAGATCGACTTTGACAAAGCCTACGATAGGCTGGAATGGGACTATATTCTGCAGTCGCTCCAAGACCTCGGATGTAGTCAGAAATTCACCAAGATGATCGCGACCCTTCTCGGCAACGCAACGACCCAAATTAACGTTAACGGCAAACTTTCGAAGGCGATCCATCTTAAAAGATCTATTAGACAAGGGTGCCCTCTTGCCCCCCTTCTCTTTGCCATCGCCACTGAGGGACTGAGCAGACTTGTGGCCCACCAGGTGGAGGCTGGCTATATCAAAGGCCTCCGGCTTCCTCACGACCACAGTCAAATCATCATGAGACTTTTTGCCGACGATATGAACGCGTTTGTACACAATGATAACACCAGCCTGGAGACTTTCTGGAGGTGTCTTGATACCTTTTGTGAGGCCTCTGGATCCAAAATCAACCACAATAAGACCGCCTTTAGGGCCATTGTGGGACATCAACCTGGCCTTCTCACTGATCAGGGCTGTCAAATCATTCCTCAGGGCCAAATCTTTCGGCTGCTTGGAATCCCCTTGGGGTTTGGCGTCTCTATGGAGCAGCGATGGAACTGGGTGCTGGCCAAACTTGAAAACAAGCTCAATTACTGGAGAGGCATGCAAATCAATCTCGCTGGACGGGCGATGGTTATCAACACGTTCCTCCTCTCCTCTACCATATACTTCCTTTCCTGCTGGAGACCGAATGAGCAAGGCCTATCCAAAATGAGCAGTATTTGTAGAAACTTTCTTTGGACGGGCGATCACAACAGAAGGGGGGTGCCTAAAATCAAATGGGCCATCTGCACTAGCCCCAGAGATTGCGGGGGGCTTGGTATCCTGGACATTGGGTGTATGGCTAACAAACTTGCTGCCAAATGGATGATTAAGGCTTGGTGCAATAGGGAGGCCTCGTGGGCCAAGTTGATCTTCAGAAACAAGAATGAGTTGGCTCTCATGGGGTTCCCAAACTGGAAGAATCTCGACATCATGACCCTGCTATTCTCCCCGATCCCTGTCTTCCCAAAAGGCTCCAATCTCGTGTGCTCCCTTTGGAAGGGCTGGAATAAAGTCAAAAGCTTCACAAGAGTTAGCGAGGACTGGAAGTGGGCGGCCGGAATCAGACAAAACGACTCTATCTGGTTCCCGATACATGGCATCCGGAGTGTGGAGTCGTGGAACATTCAAAATGCCAAGAGATTATGGAACAAAGGATTCAAAAAATGGAAACACCTCTGGAAACATGACTCCAACGGCTGGATCAATTTCGAGGATATTGATCCTAGCAAAAACATCTCCTACGAAGAATGGAACACTTTGCAAAGCAGATGCCTCGCATGGGATCGCCACAAGACTCGCCTTCTCATGGGACACGATGCACCGAACTCGCTTGGTCTCAAATGGCACAATGGAAACAACCTACTCAAAATCCCGAACATCAAAGAAACGGCTGACCACCAGATCAGCCTCAACAAGAAGTGGTGCCTGTCTTGGACGCGGCTCCGATGGGACATGAAATTCATGGGTATCTGGCACCCCCTTATCGAGATTAAGAAGTCTGTCCTCTTATGGCAAATTCTGCATCGTGGAATCTGGACCAACCATAAGGCTAGCAAACTCTGTGGGGTCCCTCCTTGGTGCAAACGCTGCCACCGGGCTATTGAAGATGTCCCACACATCTTCCTTACCTGCCCCAGCTCCTACAGAATCTGGCAGACGGTTGGAAAGAAAATCAGACTTCAAAAACAGCTTAGTTGGAAATAAGTCCTATTGGGAGAAGCGATCGGTTGCTCCGCGACTCTCTGGAACGCCATTAGAGGGGAAGTCTTGTGGAAAATATGGCGGGAGAGGTGTGCTCTCAACTTCGGCGATACCCCCAGGGAGTGGTCGATTGAGAAATCACTATTCCTCCTTGGCAAAAGGATTGTCAACAGTAAGAAATCCCCCCCCTTCAGGCACCATCAAGTCCTCACTTTGATCAACAACAAGCTCAAACCCAAGTGGGCCCCGCATGAGGGCGATGAGAGGGTGATTAACCTTCTATGTAACGCAACCTAGAACTCATTCAAGCTCCCCCTGCTTTGTGGGATTTGGGGGGTCCCGTGGGCACTAGTCCCCTTCTATTGTACCTTTGTTTCTTAATTTAATTCAAGTCCGGGAGAGTAGGCTATTGCCGAACTTCCTTTATATTAAAAAAAACACCTATACCATCTCTAGCTCGTGAGAGCACAATAGAGGTGCTTATGAGGAGATGCATAGGTAGCCTAGGGCTGGAATGTGATATAGACCTTGAGGGGAGTATAGTGTACATGAGGCATGGGTTGTAGTTTAAAAGAAGAATGAGAGCTTTATGTGACTCCTACCTACATTTTGTTCACATGAAATGGAAGTAAGTATACGTTTTACATATAAATTGAGATAAATATTTTATGTTTTAATTATATGATTTTTTCTCTTTTTGAAGTGAGTTTGATGAGAGAGACAAAAAGTAAGTTTCTAGTTCATTCGAGACAGAATTTGGCATTGGGTGGTCCCATAAGTGATGCCTCAAAAGAGATGCGGATACTTATGGCACATCATTGTGATAATGCATGGTATGCATTGCTTTTGTGCGTGTGTGTGCATATATATATATATATATATATATATATATATATATATATATATATATATATATATATATATATATACACACACACACACAATAAATCGACCTGAGCCTTGAAAAAAAAAAGCATAGTCAAGAAACCTTATCTGACATGGCAACCATGTACAAATAAGCAAAGTCATGAAAGGGGGTTCTTGATGTGTCAAGAACCAACCCT
The DNA here is from genome assembly GCA_020310875.1 of Ceratopteris richardii. Lineage (NCBI taxonomy): Eukaryota > Viridiplantae > Streptophyta > Polypodiopsida > Polypodiales > Pteridaceae > Ceratopteris > Ceratopteris richardii. Next base: position 126,993,992 of record CM035411.1, read on the forward strand.
GCACACACACATATAGATACACATACGCATGTATGGTATTTTCAACCATAATTTTTCGTACTTCCATACCTGTATGTGTTTGTCATATAGTTATAGTATATATACACATTGCATCTAGTCCTCCCACCACATACTAGAGAGATGTTTCTCCTCCCAACCTTATGCCTCTATATATAGCTATTCGAATCAACAAGGACCATAATACATATAAAAATATATACACATCATGTATATACACAACATATATATAATACACACATGTAGATACATGCACATCACACATACATGCTTACATGCACACATGTATACATATATATGCATACACAATTATAAACACACTTGCATATATCACACAAATGCACATGCATACATACATGTGTGCATACTAACACATGCATACATATATCACACACGTTCACACACATACATACACATGAAACACATATATGTGCATACTAACACATGTATACATATAACACACATGAATACACACACACATATATATACACACACACATATGCATACATACATGAGAGAAATTTAATCCTCGAAAATAATGCTATATACAAAATTTTAGGCATACCCCCGAGCTTCATGTTCTAACTTAAAAGAACATGTTTTCATCTTTATGGTGGGATTCACCTATATTCTAGTTGAATAAAGGAGAATCTATTGTCTGATACCTATTCAAATTATTCAAGTTAACCATTGAAAGAGTAGGATCTACTATCTAATATACTCATGTGTTTTTATTATTACCATCATTTTGGTAAGTCATCAATATAGTCTCATCGTCATTATCCTTATTGATTTCTATTATTTCTTCTATTGTTAAATCTGTGTTCTCATAAATGACATCATCTATTGATGGACTAATATCAATTTCTGATACTTCCTCTTCATCATCATGAGAATCAGCACATAGAGTATTATCAGCTTCATCAAGTAGATCATTATCATTGTCATGTACAACGATTCTAATTTCTCTTTGAGATGCCACTATATCAATATCTGATGATGAATCATCAACATGACTTTCTTTGATCTTTGTAACAACAAAGTGTTCAAACAATGACCAACTTCTAGGTTGAACATGAATGACTTTCCACCAAGGATGGGCATCAGGGTTCTTAAAAAAAAATAATTTTTCAATATACTTAGGAAGAATATATGGTTCTCTTGTTAATCGTATTATTTTCAAAGAACCAATTGCCCAAAACCCACATAATTCCCTTCTCAATATGGAATTACTACCTTTATACTCAGGTCAAAACCAACTTCTTTTTACCTATTTGAACATACAAAACGATATTTCATAGATACCAACAACGGTTCCTACACAGCCGAGTTCACTATCCATAAGGTTCGTATCTTTTAAGCTAGCACACGATAGTTGCTTGAAAGAAGCACAATGCTAGAATCATCTGTTTTACGTAAAGAATCAATCATTTTTAATTCTAATATGTTGTCCAAAAGCCCACATATTAGTGAACATTATAGCCTAAAATAAAAATCAAATTATTAAAGAGAAACTAATATACATATATATATATGAAAAAATAGAATATTATTAAAATTAAATTACCTTTCTTTCACAAACTATCATTAAATCCCTCTACTCAAATGAGATTTGCTCATTATTTGCATTGGCTCATTGCATATGAGTATATAGCCAATCCATGAAAGAAGATATATTTGTATTCTCATTACCATCGAGATTACATCTATATCTTTTGTTTCTTTGTATTTTACTTCATAGATTTTGAAGTTCCTGTTCATACTCGCTAACGAAGGCTTGCATGCATTTGCTATTATATGCTACAAAAGTAGAAACATCACTTTTTTCTTGCACTGTAAATTGAAATGGAAGTCCCTTACCTAATAATACCTCATCTGTTATTTTTGAAGAAGACTCGTTGATCCATGCACATGGAGCTTCTTCATGAACTCTTTCAAGGTATTCACTAACATACTACATGCACTCCTCAAGCACCCATCCCTTTGCCATAGATCCTTCTAGTTTTTCTCTTTGTTGCACATAACCTTTTAATATTCCCATAAATCGCTCGACCCAAAACATCCATTGAGTGTTTACAACACCTGCAATATCTATTTCATCTACAAGATGGAACAATAAATGAACCTGAATATCAAAAAATGATGTTGGAAGCTCTTTCTCCATCAAACATAGTAGCTCCCTATATTCATGTTTCTTTTGTGGGATCGAGTCTTTTTCAATCTCTTTTAAGGTAATCCACCTATTATTATCATAAATTAAATTACAAAGAAATTATTTCATAAATAAAAGATAACAAATACTCTTATATATTACATATAAAAGTATGATAATTACCTTATAAGTGATGGTAGAACAAATAAGTCCTAACATACCACATGAGACATGGTAGTTTTTTTGCAAACAACTACGTCTTCAAGAATCATTTCCTGAGCAGAAAGTATACAAATTAATAGTTTATATTACAATGACTTATAATTCTCATATGTTTTATAAATTTTTTATATTTAATCTATGTATTTTTGTTTCATTAAATAAATGAAGGTTCCTTCAAAGAAGAGAGTTGAGTCTGGTCATACATCACACTTAAGCCAAATAGGCCATCATGGTTTTGTAGCTACATTTGTAAGTATATGTATTATTGAAACTATATTTTTTATTTTAGTTAAAACACTAACCATTAATCTTTTTTATTTGTTTCGATGCAACAAAAGGATTATGGTCAATATCCTATGAAGAAGGAAATCGATTTCGCTACACATTGTGAATATCAATGTCTGAGTAAGTACATGCAAGGTTATCCAAATGCTTTTGTGAGTATTAGTAAATTTCATACAATTATTTTATTTTTAGTGATGTTTAATATGTTTTATTTATTTATGTTTATTATATGTAATACAGGAGTATTATGGAGAGGTAGATATGGATGAGGTGGAGAGACAGACACACACGGGATGATCTCGATTGTCACCGAGTGCTCACACCTCTACCCATGATGCCACTATAGATACATCATATCATACAAATGATCATGATGATGAGGATGATCATGATGATGAGGACTTATAGGATGATGTGGATGAGGATGATCATGATGATCGATATATTACATTGGATATATATCTTACACTGATATACATACTTTTTTTATATCTATATGTTTTCTCATTTCAGTTATGTTTTGAATTGTGTCTATGGTAGTAATTAATGAAAAACCTTGTTTTAATTATTTTTATTGATGTTTATATTTAACATGTGATTTATTACTTTAATTATATACTTTGTTCATATTATATGTGTGTTTGTGTGTATATATGTATGTATGTGCATGTAGTTATGTGTGTATAAAATGTATGTATGCACATCTAGGTATATATCTATATTTATGTAAGTGTGTCTATATGCATGTTATGTGTGTATTTGTGTATGTATATATGTGCATATAGATATGTTTTATGCATATGCATGTGTGTATTTGTATGTGTATGTCTATGTGTATGTGTATGTGTATGTGTACATGTACATATGTGTATGTGTATGTGTATGCATAAGTGCATGTGTGTGTGCATATGTATGTGTATGTGTGTGTATGTGCATGTGTATGTGTATAAGTGTATGTATGTACGTGCATGTGTATGTGTATGTGTAGGTATATATGCATGTGTATGTGTGTATGTGTATGTGTATGAGTGTGTATATGTATGTATGTGCATGTGTATGTGTAAGAGTATGTGTGTATGTGCATGTGTATGTGTATTTGTGTGTATGTGTATGTATGTGTATATGTATGTATGTGCATGTGTATGTGTAAGTGTATGTGCATATGTGTGTATGTGTGTATATGTATGTATGTATGTGCATGTGTGTGTAAGTGTATGTGCATATGTGTGTGTACATATCTGCATGTGTATGTGTATGTGTGTGTATGTGTGTGTATGTGTGTGTATATGTATGTATGTATGTATGTGCATATGTATGTGTATGTGTATAAGTATGTTGTGTGTGTGTATGTGTATGTGTACTACGTGTGTATGTGTATATGTGTGTGTATATATATACACATGTGTATGTATATGCATGTGTATATGTATGAGCATGCATGTTCATGTGCATGCATCTCCATTTGCATCCATGTGATGTGTATAATTAGTATGAGTTAATGTATTCATAGATACGTTTGTGCATATGCATATGCATATGTGTATGTGTGTGTCAATGTGTATGTGTATGTGTAAGTGTATGTGCATGTGTATGTGTGTGTATGTGTGTGTATGTGCATATGTATGTGTGTGTATATGTGTGAGAGTGCATGTTCATGTATAGGTGTATATGTGCATATGAATGAGTAAGTGTGAGTACGTTAACTAATGAAAATAAAACAATATAAATGATATACAAACAATGAAAATTGTACTTACAATAATTATCCATATTTTATGCTTGGTGAACTTCTTGAATAACCCCCAATAAAGAGAGAGAGAGAGAGATCAAAAGCGAGAATAAAAGAGACAGAGAGAGATAGAAATTGAAAGAGAAAGAGGTAGAAAGAAGGGGAGAGAGAGAGAGAATAAGAGAGAGATTTAGACACAGATTCCTGGAGCTCGTAAGCACAACACATATCTAAATGTTGGAGAGCTCTTCGATAAGTTGCACGTAAAATGATGATCGAAGAGTGATCCAACATTTTTTTTAACTTTTATCAAACTTTACCATCGCATAAGTGATGTAAAAGCATCGTGTATGTGATCATGCAGTTGGTGGAACAACGATGCCCAACTGCATCACATAAGTGATGCAAATCAACATGGCATATGCGATGCTACCTTTTGAATCACATACAAGATGCTAAGGTAGCAATACTCTCTTGAAGGTCACTAGCATTGGAAATAATGTCAAGATTAACATTGTTTAGATGACAATGTGCGCTCGATGCTGAGTCTGACAAAATGCACGATCATGTAGCAATGAAAATGTGTCATGTTAACAGTCATTATGCCCCCCGTATTCATTGTAGTGAAAGACATATGGGATCCTTAGACATTGTCTTGGACATATGGCATCCTTTGGTGTATCATGGATGTATGAATCAATGGTGTGGTATGTATGGCATCCCTCAGGGTCTAGAGACATATGGCATCCATAAACATATGCTCAAGGTCTTACACCATGGGGTGGATATTGTGGTTGACTCATTTACATATTCTTATTTTGGAAATAAATAGATATGAAATAAATTATGAAAATGGAAACATACATTGCAAATGTGGAGCTAAAACCTCAAGGTGTGAGGCTCTTAGTGTATGCTAGAATGGATGAGGATAGGTGAAGTGAGACCCTCCTTATATGGACTAGAAAAAAAAAAACCTCCTATGTGGGATAAATGGGCCATTCTTGAGAGTGCATGAGAGCTTATAAGAAGTTTTTTTACATGTGGGATTAAGTGAATGCATGGGAATATATGTGAACCCCTTCCACGACCATTCTTGTATGAGCACAACATGCTGACACTGAATCACCATTATTTCATACTATGATATCTCCATCCTCTTCTATGGATGACAAGATGCAGATGATATTGACACACTTGCAAGAATACTAAATGGAGTTTTCAAATAAAAAATTAAGAGCATAGAAGGTGCAAGCAATGGTTTGAGATACACATGAATTAGTGATGTTGCGACCAGAATTACACGATGAAATGATGCGGCATGAGGAAACCAAGGCATACTTCATGGTAGCACAAGAGAATGTGATCAAATTGACTACCCTAGTAAGTACTCTCTCCGCAAGGGAATCTATGCTCAAGATGCATCTTCAAATGAAGACATATGAAGCATGGAATATTAGAAAGGACCAAGTGTACATGTTAAAACTCTTCTTGAGTATGCAACACTAGCATTTGTGGATATACTACCAAAGACCATCAAGGATATAGCTTCAAAAGTTTTCATAGTGCATTCACAATTAAAAGAGCAACTTTGCTTACCACAAGAAGAGTTTCAGGGTAAGGAATAGGAACTCTTCCTGAGTATGCAAAATCTAGTATTTGTGGAGATACCACCAAAGACATCAAGGATATAGCTTTAAAAGTTTTCATAGTGCATTCACAATTAAAAGATCAACTTTGTTTACCACAAGGCAAGGGCCACCCATGATGTTGCACTCCTTCAAGCAGCCAAGGATAGTGTAAAAAAGATCTCCTAGTTATAGACAATGATTGAAGAGTGAAAACATTCTTTGGAGGAATACACGAATGAGAATGAGGCTCTCCAAAACCAAGTGGATGATCTATAAAAAGTGCGCGACCCTCAAACCTCACCAATCTCTTCAGATGAAGTTCCAAGATCATCTACACCATCTCCATCTCCTCCATTCGTGCATGCTTCACCAACACTATTTGATCTCGAAGAAGTATTAAAGGATGATGTTCCCATGTTCCTTATAGAGCTAGAACTTATAGACATTCGAGAACCTATAGGCATGGATTTAGGAACTTTGCATAAAAGGAATCAATGAGAGCTTTGTGGAATTCGGAAAAGAGATACTACCAAGTATTCTCCCAAAGGTATTTGCAACTAGGAAATATGTACACCTTTTGTACCCAATGCAAGATCCATTCATCCTCATGAAAGAAGAGGAGATTCAATATCTCACCCACCAAGCTGGCAAGGCATCCAATGAAAACTTACTTTATGATGAGGAAGACCATTTGTGCTTCGAAGACAATGTGTGCCTCCTGGAAGAAGGTGTTTATAGTAAATAATCCCATTGATTACGAGATACTTGAGTCACTATCACCCTTATTGCAAAAGCACATTGGTTACTATTCTATCTTTGGGTGCAAGAATCCTTATGAGTTCCTTCAAGAATGTCAAGATCGCACCATTGGGAAGCACTCATTTATTCTCAACCCTGAGCACCACCAGAGAAAGCTGACCTATGATTACATGCTCAAACTCATCAGATACACTTATAAGATGGAGCATGTACCTGACATTGCACTCCACCTGACACACAAAATAGTCAACATTGAAGAAGTGTGTCTTACTGCATTTGTACATGTGCATTTTGTAGACATTGAGGCCATCGACTTTCATAGTAATGGTTTTTTATTGTTCTATCTACCTATGGCACCCAGTAAAGATGCTTTTGTTCTATCTACCTATATACAAAGCTTTGAAGATGCTTTTGTGGCCAGATTTTTTGAGCATAGTGCTCAAATATTCTCATCACATCCTATGGCCCTAAGTAAGAGATAAGCAGTTTATGCATTACAGGTGGAAATGGAGTGCAGATAGGTCTTGCAAGTCAAACAAAGGAAATAGGATAGGCTCATGATCTCTTGGGAGAGGACCATCCAAAGTGTTGCAAACATTCTTATGATTCATGGGTGTAAGTTGTGAATTCTCAATCGACTAAAAAGGAAGGTCAAGCAAGAATCAAGAACAAGCCACTCAGGACACCTATGAGACATTTTCATGTATGATACATGCTAGGGGGGGAGCAACACAACTATATTTGCACCATCAATTAGTTTAGCACTTCTCTTTATATGGTTATATTTTTGTAGCCTTCTTGAAGTATTTTTATTCACCTTTGTAATGCTAGGGATGCACAAGTAGTTTTCATGTAGTTGTGTATCAAAAGAAGAGAAAAAAATAGAAAAAATAGAAAAAAATAGAACAAATAGAAAAAAATAGAACGAAATAGAACAAATCAAAGAAATTGAAAAAATAGAAAACAAAAGATGTGAAAAAACAAAAGAGAAAAAGAAAAACACTTTTCATATTTGTTCATAAGTTTGTGATTGTTCTTCATCATGATCCATTGTGTAGCAAAACATATTTGAGATGGAGAACTAATCAATCTACGCACTTTTTTTGGAGATCACGATAAAGGAGGCCTCACGACTTCACTTCAAGTTTGATCTCTTACACCTAACCTACTAGTTTAGGAATCCTTGTCAGTGGCATACCCTTAGGCATCTAGCGCAAGTTCCATTGTTCCATTTGCATTCAAGATTATGTATACATATGGATACATTACATGGTTATGCACAAGGCGCATACTTTCTATCAACATGCACATGCACTACTTGAGGGCACCAAAGATGGGTGAAGTTAAAGTCATCTAGCAAAAGAGAAAGAACCCAAAAGCATCAACTATTCAGCATCAAACTCCACATTGTTCACAACACTCCACCAATAGGGATGAACACAAGTGCTTGGATGATCCGACTTTGCAAAACCACCAACCTAGACTATGCAACAACCTTGTTGTGGAAGACAAGGTCTAGGAGGGGGAGTGTTACATGGCTATGGAAAGAACCACCCAAAAATATTCAAAGTTCTTTTATTTCATCTATTTTGTTTTAGGAAACCCTTGTTTAAGTTAAGAACCATTGCAAAAATTCTACCATTTTTTGTTCTTTGGAAGATTTGTAAATAGATTTGACTTCTATAGTTGTATACATTGTATGATGGGAAGAGTCTTCCCTCGAAAAATAAACAAGAAAGAATCCTTTAGCGTAGTTTCTTTTGTTTATTAGGAACTTTTTAAAATAAAAAGGAAGGGTCTTGGGAAAATGTTATAAAAAGTCCAAGACCTCACTTGTAAAGAACTTTTTGGTGAAAGAAAGTATAAGCTCTCTCTTCTTGCAAAATTTGTGTTTGTGCTTTCTCTTGCATTTTGAGAGAGTCTATTGTTTGATTGTGGGTGTGTGACATTTGAGGGTTGTGGAAGTATTATCTAAGTAGAATACATTGAGAGCTTTGAAACAAGTTGTACCATGCACAAAACAGACCATTAATGAGAGAGATACAAGCATGTTGGTCATTCAGCTTTGTGACACCATCGAAAAATGTGGACATGAAACCATTAGGAAGTGTGGACTTGACACTATCAAAAAGATGTTAAAGAAACACTATCCGAGGTGCTTAGGTTAACAGTATCAGAGGTGATTTGTTCTTGACACCATTGTACATGCAAATACTCAACTCCTTGGAAATGCTACCATGGAATTGGGGAAGATCATACTTGTGATCATGTTCCAATGTCTGTGACCATCTTCATTGTTAGTGGAGGAGTGGACTTGTCTACTTCTTGACCTCCCTTGTGATCATACTTGAGTATTGACAATCACCCATCTGGAGGGGTCACAATGCTAAGGCCTTGTGGCTTGTGTACTTTGTGAACTAGATCATTTTTGGATCTTGTTGGAGTCTATCATGCCAACGTGCTTCTACTACTCAAATTGACACATTTCCATCTCATTTGCTTATGCTAATGACGACAATTAGGTTGAACTCTATTCTTCATGGATTGATGCTTTAGAAGTGTGTGAGTGCACCATAAACTACAAACCGATACATACACATTTGCAAGGGAGGAATAGGTTTTTTTTTTTGCACGTAAGACTTGATAATAGGTGAGCTCTACGATGTTCTATTGTGTGCACTCCATGAGCAAGGTCTGGCCATAACTAAGAACTATATAAGAAAGAGATATAGTTCTTAAGAACTATATTATGTGCACATTCTTAATGAGAATAATCTGCTGCAATCAAGAAGGATGGCTGATGTTTTTTGCATACTCCAAGTGGAAGGGCGATCATGGTGGTTGTGTGAATTCTTGAAGATGGCATAGTGGTGCAAAGGGTACTTAGAGCATTGAATGTCGAGGAGCAAAAGTCATTAATAGAGGGATTAAGGTAAACTAATAAGGTAAGAATTGAGTCAATTAAACCTTGATCATTCTATTAATAGTGTATGGTATAACAAATGGGGATTACTGATACTTAGGAGTTAATGGTGAACCTCAAAAATTGATTACTGATACTTATTCTCAAAAATTGAGAATAAGGCATTATATTGATGCACTCAAAATATTTAGGAGTCGGTTGTTAATATGTTTGTGCACTAAAAGTGGGGGAATTTGCACGCATGCAAATGACCCACACACGTGTCATAATTTTTTGAATTTGAAAAATTAAAGAGTCCTAGATTATCTCATCCAAGATTGGGAGTTAAAATCATAAGTGGGCAAGGCCAAGTGGGTGACCATGTAAAAACGGGTTAATTTTGCAACAAGGGATAGCCTCTTTCTCTGTGGGAGTTCAGGGTCCCCGATAGCACACAAATAACACAAGGAAGAAGAAGAAGAAGAAGAAGCTTGAAGCACAACACAAAATAGAATGTATTACCAAGTGAATGTACAAAGATAAGTGACCCATTAGGGTTATACACGTATATACAATATGGGGGAAAAAGACATCCTAAAGAGGGAAAAAAAGTGCCTCACTCGTCCTGTTCACACACATCACTACAAAAAAAAACAACAAGTCCCTCTTAGGAGTGATGTGTTGAACAAGGAGCTAGCACTCAACTATAAGTAAGTGCCAATCTATGTGGGAATAGATCAATCCACAAAAGGAAGTAAGCTCAACAGTTTGTGGAAAGCTTCAAACTTCTACCTAGGGAGAGCTTTTGTGAAAAGGTCTCCAAAATTATCCTATGTGGGCACAATAAGACAATTCGATCTCTCAAATAGAGAAACTCTCCTTGACATAATGATAGTGCACCTCAATGTGCTTTGTGCTGGCATGGAGCACAAATTTCCTCGCAATTGTCAATATGCTATGACTCTCCTGGAAGATGGTCATGGCAAAAGACTGACCAACACCCAAATCAACCAAAAGGCATCTCAACCACACACACTCAATAGTTGTTATGAAAGCTTCCCTAAACGCAACCTCACAATTAGTAGTGGCCATAGTAGGTTGCTTCTTGCTCAACCAAGATATGCATGAGCTACCAAGCATGAAGTAAAAACCACTAGTGGACACACGAGTGTCATAGCAACCAATCAAATTTAAGTTAGAAAAAGCATGTAAATATGGCAGTAATGATCTTCTCTTGGGATAAAACAATCCAATTAATTGGGTACCACTCAAGTAGTGAAATCACCTAATCACCTGCTAATGCTTGACACATGGGCAATGCATAAGCCTACTCATCTAAGAAACAACAAACTGAGTATCATGCCAAGTTATTCATAAGCAAATCAAGCATACAATAGCTTGTTGATAGAGAACAACATCAAATGCATCTCCAACATCATAAAAACTCAACCATAAACCTATTTCCATGTGAGTGGAAATAGGTTTGCAATCTTCAAGGCCAAAATGCTACAATAATGTTTCAATATATTTTGTTTGATACAATGCTATTTCTCGATTAATAATACCATTGATTGATTGTTAGTAAGACCTTCCTGACATATATATGGCCTTTGAAGGTACACAAAAGTTTGTAGGTACAAACTTTCGTACATGACAAATAAAAAAAAAAGGTTTCTTAATGTGCAAAAGAGTATGGAGCTTTTCCAATAATTATCCACCTATCAGAATTAGAAGAGATTTCTCAAGCAGCCAAGACACAACGTCAACTTTACAAAGAACAAGAATGCGGAATCATTATCATTGCACTTGACAACACATACATACACTGTGGAAGAGGCAAAGAATGCATATAAGGCTTGCCAATTTTTGGAGAACATATTCGGTGCTCATGCAAAGCACAATAAAATGACTCTCGAAAATTCAATTGTATGGACTTTCACCTAATCCCAATGAGGATATATGTTGAAGAAACACTCACGAATTTGACAAACAGACATGCATAAAAGAAAAAGAAAAGAGAAGCAGAATCAAAGAAAATCAAAAGCCTTAGTGGAGGGACAAATCCACGATCGTTATGTATAGTATAGAATATTCCAGGATCAGAGTTCGTTACGCCGAATCAAACTGTACATAGAGAGAACGTGCATAGGAATAATAGAAGGGAAGTGCGAACAAGAACGTGCGTGAGAAGAGCACGCAATATAAATAAGAGCACAAATAGAAGAAGAAGAGAGCGAGGAGAGTGAGAGGGAGAGACAGAGAGAGTTTTAGTTATGGTTAGAAGAAGACGCCAGAGATCGCGTATGTAGAAGAAGACGCCAGAGATCGCGTATGTATAGATGAATAACAGAAACCTGAAATGTCGGGTATTCATCTGAGAGAGATGATAGGAAGAAACTACTCACTGTAGGAGAGTTTCTGTAGCTTGAGCAAGAAGAGGCCAAGCCTATTTGTACACATCTTCTCTAATAGAAAACACATGTTCATGTGGAAATTCGAGTACACTGTTCGTATGTGAAGAAACCGATGTATTGTCATACTACGGTTAAAATAGTTAACAATTAAAGTTTTCTCAGTAAACGAGTAATTTCCGGTAGAAGAACGAAGTAGATCTCGGAGAGTAATGCGAAGTTTTGTATGAGAGATAGCTCATTCTGTAGCTAGACATCTCTACTTTCAATTGATTAAGGTTTCTGGTGGAAAAGATATCTACACACAGTACAAAGCCTGACCGGAAAGAGGTTGTCTGAACTAGTGGAGTTTTTCCTTAAACTTCAGGAAGAGTTCAGTAAGTTAAGGAAGGTTCACGCATCACTCCTTTACTTCATAAACATTCACTTGAAGTAATTATAAACAGAATTGAAGTTCATTCCGATACAATTCCGGTACGATTACGGTGTCAGTCCAGTGACAGTCTGCTGAGTTTCGGTGAAACTTTTCAGTGAATTTAGAAGCGCAGTCTTATACGTTGAGCGTCAGAAACTTTGCTAAGCTATTGATTGATTACAGAGGTGTTCTAAATCACTCTAGCTTAGTTCTTCTTGGGCGTGGCAATTTCCGCAAGCTTAATAAGGTTCAGCCTTCGTCGCGTCGACAAGAAGTGGTATCAGAGCAAAAGAAGGATACCACACATCCGCAACAGTGGTATCAGAGCCAGGCATATCTAATCAGAGCCAGGCATATCTAATCAGAGCCAAAATATCCACCCTCAATTGGCGTCAGAGCCAAGGATAGACCCACGAGCCGAAAGATTCTGAAAAGCAGAAAGGTTCTCAAGGAACAACCGAAAGTGAAGAAGTCGAAAACTTTCATAAGGAAAGGAGAACGCTGAAGAGATTAACAGCAAACGATATCAAGAAGTATTCTGAAGTCATTCTCAAGAGTAAAGGTTTGTGAAAGGTAAAACCCTTAACATCATACTCACTGGAAAAATTATGGCAGACCACGTTACTATGGACAAACTGGACAGAGATAATTATCCTGCATGGGTAATGCGCATGGAAGCCTTACTTATGAGTAAGGACTTAATGATGTATGTGACCGGAGAAGAAAAGAAGCCGACCTTCGAAGATGATAGTCAACCGAAAAAAGAAGAATTAGAAGCCTTGAAGCTGTGGCAGAAGAAAGATGCAACGGCAAGAGCGTACATCTATAATACCGTAACAGACCATCTACTACCGCACATTAGAGGTCTGGAGAAAGCAGAGGACATATGGAGTGCGTTGGAAGATCATTTCCAAAATACTACGAAAGCTAGGAAGGCTAGCTTATGGTCCGAATTCACGACATTCAAAAAGAAGTTGAGTCAAAGCATTAGTGACTATGTTACTAAGATGAAGGATCTAGCAGATAGTCTTGGATCCATAAATGAAGATGTCGAAGATCACAGATTGATAGCGCAACTGCTAACAGGTTTGAGAGGAGATGAAAGGTGGAAACCTTTCGTACTTTCAACTGAACTTTCTTTAAATCATTTTGTGCCAGATTTAAATCAGTTGCTTGGTTTGATGCTCACATATGAGCAAGACCTGAAAGGAGATGTAGATAAAGGACAAAGTTCAGCGATGTACATGAAGAATAAGAAGAAAGACAAAGGTAAGTCAAAAGACGAAGAAGAGTCGAGCTCTCAATCCTATTACGCAAGAGGTAAAGGCACTGGCAGAGGAAGAGCAAGAGGTTTTGGATGAGGAAGAAGCAGTCAGAACAATAACAAGAAGGCTTGCTGGATTTGTGGATTAAGTAACCATCTGGCTCATGACTGTTGGCACAATCAACAAGGATCAAATCAAAATCAAAACAGCAATAGCAGAGGTAGAAGCGGAAGATATCAGAGTAATTTTCAAAGAGGAAGACAAAATCAAAGAGGCGGTTATGGTAGAGGTGGAGCGAGAAGTTGGGGACAGAATCAATCCTACAACACCACCTACAACAACTACGCAAATGACACGCAGAATGAAAGTCATACATCGTTGATGATGAACTCTATCAGCACATCAGAAAATGAAGACCTAAAGGTATTTTACATTGATTCTGGATGCTCTAATCATTTGTCAGGAAATATAGAACTGATGTCAGAACTAGAAAAAGGTAGTTCTAGTCACACTGTTCAAACAGGTGACAATACGAGACATAGCGTACATTCAATTGGAAAAGTGAAATGCAAGAGTGGAGCAGATTTGCTAACAAATGTTTTGTATGTTCCAACAATACCGAAAAATTTGATCAGTGTAGGACAGATAGTTGAGAAAGGTTTCCAGTTCAGATTTACAAACAAAGGAGTATTTGTAGAAGATCCTGAGAATGGATATAATCAGATTGTTTCTGGAAAGAAAGAAGGAAGACTCTTTACCTTAAGAGTACAAGGGAACATCGGCCAAGCGTTGCTCACACATGGTGAGAACGTGATTACAAAACTTGATCTATGGCATAAGAGATTAGGTCATTTCAATGAAAAAGGAATTAAAACTATGATAGCAAACCAGTCAGTACTGGGATTACCGAATGTACAGAACCAACATATGATTCATAAGTGCGAAGCATGTCAGATGGGAAAAGCCCACAGGTTACCTTTCCAGAAGAAAGGATTCAAACATGATGGAGTACTCAAGCTTATTCATACAGATGTATGGGGGCCAACGAAAGAAGGATCAATCAGTGGATCGAGGTACTATGTCTTATTCATTGATGATGCAACAAGGTGGATAACTCTTTATGTTTTGAAAGAGAAATCAGAAGTGTTTGGAGCTTTGAGGCATTTTCATGCATATGCTGAAAGACTTACCGTACGAAAACTTAAAAGACTGAGGTCTGATGGAGGGGGAGAATACTTCTCCCGAGAATTCAATGACTATCTCTGGAACGCAGGTATTAAGAGAGAAATAACCTGCAGATATACACCACAACACAATGGAGTAGCAGAAAGAAGGAACCGAGTTCTAATTGAATTTGCACGAGCTATGCTAAACGAAAAAGATTGTCCAAACTATCTTTGGGCTGAAGCTCTAAACACAGCTACATACTTGGTAAACAGATTACCATGTACGCATTAGAAGGAATGACCCCTTATGAAGCTTGGTGGGGAAAGAAGCCAACACTTGATCATTGCAAAGTGTTTGGATCAGTAGCGTATGCTTATGTACCATCACAACTGAGAAATAAGCTTGAACCGAAAGCAAAGAAATATGTGTTCGTCGGATACAATGAAAAACAGATGGGTTATAGGTTATGGAGTCCTCTAACGAAACAGTTTATTGTTTCCAGAGATGTTACTTTTGATGAACAGAAAAGTTGGTATGCAGATCAAAGCCATACGACTGAAGAAATTGAAGAAGAGGTAAGAAGGAAAGAAAAAGGAAAATCAATTGTGCAGGTGAACAGAGATGAAGATCATATGCAGGCAAGTACGTCCAGGATCGGATCAGGTATGAGAAATGAAGATGAAGAAGTGTATTCAGACACTTATGAAGAACCAAGAAGGTCAAGCAGGGCTAGAAGACAACCAGAAAGGTATTCATATGATACATCATACATAACTCAAAAAGATTATGCATATATGGTCAAAGATGATGAAGAACCACAGAGCTATGATGAAGCTAAAGGCAAGAAGCAATGGAAGAAGAAATCAGTGCACTAGAGGAGAACAAGACATGGGAACTTGTTCCGAAACCAAATGGTAAGAAAGTAATTGGAAATAAATTGGTTTTCAAAGTAAAGAAATTTGCAGATGGAAGGATAGCTAGATACAAAGCAAGGCTGGTGGTCAAAGGCTATGCCCAGACGCATGGCATAGATTATGATGAGACGTTTAGTCCGGTGGCAAGGATGTCAACCATAAGGACAGTAATTGCTGTAGCAGCATTGAAAGGATGGAAGCTAAGTCAGCTAGATATAAAGAAAGCATTTTTGAATGGATACATTTCTGATGAAGTGTACATGGAACAACCTGAAGGGTTCGAAAGTTCCAGATACCCAAACTTTGTTTGCAGATTAAGGAAAGCACTTTATGGACTAAAGCAAGCCCCAAGAGCTTGGAATTACAGACTTGTGAAATATCTGAATGAACTTAGATATCAAAGTTTGAAGGCAGACGCAAGTCTACTCATAAAGAGAACAGAAGAAGGTATGATCTACGTTTGTATTTATGTAGACGACTTAATAATCACAGGAACCTCAGATGAGGGGATTACAGAAGTAAAGAAACTACTCGAAAGAGAGTTCAAGATCAGTGACCTAGGGAAATTATCATATTTCTTAGGAATGGAAATCGCATACACAGATCATGGTGTATATGTTTCACAAGAAAGGTATCTCCTAAACTTACTAAAGAAGTTTAATATGGAGAATTGCAGAGAAGCTTCAACACCGCTTGAAGTAAATCATAAACTCAGCAGATACAGTGGTGCAGAGTTTAAAGATATGAAGAGATATCAGTCATTAGTAGGAAGTTTAATTTATGCTACGCTAACGAGACTAGATCTTAGTTATGCAGTGGGAGTTCTCTCACAATTCATGGATTGTCCGACAGATCAACATTGGGTTGTAGGACAAAGAGTTCTTAGATACGTCAAAAGAACTATAAAAGAATGATTATATTATCCTTTTACGTTAGATATAAAGCTGAAAGCATACAATGACTCAGACTGGGCTGGAAGTCAAGATGACAGAAGATCAACGCACGGGTATATGATATACCTAGGAGATAAGCTGGTAAGCTGGTGTTCAAAGAAGCAACACACAGTAGTGTTATCGTCAACAGAAGCCGAATACAAAGGACTCGTAGAAGCAGCTAAAGAAATAATATGGATGCAGACCTTGTTCAAAAGCATGGGTATTGATCAAGGTGTACCTATCATACATGGAGATAATATGAGCTCGTTGTATCTTGCAGCAAACCCAATATTTCATGCAAGAACAAAGCACATAGAGATTCAATATCATTTCCTGAGGGAAAAGGTAATGGAGAAAGATATAGAAATAGTATACACTCTGACAAAAGATCAGATTGCAGAGATTTTGACAAAGAGCTTGGATGGAACGAAGACAAACGGATTGCTTAAGCAAAAGGAAATTCACCTTTTATGGCAAGAACAAGATAGGAAACTTACCAACAAACTACATTAAAAGACCCAAGGATTTCAATAAGGAAACCAACTATCTAGAAAGGACTTCAAATTTATTGACAAAAATTGGAACAATGTTCTAAGCACCTAATATGGTAACTACTGTTGTAATGCCCAATGTGGCATTCAAAATTATAACTTGTTTCCCTATGCTACGAAGAAGGGGAGGAATTGTAACCACCTATTCCTTGTCAGAAAACTACCTTCTATCATCCTTCAGAGTACCCTTTTTTAGAAACCCTTTTGTTAGTAGCCATGTGTAAAATGCATTGACCTTCTTAATGTCATAGGCATCAAAGCACTATATATATATACATGTAATTCAATGAATGGAAGTGGCACACTCTATTTCATATCCACACATAAATTTATCTCTCTTCTTCTCTCCTTGCACGTGTCTTGCCATTGCTCTCATTTTTTCGTTTATAAAATAATTTTGAAAAAAATGAAATTGAATAGAGAGCATCAAGCTCTACAAGCATGATTGGTTTTCTATGTATAAGTTAATGAGATGGTCAACTAGTTCCTAGGGGGTCCACCTACTTCTAACTATACTTTGGAGCTCAATAAACTCCAAAATTGGTATCAAAGCAAGGAATTGAAGCTTGGAGAAGGTTTTAATACCTTGACAAAGAATTTGAAGCTATCGGAGGAGAGGTTCACCATCAACACTACACGAAGGCAGAAGGAGATAGCAAGGAAGCATCTCAAGCAACATCCAAGCAAAGAAAGGTGCATAATCTTCATTAGAAAGGTAAATCACATACTTCTTCTTATCGCATAATTCTTCTTATCGCATACTTCTTCTTATCACACACATCCAAGGAGGAAGTTTAGCATTTACACAATGGGCAATCAACATGCATAAATAGAGAAGCTTGATAAGAACAACTATAAAGCATGGTGATTTAGAATCATAGCATACTTGCAACGTAGAGGCTTGTATGGTTTGATTGATCGCATATATATCAAACCCATATTATCAAAGGATCCAAATCAGCAACATTTGAGGGAATTTAGACTTTGGAATGAAAGAGAAAAAAGAATTATATTCATTTTATCACAAAAGATTCAAGATTCAATGGTAGGACACATACAAGAACTAGACACAAGTAGGGATGTTTGTCTTGCATTGGAAAGGTTGTATGCTATAGGTACAAGAGCAAGGAAGATTAAACTCAAAAATGAGTTGAACAACATAAAGAAAGATACAAGGACATCGGTCAATGATTACTTATTGAAGGTTAAAGAGATAGCAGATCAGCTAGGATCAATTCAACCTTGTGTGGAGGACAATGACTTGGTTGCACATACTCTCAATGGACTCAAGGATGATGAGAGATGCAAACCATTCATTATTTGTGTTTATGTCAGAGAAGAATTACCAGATTTTGATCATCTTGTTGCCCTCATGGTCACAGTGAGGACTTTGTTAGCTTTCATTGCAAATAAAATATAGAATATATATCAGTTAGACATAAAGAATGCCTTTTTAAATGGTTACTTAAGTGAAAAAGTGTATATATCACAACCAGATGGTGTGGATACAAAATGTCCTAATCATGTATGCAGGTTAAAGAAGGCATTGTATGGTCTTAAAGAAGCACCAAGGGCATGGAATGCAAGGTTGGTAAAGTATCTTATGCTCCAAGGATACAATACAAGTCATGTTCATCCTTCACTTTATGTAAAACATGTAGATGACATGCGTGTATATCTATGCATTTATGTGGATAGCTTCTTGATTACAGGGAATGATGCAAAAGTGATTGGAGAGATCGAACATAATTTGGGAAATGAATTTAAAATTTCATATCTTGGTTTGCTTAAATACTTTCTTGGGATTCAGATTGTGTATGGTGATGAAGATATGTGGTTGATATAGAGAAAGTACATATGTGATGTGCTCAAAAGGTTTGGTATGCAGGAATGTAAGTTTGTTTCTACTCCAATGGAATGTAGGTAAACTCGAGTGCAAAAGAAGGTGATGAGTTTCATGATATGAATGCTTATAGATCCATGGTAGGAACTTTGATTTATGCACACTACTAGAACTAGGGGGTTGTAGCGATGGCCTCCAATGAAAAAAAAAACGGATCTTGTCGCTTATGCGATGCTAGCATCGCATAAGCGATGAGACTTTTTTTATAAAAAAACATGATTCGTCGCATACGTGATGCATAGTGTCGCTTATGCGATGCTAGAAATGTGTGTTGAAAGGAGTGTTGCTAGCCGGTGATGCTTTTATCAACATTGAAAAATTGCCTGCGATGTTGGAGCATTGCATACTCGACGTCTTGATATTTCAGAGCATCGCATAAGCAACGCTCTGGAATGTTAAAAAAAAAATCAATTTCTCTCGGCACATTTGTGCCGGGATTAGGATGAGAGAGAGAGAGAGATCGACCCTACCGGTTTTAACACACACCTCAAAGGAAGCAAGGTATGCATACACACACATACATACACAGATTTACACACACATGTACACATGCATACACACGCACATATACGCACATAGACACACACACATACACATAGACACACAAACACATAGACACACACACACACATACATATTAGACACATACTGTAATAAAGTAAGTCTATGATCCAAGGGTATGGCCGGTTCAGACAGATCTGAAATCGGACACCATTTGGTCATCCGTGTGTATGACCAAAGATCTCGAGTTTAGACTTACTAGGAGGTCTTGTGCTCTTGTGAACAAGTGAACCACTTAGCTTAGTGGTTAAGTCTCAAGGATGTGAAGGACGAGGTCTTGGGTTCAATCCCCATGAGGTACATGGGAAGAGTATTTTGCCCAAAGAGCTCTAGAGCCTTCTAGAAGCATCCACTGGACACTTGGCGCACATGTAGTTACATGGCTGACACTTGGCTGGTTAGTATCCACCTGCCCAAGAAGGTAGTCCCCTGGAGAGAGCTATATATAGAGGCATTTGGTTGGGAGGAGAGTCATCTCTCTAGTAGGTGGTGGTCGTAATCCTTGTATTGTTGCATTGGTATCAGAGCCTTAGGTTGAGATCTATGGAGACTTTTATCTTCATCACTTTATTTGTACGCTCTTGCTGAGATGCGTGGAAATTCCATTGCTGTAGCACTTATTCATCTCTCACGAAGTACTCCTCGCCGTACGCAGTCATTGCTATTGGTTTGATTAGCCAAAATGAATAACCTCCGCTGCGAGTACAGAGGGGAATCGAACTCGCGCCCCTCTGTTGAGAGGGCGCTGCCTTATCCACGGAGAGAAGCGCCGTTCGTGCTCTTCTTCATGAAGCAGATCCTTATACAATCATCGGTTCGCTGAGGGAGGTTTCATCGAAGAAGATTCAAAAAGGTGTGTTCGCTGGTGCAGGGATCGGGTTTCGAACCCCTGCCCCCCCAACTGAAGGACGCCCGCCTATCCATACTGCCGACGGCGGTTCACGCTCCATATGCCTGCAGAGAAACATTTTCTCTTGTAATCGAGCGCTGCAGAAGATCTCAAAAAGGTTTATCACCTCTGCCATAAGTCCCACGGGACTCGAACCCCCGACCTCTTGGGTCCGAGACCTCTACGATAACCGGAAGGACGAGCTCTGTTCGTGGCGGGATGTCCCTGCAGAGATCTCTAATTTCATTCAGACGTTGCAGAAGGTCGCGGTTAGGAGATAAAAAAGAATATCTACTACTACTGAACAGCGCCGTCCGGGATTCGAACTCGGGTGGCTATTCTGAGATCTTCTTGAAGTAGCGAAGCCGCTCAATGCTTCTTTTTGTTTCCTCTTGGCAGGATACAGTCTTAGTCTGTAATCTATGCTGAAGATTGGAGCACAACTGTTGCAACCCGAAGCACAATTCCTGTAGGTCACTCTACTCGGTGACTCTCGCGGTCAAGCTCGCTGCGCTATCCAGGAGATCTCAGAGCCACTGACAGTAGACAGTCTTGAGAAGTTCAATAAGACTCGAACCCATGTGGGTATCGAGGCAAAGATCTCACTCCATCCATTCTTGGAGAAGATCGGAAGTAGAGCTGTGGAGTGAAGATCCAGAGGCCTTTTGGTGATCGAAGTCAAACTAATTTTGAATTCGGACCAAAGTCTTGAGAGAAAAGCTCTTCCAAAGGATCAAGGGAAGGACGTAGCTCTATGTGGAGCTAAGTATTTTCCAGTTTCTGCTTGGCCTTAATGCTTGATTTATCTTGTTTTCATTATTCTACACTTAATCATAGATGCACATTGAAATAGCCAAGATTTCAATTGATTAAGTCTAGATTAGAATAATGAATTAATCTATTTCTTATTTCAAGCATTAGTTTGCATTAAGGAAAGACTTGATTTCAAAAGATCCTTGTGCATCAAAGAATGTATTTTGGTAGTTTAATACAGATTTCCTTTCCATTGAGTCAGTTTTCTATTGCACTTCAAGGGTATGTTTTTATATCATAGTGCATTAGGACAAAGGAAAGGATATACATGCATCAGGATTGCATGATATACATTCTTAGTACAAGGAAAAAATCGTGCATCAAGTTCATGCATGATTATTGTATTATTTTTTGAGCATGCAAAGAACATGCATGCATACGCATGTGAACAATGGAATGCTGTTTGCAAGTAGATATGAAAATGTACTCTCTTAGTATTTAGCTTACTTTGTAAAGCTCGCAGTTTGACATTAGGGAAGACCAAGGACTAGTTAGTTGCAAAGACATACTAGTTCTAGTTTGCAACTCAAGTAATTAGTCAATTTCTTCCCAAGTCGATACTCTACTATCAAACATAAATACTTAATGAGAATTAAGTATGTTAGATGTCTTGCTAGGTATAAGTAAGCACTAAGAGAAAGTTAAGTAATAAATTTCCTTGATGACCAAGAAAATTTAATTACTTGCAAACTCTTTTGTGATATATGATGACTCTAAGTCCTGGATGTACTTAGAAAGTCATGCGGATAAGCTTTAGTTGATTAGTTATATATTTTATATAACTTCTCAAGCATCCCAAGGTTGGATGAGAGTATCAACTATATTTCCAAAGTTCCATGAGCACTCTTCTATTTAGAAGATTTCGAAAGATTTAAAGAAGTTTCTTGTGGTTTCAAGATTTATATCTCATGATGAAACCTCGGTAAGTGACTTTTTGAAATAGAGATAGTCAATCCTTCTATTTCATGTGAGATCATTCTCCTACTATGTTCAAGATGAATTTAGTTTTGGGAAGGAAGATGTTCCAAGTAGAGGATCTTAAATGATTCATGAACTCTTCCCAAAAATACACATAAATTCATATTATATGATAGGTCCAAGGAATGATGCAGGCGAAACCTCTTTAGGATATAAATGTTTTGCCAAGATATAAAGGTACCAAGCTTTTATAAATTTTTATTTGATTTCATCTCAAGGAGTGATGAAAATCAAAGGTTAAACCTCAACATCAATTGATCCTTGATATCAATAAAAGGATGTTAGGTTCTATAATTGCATCTCTAGTAAATGATGCAACTAGCTAAGCAGTCTTTAAGAAATAATATAAGTTCCTAAAGACTTGAAGCAAGTGTGAACTTTTTATTTAGGAGTAGAAAGTTCCAAGAAATGGATCTTGAATCCATGAACTTCTCCTAAACAAGTTATAAAGTTCAAAGTTGTGTTCACAGTAACATTACTATTGGATCAATCATCAATAGATGCTTGGACTTTAAACATAATTTTGATTGGTGAGATATGTTTAAAGGACTCTAGTAACATCTGAAGATTGACCAATAATAATGAGTTTTGTATCAAACTCAAGAATAGAAGTCGATATCACATAAATGAAAGTTTAACTTAAACTTTCAAACTGGCAAAGGTGATATTTCGTCTCTAGTTTGATACTCAGGAAATGAATACAATTGAATCAGTAATTTTTTTGGATATTATTTGAAAGAAGTTCTTTCAAATGTTCTTTTTACAAACGATTCCAAGATGAATCATTAGACTGGAAAGCAAAAAAATTCCAAGATGAATCATTTGCTTCAAATTAAAGCCTAGTATTACTTGATAGGAATCAAAAAATTCTTGAAAGAAAAATCTCCCCAGACGTGAGACTAGCATCTTTCAAGAAAAGTTATATAGTAAGTAGTTCCCAGTAAATCCCTAACCACCAGTTTTGGTATTTAAGTCCAAATAAGTGATATAACCTAACGGTATATCAAAGATTCTTAGCTTTGGAATCTGAAAAGCATTAGAAAATGCTTGGACTTAAGTTGAGGGAAAGATCTCTAAAAATCCTGCAGGTAAGCAAAGAAGCTTAAAGATAGTTAAAGAGATCTTAAAGATAAAGACTATAAGTCTTTACTTTTATCGCAAGATCAACCAGACTTGATCAATCTTGGCCATGATTGTCCAAGTAATGTGCGATTAGAACTACTTTGTAGATTGCCCAAGTATTGGCAATAAAATTCCTTTTTGGAATTATTCACTCAAGTTCCATCTATTCATGGAAAACTGTGAAAAAGAGTAAGTTGTTCCAAGTCTGAACAGAGTAAAGAAATTCCAAGAATGTAGTCTGCAACCGTAAAGACGGTACTTAAGTCTGTGGAAGGTAAAACATAAGTATTTGCCTATCCTTAAAGGGATTTTGGTACAAATCCAGAAAGCATGAGCGGATGCTTAGACTAAGGCAGTAGAGAGATTCCTGTAAAAAAGCCCCGGCCGGGATAGGTACCTAAAAAGCACCAGTATAGAAAGGAATCTAAAGACAAGAAGTCATAAACTCTTGTCGCTACAAAATTGGTCAAGAATAACCAATTGAACTTGAATTTGAGAAATTCAAGTACTTGGAATTTTGATTGGTTTTCATTTGAAAGCCCCAGTAAAGAAGAATTGATATTCTGTCATGAGGTTTTCAAGTTTCCAAGGCAAAGCACATGATTGTGAGACGATCATGTGAAGGAATCAAAACCTAGGAAAATCTAGTTAGAGGTAATGCCTGAAACTTCCAATTCTTGTAAAAGAATTGAAGAAATAAGGTACTCTATCAAGAGATGTTTAGACTTTAGGATAAGAATCACCCACACATTAATGTGAATATAAAATAGGGTGGTATGGGACACCAGATTTTATACTCAGATTGATGTAGGAAAGATGGAATGGGACATCGGACCGTGGGATGATGATATCTTTTAGTCCTAGTTTGGATTTTGAAGTTAGGTTTCATCTTCTAGGGAATTAAGACTTCAAGGAAAAGTTTAATTCGTAAAGGATGAAAGTAGTATCTTACGATACTTCAAGGTAACTTCAAGATTCAGGAAACTGAAGATATGAAGTAAGTAACTTCCAAGATCTTCATAGAACACTTCAAGTTTAAGTGTTATTGATTAGAAATATTTGATAAATTTCTGCAAGAAGTTGGACTTTGATTTTGAGTTGATCTTTTCAATTAAAGATTTAATTGACTAAGTTAAAGCATCAAGTTCCTAGTGTAACTTGATAAAATTCACTCTTTTAGACTCAAAGAAATGCACAAGAATTGCATTCACGGAGTCAAAAAGATTGAATGTGACCTGAACTTAGTCTCAAGTGAAGCATTATTTGAATACAAAACTCATCAGCAGAACCTCAGTGGGTCGACACACTGATGTTGGTTACCACACTAGTATCTTGTGGTTAGATGATGTTTTTGATTTGCTTTGAATCTTTTGGAGAAACCAGCTTATTTCTCTTAAAGATAAAGTCAATGCTTCAATATCTTGTTGAAATTGACCAGTGAAAAGTTAAAGTCCTGAGTCAACTAGACTTTGACTCATAGCAAGTTTATGTATATTCGAAGTTTGAATTGGTTGTACAGAGTCTTAGTTATTTCTTTCCGCTTTCCAAATCTTTTGAAATTGACTCAGATATGGTATCTGATTCCTTTTGCAAAAGACCAGGGTTAGCCGGTTAGAATAAAATAACTAACTTGAACATCCTAGATAGATGTTATGTACAAGAACCTTTTCAATCTTCAAAAGATGATAAGTCTAAGTGGACTTATTCATTTGAGTTTGCTTCAAGTTATAGCATAAATGATTTCTTGGAGTCCAGTATACTCTAGAATAGGGAAGTTAGGAATTGCTCATCAAATTGACAATTCCCAAGAACTTTCAGTTAAAAGTCTTTGAAAAAAGTCCTAAGTTGGACAATTTTCATTTTGAATTTGAATTGGTGAAGTTAGTATGGTTGATTCCACCGAAATGGTAAACTTTCTCCTACAGTTTACAAAGGATTTTTGAACTCATAAGGACAAAGTAGTCCTCTAGTCGAGTGAAAAAATCAAGTAACTGTTAGATAAAAGTAAACCATCATACAGACATCTAAAGTTAGATGTATGGGACAACCAAACTTCAAGTTCTCCAAAACAAATTCAAGTGAATCAAGAATTCTCAAAGTCTTGCGAGGGATAAGAATCCCACCTTCATTACTAAGCCCATGCACCAGTTATGCCTAGAAATGGACTAGTAATTTGAATCCACCTAATTCACATGTTTGTGCCTAGATCGCACATCGAGAAACTGTGAATTAGCCAGGGATATATGTTTAAATCCACCTTTATTATTCATTCACTATTTTGTACTTTGACTAGTTTATCAAAGTGCAAAGCAAGATAGTGTTTAGAAACATTTAGGCAAGGATGCCACCACAGAGATGAGACATGTTCTTCCAGTTCTAGAACATGACCATGTTCTTCCAGTTTTAGAACATGAGGCTCGGGGGTTGCCTACAGTATGTATATAGCTCTATTTTCGAGGACGAAAATATTTTCCAAGGGGGGAAGAATGTAATAAAGTAAGTCTATGATCCAAGGGTCTGGCCGGTTCAGACAGATCTGAAATCGGACACCATTTGGTCATCCGTGTGTATGACCAAAGATCTCGAGTTTAGACTTACTAGGAGGTCTTGTGCTCTTGTGAACAAGTGAACCACTTAGCTTAGTGGTTAAGTCTCAAGGATGTGAAGGACGAGGTCTTGGGTTCAATCCCCATGAGGTACATGGGAAGAGTATTTTGCCCAAAGAGCTCTAGAGCCTTCTAGAAGCATCCACTGGACACTTGGCGCACATGTAGTTACATGGCTGACACTTGGCTGGTTAGTATCCACCTGCCCAAGAAGGTAGTCCCCTGGAGAGAGCTATATATAGAGGCATTTGGTTGGGAGGAGAGTCATCTCTCTAGTAGGTGGTGGTCGTAATCCTTGTATTGTTGCACATACACACTTACACACACACACAAACATACATCCACACACATTTGCACACACACATACACGTGCATACACACATATATATACACATACACATGTATATGCACAGAGACACATATAGATACACACACACATATACACACTAATTTACACACACACACATACACATGCATACACACACATATATACACACATAGACACACGCATACACACATAGAAACCACACACATACACATACACACACATATATACACACACACACATAGACACATACACACTTACACATACACACATTCACACACATTTACACACACACACATACACATGCATACAGACACATATATATAGATACAGACATACACACATAGACACACACACATACACACACACATAGAGACACATACACACACATATATGCATACACACACACATAGAGAGACATACACACACACATACACATACATGCATACATAATGTATATGCATATGCATACATACATACTTACATGTATACACACACATGCATATATATGCATACATAATGCACATGCATATGCATACATACATGCTTACATGCATACACACACATACACAAAGATACACACACACACACATAGACACACACACACATATATGCATACACGCACACATAGAAGGACATACACACACATACACATACATGCATACATATGCATACATAATGCATATGCATACATGCATACACACACACACATATGCATACATAATGCACATGCATATGCATATATACATGCATACACATACACACACACACACATAGAACATTCACAGACATAGACACTTACATACACATACATACACATATACACACAGATTTACACACACATGCATACACACACATACACACACACATATACACACACATACACACACACATAATGCATATGCATATGCATACATACATACTTACATGGATACACACACATACACACACATATGCATACATAATGCACATGCATATGCATACATACATGCATACACATACACACATAGACACATACACACAAACACATACACACACATAGACACATACACACTTACACACACTCACACCATTGTGACAGTGACACACCATTGCGATTGTGTCTGATCATCATGACTGTCAAGCAAAATGCCAAAATTATGATTTTCAAATTTTTTCAAATTTTTGGGGTATTTTTGGTCATTAATTCTGAACTCTTGGGTGCATGGCATAGAGGTATAGCATCATTAGATCCAGTATCATGTATCATATGTTCTGAAGTACTCCCAGAGAGATCTTGTTTCCCTATTTTAACCCCCAGAACCTTGAATTAGCATAACTTTCTCATATGAAATCCGTTTGTGGTGATTTTGGGTTCATTGGAAAGCTCGTTTGGAGTACTACAAAAAATCCACTTGCTATGGTGAAACTAATACATGGATTATTAGATATATTATTTTGAAGTTGACCCTTAGGGGGATTAGGAAACTAAAAGGGTTCCAAAGGATTTTGAGCAATACAAAGGGAAATCATGAACTAGAAGACAAAGCTTATGAACCTGAGATCTGGTAGACATTTAGGCAAGGATAGGCAAAGCATTAGATCATCTGAGGTTAGTGTCAACCATATAGCTAGGTCTTGGGCGCAATAACTAAGTGGTCATCCCTACACAATAAGTTCATAAACAAGTGACTCAGAAATGTCTTTTTGCATGGAAAGACCCACACGTACCTCAGGAACTACTTATCTACAAACACCAGAAGGTCCCTATATTTGGACCAACCAATTAGGTGCTCGCATCTATGAGGATGGCCTGAGGCAATTAGTAGTCTAACTCAGAAATCCCGATCAACCCTTTCGACTTGAACACCCAGTGGTCAAGTTTGAAGAGAGTTCATACATTGATAAGGAAGGAACCATGTATGTGGTCACCAGCTTACCCGATAGGACAGATGAGTATGAAATATCATACCCGAGAACAAAATAGGAGACCTAGAGTAAGCGGACCTAGGACGGGAACCCAAGACCCCTAGAGGAAAATCTGTCTTGACGAGAGTAATCACTCCAAAGTGGATTCCTTAAGACAACAAAAACATAGATATATATCTGAATAGAGAAACACAAGAATCCTTTTGGAGATTCAAGCCAAATAAACCTAACCCAGTAACCACCATCTATGAATTCAAAGACCTTGGGACACCAGACAAAGTTGTGTACCTAGATAACACATCTGAGAAAATGTTCTTGGTAATAGAGCATGATAGGCATGCCTACACGTGCCAAGGAGAATCGGTTTTCCCTCCATCAAGATCTAATATCTCCCATGGCCTCCAAGGAGTAGGATCATCCCAGGCTCATGAGAACCAGAGGGAAAGAGCTAGAGAGAGACCTGAGGTAAGCTTTGCACATAATGTGGGTATAGACAGATCAAGATTTGAAGGTGAAAGACATGAAAGAGAGAGACATCAAGCACATAGATTAGACCCTTTCAAGTGGTTAAGGCAATGAAGAACTACTTTGATGGGTCAGGAGATCCTTACGATCATGTGGCCGAGTTCAAACAAGTGCTAAGAGTTGAATAGGTCGAGGACTTGTTCACCCAGTTCAAGGCATTTGATTTGACCCTCAAGGGTACTGTCTTAGCTTGGTTTCACCCTCTAAACAGTCACAACTACCAAAACATAGGTCAACTACTAGAAGAATTCATTGTAGAATTCTCCAAGAGTAGCATTAGACATAACACATCATCCTTGATCCACAACTTCAAGCAGACACCCCAAGAAACAGTTCGATTTGCAGGAAGACGGTTTAGAGAGTACTTGGAAATATGTCCTATCCCAAAGTTACCCACACCAACAAAACAAGTGGCCTTGTTTTTAGATGGCTTACTAAGCACCAAGTTAAGATCATGTGTACTTGAAAGAGTCTAGATCCATAGATGAGTGTGTGCGGATGTGCATAAATATACAAGACAACTTAGGTGAGGAGTTATAATTGTCCAAACTCTATAAAGATTCTGATAGCTCTACTGGTCATACCTCCAGAACCCCCATGGAAATAGATGAGATAGCTGAGCAGGTTGCCAAGAAGCTAGGAGTTCAAAATAGAAAAACACCAAGGGTCACCTCAGTGAACCGATGTTATACTTGTGAAGGGGACCACATGCCTAACGTATGCCCAATGCAAAAACAAAACATGAGAGAAAGGAATGCTCCATATTGCACTATTGAAAGAAAATACACAAACCACGTGGCTCAAGATTGTCCCTACAATAGGTATGCTGTTAAACAAACTTATCAACAACCTTACCAACAGGGTAGCTAACAGAACCAATACCAACAGCCATATTATAGACGACAACAGCAATATCAAGCTCAGTACCAACAGCAATAGCAGGCACCATATAGGCCACAACCGATCCTAGGAAACCAATCGCCAGCTCCTACAAACGTGATTCCAATTAAGTATGCAGTGGCAGAGGAGAACTCGAATAGAGCATAGGTACCAATGACCCCCTTTAGTCTCAGAAAATGACCATCATGCTTAGAATTCTGACTAATCCTATGAAGATAGTCCACAAGATTATTACACAGCCACTAGAGCATACTAAGGCTCATTCCTATCCATACAAGCCACCACTTATGGAACAAAATTGGGAGCCATAATACTCCAATGTCATGTATACGAATCCTAACCCCAGGCCCCAATTGAGACAAATGAGACCACAAGCCCCTAGAGGACCATGTTTTAGATGTCAGGATGACCATCTCATTCGTGAATGCCCCCATCCACCAACTCCAGGACAAGGATAAACCATCACAATACAAGCCTTTTGTCCTGAGTGTGGCAAAGAACATCTCTCGAGAGATTGTCCAAGGAATCCCTCTAGTGCACATAAGGTTACACCAATTAATGTGGTAGGCTTAGTGGTGGATTCAAGTTCAAGTAGCAATAATGTGGCTCATATACAAGCAATCACTAGAGCACCAACCTTAAAACAAGATAAGCAAGTTGAACAATCAGAGTCAAGTGAATCAAGAGAGCCTAGTAAGAGGAAAACAAGGACATGGAAGGATACCAGAGAGAAAGCCAAATCACAAGTCGAATAGAAAGTTGTCTAAACTAGAAGAAAGCCTTAGCAACACAAAAATCAAAATAGAAGATATTGCCTCGCAGAATCCCTCACATGTCGAAACTCCATCCACATCACCTCATCCCACCCCACCACCCATTGTAAATAGACCACAAGTAGGTTCTGATCTTGTAAATCCAACCCCCAGAAGGCTTGGACATGATGTTCAAGGCCTACCAGGCTCGACTTCAAGAAGGCCCAACAGTTGCAAACTTAGACAAGAGCTACCCTAGAGAAGATTTGGAGATTGAATGGACAAAGATGTGCATAAAAATGGTAGAACTGGCTCACGCTATGCTAGAGACTAGTCAATTATTCAATCAGACAAATTCTATTAAACCGGGTTTGCATTTCCAGGGCTTACTAGAAAGATTAGAGCAGTTGGTAAACAAACCGCATGTTTCTTTACCTCCACAGGCTCAACTAGTTGTTGAAAGAGAAAGCTCACCACCAACAAAATCTTATGTTCCTGATTCCATAGATGATGGGGCACCTATTTCAATTGAACAGTACTCTCAAGAGTTCTTGCGGGAAATATAAGAAGAGAAATGGGCCAAGGAGAAGGGTAATCATCCTCTTATTTTTGAGATTGATGACCTTCATGATCAATTTCCCCAAGACATTCCCTAGATTTATGGAGACCAAGCTAAGCAACATGGAGATGAAAGATTAGATTTTGAATCTAATTCTTTACAAGAGTTGCCACAATTCACAGGCCCATGGGAATCTGAATCTCTTCATATCAGAGCCCCCACAATATTGATAATAAATGAAGACTCAGTGGTTCTAAGAAACACTGAAGTTGTGAAGAACACTAAGGTACAGTGTCATCTCACCTTAGAAGAGCTGCTCAAGATAAAACCTGAGTTATGGAAACATGTGGTGAATCAAGTTCCAAAACTTGGTTCCAATGTGTCAAAAGCAGGTTCTAAGTAAGAAAATACCAGAGATACCTCTAGACAAAATAGGGGACATGAGCGAAGGTGAAGAAGGTGATACTTATCTCCCAATCACCTACCAAGGTTACACAACCAAAGCGATCGTGGATTCAGGTGCAGGTATTGCTATTGCGACCACCTCTTTGTGGAAGCAATTGGGTAAACCCGCATTAAGACCAACTAGAATGAAGCTTCATATGGTTGATGGGCCATGTTGAAAGACCTCTAGGATTGCTAAAAGGGATAACTCTAACCACTTGTGATGTAGAGTTTGAACATACCTTTGCTATATGTGACTTTGGTAAAAATAATGTTTATGAGATGATCCTAGGAAGACCCTTCCTACGACAATTGCAAATAGTGCAAGATTGGGGAACAAACTCCTTGTACTTGCAATACTTAGGGGTCACAAAAAAGGTCAATCTAAAAGATTATACCTTCAAAGATGTACCACCCCTACAATGGAATCCTATCCACAAAGTCAAGGTTGTCAAAAGAAAAAGAAAAGAAAATCATTGAAGCAAGAAGAGGAGGAATCATTGTTTGAAGTACCAGAGAATTTGAAGAAATATGAAGTTGAAGATCAAAAAATTTTGGTACGAATGCCTAAGAGATAGGCCATCATAGGAGAAGCATATGATAATAAAGAAAAGACCAAAAAAATTGTTGTAACCATTGAAGAGAATGAAGAGCGATGTACGTACATATGAGGAGACCTAAGTGCAGAAGAAGAAACAAAGCTTGTAGCTCTACTAAGGGTATACAAGGATGTGTTTGCATGGCACTATAGAGACTTGAAGGGAGTAGATCTGAAGATATGCTCTCATAAGATCCCCATGATAGTTGATGCCAAGCCCACCAAACAGAAGCCCTACACATATAATGACACTTATGTAGCTAAAATAAAAGAAGAAATTGATAGGCTGATTGAAGTTGGATTTATCTATGAGATTGAGCATAGTGAATGGGTGTCCCCCGTTGTGGTGGTGCCCAAGAAGAATGGAAATTTGCGAGTGTGTATTAACCTTAAAAAAGTTAATGCAGCTACAATTAGAGATAACTATCTGCTTCCAATCACCTCCAATTTTTACACCATACTTCTTCCAATGCATTTTCCAAGTAAGCATGCATAGGGCCACATTACAAGGTCGTGCATAAGGCACATACTTTCTTCAAACCATGCACTAACACACTTACCCATCATTCACTATGGGTTATGAGTACTTGGCATGACCACTATGAACATCATCTTTGGAAGATCTAGATAATATTATCACGGGGACAACATCAATACCTAGGAAGCAATTCAAAGCCAGCAGTTGCTCCAACTCAATGTTGACAACCTCTTTTTGAGAAACTCGTAATTTTTGGCAGCTCACAATGACCCATTCTCATTGGAATACGAGGAGGAAGCACATACAAAGGAATGGACACTACCTCTCAAAGCACTACATGGAACAACCCTTACAACAAGGGTCTGTCAAGGACGACAGACTTGAGAGGGGTGGGAGTGTTGGAACTCAAGGTCAGGCACAAGCATGGAAGCGCATCAAAGAGGTGGACACGAGAAGATGAGCATATAGGGAGCTCCAAGAAGTACATGTCAAATTTTCAGAAGAAATCCCTATAAGAATAGTGATTTTCATCACTAAAAACCATCGTAAATATCATTTCACATTTTTGTAACTCCATTTTGTTCAAGCCAAGGAGTCCTTGAGCTTGAGGAGTATTAGAAGTATTGACCTACCAATTTTCATAATTTTTAGCATCCATTTGAGCCCTCAAATAAGCCCTGGAACCTAATTTTTAACTACGTCAGGCACTAAGTCTGGACAGGGCCAAAACTAGTCAAAAAACTATAAAAAGAGCTAGAGAGCTCATTTTTGAGGTTATCTTGTTGTAGATTTGAGCTTGGTAAGAGAGTTCATTTGTAATAAAAGACCTTCCTTTGTTCCACTCTTTGCTCTTGCCTTGTGTGTGTGTGTGTATGTGTGTGCATGCTTGTGTGCTTTCACTCACGCACTTGTGCCTTCACTTGCTCACTGTCTTCATACCAGTCCTCACGTCTCTGCAGATTGACAAGTAAAGGAGGTGGTTCTTATGCTTGAGCTACATATATGCATATGCATACATACATACTTACATGCATACACACACATACACACACATGCATACATATGCATAGATACATGCATACACATACACACATAGACACATACACACACATAGACACATACACACATATACACATACACACACATATACACAGATTTACACACACACATGCATACACACAGTCATACACACATAGACACAAACACACTTACACACATAGACACACACATATACACGCAAATTTACACACACACATACACATGCATACACTGACATACACACATAGATGCACACACACTTACACACACACATACACACACGTACACATACACTTACACACATAGACACACACACACATACACACATAGACATATACACACTTACACACACACAGATTCACACACACACACACATATAAACACACACATAGACACATACACACATCCACACACACATACACACATACACATAGACACACACACACTTACACACATATACAGACACACTTACACATGCATACACACACATACACACATAGACACACACACACTTACACACATAGACACACACACACATACACACTTACACACACACACATATATAAACACACACATACACACATAGACACTTACACACACACATACACACATAGACACTTACACACACACATACACACATAGACACTTACACACACACACACATCCACACACATTTACACA
This sequence comes from Ceratopteris richardii, assembly GCA_020310875.1. Taxonomy (NCBI): domain Eukaryota; kingdom Viridiplantae; phylum Streptophyta; class Polypodiopsida; order Polypodiales; family Pteridaceae; genus Ceratopteris; species Ceratopteris richardii. The sequence continues at coordinate 127,028,424 of CM035411.1, forward strand.
CACACATTTACACACACGCATACACATGCATATAGACACATATATACAGATACACACGTATATACACACATGTACACACACACATAGACAAATGCTTACACACACGCATATCCACACACATTTACACACATAGATACACATGCAGATAGACACATATATACAGATACACACGTATATACATAAATACACACACACATACACACACATGGACACATACACACACATATATGCATAGATACACACATAGAGACATACACACACATATATGCATACACACACATAGAGACACATACACACACATACACATACATGCATACATATGCATACATAATGCATATGCATATGCATACATACATATTTACATGCATACACACACATGCATACATTTGCATACATAATGCACATGCATATGCATATATACATGCATACACACACTCACATATACACCTACATACATACATATGTACACGTACATATATTGATTTCTAACCCATTTTGTTTTATATGTACAGGTATTATGGATCCTAGTAGAGAGAGAAAGGCGAAACTCACTCTCATAAAAAGTCTTATGAGAACAAGAGTTTCGCCTGATACTTTAGGGATCATCATGCATGAGTACTTAGAGATGGCTGATGATGAGCTGGATTATACGATCCATATGCTTACCCAGTGATCAGAGGAGGGCTCTTCTACGACTCCACATGCACGAAGACAGCTATTTGCTCATAAGTATGTTTTTTTTCACAAATTCTTTTGAATGATATTATAACACATATTTTTATTTATATTTATCTATCTACTTTCAGGACACCTATGTTGGGGATGTAAGGGTCATGTGACCTTACTCCCATATTCATATATATACATCATATATAGAGCATTGCCTCAAGAGAGATCATTATGTGGGTTTCGAGGCTCCCACGCATGTCCGTGCGTCTCTCCTCTCTTCTCTCTCGTTCCATCTCCTCCTTCCTCCTCTTGTTCTGCACACCAAAGCCCTTCATTGGTATCAGAGCATGCTGAAGGCTGGTGTGCAAGAAGCTTCAATGGAAGCTTAGGTCAGAAGGAGTAGAAGTGAAGGTCGGCATCTCTCAACAGCAGTTCAGTATTTCGGTCATAACTTGAGCTACCAAGCTCGGATTGATGCGTTTTAAAGGTTTGTCCATAGCTAACAGAGACAACTACAACTTCACAGAAGAATGCAGAACTTGATTTGGACTTTTAGAGTGCCGAAAATTCGAAAAACGCAGACTGCTATAGAAGGCGAATCTACATTCACTATGATAGAAGGTCAGTTTTTTGGTCATAACGTGAGTTACACAGCTTGGAATATGATGATTTAACTTGCTATGCGTAGTCTGGAGTAGCCTCTACAACTTTGTAGAAGAACTCAGATTCATATTCTTAGTGCAAGGTCGTCGAAATATCAAAACACAGAGCATCAATGTTGTAAGTGAAGGTGAAATTGACAGAAGGCGCTTGTTTTGTGCATATCTTGAGCTACTCACCTCCGATTGAGGTGTTCTTTATCTCGTTACATAGTCAAGAATCAGATCTTGAAGTTTGTTGAAGACCTAAAGTTCAGATTCAGAGGTTATCACCTCTGAAACAGCAAAACACAGAGCAACACATTTTTGTCATAACAACCCTAGTTGCATTTGGAGTTTCATTTTGGCTTAAAACTTTTTTGAGAGAGAATTTTTGGTGTGCAAGCTCTTATTCTTAGAGCTTGAAGGCATTGTACATGTATGATCATTGTGGTAGCTCCTCCATATGAGAGTAGAGCATGATCTTGTCACGTATTTGACATGTAAGATGACATTGTGGTATACTCTTTTTTGAGGTTTATGTCATCATGAGTTCAATCACGGATGTATAGTGGTATTGTGGTCTATATCTTGTTTATGCCACTTGGTTATGGATTTACTTGCCGGTTGCACACAATTCTGTGAGAGTTGATTGTGGATATTGTTTGGTACTTGTATGTTTGTTTTCTTTGCAGGTACAGGATCCAGATTGGAGCCTTAGTTACACATTTGTTTGTCACTTTGATTTGCTATTCTATTAGTAAATGTTCATTGATTTGATGTTGTGGATGGTGATTCCCACATGGTTATTTTGGTTCTAGAGTCCATTTTACAAAGGAGATGCTGTCGAAATTTTGCCAGCTTTTATGCTAGAAGAGAGCTCTAGTGGATCTTGAAGCTTGTGCGATAGCTTTGGATCATTGTTTATCTCCATTCATTTGGACTTGATCACAGGTTATTTGTGATAGGTTGGACCATCTTGCAAGATTCATTCTTGAGTGGGAGGTGCATTACCATTGTATTGGCATGTATTGCCATTAGTTTTTGGCATATGTAGTTGCCATTATCTTTGGTTGGATTAGTGACAGGTGGTGAAAGTTACTCATTGTTTTTTTGCTATTGGTTATCTTGTTTGATTGCTCAGTTTATAGGGGATACTCTGTCAAATTTTTCCCAGGATTATTTCACATCTATTTGTTCACTTTGGAGACTTGGTGAGCAGGCTTATACTCATGGTTTTATATGCATGCTAGATGCATGGTTGCGTGACAGGTAGTCCACATGGTTTCTTCTCCAGTGATACATTTGTAATGTGAGTTATGCATATGGATATGCAGCTGTGATCCTATTGACGATAGAGTATTATTTCTAGTCTATTGTTACATTTCTAGTCTCTTGGATTGCCAACATGATGTCTTCTCGGTTTGATGGCACTGACTTTCCGAGATGGAAAGCTCAGATGTGGCATACATTGGTTCGTGCAGAGTTACATATGTATGTGCATAGAGATGCACAGAGGCCTCGTGACATGCCCGACCATGTATGGATGGATATGGATGCATTGGCCAGCTCCACTATCCGATTACCGCTTGTGGATTCTATATATGAGTCTGTTATGTATGAGGAGACGAGTAGTGCATTATGGCAGAGACTACATGATATGTATGCGAGTCCATTGACTCATGTGAGACATAGATCACATCGACGACTTCGATGTTGGAATTGTGGTCATGAGGGCCATATTCGACGGCGTTGCTTCAGGCGAATGCGACGACGACATCAGAGATATGCACGTGATGCAGGTCAGGTAGTGATTTCAAGAGAGTCTATGCTAGTTGATTATGCCAGTGATGGTGATATCACTTTCTCCCATGGTTCATCTCAGGATTCCTCTTGTTCATTGGATGGCACACATATGGCTTGGTTGCTTGATGCATTAGGCAATTTTCATATTACTCCACATCGTGAGTGGTTTTGTCGATTCTCAGGTGAGAGTCGTGGATGTGTGCACATGTCTGATGGTACGACATATGATATTGAGGGTGCGGGAGATATATGCCTTATGCTACCTAGTGGCGCATCACTTATACTCAGACATGTACACTATGTGCCTTCATTCCCTATGAGCTTGATTTCAGTTAACCAGTTACAGGAGAGCAGATGTTATGCATTCCTTGGTGAGCATCATTTTCAGTTGCAGTTGGGACAGCTTATGCTTGTCAGAGGTGCTAGGATTGGGCACAGATATCCACTGCAGGTACTTCATGTGAGAGACAGTCTCATCTCAGTGGGAGTTCAACTTTATGTGCGATGTGAGACTCGTCATGTCTCATTTTCTCTACCTACACAAAGGTCTATTGACATTCTTGATGCACATGTATGGCAGGATTCAGATGCTCAGATGGATGCATATGTAGAGCATGTTTTGGATGCTCATGATGCTTATGTAGAGCATGGTTTGATTGATCATGTGGATGCTCTTCCGGAGCACACTTTGGATGATCAGTTGGATGCTTTAGAGCATGATGTGGATGCTCATGTAGAGCATTGTGATGATACTCAGTTAGAGGTTGATCATCAGTTTCATCTTGATGTTGATGTTGTGCAATTAGCTCATGTGGAGCATGATGATACACTTGGTGTGATAGAGCAGGATAGCTCTTATGATACACAGTGTATGGCAGAGCATACTAGCTCTCAGGATGCACATCTAGATACATCCTTGGTTGAGAGGATGACTGATTTGGATGTTGATGAGTCAGCGATCATGCAATCATTCTTGGATTCGCTCATGCCAGATGTTGACACAGATATATCAGGACATGTTGATCTTGATGATGGTCCTTTGGATGCCTTGGATAGAGGTATGGCTGACATGCTTAGGTTAGCTAGGATACCACATGTTTCGTCAGCATTCGGGAGTCTGATGTATGAGTTATTATGCTCGAGACCAGATATTGGAGCTGCTATTGGAGCATTTGCACTTGGACTTGTCAGTCGTTCAATGATTGACATAGGCATAGAGAGAGTGGGAGCTTTGTAGGAACTTCATCAGTTCTTGCATCAGTCAGACATGAGCTCGACTCTTATCGATATGAGTCTAGAGCAGTTTGAGGTGCATGGATACACCTTGTTCGAGGCGGTTGGTGTAGGCTGATCTGGTATGGGTAGAGATCCGGACTCTTCCTATACATTATTGTATAGTCTTACATCATTCTTTGTATGTGTTTCCGCTTATGGTCACATTGATCCTTAAGTGGGAGATTGTTGGGGATGTAAGGGTCATGTGACTTTACCCCCATATTCATATATATACATCATATATAGAGCATTGCCTCAAGAGAGATCATTATGTGGGTTTCGAGGCTCCCACGCATGTCCGTGTCTCTCCTCTCTTCTCTCTTGTTCCATCTCCTCCTTCCTCCTCTTGTTCTGCACACCAAAGCCCTTCAACCTATAGCACCTCCAGATCATGATAGCAGAGCACAGGTGCCTATGAGGACATGCATAGGCACCTTAGGGTTAGAGTTCGATATAGAGCCAAAGGGGAATATAGCGTATATAGGGAATAGATTGGGGTTCAAGAGAAGAATGCGAGCATTATGCGACTCTTACCTATGCCTTGTCCACTTGCAGTGGAAGTAAGTATAAATTTTACATATAAATTGAAATAAATATCTTATGTTTTATTTACATTATTTTTTTTATTTTTGTAGTGAGCATGATGAGAGGGATAAAAAATACGTACTTAGTTCACTTGAGATAGAATTTGGGACAGTATGGTCGCATAAGTGGTTTCTAAAAGAGTAGCGAACACTTAAGGCTCATCATCATGATAATGCATGGTACACATTGCTTTTATGTATATATATGTGGATAGGAGTATGTGTGTTTATGTATGTATGTATGTATGTATGTATGTATGTATGTATGTATGTATGTATGTATGTATGTATGTATGTATGTATGTATATGAGAGAGAGACAGGGAAAAGAGTGCGACTAGACGTACAAATATATGCATACACACACATATACATCATACATGCACATTTACACACATATACACATACACACACATACATGCACATTTTTACACACATATAATGAATACACACATAGACACATACACATACTCACATACACATACACATACATAATCATATGTACACACACATAGACTCACATAATCATATTTACATACATATATACACATACACATGCATACACACACACAACACATGCATACGCACATATAGATACACATACATACACACACCTGCATACACACATATAGATACACATATAGATACACATACATACACACACATGCATATGCATATATAACACACACACACATATAAATATATACATACATATATATATATATATATATATATATATGTGTGTGTGTGTGTGTGTGTGTATGTATGTATGTATGTATGTATGTATGTATGTATGTATGTATGTATGTATGTATGTATGTATGTATGTATGTATGTGTGTGTGTGTGTATATATATATGCATACATACACACACACACACACATATATATATATATATATATATATATATATATATATATATATATATATATATATATATGCATATATATATATATATATATATATATATATATATATGCATATATATATATATATATATATATATATATATATATATATATATATATATATATATATATATATATATATATATATATATATATATATATACATATCCTAATTCAAAAACCCTATTATAAATATTATAATTCAGAAATCCTATTTCAAAAATCCTAATTCGAAAACACTAATTTTGATATTAGGGTTTTATAAACCCTAATTTAGAAACTCTAATTCAGCCTTTTAGCCATATGATTGAAGTATATGTACACACTACATCTATTCCTTTGATGTCCTACTAGAGATATGTCTCTCCTCCCAACCTTATGCCTCCATATATAGCTACTCAAATCAATGAGGATCATAATATATATAAAGATATATACACATCATGTATATACACGTACATAAATATAAAATGGAGTAGATGCATTATGCATCACACATACATGACTATATGCACACATGTATATATATACATGCATACATATTTACATGTACACATTTACACATAGAAAACATATACATATATACATGTACACATCACATATACATGCCTACATGCACACATGTATACTTATACATGCATACACAATTATAAACACTTGCATATATTACACAAAAGCATATGCATATATACGCATACTAACACATGTATACATATATCACACACATGCACACACATACATATACATGAAACACATATATGTGCATACTAACACATGTATACATATAATACACATGAATACACACACATATGCATACATACATGATAAAAAATTGCTTCTCGAAGATAAAGCTATATATAAAATAATTAGGCATAGCCCCGAGCTTCATGTTCTAACTTAAAAGAACATGATTTCATCGCTCTAGTAGGATTCATCGATATTCTAGTTGAATAAAGAAGAATCTATTATCTGATATCCATTCAAATGATGCAAGTTATTGATTGATAACTAGAGTAGAATTTACTATCTAATCTGCTCAGATGTTTTCATTATTGCCACCATTTTGGTAAGACATCCATATAGTCTCATCTTCATTATCCTTATTGCTTTCATTTATTTCTTCTATTGATAAATTTGTGTTCTCATGAATCACATCATCTATTGATGGATTAATATCGATTTCTAGTATTTCCTCTTCATCATCAGTAGAATCAGCATGCAGAGTATTATCCTCTTCATCAACAAGATTAGTATCATTATCATGTATAATGATTCTAATTTCTCTTTCGGATGTCTCTCTAACAATAAAATATCCAAACAATGACCTACCTCTAGGTTGAACATGAATGACTTGCCACCAAGGATGAGCATCTGGGTTTTTATTAATAAATGCGTGTTCAATATGCCTAGGAAGAATATATGGTTCTTTAGTAGATCGCATTACCTTGGAAGAATCAATTGCCCAAAACCCAGATAATTCCTTTCTTAATGTGGAATTACTACCTTTATACTTGGCTTGAAACCAGTCAACCTTCAAAATGACCTATCAAAATATATAAAAACAAAAAATGTTTATTAGGTGCTTAAAAAAATAATAAACTCTATCATAAAAAATATAAACTTTTTTCTACCTATTTGAATGTACGAAATGATATTTTGTAGATACCAACAACAGTTCCCACGTAACTAAGTTCGCCATCTACAAGGTTTGTGTCTTTTAAGCTAGCATGTGATAGTTGCTTGAAAGAAGCAACAATACTAGAATCCTCTGTTTTACGTAAAGAATCAATGGCTTTCAAGGTACTCACTAACATAATACATCCACTCTTCAAGCATACAACCCTTTGCCATGGATCCTTCTAGCTTTGCTCTTTGTCACACATAACCTTTTAATATTCCCATAAATCGCTCGACCCAAAACATCCATCAAGTGTTGACAACACTTGCAATCTCTATTTCATCTACAAGATGGACTAATAAATGAACCTGAATATCAAAAAATGAAGTAGGAAGCTCTTTCTCCATCAAACATAGTAGCTCTTTGCATTCACGTTTTTTTTGTGGGATTGATTTTTTTTCAATCTCTTTTGATGTAATCCACCTATACCTATCATAAAAAAATATAAAGAAGTTAATCTAAAAATAAAAGATATCAAATATTCATATATATTAAATATAAAAGTATCATAATTACCTATAAGAGATCCAAAACAATAGATCACATCTTGTACTCCTTTCGTTGTACATCCATTGATAACCAAAGGTAAAATATGTTTCAAAAAGTTATGCCAATCATGTGTCTTTAACCCAGATAAGCTCTTATCATCCATAGTAAACATCTTTTGGAAAGATGCTCCATATCATGTAGGAGTCTGAATCAATTGAATCCTATTGTTGATAGTCTGTATCTCTTTTGTTGTAAGTATCCAAGGAGCAGGTGCATAAGTCATTTCCTATCGATGTCTATCAAAAGCTGGCCATAACTTTGGTTCTGAGTTTTGATCTTTCAAATCATTCCTTGATGAGGATGATCATCAGGCAAGAATCATCAATGTCGAAGATAAATATTTTTGTTGAGATTCTTACTATAGATTGATCTCAACCAATCATCAAAATATGGACAAGCTTTATAACCCTTAGTAGATATTCCTACATCATCAAAATGATAAAAATATAATTAGATTAACTCACATTTATTTGTATGCATATTGAATAAAAAAATTACATCAATACCTGAACAAACACCATATCCTGGAAAATCGTGAATAGTCCAAGCCACAATACCACAAACCGTAATATATCTTTCATTGATGCTTTTCGATACATCAATGACATTAGTACCTCTCCATAACTCTTGGAGATCTTCATCGAGAGGAGCAAGATATATATTCATATCTTTAACTTGTCTTTTTCCTGGGATTAAAAGTGAAAGCATTAAATGTTCCTTTTTTAATGCTAAGATATGGTGGAAGATTGTAGTTTATGACTACCACTGGCCATGTTGGCCATTTACTGGATTTCATGGAGAATGGATTAACCCCATCTAATGCAACTCCTAACTTTAGATTCTGTGGATTTTGTGCAAATTTAGCCCATGTAGAATCAATATGCTAAAAAGCAACACTTGTTGGAGTTAGACGTCTACAGAAGCACGCGAACAGCACAAGGAAGAAGAAGAAGCTTGTAGCACAAACACACAATACTGAATGTATTACTAGAGAATGTACAAAGATAAGTAGCCCATTAGGGCAAAAGGCATATATACAAGCCGGGGGAAAAAACCTCCTAAAGAGGGAAAAAAGTGCCCCGGCGGTCCTAGTGTGTTCACACACATCACTCCTAAATATATCAACAAATCCCCCCTGGGAGTGATGCAGTGAACAAGGAGCTGGCACTCATGTATAAGGAAGTGCCAAGCTATGTGGAAATCACTCCACAAAAGGAAGTAAGCCTAAAGCTTTGAGGAAAGCTTCGAACTTCTCCCGAGGCAGAGCCTTCATGAAAAGGTCTGCAATGTTCTCCTGCGTGGGCACATATGCTAAGCTGATCTCCCCAGTAGAGAACCTCTCCCTGACATAGTGATAATGCACCTCAATGTGCTTAGTGTGAGCATGGAACACAGGGTTCCTCGCAACTGCCAATGCGCTCTGACTGTCAGTGAAGATGGTGGTGGCAGAAGACTGGCCAACACCCAAATCAGCCATAAGGCGTCTGAGCCACACACACTCAACAGTCGCTGTGAAAGCTGCCCTATACTCAGCCTCACAACTGGAAGTGGCCATAGTAGGCTGCTTCTTGATCAACCAAGATATACATGAGCTACCAAGCATGAAGCAAAAACCACTGGTGGACACACGAGTGTCATAGCAACCAGCCCAATCTAATTCAGAAAAAAGCATGTAAATATGGCGGTAGTGATCCCCCTTGGGATAAAACAACCCAAGTAGCCGAGTACCACTCAAGTAGCGAAAGATGCGCTTAACCCCCTTCCAATACGTGACTCCTGGGCAATGCATAAACCTCCTCATCTGTGAGACAGCAAACTGAATATCTGGCCGAGTAATGCATAAGTAAATCAAGCATCCAATAGCCTCCTGATAGAGAACAGCATCAAATGCATCTCTAGCATCATGAAGACTCAATCGTAAACCTGTTTCCATAGGAGTGGCAATAGGCTTACAGTCTTCAAGGCCAAAACGTTGCAATAATGTGTCAATATATTTCGTTTGACACAAAGCCATTCCACCATCAACTTGCATAAAATGAATGCCCATATAGTGATGCAAATGCCCCAAATCACACATCTCAAATGAGGCATGCGAATCAGCCTTGAAATCAGCAATATGCTTCTCAATAGGACTAGTGAGCAGCATGTCATCAACATAGACAACAATGATCAGAAGCACATCATTAGCACGCTTAACATATAAGGTGCTTTCAGTTGGATTGTTCTCAAAACCATGTGCAACTAGATAGGCATGTATCTTCTCATACCAAGCACGTGGTGCTTGCTTTAAACCATATAATGCCTTCTTCAACTTGCACACCTGGTTTTCATGCCCTTTCTGCACAAAGCCACGAGGCTGAAAAACATACACTTCTTCATGCAAGTCACCATTCAGAAATGCTGTTTTAATGTCCAACTGATGTACATTCCAACCATGATGGCCTGCAAGTACACAAATGCTCCGAACAGTAGTCATACAGCATGTAGGTGCAAAGGTCTCATCAAAATCAATGCCTCTTTCCTGCGCATAACCCTTTGCAACAAGCCTAGCCTTATACCTGTCAACTGTACCATTAGGTTTACGCTTCAGCTTGTATACCCACTTAGTGCCAATGGCCTTCTTGCCAGGAGGCAAGTCACATAACCATGTACCATTCTTCATTATAGCATCATATTCAGATTGCATAGCAGCCATCCAATTTTCTAAATTCTGTGCTTCATCAAAGGAAACAGGCTCATTCTCATCACAGAGACTAGACGCAGCCATAGCATAGCAATCTGATGCAAAGGAGGCACTATGAAAGCCTGAACGAGTACGATATGATATTCTAATTTGCTGTCACGCAAAGTCTGCACCAGCCATTTTGGCATAGTTTTTGCCTGCTCAATATCAGCTCTCTCATCAACAAGTGCATCATGTAAATCTGCATCAGAAATAGAATGATCTGCATCATCATATGAAACCTGCAAAGGCTGAGAAGTTGCCTCATTAGGATGAGCACTACACTGTCCACCTGTAAAAAGAGGCATCAAAGTATCATACATGTCTTTGGAGCTAACATATGTCTCCTTAGTACATGAAAGCAATGGCTGAATAGCATCTTCCACAAAGACAACATCACGGCTAACCAGAATGTGTTTAGTCTGTGGATGATACAGATGATAGCCTTTACTTTCAGAACTATACCCAACAAAAATACATTTTACTGCCTTATCATCCAATTTTCTGCGATGTTGTTCAGGCACTAATGCATATGCCAAACAACAAAAAACATGCAGATGAGCAACAGATGTCTTGCGGTCATGCCAAGCCTCATATGGAGTGATAGATTGCAGCGCTTTAGTGGGACACCTGCTCAGTACATATGCTGCACACATGACAGCCTCAAGCCAGAAACTATGTGGTAAAGCCTGACTCTTGACCATGCACCTCGCCATCTCCATGAGTGACCTGTTCTTTCGTTCAGCAACTCCATTCTGTTGAGGCGTATACGGCACTGTACACTAGTGTTTTATCCCACGTTCAGCCGGAAATGCATTAAAATCAGAAGACATATATTCCCCCCCTCAATCAGAACGGAGGGTGCCCATTTTACATGCTAACAGATTTTCAGCCAAAACCAAAAACTGTTTAAAGCACATGAACACTTCGGACTTTGCTTTGAGTGGATGTACCCATGCATGCCTGGAAAAATCATCAATAAAAGTCATGAAGTAAAGGTAATTCCCAAAAGAGGGTGTCTGCATAGGACCACAGACATCACTATGTACAAGTTGCAATTTTTGCGTAGCCCGAACTGAACCATCTTTTGGAAAGGAGGAAATGCTTCATTTTGCCCAAAATACAGCCTTCACATACATGTTTTCCAGGTGCCTCAAGCTTGGGCAAAGAAGACACCAATCAGATTTCTGTAGGCGTAGAAAACTAGCAAAATTCAGATGACCAAAGCGTGCATGCCAAAGCTTTGCATCTGACATAGCTTGAGAATCATGAACTGCACATGCCGAATCATTCACATATCTTTCATAGTCTATGAGCTTATACAGCCCACGACATAAAATGCCATAAGCAATAATCACATCGCCATTTGATAGATCATGAACTCTACACCTGTCATCAACAAATTTCACAACCAAGCCAATCTTGGCTAATGCAGAAACTGATAACAGATTCTTCTTGATCCCTGGCACAAATAAAGCATCTGACAAGGTGAAAGAACTACCATCAGCAGTAGTCAAAATGATCTTACCAAATCCCATAACAGGATAAGAGGAGTTGTTTGCGCATGTGACAGTATTCCCTATAGGGGAAGGCTCGAGTGAAGAGAAGAAACTGCGCTGCGAGGTAATATGTTTGGTCACCCCACTATCAAAGTACCAAACATCTGATTCCACTGCAGACATGCACTGCTCATGAGAAAATGGGTCAAAACTGCAAACAGTAGTAAACGCCCATTCTTCTTCCTGCACAAGATTAGCAGACTCTGTTTTTGGTGTAGAGGCTTCTACAACAACCATTCCAGCTGCCTTTTTCTTTGCCTCTTTTGCATCCAGTTTTGGACAGTTATTTATGATATGATCATTCCCTTTACAGTACTTGCAAAACAATTTCTGCTTTTCTGATTTCTTCTCATCTTTATCCTGGTTCTTCGAATGTGCAGCATTTGCAGATTTCTGCTTACTAGTAGAAGAGCTCCATTTTCCTTTGCCCTTCTGACTAGCCAAGAAAGCTTGATCTGCAACACGCATAATGGACCTGTTCTGCCTGTACTGATCTTCCTGCAACAAAATAGAGACTAACTCCTAAAATGATAAGGCATTCGGATTGCCTTTCATCATCAACCGAAGAGTAGAAGCAAAACTCTGATATGAATCAGGAAGACCATTCAGAACGGTCTGCACAAGTGAGCTATCTGGTATAACAGCATCAGCAGAAATCAATTGTTCCTTCAAATCTTTGATCTTCGTTAGGAAACTGTCCATAGAATCACTTTCATTCATGTGCTCACTCTCCAATTGTTTTCGGAGGTAAGCAACACGAGCCTCATTCTTAGCTTGGTACAATGTGGTAAGTGTATCCCAAGCATCCCTAGCTGTTCTACAAGAGCGAATATGAGGAATAATGGCACGTTTGACAGACAAAGCTATCAATGCGTGTGCCTGGGCATCTCTGCCATCCCAACGAATCTGCTCTGCAGTAGGTGCAACAGAAACAACAACACGAATAGGAATCTGTGGAATATCATCTTCGACACCATCTTCATCAGCTCCAGCACCTGTATTTGCAGTACATGTCGTTACAGGTGTAACAAGACGTCTTTCAACACCCTGCACAACGTTCCACAATCCTTTTGCAACCAAAACATGTCGCATCATATAAGCCCATAATGGGTAGTTGGTACCATCCAACTTATCCTCAACAGCCAACATACGGAATACATCACTGCTTTCAGCCATGGCTGGTGACTAAAATACCTTGATGCAGAAAATTGAATTTATCTTGAAAAGTTGAACAGAACTGCCCCAACAAATTCTACTAGACCTGTAGTAGACTTCGAGACGCTTATAGTGGCGAACAAAAACTGGTATATACCTTTGGCACAAAAAGATGAAATAGCCTGCACAAGCGCTACGATAGTGCATTCGAAGGCCAAAACGAGCTCAGATCGCGATTTCGGCACCACAGAGCGAAGCAGTTTTGATCTTTGAAACACCTTGAGTATGCTCACCAAATTTCGTGCAAATCTGAGTCTGCAAACGGAGGAGTGTCGACGGCGCCATAGATGAAGCGACGACCTGCTCTGATACCAATTGTTGGAGTTAGACGTATGTAGAAGCACGCAAACAGCACAAGGAAGAAGAAGAAGCTTCGAGCACAAACACACAATATTGAATGTATTACTAGAGAATGTACAAAGATAAGTATCCCATTAGGGCAAAATGCGTATATACAAGCCGGGGGAAAAAACCTCCTAAAGAGGGAAAAAAGTGCCCCGGCGGTCCTAGTGTGTTCACACACATCACTACCTAAATATATCAACAACACTATCATGAGGAATTCTAATTATTCCATCAGTACTTTTATGATCATGTCCCCATATCAAAAGCTTTGATAATTCGGGGCTTAGAAACATATGTATAATCCATGGAGCCAATGGAAAATGTCTCAATACCTTTTTTGGGATTTTACCTTCTTCGTCCTTATATAGAGAAGATTGACATTTTGGACATGTCAAAGATTTTGCATATTCACCTCTATATAAAATACAATCGTTAGGACATGCATGTATACATTGATAATCTATACCAAGATTGTTGATTATCTTCTTCATTTCATCATGTGAGGTAGGAAGAATATTCTGACTTGGTAAAAACTTTTCAGATAATAACCTGTAAGTTCATCAAAAAAAGAGATACTAATAAAAATAAATAAATAAATATACATATACATATGCATATAATTTTATATATGTGTATGCTTATGTGGATGTGTATATGCATGTGCATGCATATGTGTATACGTATGCGTATGTGCATTCATGTATAATTATGTGTATGTCTATATATTCGTGTATTTATATGTATATACTTATGAATGTATATATATAAATAGATAGAAAATTGAAAATTATACCTTAATAGTGCCGAAACAGATACATTACTCCATCCAAAAAGATTTTGAACATTGAGAATAAGTAAGCATGTCAAACAACTTCCTTCATATACATGCTTTAGACATTCCTCTCAAAGATATTTCTCATTTTTAGAAATATCAATGCTCTCACTGGCATTTTGATACCAATCCTCAATAAAATCTGGCATGCCATCATCTTCATCATTATCACACAAATCTTGTACTTTATCTTCTTTTGAATATAGATCTTTCAACCTTGCATATCCCACACAATCACTTTTGCATAGCCTCCTCATAGAAGCTTCTGATAAATGAGTTCTTACTGACAATTGTGAATCGTGTGGAGGAATATCATCAATGTCATACGTTGGAATCTACACAAATGAATAAAAATCATTAGTATTCCATAAATGACTAAAAAGTAAACTTTAAACATAAAATTAAATATATAAGTTATTAAATATGGATAGAAAATTTTCATTCTCTCTCTAGCTCAAAGGTTCTCTTGGAGGTCTACGCCATCCATAATTCACTAATAATTCATCTCCAGTATGTAATATAGTAATAGCATTGACAACTATGTATCTTGATACATCTCTACTCATGTATGGTGATTCATGACTATTTTCACGCTCCTCAAATGTGCAATTAGTCCTTGAACTATTATGTAACCCTCGACTACTATTCATTAAACCTGCTATATTTCTATGCATGTAAGGTCTTCCATCAATATATAATCTTTCATTTTTTGCATGTGAAATCTTTCTACAAGTAAGGGATGCTGCATTCAAGCATATTCCATAAGTACTCATGTTTTGAACATAACGTGCAAGTCGATGCCAATCTCCCCATCCATATATAGGACCATAAAATGACATAAGAGTGACTTCAAAGTTCGGAGGCACATACAAATCCTCTACAATAAAGAGACCATGACCATCATTAGTAATAGTGGATGGAGAAATCATATAGCGAGTACCCCAAAAGTTAAAAACCTCTCCATCTAAAGGAAGTGGTCCTCTATTCAATCTTGCATATCTTCTTCTATCATATGTTTGTATTAGAGAACGATCATGAACTGGAAATGGATAATCTCTGGTCGTTTCAGTCTCTAAACCAGGAGAACAACAAGTCAATGATGTGTACGAGGTATATTAGCATTATGAGTATGAGAATTATTATCATCATCATCGAGCAAGTATTCCTGTATATCAACAATAATTTGATTTTCTAGATGGTTTTTAAATAAAATAATGACATTAATTTATAGAAAAAATACGTACCCAAGCATTATCATGTTGACCAGGTGGTGGTGCATGCTCAAAAGTACCATAATCTACCTCATGTTCAATACATTCCAATCGTGGTCTTTGATATGTGCCATAGCAAGAGTTACACCAACATATAATATGCTCTTGATAGTAAATTTCATCATAATTCCTACTGGAGCACACATGTGAAGTCGTTGCATGGGTAAGAGGTGGTGGAGTGTCTTCTCATTGATCAGAATCTGATTATAACAAGAAACAAAAAAACATATCAGTTATGTATCTATCAAATATATTTAAAATTAAAAGTTTGATATACTTATAGTATATAGTCCTTGCACGATTAGGAGACGGTGGTGGAGTTCCATCTGATTGATCAAAATCTATAAATAATGGTATTTGATATTAATAATCTGATTATTTACATACATAAACATTCACATATACATATTTACACATACACACATATTCACATATACACATTTACACATACACACATATTCACATAACACAAATACACATTATTGTAGGATAAATGCATGTATTTTGTATGAATGAGTGTATATGCATGCATGTGTATGTGTGTACGTATATATGTGTGGATATGTATATGTGTGTTTATGTTATATGTATGTATATGTGTATATATATGCATATATGTATGTGTGTATGTTTGCATGTATATGTGTATGTGGGTATGTGTATGTGTATGTGTGTGTATATATGTGTATGTATTCTGATTCTTTTTTTCTATTTAAGATTAAATTAACAGGAGATATTGTATGGTGGAAAAAAATAAGAGGTGACCTAACATATCACCTGAGATGTGGTAGTTTTTTCATAGACAGCTTCGTCTTCAGGACTCATTTCCTCAGCAGAAGGTATACAAATTAATAGTTTATATTTATAATTCTCATATATTTTATTAATTTTTTACATTTAATTTATGTATTTCTTTTTTCTTTAAATAAACAATTTGTTGCAAAGAAGAGATTTGAGTCGGGCCACACATCGCACCTAGGCCAAATGGGCCATCATGGTTTTGTAGCTACATTTGTAATTATATGTGCTATTGTGAGTAATCTTGAATCATTCACAAATTTTGCATAGTCTATGAGCTTATACATCCCACGGCGTAAAATTATAGAAGCAATAATGACATCACCATTTGAAAGATCATGAACTATATACTTGTCATCAACGAATTTGACAACCAAGCCAATCTTGGCTAATGTTGAAACTGACAATAGATTTTTCTTGATCCTTGGAATATACAATGCATCTGAAAATGTGAAAGAACTACCATCAGAATAGTCAAAATGATCTTACCAAGTCCCATTACATTTATGAGGAGTTGTTTGTGCATGTGACATTATTCTCTATAGGGGCAAGCTCAAGTGAACTGAAGAAATTTCACTACAAGGTAATATGTTTGGTTGCCCCACTATCAAAGTACCAAACATTTGATCTATTGTAGACATACACTACTCACGAGAAGATGCTTCATAACTGCATATAGTAGTAAATATGCATTCTTCATTCTGCTGTAGATTAGCAGACTTTCTTCTTGATGTAGAGGCCTTTGCAACAACCATTCTAGCCTCTTTCTTCTTTTAGATTTTTGCAACAACCAGTTTTTGACAACTCTTCAAGACATCATTATTTTCTTTACACTATTTGCAAAACTATCTCTCCTTTTCGGTTTTCCCTCATATTTGTCTTCCTTCTTCGACTATGCAACATTAGCAGATTTTTGCTTACTAGTAGATGAGCTCCATTTACCCTTGCCCTTCTGACTAGCTAAGAAAGCTTGATTTGCAACATGCATAATAGACTTGTTCTTCCTGGACTAGTCTTCTTGCAAAAAAATAGAGAGCAAATCCTCAAATGGTAAGACATTTGGATTTCCATTCATCATCGATGGAAGAGTAGAAGCAGAACTTGGATATGAATCTGAAAGACCATTAAGAACACTATGCACACGTGAACTGTCTCACCAAGAAAGATCAATTGCTCCTTCAAATCTTTGATCTTGGTCAAAAAAATGTCCATATAATCTCCTTCATTCATATGCTCACTCTCCAAATGTTTTTAGAGGTAAGGAACATGAGCCTCATCTGTTTCCTGATATAAAGTGGTAAGTGTATCCCAAGCACCTTTGCTATTTTGCAAGAGTGAATATGAGGAATAATGGCACATTTGATAGATGAAGTTATCAATGCATGCATTTGAGCATCTCTACCATCCCAACAAAGTTGCTTTGTGATAAGTGCATTAGGAATTGCAATAGGAATAGGAATCTAAAGATCATCATCTTCAATGCCATTTGCATCAACTTCAATAACTCTATTTGCAAGTGTAGTAGGGTGTTTTTCATACCTTGCACAATATTCCAACTTGTCCTTGCAACCAACATACAGAATACATCATTGCTTTTAGCCATGGCCACTGACTAAATAGCATGATGCTGAAAAATGATTGTATCTCAAAATTTTGAACATAACCACCCTATTGCGCTCTGCTAGACCTGTAGCAGACTTCGAGCTGCTTGTATTGGGGAACCGAAACCTATATATATGTTTGGCACAAAAGGACAAAATTGCTTGCACATGCATTGCAATAGTGCATTCAGACGCCAAAAGGAGCTCATATCAAAATTTCTAAGATTGTGACCAGAGGGGTGTTGATGACACCCTAGATGAATTGGCAACCTAATCTATGATGAATTGTTGGATTTTGAGGTCTATGCAAACACACGAGCAACACAAGCAAGAAGAAGAAGCTTGGGGCACAACACAACACTAAATGAATTACCTAGTGAATGTACAAAGATAAGTATGTCATTAGGGTTACATGCATATATAAAAGCTAAAGGAAAAAAACCTCTTAAAAAGGGAAAAATTGCCCTAGTGATCCTAAGTGTGCTCACGCACATCACTACCGAAGTATACCAACAAATGATAAGGGTAAATTAAAAGATCCCTACCTAATTCCATGTTTCACTATTTGTGAACTAGGCGTCCATAGCACAAACATATGAAGTAGGTGGATTCTAAGACTCTCCAACTAATTTGCTATGTAGTTCCATTTCTATGCAATACTTGTGCATGGACCTAGCAAAATAGATGGACTATTTCAATACTTTGAGAAGTCTTCTTAGGTTAAGGTTGACTAGAACATCCAACTTAGATGTTTTTCACTATGTACCACTTCTTAACCAACATCCACTGATCTCTTTTCCCAATATAGGACTACCATGTCCTATTGGGTTTTAAGGTCCAAGGTAGAATGCAAGAAAGAAGTGTTTTACTTTCTTCTTTGGGAAACCAACTTGAAATTGATTTAAACTAAGTTAACTACTCAAAGACTTGACTTCTTTGGAATTGTTAGAACTTGAAATTGATTTAAAATAAGGTACTTCCTAAAAGACTTGACTTCTTTGGAATTGTTAGAATCCTTTTCTCTTCAAGAGTTTTACTCAAAGTCTTTGAGAAAACTTTAGATTTTTCCGTCATCCATCAATATTGAAGCAATACTCATTGGATTAATGAGTTCTCTTGAAATCAAATCTCTTCTAAAATTGAATGGGTTCTATATAGAACACCCATCTATTATGTTTAATCCATCTATCTGTTCCATCCAATTGTACCTGGTCTAGAAATGACTGAGAATGTTCTTTCAAAGTCAATTCTGAGGTTCAAAAAAGTGGGATGGAAGAGCTAAAATTTTGGGTAATTGATTCAACTTATAAGATACTAAAGTGGCTTGAGACAAACCAAATGAGACTCAAAACTTTGAAGATTTATTCTAGTCAAGGTTTTGAAGCATTGTTTCTATCTTTATGAGATTAAACCAAATTCTCAAAAAGAATATTTGGGTGAAGTTAAATGGTCATCATACATCTACCAAATTGTATTGGTATAAAACATTGGTGTCTCAAGCCACCGAGATTTGATGATGTTTAATCTTACTCTCAAACCATGATGCTTCAATTATCTTGATTGTTAAGTTAATCCTTTTCAATCCTTTATGCTAGAATGCCAATCTAGTATACATCTTCAACTCAAGGGGTTGATTCGCCTAGTTGTTCTATCAATAAGATGCTTTGGACTAACTTATTCTAACTTCAATTATGTGGATAACTAAGTCAATCTTTTTCACCATCTCTTGACACACCTTTATATTAAAAGGCATAAATTTGAGTCTAGATATTGACTCACTATTGGGGGATTCTTTAGTTGAAAGGGACTTGAGTGTTTGTAGGAGAAGAAGAGTAAAGACAATTGCATCGGAAGCCTCTGTGTCTTGACTAACAATAAAATAATACAATAGCTTTGTCTAGAATAAGACAAAATAATTTTTGTGCATAGCAATTAAGCCAAAGAAGAACACACACAAGTATACAAAATATCACAATTACTTGTGAAGTCAACCTCTGCACTGATCCTTCACTTTGACTAGTAGCTTGCCCTTATGCACTCCTTGCACTCAAGCTTCCAATAAGGTTGAAGGCTTTGTCACCTCTATTGTCGACATGCAACACCTCCTTGAAGATAATTTATCACACCTTAGTTGCTCTCTTGGTTGCTCTATATGCACTCTCTCTGCATACTTTATCACCTCTTTTGCACACTTAACTACTTGTATATATTGATGTTTACTTTGTTGTCCCAAGAACATCTTCATGTAAAGACCAATGAATCTCTATTTTGTCCTATATTGGCCTCATGAAAAACAAAAATTTAAATGGAGGGCCACACATAAGCTCTTGTGTATCCTCTTTACTTCATCTTTTTCATTTTTTGACCTTAGTTTCCACAAAATGTGTGCATAAGGGAGGGTTCACCGCAACGTTCCATAACACTTTAAAAGCCTTAAAACCCCTTCAAAAATATCTTTTTGCAACCTACATTTAAATTTTCCTGCAAAAACCCTTGTGAACAACTATTTGTGCACTACCTGTGCACCCATGTCCTTGGCCACTTATGCACCACCTATGCATTACTTTGCCAATTCACCTCTTTGATCGACTCAACAGTTGCCCACCACCTAATGGGCTCTCTGTCCTAGAGAGCGAATGGTCAAGCCACAAGCAAAGATGTTCTCAAAGAGTGAATAGTTTTTGTCAAACCATGAGCAAACCACCTCAACATCATAGTGGGTAAAATCTTGAAAAGAATATATGAGCAATTTAGTAGGTGAAGAAAAGAAAACAGTCACAAGGAAACAACAAAATAGGACACCAGATTAGTGAAAATGGAAGAAGAAGTAGGATTAATGGAGGGATTAAAAAGGAAATGATAAGTAGGGTTGAGGGGCTAATGAGGAAAATTCAGGGAGGAGTGAGGCTTAGGTCTAGGTTTAGGTATAAAGGAAGGGGCATGGAGTTAGAATTGGCATTGGCGGCAGTTAAAATTTGCAAAAAAAGTTGAATCGACATGTGTTGCTTGTGAAAAATATGAAATGTGTGGAAAAATAAAGACCGAATGGACCATGTGGAACACTTGATAAATTCTTTGATATCATGATACCATCCTTGTGCTTTAACTTTGAATAGATCAACATCTAGGAATTCATCTTCCACTCCAACTGTGTGATCCTTTAGGCTAAGCCTAGATAGATGATCAACCATAATATTTTCCCTACCTGGTCTATGTACTATAGTGAAATCAATTCTCAAAATAATAGAAACCACCTCCATACTCTTCTTGTTGCTTGTGGCTTTTTTATTAGATACATGAGTGGTTCATGATTAATTATTATGAAAAATTGTACCCCTAGAAAGTAATGGTAGGACTTTAGGATAGCAAATACCATTGACAATGCCTCCCTCTCTATAGTACTATAATTCTTCTTTGCTTTAGTCGGAATCTGACTTGCATACTGAATGGATCTATCCAACTTATATTCCTCACTATGTTGTGTGAGAACTACGTCCACTCCATAGGCACTTGAATTTACATGTACATGAAATACCTTAGACCAATTGGATGTGAAAAGAATTGATGCAGCCAGTAGCTTTGATCTCAATGTCTGAGAAGCCATTTCTTCTTCATTATCCCACTTGAATGGAACTTCTTTACCTGTGAGCCTAGCCAATGGTCTATCTATATCTACATATATTTTAATGAATCTCCTATGGAGCAATATGACCCAAAAAGCTATGAATTTCTTTTGGTGATTTAGCCCAAGGTAGCTTTAATATGGCTATGATTTTATTTGGTTCAGGGGCCATACTTTTAGTAGATACCACATGCCCAAGGAGGGTACCTTCTGTCACTAGAAAGTGATACTTATTAGGATTCAACTTCAACTTTATTTCCCTGCATTTGTTGAAGACATGTTGAAATTGGATCAAATGATCATCCTAGTAGTTCATTGGAGTACTAGTGCATTTACATGAAAAGTATGAAAGATCATCCATGAAAATTTGAAGAGCCTCCAAAAGAAAAGGTCCAAAAATAAGGTTCATTGTTCTATTGCAAGTAGTTGGGGAATTTTTGAGTCCAAAAGGCATCTTAACATAAACATATGTCCCTAGGGAGTGATGAAAGTTGTCTTTTCCTGATCCTTAGGATAGATGGATATTTGGTTATACCCACTAAATCCATCCATGAAGCTATAGAGTGAATGTACATCCACTTCTTCTATAACCTGTTTTGTAAAGGGCATATGGAACCCATCCAGAATTGTTATCTTGCTAGGTGCTCTAAGATCCACACACTTGAAGCCTCAGATTCCATAGGAGCATGGGCTATGTGTGACTTCTCAAGCTCCTTCCAAGCTTTATTGAATGCACGTCCAATGGTCTCACTTGTGCTTGTAAGTTGTGGTTCTGTCTCTCCACTTGGAGTAGGTCTATTATCCATTGTACCCTTTTCTTTGTTCAATTCATTTGTACTTGACTCTTGGCACTTCTCTTCTTGAGGGGATTTCCCTTTGCTTCTTGTATGCATAACAAAAGATTCAATTTTTTCTAGATGTACCACTCTGGCAGAGGGTGACGGCACGTTGGTTTCATCTGCAGCTCTTTCCTTATTTATGAAGATCATCTGAATGCGAGGCCTTGATGTGGATGCCTTGTTCTTTGGGCAACAAATGGTGTAGTGATCTCTAGTTTCTCGACAATTTTTGTAAGGAGGGGAATTCTCGCACAAAAGACATTTGATTTGATAATGTCCACATTCCCCAAACCTAAAACAAATGATTGGCCGTTTGGGCCCATTTCCAAGGACATGGATTATAAGTGTTACCTTGACTTGGTGCAACAACCATTACATTTGTTGGTGGCTAGACTCCTCCTTGTCCCTGGTATGCTTGTGAATGCATTCACCTTGAGTGACAATCATGGGCTTCATGGCCAATTTTCTTGCATAACTGGAAAATCACACTTAAAAGAGGACAGTCACTTACCACATGACCTTGTTTGCTACACATGGTGCACCATAGTCCACTTTTGATGCCACTTCCATGAAGTTCTTGTAGCTCTTATTGAAGTTGTGCCAATTCTTCTGCTTGGGCCTCCTCTTCCCTTTGTAGCTTTAATGCTTCAATTTCATGCCTTAGTTGAGTCACTGCATTTTCTTCTTCTTTGTGGGGCTTTTTTCTTCTTAAATTCTCAAGTTCTTTCCTCAATTGTGTTACTTGGTCTTCAAGTTCCATAGGGTATGGTAGACTAGAAGAGAGAATTCCATATTGGTGTCTATTTTGCTCCAACCTTGTTGTTGTGGTAATGAATTCTTCAATTGTTATGGTGGGAAGCACTAATTCCTTGATCTTGCACTATGTGGATATTGGAAGTGGTCTAGCAAGCCACTTTTTGACAAAAAAATCATGGGGAGGGTTTGTTAAGTTAGCCATAAGTTTTTGGCTTTAGTAACTAATTCGGGAAATGTTTCCCAAATACCTAGTCATAGGTTCTCTAATTCTTCAATGATGTGTTTTGTTGTGTTTCCTTGTTGAAACTATGCTTTGAAGGCATCCTTCATTAAATGCCAAGTAGCAGAATGGTTGTCTATAAATTGGCTAAACCATTTGTCAAATGGACCCTAAAATGTTGTTGGAAATAGGATTAAAAATTCATCTTCTCTTTCAATTAACCCCCTTGTTTTACACAGGACTAAAAATCATCTAACATGCTCACCAGGGTCTTCATGTGCTAATCCTGTAAAGGAAGAAAAAATTATATTCAAACGTGAAAGTAAAGTTTCTAGGTATAGTTCAGCTATCATATTGCTTACTGATGATGCGGATGAAATGGTACCACCTACATGTGACTTTCCTTCTTGTTGCTTTGAAAGAAACTCCTAATGTTTGTGACTGAGTTGTGGTCATGAGTTGCACATCCTAATCCTTTGGCTTAAGCTCTTTTCCACTTTTTCACCTTAGTTTCTATAAAGGAGAGTTCACCTCAACCTTGCATAAAGCTTTAAAAGCCTTTAAAACCCTTCAAAAATGCCTTCTTTCAATTTGCATTTAACTTTTCTTGCAAGACCCTTGTGAAAAACTATTTATGCACTACTTGTGCACCCATGTCCTTGATCACGTGCACCATTTGTGCACTACTTTTCCAATTCACCACTTTGACTGGCTCAACACTCAATTATACTATCAAGTAAGTGCTTTATCCTAGATTGACTTAGTAGAACTTACCTTTATTAAAGTATCTTTCCAACTTCTCTCTTGAGAAATCCATGCAACATTTCTAACAAAGAACTAAAAAATCCTTAGTGGGAAAGTCTCATAACTTAAATGAGACTATACTAGTCTTACTAAAAAGCCTTTATCAAGATCCTTGAAAGTGCTTTCAACTTCGTGATCTTCAAATTTTCCAGTTAATTGATACTTGAAGTCATGGTCATACTCTTTGACCACCATGTACTTGTTGGAGTTTGAGGTCTGCGGAAGCACGCAAATAGCACAAGGAAGAAGAAGAAGCTTGGAGCACAACAAACAATATTGAATGTATTACCAAGTGAATGTTCAAAGATAAGTAACAAGTTAGGGTTATATGCATATATACAAGCCAGGGGGAAAAACCCTCCTAAAGAGGGAAAACAATGCCCCAACGGTCCTAAGTGTGTTCGCACACATCACTACTAATATATATCAACATATCCCCCTTGGGAGTGATGTTGTGAACAAGGAGCTCGCACTCATGTATAAGGAAGTGTCATCCTACGTGGAATCAATCCACAAAAGGAAGTAAGCCCAAAGATTTGTAGAAAGCTTCAAACTTATCCCTAGGTAGAGCCTTTGTGAAAAGGTCTACAACATTCTCTTGTGTGGGCACATATCCCAAACTGATCTCTCTAGCAAAGAACCTCTCCCTAAAATAATGATAGTGCACCTCAATGTGCTTAGTGTGATCATGAAAAATAGGGTTCCTCGCAACTACCAATGCACTCTGACTGTGAGTGAAGGTGGTGGTGGCAGAAGACTGACCAACACCCAAATCATCCAAAAGGGGTCCAAGACACACGCTCAACAACCACTATGAAAGCTTCCCTATACTCAACCTCACAACTAGAAGTGGCTACTGTAGGCTACTTCTTGCTCGACCAAGATATGCATGAGCTACCAAGCATGAACCAAAAACCACTAGTGGACACATGAGTGTCATATAAACTAGTCCAATCATAGTTAGGAAAAACATGTAAATCTGGTGGTAGTGATCCCCCCTTGGGATAAAACAATCCAAGTAGTCGGGCACCACTCAAGTAGCGAACAATGCACTTAACCACCTATCAATTCTTGACACTTCTGAAATGCTCATCTATGAGATAGAAAACTGAATATGAAACCAGGTTATGCATAAGTAAATCAAGCATCCAATAGCCTGTTGATAGAGAACAACATCAAATGCATCTCCAGAATCATGAAGACTCAACCATAAACCTGTTTTTATAAGAGCGGAAATAGGTTTGCAATCTTCAAGGCCAAAATGATGTAATATTGTGTCAATATATTTTGTTTGACATAGACCATCAAGTTGCATAAACTAAATGCCCAAATAATGACGCAAATGCCCAATCTTAAATCTCAAATGAGGCATGTAAATCAGCCTTAAAATAAGCAATATGATTCTCGTTAGGACCATTGAGCAGCATGTCATCAACATATACAACAATGATCAAAAGCACATCATTTGCATGCTTAACATAGAAGGTGCTCTCAGTTGGATTGTTCTCAAAACCATGTGAAACCAAGTAGGCATGTATCTTTTCATATCAAGCACATGGTGCTTGCTTCAAACCATATAATGCCTTTTTCAACATGCACACTTTGTTTTCATGCCCTTTCTACACAAAACCATGGGGCTGAAAAACATACACTTCTTCATGCAAGTCACCATTCAAAAATGCAGTTTTAATTTCTAATTGATTTACATTCTATTGGAAGTGGGGTGGCCTCAATAACAATAAGCACAGGTTTACAGGATGTTCCAACACATGAACCTCAGCATACTCACCTTGATACTCAAAAAGACAATGAGTGAGAGATAGAGAGAATAGACAAGATCTTTCAAAGTGTACAGTAAGCCAAACTGCTCACCTACACTATCCATATTCCAGTGTCAAATTACAATGTATGAATATGATACAAACTGACAATGACTGAATCTAGGCAGAAATAGGAACTAGATACAAGAGATTGTGTTCCTAAGAGGTATGAAGGGTGTGTGTGAAAATATGGAGAATATGAACATTTTAGAACTATTTTTCAACAAAACCAAATTCTGACTATCTAAATTAGAAACTAGTGGATGAAAAAGTTGGGGCAGATGTAGGCTTGTTACTCACAATATGTTGTTGGCATGAACTCCTCCAGAATGTCTCCAGATGTAGATCACACCTCCTCCAAGTGTGTGAGAACACTTCCTCCGAGTAGATGATCTCCCCCTTGATCACCTCCAAGATCTTCAAGCTTATCTTTCAACTTGCGTTGAGCTCCTTGCATCTTGAGAAGATTGCTCCTTGAGTGATTGCTCCTCTTGAGAAGATTGTGTCTTGAGTGATGTTTAAAGTGGGATTGGCTTCTCCTTATATAGTTTGTGTACCTTCTATAAAGCAACCTCCAAAAGCTCCTACGATAAAGCTTCTATGATCACAAAAAAATCACTTGTGGTTATTTAGTTTTTTTCCAAAAATCTCCACGAAGAAGAAACATAGAAAAAATATATGAACCCTGGTCAATTCCTGATTTAATTTTCAAAATTATTTTCCTAAACCAATGCACCATGCTTTGTTGTGAGAGAAATCTACATAATGCAAAGCATATAATCTCAGCTTCAGATGTTGGGTCATTGGACCAAACGAAATAGGCTCATTCTCATCACAAAGACCAAAGGTAGCCATAACAAAGCAATCTGATGCAAACAAAGCACTATGAGATCCTGAACGAGTATGATATGATAGAGGTGCATCTAATTTGTTGTCTCGCAAAGTCTACACCAGCCATCTAGGCATAGTTTTTGCCTCCTTTATATCAGACCTCTCATCAACAAGTTCATCATGTAAATTTGCATCAGAAATGGAACAATATGCATCATCATGTGGAACCTGTAAAGGTTGTGAAATTGCCTCATTTGGACTAGCACTTAAGTGTCCACCTATAAAGAGAAGAAGTAACGTGTCATACACGTCTTTGGAGCTAATTGATGTCTCCTTAGTACATTAAAGTAATGGCTAAATTGCATCTTCCATAAAAACAACATCAAGGCTAACCAAAATGCGTTTACTCTATTGATGATACAGACAGTAGCCTTTGCTTTCAGATTTGTACCCAACAAAAATACATTTTATTGCTTTATCATCCAATTTTCTGAGTTGTTCTTCAGGCACTATGCATATGCAAGACAACCAAAGATGCATAGATGAGCAACAGATGGCTTGTGACTATGCCAAGCCTTATATGCAGTGATAGACAACAATGCTTTGGTGGGACACCTGTTAAGTACATATGCTCTACACATAACATCCTCAAGCCAAAAGCTATGTGGTGAAGCTTGACTTTTGACCATACACCTCACCATCTCCATGAGTGACATGTTCTTCCTTTCAGCAACTCCATTCTATTGAGGTGTATATGGCACTGTACAATATTGATGTTTTATCCCACTTTCAGCCAAAAATGCATTAAAATCAAAATACATGTATCCCCCCCTCCCCCCCGATGAGAATGGAGGGTGCCCATTTTACATGCTGATATATTTTCACCCAAAACCAAGAATTATTTGAAGCACATAAACACTTCAGACTTAGATTTTAGTGGATATACCCATGCATGCCTAGAAAATCATCAATAAAAGTCCCAAAGTAAAGGTAGCTCCCAAAAGAGGATGTCTGCATAGGATCACGGACATCACGGTGAACAAGCTACATTTTTTTTAGTAGCTCAAACTGAACCATCTTTTGGGAAGGAAGAATGCTACATTTTGCCCAAAATACAACCTTCACAAACATGTTTACAAGGCGCCCCGAGTTTGGGCAAAGAGGACACCATTTCTCATTTTTGCAAGCATAGCAAACTAGCATAATTCATATGACCAAAGTGTGCATGCCAAAGCTTTGCATATGACATAGCCTGAGAATCTTGAACTGCACATGTTGAATCATTCACAAGTTTTGTATAATCTATGAGCTTATATAGCCCACAACATAAAATGTCAGAAGCAATAATAACATTTCCATTTGACAGATCATGAATTGTACATCTGTCATGAACAAATTTCACAACCAAGCCAATCTTGGCTAATGCTGAAATTGATAACAGGTTTTTCTTGGTTCTTGACATAAACAAAACATCTGACAATGTGAAAGAACTACCATCAGTAGTAGTCACAATGATCTTACCAACTCCCATTATAGGATAAGTGGCATTGTTAGTGCATATGACAATATTCCATGTACAAGCAAGCTCAAGTGAAGTGAAGCAACTGCGTTGTGAGGTGATATGTTTGGTTGCCCCACTGTCAAAGTACCAAACATCTGAGTCTACTGAAGAAAAACATTGTTCATGAGAAGATGGGTCATAACTAGAAACAATACTAAACACCCATTCTTCATTCTGCACAAGATTAGCAAACTCTATTTTAGGTGTAGAGACCTCTGCAACCACCATTCTAGCCTCTTTTTTCTTTGCCTCTTTAGTAGCCAATTTTGGACAAGTCTTTATGACATGATCATTTCCTTTACAGTATTTGCAAAAAAAAAAAAGCTTTTCTTATTTCTTCTCATCTTTATCTTCCTTTTCAAAATGTGCAAAATTAGCAGATTTGTTCTTACGAGTAGATGAGCACCATTTACCTTTGCCCTTCTCACTAGTTAAGAAAGCTTGATCTACAACACGGATAATGGACCTGTTCTACCTGGAATGATCTTCTTACCATAAAACAGAGACTAACTGCTCAAATGTTAAGGCATTTAGATTGCCTTTCATCATCAACCGAAGAGTACAAGAAAAACTCTAATATGAATCTTGAAGACCATTCATAACAGTTTGCATAAGGGAACTGTCTCGTAAGACTTCATCAGCAAGAATCAACTGTGTAAGGAATTGAACTCACAACCTCTTGGTTAGGAATGTGATGGGCTAACCACTTGCCCCAAAAGCCATGGTTGAGGATTACTTCCTAATCCTCTCTCTTAGGGTGTGGTTCAACCATCTCCTACCAGGATTATGTTACATTCTTCCCCCCTTGGTCGATCATTGTCCTCAATGATCTACTCTTGTATCCCTCTAGCCTCGGTGATCAGTCCCTTGAACCCCTAGGTGCCCTTGAATTGATGTCCCTCAACCTCGCATAGTTTCTTGAACCTTGTTCGCAACCTTGGTCTCTTGAACCTTTGCTCTCAACCTCGGTGTCTTGAACCTTCTTGTTCGCAACCTCGGTGTCTCGAGCCCTTGTTCTCAACCTCAGTCTTGAACCTTGTTCTCACCCATGCTTGGTATCTTGAACACTCAATCAAGTGTCACCCAAGGATTCCCAAGGAATTCACACTTCCAAGCTAGCTCATTGGAAAGTTCGTTCCGAGAGCTTTCCAACGGTATATTACATGCCTCAATCCGACATACGGATTGAGAGATACACCCCAATCATTGTAAGGTCCATCCTTGAAACCGACGCGCGCGCCTTCCACAATTCCTACCCTTTCACATAGAGGATGCCCAAGCGCCTTTTTTAGAGGCCATTGGGTCATTCCACCTTGCCCAAGCCTACTTCCTAGGCTCTGATACCAATGTAACAGTACAAGAATTACGACCACCACATACTAGAGAGATGACTCTCCTCCCAACCTTATGCCTGTATATATAGCTGCTTGAACTAATGAGGATCACAAATGTAACTAGAGTCCACAAGTGCATGTGCAATCTCCTCCACTCCTTTCATATCCACCACTAGAGTCTATTAGTGGCTGGAGTGATCTCGACCACTACTTTAGTACCTTCCACTAGAGTCCACTAGTGGTTGTTGTACTGACCTCTTGAGTTAAGTCCACTGGACTCAAGTTAACTCACGTTAACTTGAGTTAGAAGGCTCTAGAGCTCTTTGGGCAAAACTCTCTCCCCATGCTCCCCATGGGAGTTGAACCCAAGACCTCCTCCTTCACAACCATGAGACTTACTAGGCTAAGTGGATTACTTGAATATGAGAGCACATGACTTATGCTTGAGTCTACTCTTGAGATCTTTGGTCCTACAGACGAGTGACCAAACGGTATCCGATTTCAGATCTGTCTGAAGCCATCGGATCCCTAGATCATAGACTTACTTTATTACATTCTTCCCCCCTTGGGAAAGATTTTCGTCCTCGAAAATAAAGCTATATATATAACTGTAGGCAACCCCCGAGCCTCATGTTCTAAAACTGGAAGAACATGGTCATGTTCTAGAACTGGAAGAACATGTCTCATCTCTGTGGTGGAATCCTTGCCCAAATGATTCAAAACACTATCTGGTTTTGTACTTTGATGAACGGGACAAAGTACAAACTAGTGAAGAATAATGAGGGTGGATCTAATGACATCCCTGGCTAATTCACAGTTTCTGGATGTGCGATCTAGGCACAAACATGTGAACTAGGTGGATTCAAATTACTAGTCCATTTCTAGGCAGAACTGGTGCATGGGCTTAGTAATGAAGGTGAGATTCTTATCCCTCGCAAGACTTTGAGAAGTCTTGATTCACTTGATTTTGTTTTGGAAAACTTGAAGTTTGGTTGTCCCATACATCGAACTTTAGATGTCTGTACAATGGTTTACTTTTATCGAACAGTTACTTGATTTTTTCACCCGACTAGAGGACTACTTTGTCCCAATGAGTTTGAAAAAATCCTATGTAAACTGTAGGAGAAAGGTTACCATTTCGGTGGAATCAACCATACTAACTTCACCAATTCAAATTCAAAATGAAAATTGTCCAACTTAGGACACTTTTCTCAAAGACTTTTAACTGAAAGTTCTTGGGAATTGTCAATGTAATGAGCAATTCCTAACTTCTTTATTCTAGAGTATACTGGACTCTAGGAAATTATTTATGCTATAACTTGAAGCAAAATCAAATGAATAAGTCTACTTAGACTTATCATGTTTTGAAGATTGAAAAGGTTCTTATACATAACATCTGTCTAGGATGTTCAAGTTAGTTATCTAATTCTAACCGGCTATCCCTGGTCTTTTGAAAAAGGAATCAGATACCATATCTGAGTCAATTCCAAAAGATTTGGAAAGCGGAAAGAGATAACTAAGACTTTGTACAACCAATTCAAACTTCGAATATACATAAACTTGCTATGAGTCAAAGACTAGATGACTCAGGACTTTTTACTGTTCAAAGATCTATTTCAACAAGATATTGAAGCATTGTCTTTATCTTTCAGAGAAATAAGCTGGATTCTCAGAAAGATACAAAGAAAATCAAAAACATCATCCAACCACAAGATACTAGTATGGGAACCAACATCAGTGTGTCGACCCACTGAGGTTCTATCGATGAGTTTAGTTTTCAAATAATGCTTCACTTGAGACTAAGTTCATGTCACATTCAGTCTTTTTGACTCCTAATCGTGAATGCAATTCTTGTGCATTTCTTTGAGTCGAAAAGAGTGAATTTATCAAGTTACACTAGGAACTTGATACTTGACTTAGTCAATTGAATCTTTAGTTGAAAAGATCAACTCAAAGTAAAAGTCCAACTTCTTTCAGAAAATTTATCAAATATTTCTGATCAATAATACTTAAACTTGAAGTGTTCTATGAAGATCTTGGAAGTTACTTACTTCATATCTTCAGTTTCCTTAATCTTGAAGTTACCTTGAAGTATCGTAAGATACTACTTTCATCCTTTACGAATTAAACTTTTCTTGAAGTCTTAATTCCCTTGAGGATGAAACCTAACTTCAAAATCTAAACTAGGACTAAAAGATAATTTTCATCCCACGGTTCGATGTCCCATACCATCTTTCCTATATCAATCTGAGTATAAAATCTGGTGTCCCATTCCACCCTATTTTATATTCACATTAATGTGTGGGTGATTCTTATCCTAAAGTCTAAACATCTCTTGATAGAGTACCTTATTTCTTCAATTCTTTTACAAGAATTGGAAGTTTCAGGCATTACCTCTAACTAGATTTTTCTAGGTTTTGATTCCTTCGCATGATCACCTCATAATCATGTGCTTTGCCTTGGAAACTTGAAAACCTCTTTGACAGAATATCAATCAGAATTCCAAGTTCTTGAATTTTCTCGAATTCAAGTTCAATTGGTTTACCCTTGACCAATTTTGTAGCGACAAGAGCTTTTGACTTCTTGTCTTTAGATTCCTTCTGTACTAATGCTTTTAGGTACCTATCCCGGCCGGGGCTTTTTACAGGAATCTCTCTACTGCTTAAGTCTAAGCATCCGCTCATGCTTTCTGGAGTTGTACCAAAATCCCTTTAAGGATAGGTAAACACTTATGTTTTACCTTCCACAGACTTAATTACCATTTTCACGGTTGCAGACTACATTCTTGGAATTTCTTTACTCTGTTCAGACTTGGAACAACTTACTCTTTTTCACATTTTTCCATCGAATAAATGGAACTTGAGTGAATAATTCCCAAAAGGAATTTTATTGCCAATACTTGGGCAATCTACAAAGTAGTTCTAATCGCACATTACTTGGACAATCATGGCCAAGATTGATCAAGTCTGGTTGATCTTGCGATAAAAATAAAGACTTAGTCTTTATCTTTAAGATCTCTTAAACTATCTAAAGCTTCTTTGCTTACCTGCAGGATTTTTAGAGAACTTTCTCAAGTCCAAGCATACACTTATGCCTCGCAGATTCCAAAGCTAAGAATCACAAATAGGACTTGAAATACCACTTCTAGTGGTTTGGGATGTCCAGGGAACTACTTATTGTTTAAAGAGTATGAAGAATTTCATTCTCAATACTTGAAAGAATGTCATTTCTTCAAATACGTGAGATTCCTTATAGGAAATCAAATAACTTGAGCAAATGATTCATCTTGGAATCTTTTGCAATACTAAAAGAACATTTGAAAGAAATTCTTTCAAATAATATCCAAAAAAATTTACTGATTCAATTGTATTTATTTCTTGAGTATCAAACTAGAGACGAAATATCACATTTGCCAGTATGAAAGTTTAAGTTGAACTTTCATTTATGTGATATCGACTTCTATTCTTGAGTTTGATACAAAACTCATTATTATTGGTCAATCTTCAGATGTTACTAGAGTCCTTTAAACATATTTCACTAATCAAAATTATGTTTAAAGTCCAAGCATCTATTGATGATTGATCCAATAGTAATGTTACTGTGAACACTTTGAACTTTATAACTTGTTTAGGCGAAGTTCATGGATTGAAAATCCATGTCTTGGAACTTTCTATTCCTAAATGAAAAGGTCACACTTGCTTCAAGTCTTTAGGAACTTATATTATTTCCTAAAGATTGCTTAGCTAGTTGCATCATTTACCAGAGATGCAACGATGGAACTTAACATCCTTTTATTGATATCAAGGATCAATTGATGTTGAGGTTTAACTTTTGATTTCCATCACTCCTTGGGATGAAATCAAATGAAAATTTATAAAAGATTGGTACCTTTATATCTTGGCAAAACATTTATATCCGAAAGAGGTTTTGCCTGCATCATTCCTTGGACCTATCATATAATATGAATTTATGTGTATTTTGGGAAGAGTTCATGAATCAATTAAGATCCTCTACGTGGAACATCTACCTTCCCAAAAATAAATTCATCTTAAACATGGTAGGAGAATGATCTCACATGAAATAGAAGGCTGGACTATTTCATATCTCAATTCCAAAAAGTTACTTACCGAGGTTTCATCATGAGATACAAATCTTGAAACCACAAAGAAACTTCTTTAAAATTTCGAAATCTTCTAAGTAGAAGAGTACTCAAGGAACTTTGGAAATATAGTTGATGCTCTCATCCAACCTTGGGATGCTTGACTTTCTAAGTACATCCAGGACTTAGAGTCATCATACATCACAAAAGAGTTTGCAAGTAATTAAATTTTCTTGGTTATCAAGAAAATTTATTACTTAACTTTCTCCTAGTGCTTACTCATACCTAGCAAGACATCTAACATACTTAATTCTCATTAAGTATTTATGTTTGATAGTAGAGTATCGACTTGGGAAGAAAGTGACTAATTACTTGAGTTGCAAACTAGAACTAGTATGTCTTTGCAACTAACTAGTCCTTGGTCTTCCCTAATGTCAAACTGCGAGCTTTGCAAAGTAAGCTAAATACTAAGAGAGTACATTTTCATATCTACTTGCAAACAACATTCCATTCTTCCATGCAAATGCATGTATCTACATGCAAAAGCATATGTTCACATGCGTATGCATGCATGTTCTTTGCATGCCCAAAAAATAATACCACAATCATGCATGAACTTGATGCACGATTTTTTCCTTGTACTAAGAATGTATGGCATGCAATCCTGATGCATGTATATCCTTTCCTTTGTCTAAATGCACTATGATATAAAAAATACCCTTAAGGTGCAATAGAAAACTTACGCAATGGAAAGGAAATATGTATTTAAACTACCAAAATACATTCTTTGATGCACAAGGATCTTTTTGAAATCAAGTCTTTCCTTAATGCAAACTAATGCTTGGAATGAGAAATGGATTAATTCATTATTCTAATCTAGACTTAATCAATTGAAATCTTGGCTATTTCAATGTGCATCTAGGATTAAGTGTAGAATAATGAAAACAAAATAAATCAAGCATTAGGGCCAAGCAAAAACTGGAAAATACTTAGCTCCACATAGAGCTACGTCCTTCCTTTGATCCTTTGGAAGAGCTTTTCTCTCAAGACTTTGGTCCGAATTCAAAGTTAGTTTGACTTCGATCACCAAAAGGTCTCCGGATCTTCACTCCATAGCTCCACTTCCTTCATACTTTGCTCAAAACTTTAACTGTCCTTGCTTGCTTCTTTGTCTAAGGAAGATTGCTCCTCAGGTTCGGGGCTGCAACTGTTGGGCTCCGATCTTCAGCGCCGAATACAGATCTAGACAGTATTTTGTGCCTTTTGGAGACACACAAAGGCGTTGAGCACTTGGGCGACTTCGACGTGCTCTGAAGCCTGCCGCCTGGGTTTGAATCCGGGATGGCACACAGTAATCGCCCTTTTTATCTTTAGCTCCGAACTGAGGCTTTCTGCAGCGCAAGATTCAAATTACAAACTTTTGCCGCTCTAGCAAGCCATGAACAGTACTTAGTCGTCCTGGATAGACGAGTTCTCTGTGAAACTCCGGATCGGAGTTCAAATCCCGAACGGCATAGCTTGTTAATTGGTACTTTTGTTCCCTCTTCAGCGCTGATCTGGCATAATATCTGCTGCTCGCACATTGATATCGTCCAGACGTCGGCGTCTTGGGTATGCGGGTGCGCTTCGATTGGGGGGACGGGGGTTCGAATCCCCTCTTCCACACTGTAGAGATGATCTTGATCTTTTGCTCCTGGATGAATCCTTTGGCAGCCCGAAAGAGAGACCAGTATGAACTGCGACAGAATCTAGTTCACGTCCGCCCGTGATCTTTGTGGATAGGCTGTAGACTTCTCATCGTGAGGCCGCGGGTTCGAGTCCTCTACTCCTCATAGCAAGTGGGTTCTTTTTATGATTTCCTCCTTGAGCTATGTCCGCCATGACGAAATTCGGCACGCATTTCTGGTCAGCCGCGAGTGGAGTTTGACGAGCAAGAAGCTATGGAGAGAATGATAAGACTATTAAGCACATTCTAATGAAGAAGATGATGAGCCTAGCAAGGTCACCATGGAAGCTTGCCTAGAGCTCTGATACCAATGCAACAGTACAAGAATTACGACCACCACATACTAGAGAGATGACTCTCCTCCCAACCTTATGCCTGTATATATAGCTGCTTGAACTAATGAGGATCACAAATGTAACTAGAGTCCACAAGTGCATGTGCAATCTCCTCCACTCCTTTCATATCCACCACTAGAGTCTATTAGTGGCTGGAGTGATCTCGACCACTACTTTAGTACCTTCCACTAGAGTCCACTAGTGGTTGTTGTACTGACCTCTTGAGTTAAGTCCACTGGACTCAAGTTAACTCACGTTAACTTGAGTTAGAAGGCTCTAGAGCTCTTTGGGCAAAACTCTCTCCCCATGCTCCCCATGGGAGTTGAACCCAAGACCTCCTCCTTCACAACCATGAGACTTAACCACTAGGCTAAGTGGATTACTTAAATATGAGAGCACATGACTTATGCTTGAGTCTACTCTTGAGATCTTTGGTCCTACAGACGAGTGACCAAACGGTATCCGATTTCAGATCTGTCTGAAGCCATCGGATCCCTAGATCATAGACTTACTTTATTACAAACTGCTCCTTCAAATTTTTGCAATCTTTGTCAAAAAAATTTCCATACAATCTCCGTCATTCATATGTTCACTCCCCAATTGTTTTCGGAGGTAAGCAATGCAAGCCTCATATCTTGCCTGGCACAAAGTGGTAAGTGTATCCCAAGCATCCTTTGCTGTTTTGCAAGAGCAAATATGAGAGATAATGGCATATTTGATAGACAAGGCTATCGATGCATGTGCCTGAGCATCTCTACCATCCCAATGAAGTTGCTCTATAGTAGGTGCAATAGGAAGTGGAGTATCCATTCTATCTACTCGGATACCTCTACTGACTCAGAAGGAGATCACGCTATGGCTTCATAATAAATGCATAGCTATGTGCCGTTGGCAGGGCTCATGTTGGTAATTGAAGGGAAGTACATGATGTCCCTGCAATACATCTCCACTAATGTGCATGGACTGCCTATCTACCTAGATGGCCTCAATAGGTCTGTTGCAAGAATGAAAAATTCTAAAGACTTAGAGATTGTGCCAAGACCGGTCATAAAATATGAAGGAGGATTCTACACGGACAAATTAGGACACATATATGTGGTGACCAAGCAGCCAAAGAGAATGAATGAAAGAGGAGAAGTTGAGGAACCAGAAAACCTTGCTATACCCAGTAGTGGAGAAACTCTGACCACTCCGAGAAGAAAATCGATAATCACTAATGTAGAGAGAGGATATCAAATCCCTCAGGATGATGATTTGACAAATGTGTATATGGTAAGTAGATTAGACAAATTAATACAAGCCACTTCACCTATACAAGGAGAAGGCATCAACCCTGCCATTATCTATGAACTTACAAGATCCACAAGACTTGTCTAGAGTTACTTACCTAGACCATAATAAGAGGAGATATTGGTCTATTGATGAACATGACAAGTCAAGACTGAGATATTTAGGGTTGCCTCTGTTCCTTCCCAGAGATCAGGCAACCACTTCTCATAACCCTCCTAGCACACAATAGAGCAATGAAAACCCAACCTTAGGGCAAACCAGCCAACAAAGTGTGCTAGTTAGGCCACAAGTGCGCTTCTCTATCGTAGGCACCAATCCAAACTACCAGACAAACCCAAGAAATGGAAAAGTGAATAGGCCACCTTCCCGATGAGACCACCGCAAGAAGAAGGACCAGGAATACAACCAGTATGTCTTGTTGTCCCCGTAGTCCTTTGACCACCAGAGCCAAGTAGAAGACTAAGGCCTATTCAAAGCCAAATGCATGAGAAATCATTATGATGGTTTTGGAGAGCCATATTATCACATAGCCAAATTTAAGCAAGTTCTATGTGTAGAATAGGTGGACAACTTCTTTGTCCAATATGAATCTTTTGGCCTCACCCTCACTGGAATAGTGTTGACCTAGTTCCAACCTTTGGATCCCAACTTTTTTGTAAATATTGAACAATTCTTTCAAGAATTCATTGGTGAGTTCATCAAGAGGGGTATCAAGCACAACTCCTCTTATCTCTATTCTTAGATGGCTTGACCAATGGGATGTTAAGAAGCTTGGTTTATGTGAAACAATTGCAGATATTAAGTGATCGTCTACAAGAATGTATAGACTAGGAAGACAACCTAATTGATGACTTGAAAATCCCACAAGATCCCATAAAATCAAAAGATACGACTAGTAATGTGACCCCACACTAGCAATGTAGAAGAACTTGCGAACTTAGTGGCTAAGAAACTAGGTGTCCAAGGATAGAAAAACTACTAGAATCCTCCCTTGAGGGTACGTGTTAAGAAGATGCATGCATTATGGTGGGGACTATCCATCTCATACTTGTGTAAGAGAAGGACTAGTTCCCCCACAACCCTATCAACACAATAAGGATTTGATCCAACCCAAGGAGACTACTATTCTTATGACACTAGTCTTGTAGAATATGAACAAGCCTATGAGCAACATTATTACAGACATGATGGTTATGAGAGCTCATACATTCCTGAATATGCTAGCCTTCAAGGGCCCCAATTCCAAACAGACCCGCTAGAAGACCCCTTGCACCAAGAGGACCATGTTATAGATGTGGTGGAGACCATTTCATTAGGGAATGTACACTACCATAGCACCCACCGACCCCACATGTATGGGAAGGATACTGTAATGATTGTGGAAAGGAACACTTGTTTAGAGATTGCCCTAAGAACCCTAACTAAGTCTCATCTACTACACAAATTAATGTAATCAAGGTGATATAATCCTCTGGAAGCGACAAGGAATACATTGTTCCTCGAAAAGCCATTACCAGAGCAAAAACAAAGGAAATCTTGGAAAAAGAAGTAACGAATAGTCCCGAGATTGAGGAGGAGCTAGGGTATGCAAATCAAATAGTAGAAGACTTTGAGGATCCTCAAAACTTAAAAAAGCTCAAAGATGGAAGGTTAGGCAAGAAAAAATCAAAAGGAAGTGGATTAAAAAAAGAGTTGAAGAGAAAGAATAGACATTGAAAGAGGTTGAACTTAAAGAAAGTAATTTAGCAAATAGGAAACCAAATGTAGTGAAGAGGAAACAAACAGACGAGTAGGTAGGATCAATTCTAGCAGATCTTATGCGTGAAGACTTGAACATGTGATTAAAAGCCTATCATTCTAGGATAGAGATAGGACCTAGTCTAGAGAATCATGAAAAATTCTATCCAAGAGGAGATCTTGAAAAAGAAAGACTTGAAATATGCAATAAATTAATTGGGATTGGTCAAACCACGCTAAAGAAATCCATACCAACCCTCCCTCAGACCATAATATCTATCATCCTGGACTCTAGCCCAAAGGTCATGTAGCCAATTAGCCTCTACTTCAGGAATTAAAGAATTTATTTCATCATTTTCATAACTCAACTCTTCTTTCAACTCCTTGGCTTGATTATTCTTTTTTGGTAGTTGATTAAAGGTTTCCACATATCTGTAGAATTAGGATGCCCAACTATGGATGTGTAAGGAAGAAAAACAAGAGGAAAAGATACTACAAGTTTGGCCAGTGGGACATGAAAGTTATAGACCTGTAGAAGACCCTACTTACATGCTGCAAATATTTCCTAATGAAGCATTCGAGCCGCATGGATGGATGAAAATATTAGCCACCCTAGATGTTTGTGTGAATGAAGAGGTATTGACTGTGAATGAATGCATAAATGAGGAAGGGTATGATTTAAGTTTGTACATGGTAGTCCTCCAAGAGGCGGAAGAAGGGGAATTTGTAGAAAAAGAACGGAGAGAGGACTATGAAATTATAGAAATGGAGCCTAAATTCGACTCAAAACAACAATACCTAAGAGAGGTCAAAATGGAAGATACTCAAGTAAACACGAAAGTACTAGCCATAGAACAGTATCAAGGAAACTCTAAAATGAAGAACAATGAAATTCATGAATAATCATTTGAGGTATCGGAACATTTCAAGAGATTTAAAGTAGAACAAAGGAAAATAGGATAAACAAGTAGGAACATGTTAAGACAATCAGTCCATCTGCAACCACTTGTTGCACGTCAGGGAAACCCATAGAAGCCTCTTAAGGGGCGATAGAGACTAAGAGGAGGAGAGTGTAAAAAAAGTGAAGAAAAGTAAGCGCCAAAATTTTTGTGTGTGAAGCTTGGTGAGTTGTGGAGCAAGAGTTGGTATTTCTTGCCACTCTATACTTTTCTCATAACTTGAAGTACGCTTGTCCGATTGAGTCCAAAATACCATTGTTGGATGTGTCTCCTCGAGAGCTTTGAAAGGAACCCACTATTACTATATTTAGCTATCAGAGCTAAGAGATATAACTCAATTTGTGCTTGCTATTGCAATAAGTATCATGATACACACTTCTAGTGATAGAGGTGATGTGACAGGTAGTTAGGCCTGATTTGCATACATTGTTTGCTCATTCACTCCATTAACCATCATGAGAGCACATGTCCTCATACACTTGATATGGTCTATGTCCACAAATTGATAATTTAATGAGTGTATCAATCCACCACTATATGCATGAGGTATACTCTCTTTTGTCACAAGTCCCTAAGACATCGGGAGCTTAGGTACACATACTATATCTCAAAAAGTTGAATTTACTAAACCTATAGTAGACTTTGAGGTTCTTGTATTGGTGAATTGAAACCTTTATGTATGTTTGGCACAAAAGGAGAAAATTAACTGCATAGGTACTATGATTCAAGACTTAGTTAGTTCTTATCAACTAACTCGTAATGACAAGAGATCATTCTTGCCTTTAAATTCCTTTCTATATCCAAAGCTTTCAAGCTACTACAGGGTTTTCAAGGAATCTCTTTACTACTTAAGTCCAAGCATCTACAAGATTTCTCTCAAAAATCCCTTTAAGGATAAGTGAATACAAGTTTCATCTTCCACAAACTTTAACTTTTCCATGCTTGCAAACTACGAACTTGGAATTCTAACTTCTATTTGCACTTTCACTTCCCTTAAAGAAGTATGGCCTTGGGCATTCTTTACCTAATTTCATCTTTGCAACCATTTATCTTAATACTAGTTTTACATGCATGCCATGAAGTTTCTTTTTGAACAACTCCTTCTTTTCCAAACATCTTATATCCTAAAATATGTTCTTCTATCTATCATCTACATCCAAGATTTGATACTTCATGGAATTGATTGTACCAATTTTGATGTGTTTTGGTACTCCCCCCCCCACTCTCCCCCCTTTTGAAGAGTTTTTGTCCTCAAAAAATTGTAGAATCTCTTGCCCTATTCACAACTAGAGAGTCACTACTATGAATCCTCTCATCATTGGACTATTGAACCACTTTTATACTTATATGGGTTTTGAAAGTATCTAGAAGATGTACTAGAAAGGAATTCTAGTTTTGGTATTCAATAAACATCTTCTAGAGGCAACTCAGTGACCACCTAACCTAACATACTCGTGTGCTTATTTTTGAATTTTTGGGCTACTCATGAATTCTTATGTTTCCCAACAATGCAAGCTCACTTTTATCTATGTTAGGAGAGGTGGCTTTAGTTTTCAAGGCTAATCAAATCATAAGAGTTTTAAAGGTACTATGAAATAAGAAAAATATTTCCATTTCATCATTGTACCTAGAGAGCTTTAAGTTCCTTCCATTAGGAACCATTGCATCTCCTAAAGAAAACTTTACTTGGCTTTCTTCTTGAGGTGAAAATCTCTTGAATGAATGAAGACTTAAATTTAACTTGGAAGTTCTTCCAACAGGAGGGAGTTTTCAAATTTTCATGATGTCTTCAATACTTTTCACCATTCTTGTTGGTGATAGCAATATTTGTTCATAATTGTTTTCCATCTGTTTCTTTGATGACATCAACTTAGTGTTGCACATCATGATACTTATGAAACCATTTTGGACTGCCATCCTATTTAGGATGTCTCATCAAGAACTCATTTGGAGCCTTTTTCAATTAACTGCTTATAAGTATCTCTTATACTTAGAGTAGTAGTATTGTAGGTTCTTTAAAGTAATGTAATAATATGCCCCAAAAAACTTTTCGGAGAAATCATCTATGTCATTGAAGACATTAGATGTATTTCGATACCATCTACTTAAAAACTCTCATTTAAAAGCTTGTTTAGGAACCATCTCTAAGTATCGGTCATACTTAGAGTTAGCATTGAGTATGTTAGGTTCTCTTGTGTATACATGGCATTGGACCTATGTCACAATGAAAGTTTTTGCGTCAAAAAACTTTTTAAGTCATCAAAGGACTTAGAAACATTCGGGTACTAACTCTTGTACATACTATATTGCAAAGATTCGACCCAAATAACTTTTCTAAGTTATTGAAGAACATAGATGTACTTTGGTACTTTTCAATTCATTTCTTCCTTGCCATTAACTTGGTAAGGATATTTCCTCCTTATGATTACTTCAATTCTGAGCAGGCATACTTAATGTAAAATTTTCATTAAGTATTTTGATACCTTGGTACCATCTTGGAAAGAAATCAACTAGTACTTTACCAAATCTAGATAGCCAAATTTTATAAGTACCTTATCTTAGCTTCTTTCTAAGTGTCTTGCTTGACCATGCTCACTTTATTATTTCCATCACATACTTAAATAAGAAATGAATATAAATGCATGTATGTAGATGGATACCATCAATCATTCTATTGATCCCTAACTTAATGCTCTGTGCTCTTCATGGTGCATAAAATTGTGCTTCTTTTTTACATGCATCATCATGCCAATGATGTGCTTCTTTTTTTTTGACGCATAATCATGTCAATGCACATAATCTTGTGCATCCAAAACTATTTACCATGAAAACAAAGCTTTGGAGGTAAACTAGTGCATTCAAATTATACTTTTGGTAAAGAGAAAATGCACATGCATCCATTCTTTTGAGTGCGTAGATGCATGCATGTGCTTCAGGTTCTTGCCTTCGTTTCAAGCATGCATGTTTTCCTCTTTGAAGCTTAACATACCTTATCTTTGCATGTGTTATTTTGAATAAAAAATCAATAGAAATGCTATCTCATGCTTGAATTATATATGTATGCCAAGATAATGAAAATAAAGGCAATAAAACATCAAACAGAAACTTAAAAATACTTAGCTTTTATATTAAGCTTCATCCATCCATTGATGCTTGAGTAAAGCCACCCTCCTACTCCGAACTACACCTTTTGAACTTTGAACTCCTCGCAATGGCGTTGACATGCCTTTCAAGAGAATTTCATGGCCTTGTTCTTGATGCACCAAGGATACTTAAAGACTTGCAATTATATAACAATAGGTATTGTGATAAAGGCAAAAAGATCATCATTCATAAACACTTTATGTGTTATGATACTTTGCAATAAGTGGAAAGCAAAAGTTTTAGAACTACTAAAATGAAGAGTTTGAGAGCTTCTAAAACCTCTCAAATTCTTACGTACAAAGTATCATAAGAACTCTTCTCTTACTCTCAATGTTCTCCATCTCCTTACTACCACATGTGTATGTGAGTACACGAAAGTGAAACTACAATGGTAATACTCCAAAACAAGAATCCTGAGGCAAATTCTCCAAAACTACTAAGAAGAGACTCTAACAATCCAAGACTTGTGGCTGGATAACTATGGAGAGCGCACAACAATCTTTAAGCCTGTCGCATAGAAGAATCCTTAAGGGTCGAGATGAATCCCACATGAAAAGACTTTTCTATGCATACAACATATAAAGATTGAATCTTCTTCTTATTATAAAGATTGGAGATGCATGTATCCACCCAACCAAGTCCACCCATATATATATCTCTATGTCAAGGGGGGAATATGAGGAGAGCTTGCCAAGGATGCATGTATCCACCCAACCAAGTCCACTCAATATATATCTCTAGGTCAAGGAGTGTTCCCACCATATGGATTCGAATCCAAGGCCTTTTAACCTTGGAAGTCACATGAAATGACATGGCTCTCACATGGATTCTAAAGGGAATCCTCCTGAGCTTGTACGTACAAGTCCAAAGGCTTGAGAGGCCTCCCTAAGGGTTAAATACCATACCCTTATGAAATATCAATCCTAAGGCTCAAAACCCTTCAATTGGGAGTAAATAAATCCAAATAGTTTAACAGTTCAAACCATAGTCTTGGATACACTTTCTCAAGGGTTTCTCAATAAACTTCAAGAGTTCTCCATGTGACTTTGGACCCTCAAGA
This sequence comes from Ceratopteris richardii, assembly GCA_020310875.1. Taxonomy (NCBI): domain Eukaryota; kingdom Viridiplantae; phylum Streptophyta; class Polypodiopsida; order Polypodiales; family Pteridaceae; genus Ceratopteris; species Ceratopteris richardii. The sequence continues at coordinate 127,073,011 of CM035411.1, forward strand.
CCCATGCATTTTGCCACTTGGTTCCATGACAAACATAGATGGAACACATATGGAGAGCCCCTTCTTGTGAATTGATGGAGTGTATGATCAAATCTTCCATTATGTGTACACGTATATAGTTGGGTGTGTGTAGAAGTGCGAGAGACACACAAGAAGCACACACAAGGAGCACAAACGCAGCAAGACACACAGAGAAGACGATGGCTGGAATAGCTCTCTCTATTGATCGATGTACTGAACTAAAGTAAAAGCTGAATGATATCCCTAAGTACAAAGTACCACCACATATGAGAGTATCAAGTATGTGGTAACATGGGGAAAAAACCTCTAACCAGCACTAGAGTAAAAAGTGCCCATGTATAGGGAAAAGGTTCACATCAAAGCTACTCGAGGAACACATAAGTGTAACAAACCCCCCTGGAGCGAATGATGTGAACACATACAGGGAGTGACAGATCAGCCCCCACAAGGTAATCAGCCTAAAGCTTTGCGAAAAGCTTCAAACTTTTCCCGTGGAAGAGATTTGGTGAATATGTCTGCCACATTATCTTGTGTAGGCACATATACCAAATCAATATCTCCTGCATGAAGGCGCTCTCTCACATAGTGATAACGCACCTCAATATGTTTGGTCCGTGCATGAAACACTAGGTTTCGTGCAACAGCCAAAGCACTCTGACTATCTGTGAGAATATGCGTAGCAGCATCAATCTCTATGCAAAGATCCATCAATAGGCGTCTCAGCCATATACACTCCACAGTAGCTGTGAAAATTGCCCTGTACTCAGCTTCACAACTCGATGTCGCCACTGTAGGTTGCTTCTTACTCAACCAAGATATGCATGAGTCTCCAAGGAAAAAGCAATTACCACTAGTGGACACGCGAGTATCATAACAACCAGCCCAATCACTATCTGTAAAAGCATGCAAGCATGGCTGAACATCTCTGCCATAAAAGAGACCTAAGCTCAAAGTGCCTCGGAGATATCTAAACACACGTTTCACCGCTTGCCAATGCTTAGTGGCAGGGCTATGCATGAATCGACTCAACTGGGAAACTGCATACTGTATATCCGGCCTTGTGTTGCATGCATATATCAGACATCCACAGCTTGCTGATAAAGAGAAGTGTCAAAAGCATCACTAGAATCCTCAACTGAGAACCTGAATCCTGTCTCAATTGGTGTGGAAACTGGCTTACAATCCTCAAAATAAAAACGCTGAAGTAGTTTTTCAACATACTTTGCTTGATGCATAACAATTCCCCCCTCAACGGATACAAACTGGATGCCAAGATAGTAGCTCAAAAGATCAAGATAAGTGACATCAAAAGTATGCTGCAAATCAGCCATAAGAATGTCAAGTTTTGCATCACATGACCCAGTCAAGAGTATGTCATCGACATAAAGAACAAGCACTATAAGATCAGCCCCATTTTTGCGTACATAGAGTGTGCTTTCAATCGGACTACATGTGAAGCCAAGAGCAATCAAGTGCTTATGTATTTTGTCATACCATGCACGTGGAGCTTGCTTGAGACCATACAAGGCTTTATGCAAGCGACAAACCATATGCTCTTTCCCTTTCATAGCAAATCCAGGAGGTTGCTTCACATAGACCTCTTCTTGCAAATCTCCATTCAAGAAGGCTGTTTTTATGTCCAATTGATGCACTTTCCAACCTCGATGGGTAGCCAATGCAACCACGGTACGAATGGTAGTCATGCGTGAAGTAGGTTCAAAAGTTTCCTCGTAGTCAATGCCATATTGTTGCGCATATCCTTTGGCAACCAATCTAGCTTTGTAGCGATCAATGCTACCATCAGATTTTCTCTTAATCTTGTAAACCCACTTTGTACCAATAGCATTCTTTTGTTTTGGCAATTCACATAACTCCCAAGTACCATTCCTATGTATGGAATCCATTTCTGATTGCATAGCACTCATCCATTGTGGATCGTCACATGCATCTTCCAAAGAAAGTGGCTCTTCATTACATGCTGTAGCAATAAGAGAATAATCCACAAAAGTATTTGATGCATGGTGAGAGCTTGATCTTGTTCTACCAAGTAAAGGTGCACTCAATTTGCTATCCCGCAAAGTTTGTTTCAGCCACTTTGGCATAGATTGTGCACTCTTGATAGACATGCGTTCATTATGTAAAACATCTTCAATATATACATCATGCGTGGGCTGAATTTCATGCTCAGTTTCAGCCATATTTTGACGCAAATGTTTAGCCATATTTGGCTGGAAATTTCCAACAGTTTTGATAATTTTTGGCTGAATTTTTTCAGCCATGTTTGGCTGGAAATTATCTGCATTTTCAGCCCTATTTGGCTGGAATTTTTCAGCCCTTTGAACCTCAGTTGGCTGGTCTACATGGCCATAGTCAAGCGCACCATTTTGGAACAAAGGCATGAGTGTATCGAACACATCTTGTGAGCTAACTGTTGGCAGTTTTTTGCATTCAAGCAGAGGGAAAACTGAATTTTCAGCAAATATCACATCTCGACTCACAATAATTGTGTTCGTTAATGGATGGTACAACCGATATCCCTTACTTTCAGCACTATAACCAACAAATATACATTTCTTTGCCTTGTCATCAAGTTTGTGACGTTGTTGTGATGGCACAAGAGCATATGCCAAACAACCAAACACACGCATATGACTAACCATAGGCTTATGACCATTCCAAGCCTCATAAGGAGTGATGACTCTCAATGCTTTTGTAGGACATTGATTCAACACATAATTTACACACATGACCGCTTCCATCCAAAACTTATGAGGAAGATGCTTTCCTTTAACCATATATCGTGCCATTTCAAGTAGAGTTCTATTTTTACGCTCGGCAACACCATTTTGTTGAGGTGTATATGGCACCGTACATTGGTGTGAAATACCTCTTTCATGAAGAAAAGCATTAAACTCATGTGACATGTACTCACCACCACGATCCGTGCGTAGAGTCAAAAGCTTTTGTGAAGAAAAATTTTCAGCCATAGCGAAAAATGCTTTGAAGCAAGAAAATACCTCATTCTTTGCTTTCATAGGATACACCCATGTATGGCGAGTAGCATCATCGATGAAGGTAACAAAATATACATGCTTCCCAAAAGATGGAGTCTTGACCGGACCACATACATCACTATGAACAAGTTGCAATTTTGTTGTAGTGTGTGTGTGAATATCTTTTGGAAAAGAAGCACGATGCATTTTTCCAAGAATGCAACCTTCACATGCATGCTTTTCAATGGACTCAAGTGTAGGCAAACCAATAACCATGCCCTTCTTTTGCAAGTAAAGCAAACTATTGAAGTTCAAGTGACCAAAACGAGCATGCCAAAGCTCCATTTCAGCCATGGAAGAAGTATGAGCAACTAAGGCATTCGAGGCATCCCTCTTGTATGTATCCATGCGATACAAACCATTACATAATGTACCGGACATCACAATAACATCGCCATTGCTGAAATCATGAACCATACACTTATCATCAACAAAGTGTACATGAAGGCCAGTTTTGGCAATCAACGGAACTGAAATTAAGTTCTTCTTGATACCGGGCACATACAATGCATTTTTTAAGAGAATCACACCTCCATTTGCAACCGGAAGCTCAATTTCTCCTATTCCAATAATAGGATAAGAGGCATTGTTTGCACACACCACATGTCCTCCTTTAGGTGCATCTTTCAAAGAGGCAAAAAATCTTTTGCATGATGTTATGTGCTTTGAAGCACCACTATCAAAGAACCAATCCGAATCAGCCTCACTCACAACCATACATTTAGAATGTAAAGAAGCATCATAATGACATGTAACAACACATGCCCAAAAATCTTGAGCCATGTTAGCTTCATCATTCTTTGCATTTGCTGAATTTTCAGCAATAGACATGCTCGATTCCTTCTTTTTTTCGTTGCGTTTAGCAAGCTTTCTACACTCATCAATAGTATGACCAGCCTTTCGGCAATATTTGCATCTCTTCTTCTTTTGCAAATCACCATCATTAGAGGAATGAGTGGAAGAGGAAGCTTGAGGCTTTGGTTTTGATGAACCCAAAGCTGAACCATACTTGCTTTTCCCCTTTTGTGAGATAGCAAGTGCTTGCGTTCCCTCAATCAAACCACTCCTATTCACTATAGATTGCTCTTCTTGCAAAAGAAGAGACACAACCTCATCAAATGCATACATATTAGGATTTCCTTTTGCAACCAAACGGAGTGTAGTAGCAAAGCTTTGAAAAGATTCCAGTAATCCTTTCAACAATGTAGAAATGAGTGATGCATTCGGAATGATCTCATCTATGTTTGCCAATTGCTCTTTCAAGTCCTTGATGCGTGTCACATACACATCCACCGACTCATTTTCAGCCATACATACATCGTCAAGTTGCTTCCTCAAGTATGCAACACGTGCTTCATTACGCACGGCATACAATGAAGCAAGAGTGTCCCATGCCTGTCTCGATGTAGAACATGACCGAATGTGTGGAACTATATGACGCTTCACTGAAAGCGCAATCAAAGCATGAGCTTGAGCATCTTTTCCATCCCATCTAAGCTGCTCCTGTGTAGGTGGAGAAGGAGAAACCACTGTACTAGAAGAATAAGCTCCATCTGTGACACTAGACTGTGAAGTAGAAACACCTGTCGATCTTCGATCTACATCTACCACTATGTTCCAAAGTTGTTTTGCAACAAGAACATGCTTCATCATGTAAGACCACATCGGATAGTTGGTCCCATCAAGCTTATCTTCAGCTTGAAGCATGCCAAGCAAGTCATTGCTGCCCGCCATTTCACTAAGGGACAAGAATGTGACAAAATCTTCACTTCGACGAAAACTGAAATGAGTGCTGAAATTTCAACTCACAAACCGTCACTCTGATGGCGATTCTGACTGCACGAATGGCTTTGAAATTGGAGTAAAACCCCAGCGCGCCTAGTGGAAATGTTTCCGGGCCGCTGAAATTCACAGTTCTATGCTCCGAAGTCGATTTGCACTGTTAAAGTGCGCGCGCGCCGCGACGCGAAAAACCAAAACTTGAGAAGGAGTTGAACCTGCTCTGATACCAATGTTGGGTGTGTGTAGAAGTGTGAGAGACACACAAGAAGCACACACAAGGAGCACAAACGCAGCAAGACACACAGAGAAGATGATGGCTGGAATAGCTCTCTCTATTGATCGATGTACTGAACTAAAGTAAGAGCTGAATGATATCCCTAAGTACAAAGTACCACCACATATGAGAGTATCAAGTATGTGGTAACATGGGGAAAAAACCTCTAACCAGCACTAGAGTAAAAAGTGCCCATGTATAGGGAAAAGGTTCACATCAAAGCTACTCGAGTAACACATAAGTGTAACATATATTGTAGCCATTGCATTATGTAGTAGAAATAGGTTATGAACGTTTTTTCCATCATATGAAAAATGGACCGATGGGTCTCTCATGTGGTGACCTTCTTTTTGTGTAAAATGCATTATCTACTTAGACAACACAACAAGGAATGTAGTAATTGCAAAAGACACAACTATTCCATAGTAAAGGAAGACAAAATATGTACACAAAGAGATGAACGGTCAAGTTTCAAAGCTTATGGCTTACTATAATCCACAAAAAAAAATCCTTCATGTGGTAGCTTATTTAGCTATTTAATTAACGCCAAGAAAGAAATATCAAAGGCTAGAAATGGGTGGTGAAAACATTGCATGAGTCATGATGAGGACTTGATTCATTTCCTTTTATATTCCCCCTATAACGTTGCTATATGGTGCAAGCTTAATTTTTTAAGCACACAATTGTGTTGAAACTAAGTTCTTATAGAAGTGAAAGCTTTTTCTCCAAATCTATGGTACATGACCACATGGCATACTTTATTATGAAAGAAATAAATTCACCAATCTTTGGAAAGGGGAAAATTCCGCTTAAACAAAGAGAATGCTTTTTTCCCTTTCTAAGGAAATGAATAATTGAAAAAATGACCTAGTGCCCTCCACACTCAAGAATTTGTCTCTATTAATAATAAGCAAAAGATGATTTACATCATTTCAACTAGAAAACTTTTAATGTATTCTTTGATATTGTAAGGTTTTCTTCACATGAATGAAAGTGTGGAACCACTTTAAAGAAGCTCTTGATGTTGTCCCATATGTAAACGCAAAAGAACAATATATTGATCACCATTGTGAGATCAAAAAGAACATTGCTTTTTCCTTTAGTTTAACCACTTCCCACTCACTTCAACTTTCTTTTGAAGAAAATGGATTTAAAAGACATGATGATGGAGTTGGAAAGAAGTAGTGAGATTTTTCACCCCATGCATCATATAACACTAGGGCGAGAATGGAGGACTTTTACTGCTATCTTTGAAGGCAACATAATGAAATCCTAAATCTTGGGTTGGTTCTCTTATAAACTGACTTGAGGGCTTAATAGTTGACACACTACACCTATGGAAGATTAGTCTTAGGTTCAATCTCATCTCGACTCTCGAGTTGCTTCCCTCTGAGAGAAATCTCAAGTATGAAAGGTGTTGAGCAAAAGACTCAAATGGCACATAATTAATGTGGTGTTATTGATTGGGATCCTTATGAACCTTGCAACGGATGAGCGTTTCTATATCTCAAATAGAAACGCATGTGGTTACTATACACATTCATTGTGTAGTGTAGTTATTATACACGTTATACACATCATGTATAGTTGTTTTTCCAACAATTTTAATCAAAAAAATAAATGCAAAAAGAGTGTAACCGGAGAAAAAAAAGTTCATGCATGTTAGCTAGGTTGGTTGGATTTTTCGCCTCTTGAGGTGGGGGTGAAGGTTCAATCTTCACTTACGGTAGAACAGTGTGAACCTAAAGCCAGTGTAAATCATGTTATTTCTAGTTGAAACCAGTCCTCTTTTGTGTCACTTTTTAATAGTCTAAACCCTGCTTTGTGGGATATGAGAGATCCCATGGATACTATGCCGTTCACTTATACAATTGCAATTTCAAAGTTAAAGTCCGAAGGAATAGACTTAGGCTGAACCTCCATTAAAAAAAAAAAAGAAAAATCTTTCTTATAAGGATCGTCATACATATACATTGGATTTAGGAAGAGACCTTTGTCGATGAAGATTCCAAACGCAATATAGGTGAATCGTGATGATCCAGAGCTTGCCAAATGCCGATAACCAAAAGCGCCCGACAAGGCGACAATCTTCTACTAGAAAGGAAAAAAAGCGGGGAGTCGGGGGACTACAGTGGATCTTCTCTATGGAAGAGTCAAGGTCAGAAGGATTCCGCATGTGTCTGTGTGACGGAACGACCCCGTTCAGACTCTCCCCGCTCGTCAAAATCATCTGCTTTTGGCCCTGTAAGCACGGGTTCGGCGATTCCGCGCCATGCCTATTACTTTCCCCATACACTCTTCTGCCAAGGTGCATGACTGAGGGTGTTCCCGACAAAGTTCCTCTCTCCTTAAAAAAACACATACACCCACCCACTCACCAACCTCGCTCGTGCGCACGTGCGTTCTGTTGTTCCTAAGCCGTCGGTCACAGTTCCTCCCAGAAACTACACTGCAACTACTCCGTCACGATTGCATGCGTATAACAGCTTCCTGCAGCATGTTAGGCGTTCGTTTTGGGATCTATTTAGAGCTCGCCTTTTTTCAGGTTGTTCGAGACGTCGAAGTCCTTTGATGCTGGACGTAGACCTTCCGAAAGAAAATGGTTTGAACCCCATGGAAGTCTTAGACGGAGATGCAGGTAAGCAGCAGTTACTGTAAGCCTGGTACACTCTTCTCGTTCTTGTATGAAATGCAACTCTATCTTACACTGACAGCTGTTGTGATGTTGTCGTCCATTTGTTTAATACGAATGTACGCTGCAAGGTCTAACTGTGCTGCACGTTTCCAGTTGTTTACCTGTTCATAACGTGCAGTTAATCGTCTATCAAATAGTTAGATTCATATTCGCTTATGGGATATTTTAAGTCATGTTGCAAACCTTACACATTTGCAGAAAAGATGGCGCTCTTGGAATCCACCAGTAATGGTACAGTATCGGTTCTGCATTGATTGGGGATTTTATTACGTTTCTCGGGTATACAATCTTGATATTCATACATATTACGTATTACATGCACATGCCATCATACATCGCGTACATATGACACAATACACAAATGTGAGACATCTAAATACATCATAAATACATACAATACATTACAAGGAAATAGAGGTGGGTGCGATGTTCGTTCTTTAAACAAAAAACGGGAAACATTGCTCAGGGGACAAAATATTCGAAACCATTGCAAATTTGGATTATAAAAAAAGGTAATGTTGTATACATAAGGTAAAATGTCGTGTATACGATAATCTTTTTTGCATTGCATATGCGATGATATTTATTACACCGTATATGAGACATTTTTTGAATAGCGCTGCAAAATCCGTCGCATACTAGTGATCATTTTTGCAGTGTAGGGAAACTCCTTGCGTAGGGAAACTCATGCTCATGTTTTGTACACATCATCGAAAATGTGGATAGATGCTATAATGCTTTTATTTGATCATGGCTCTCTCACAGTTTTTTCTTTTTCAAGACTTGATTGGAAGACTAGCATTTCATATTAGTTTCCTTTGAGGATGATAAATCAATAATGGCTTAGAACTCCCTTTGTTTAAATCAAAAGTAGAAATATTGATTTTGTAGGCTTTTTCACTTAATGCTTTTCTCTCATATGGAGAGAGGCTCGCATCTAAATGTGTGGAGACCTTAACATGGGGAGGGAGGCTCGCATCACATAGCCAACCATATTCCAAATCATATCTGTTTCTTTCTCTCATATGTATTATGGAGGGAGGCTCGCATCTTAATGTGTGGAGAGTTCAATACAATGGATATTGATGTGAATTGTACTACTCTCTCCCCTATATTGGGCCCTCAAGAGAAACGTCTTTGGATTTTAATCTTAGATGTGCTCAACTATCAGGACTTATGGAATCATATTTGAAGTCACTCGCTCGATATACCTTCCACCCAAGTTTTCATAAAAATGCTATGAGTCGATTAGATTGATGTTGTTACTCTCATGCACATGTTTTGCACACATTGTTGAAAATGTCGATAGCCATGACAATGCTTTTATTTGATCATAGCCCTCTCTTGATTTCCTTATAAGACTTTGATTGGAAGACTAGCATTCTAGATTAGTTTCCTTCAAGGATGATAAATCATTTATGGCTTACAACGCCGTTGTTTAAATCAAAAGAAGAAACCTTTATTTTGTAGGCTTTTTCACTTGAAAGCTTTTGCATATATGAAATGGGAGTATATTGTGAGACACATGCAAGTTGTAATTACAGATTGTAAGAAGCATTATAGTGGAGTAGTGAAAGTAGAGGTTGAAGGCCTTATTTTTGGGTTATGTTCCAAAGTGGATAGTGGATTGTTATTATCTGATTCACCATATGGTTGGCTATGTGATGCGTAAAGATGCTTGCAAGTGATTGAGAACTTGGTGATTCAATCAACGTAAGTAAAAGCTAGAGCTGGAATTTAGTATGCAGTTTTGAATGAAGCTATAGCTTACACTCCAAGTTTATTGGATTTGCATATGGGTTGCTATTTTGAGAAGCGGGTGGCAAAGGAGGTTCGTTCTCTGAAAAACGAGAAAGCACGGTTTCGGATTGTCTAATTAAGGAATTTGTGCTTGTGTTATTGATAATATCGAGAGATCGAAAAATCCCTTTCTCATTTAAATTAGGCTTGATTAAATTGCACCCTAAAGTTGAAATGCCCAAGAATGTTGATTGGCGACCTATTACAATGATGGGTATCTTCTATACTATCTTTGCAAAGGTCTTTGCATTGAGGTTGAAGCCCAATATTCATAAGGTGGTACATCTAGTACAATTTGGATTTGTATAACAGAGGTCAATCTTTCATAATATCTTGCTGACTCACTTGGCAATTGAGCATGCTATAAAATCTAAGCAACAAATGGTCTACATGCAGATTGACTTTGAAAAGGCATTCCATCACATTTTCTAGATTTTCTTTGTTGAAGCCATCTAGAAAACTTAGATTTACCAAGAAGCTCACACAACTTGTCTATATTGTTTCTGAAGTTAGTGCATGACATGTAGGCATAAATTGAAAACTATCTAGGCCTTTTTCTATTACACATTTTGTTTGATAAGGATGCCCACTTAGTCCGCTAGTTTATGCACGGACATGTTTTATTTGCTAGAGGTCAAAATGTTAGCATAGACTCATAGGCAAAGTCACATGGGGACGCGTCCCCGGGTCCTAGGGACGTCGGGATGCCGTCCCCTAAAGCCAAAATATGGGGACGCCTAACCGGGACGGTTGGCGTCCCCTGACCACTTTGTGTAACAGCAAAACGTCCCCGGGACGCGTCCCGGGGACGGATTCATGTGATGGGACAGTTTGGGGACGGCAATCCGGGATGGCTAGGGTTGTGGGGACGATTTTTTGGCAAAAAAATGTCACTTTTTTTTCCTTCTCTCTTGGAGTTTTTAGAGACAACTTTAGGGGTCTATAGAACCATATTGGGGCCTTTAGACAACCATAAATAGAGGCCATTGCTCCCTCTAAACACAAGGTTATCTTCAGTTTGAAGTTTTTCTCCTTGGATCTCACATGTATGGAGGTTTGAGCTACCATAAACCTTGCATTTTCAGCAATCCTCTTAGCCCTTTCTTCACCTTTCTTCTCTTTTGTCCATAGTTATTACATTTATGTTGTAGTCTCTAGATTTTTTTATTCTTCTTTTTAGAATCTACAGTGGTTCTTTTTGTCGATCCATAGTATGATGTAACATCTTTTTGCTCGTATGATAATGCCATATCGTATATGTCACATGATCATTGAGTCTTAGTTTTTTTTATGTATATTATATGTTTATAATACATGCTTGATATATGTTTGATATATGTTTCTACTTCAAAAACACATTTTTTTACAATTTTGTTGTTATGGGTCATTTCATATGTAACCACATTCATTGTACAATATTTCCATTTGAAATTTTCTTAAAAAATCAGCATTTCTCTAGTACCGTCCTCGGATGCGTCCCCGGACACATCAAGCTCCGTCCCCATCCCGGGGACACCACCGTTCCCGGGACACGTCCCCTTCCCCTTGTGACTTTGCTCATAGGTTATACATGGGGTGTCTCTATATGGGATTCCTCGAATTTCAGTGGGCTTTGTAGATGATACATTCTTTTTTGCTAAAGCTGGAGTCTTATGAAATGTTCAAAACATTTTGTCAAGGAGACCTTCTCTGATAGCCAAGGTTTACAAATGTTCTTTGACTTACATTACCTTAGCATCATTTCACATTTTGACATGGCATGGAAGAAAAATCTCATGGTAATGTCTTTGTTGTAAACAATGTCAAATTGTGGTTAAGTGCATAATTTTCACGAAAGCCTAATTTTCTAAGTTCAGCAGTTCTAAAAAATGGTCAAAATCAAAGATGGTAAAACCATTTTTATAGCATATTCTAAAAGTACTCATCACTAAATCCATTAAAAATAACTATAATTGGATGGTCTAGATTTAATTTGGAAAAAGCAAGTTGTGCAACCCAAGCCATTCTATCTATCTATCTATATGTATGTATGTATGTATCTATCTATCTATCTATCTATCTATCTATATATATATATATATATATATATATATATATATATATCTATATCTATATATATATATATATATATATATATATATATATATCTATATCTATATATATATATATATATATATATATATATATATATATATATATATATATATATATATATATATATATATATATATATATGTGTGTGTGTGTGTGTGTTTATATGTGTGTGTACATATATATAGAGTTTGATTATTGATATTTGAGACTTTGACATTTCACATTTGACATTTGCTATTTCATGATATGTATTTACTAATGGACACTGACACTTATCACGACTCACTTGTGACTTTATATTTATCATTTGCCACTTATGATTTATGCTATGAGTCATGACTCATATGATTTATCATTTGTCATAGTGATTCTCTATGTTTTTATTTTGATGTATCAAACATGATATGATCATGTGACATACATGTACTATGCTCCCAGGTGTTATGTTATGAATCATGATGTTTATTGTAATTTGTTAAAAGTTAAACTAGAAAGTTAGGTTTTT
>CM035411.1:127110234-127172734 GCA_020310875.1 Ceratopteris richardii
CTCTTCAAAGTGGAAGGTTGTGCCCTGCCTCAGATATTGAAAGCCTTCTGTATGTGCTCTTTTACCTCAGCAGAGGCAAATTACCTCAATGTGTTAGTGTAGAGTCTGCCTTACAGTGGAGGTACAGAGCATGGTCTCGAAGGGCTATTCAACAGGTGTTAGGAGAAGTGTCAATTGTTTTGAAAGCTTTTGCTGATTATGTTGATAGCTTATGTGGGACTCCATATTCTGTAGACTATGACATATGGGTGCTCAGGATTAATAGAGCTCTGGTCCAAGAAGGAATATTAAGGCATTGACAAGCTTAATGGTTTCAGTCAGGTTTAGCACATTTGATATGGTCATAGGCCATATGGTCGATGTTCCTGTTGGAAATATGGAGAGGTGATTGGAATATTCCAGGAGACTTTGATCAAAAGCGAATGGAGGATTGATCAAAATAAGATAAGATAAAAATGGATGGTCTAGGCAGTTACGAGCAGCTGTTCCTGAGCTGCACCTCTGCAACCAGCAGAGAGCTTGTATGTACTCTTTCTCTCTCTTGTACCCTGATGGCACCTTTTCCAAATATATGCTTTAATCTAGCGAAGTTCTGAAATATGAAGTTTGTGGATGGGAAATATGCTAGGAATTCGAGTAATGGAAAGATTAACTTGCATTGCTCTCAACAAAGGTCCATTCTTTTTCTATATCATGCATTGACAATTGGCTTGTAATTGAAAAATAAACTTTAAATATCTAGCCTATTAGCAAAATATGAAAGGAGTCGATATAAATCATACACTTTGTGCATGGTATCCTATGACATCCCTTGTTGAATACTTCACAAGTTTGCAATCTGAGGTGTGAAACGTGTTTGATAAGGGCCTAGATACCAAGTAGGTCTAAAGTCTAAGGTCCATAGTTGAGGGAATACCCAAGGATTTTGGAAGCTTGTAGGACCATATGGTTGGCTTCAATGGAGGGTTCTAGTTGGTATTAAAGTTTGTGACAAACTCTTAGGAGAGTGTGGTATCAAAGTTTTTGATAAGCTCTTGGAAGAGAGCAAAAGAAAGGGAGTTCGAATTGAATAGATCTTAACAACATGGATAAGAAGTGGAGAACGATTGTCATTATTGTCCGGCGTCCCACAAAACTTGGGAACTCACCATAAACTTATTTCACAAAAAGTGAAGAAACTCAAATATCATCCCACATATTTGCACTTAGAAGAGAGGGAGATTGGCATGAAATTTACCTTGCTTGGCACCTTACCATCATGCACCTACATGCTTTCAGGTTGTGTAACCTTCAAGTTCATGAGTTTCATTCTAGCTCTTTATTGAAGAAGGCATAATACTAGTGTCTGGTCTATACTTTTACTTTCATGTAGGATAAGTGGACGATGGTCCATTTTCGCAAACGATTTGCATCTTGCTGTGTCAAGCTCTTTATCCTATTTCTTCCTTTGTTTGTCTTCACTTCTCGTATCCTCTACTTGTTATATGATCTCTTTGTGAATCTATTATCAAACCCATAGAGTCACTCTAAGGGGATATCTTGGCAAAGGAAGGTTGAAATGCTGATTTTGATATTCTAATCAATAAATTAGAGTTTTCTTTCTAATAGTGAGAATCTTGGGAAATACTTTGTACAGAGGAGATTCTAGATTCAAATGCACCTAGATTTGCAATTGTACAATAAGTTAAGAAGGTCTTGATCTCACCTCTTTTTTTTTTTATTTAAATGAATGAATAAATAAATAAATAAATAAATAAATAAATAAATAAATAAATAAATAAATAAATATATATATATATATATAGAGATATAGATATATACATATATATATATATATATATATATATATATATATATATATATATATATATATATATATATATATATATATATATATATATATATATATATGTGTGTGTGTATATATATCATAGGTCTTTCTTTTGGTTTTTGGGTTTGTGGACTACTCTTTTATGCAGATTGCATAGTTTTTGTTGACACTTCATGCTTGTTCATTGAATATTTGTGCTATTTTGAGTGCTTATTTAAACTTCATGTTGAGTAGATGTAGTCCACTCCACTCATATAGATGCTTAAAGGAACCCAATTCGTAAGTAAAGCCTATGAATGGAGGAAATATTTTGTTCTTAAGCATTCTTGTATTGAGATGCATATGTGAGATTAGGAGAGAGATGAAGGACCTCAAGCTACTTGGACGTCATGGTTTATCAAACTCTAGAAGCATTCCTAGCATTGAGAAATGGCGAAACAAGTGGGAAAGGTGTTTTAGGCGTTGCAGTTTGTTTTGGATGCTTGTAAAGTCATCAAGAGCCCTGTAGTTGAATGGATGTACCTTGTTGTTGCTTGCATAAGATAGAGCATGATAGGATCAAACCTTGTGCTTGGGAAGAGTTGGACGTCATCATTGATAGAAACTTCGGTTTCACTCATTGAGGGGGAATCGGGATCATGGGTGAGAACACCAGATGCATGGTTCCTTTTGTCTTGGAAGAACAAATTGGTGCAAGGATATGTTATTAAGCATAGGGGGTTCCTTTTCAATGTGCTAAAAGATGTTCTTGATTTTCTTGAAGTCCATAAGTTTGTACTTGGATAGTCAAAAACCTCCTCTAAGGACTAAACAAGGGTGTTGGACACTGTATGAGGAGGTTGAGATGGTCTTCGTGTTGTATGATTGAGAGGGGTAGTTTCTTTATGTTGTGTGGCTAGAGATAATCTTGGACTGGAGTTGATGGGGCAAAGAAGATGCACTTCATTAAGAGAAAATTTATAAGGGATAAAAGAAAGATTGTCTTGATGGAAAATAGCATATATAGCGTACTTGTGTGCACACAAAAAAATATGAGATCACATTTAGAGGGGGTTCATGTTATACATGCATAGGAAAATGAGTGGACAGTGTTTTGGTCATGGATTGTAAGGCACAATGTGGATATATCTTGTATACAAGAGCATGAATTGCATTCTAAAAATTGCTTTGGGGAATTAACAATCGACTTTTGGAGTGCATATGAAGCAAAATGAAAAGAAGAGTGTAATCACAAAATGTAATCACAAAATGAAAAGAAGAGTGTAATCACAAAATGTAATCACAAAATGAAAAGAAGAGTGTAATCACAAAATGTAATCACAAAATGAAAGAGTGTGAGAGACTCGAAGTGAGTAGATCAAGAAACGGGTAAACTCACATGGATTAGAAATGAGCTGGCCAAGAGAATGGAGTAGGGTCTACAAGCTTCTAATCAAGTACAAAACTGGGGGAGAGGCCCTCCTTATATAGAGTTTGAGGAGCTCTCCAAAGTACATTCTATGTGGGATGATTGCCCTTGAAGGAGATTGAATACAATGGTAGAAGCAAATGGCAAGGTACCCAAATGCAATGAGATTTAACTAAAATAATATAAAATGGAGTGTCTCTGGGATCCACTCATGGTGATACAAATGGAAATGAGGTAGAAGAACTCATGTCATCACATGCCCTCTGCAGCTCCATTTTGGAGTAGTTGAATGTTGTAGAGGTCCACCAAGCGTGGGAGCGGAATGTGAGGTAAAGCCTTTATGAACATGCGCACCAAGCTCTCTTGAGAGGTATACGGCTTGAGAGTAATCTCGTGGGATACAAGCTTCTCACTGATGAAATGGTATTGGATCTCGATATGCTTTGTCGGAGCATGGAGCACTCGATTCTTTGCAATGGCCAAGGCTGATTGGTTGTCGGTGCAGATGCATGTCGGAGTATCTTGCAAAATACCAATGTTAGATAATAAACATCGAAGTGCCTCAGATTCTCCAAAGCTGAATGCTCGACACTTGGCCTCGGTGGATGATAAAGCAATTGTAGGCTGCATCTTACTTGCCCAAGAATTCCAATGATACAATGGTAAACCAATGACACAATGATACAATGATACAATAATAAACATCGAAGTGCCTCAACTTCTCCAAAGCTGAATGCTCGACACTTGGCCTCGGTGGATGATAAAGCAATTGTAGGCTGCATCTTACTTGCCCAAGAATTCCAATGATACAATGGTAAACCAAGAAATGAGCAAGAATTGAATTTTCTAGTACCCTCGAGTTCCTTTATATGAGTTCAGTGGTTACCTTTCATGTGCTTTGAGAAGTAATGCACTGAGAGATGTAGAAGGTCGGGTATTTTATGTGCATTGGCTAGGAAAGAACCTTTACCTTATTGTCTCCTCTCTCTCGCTCTTTTCTGAGAAAAGAGAGAGAATGGTGATTCTCAAAGAGACGATGCACAAATGTCAGTGGTGCTTAACTTTTGCAGCTCGACTAGGTATGGATGTGAAACTCCATGGGTCTTATACCTTCACTTTTGCTGCATACAGCCACGAACAAGAAGTTAGATACGTGCAATGATCGAAGAAAAAATGGCATTGCTTGTCTCTCACAAGTATGGAAAAAAATTGATGAAGTCACATCAACTTCTTGAAGTTGATAATATGAATGCAAATGAGAGCCGATGTTGATGAATTGGACAAGAAGGCAGCTATGTGGTATGTATGATCCTTCTTCTTTCTAGCTCAAGGAGCAAGTTCCTCCTCCCAATGCCATGATGTTACATTGCATGCATCGAAACCCGCCTTGAATGGTGCCATTGAAATGTGAGGAAAGAGTGTTTATAAATACTGTAAAGATGTGAGATCAGGTACCAACTCCACACAAAATATCTCAATAATTGTCACAATGCCATCACAAAAGAGTGGAAAGGTTGGGAAAATGGGCACAATATTATTACCCAAAATGCTCTATGAGCATGAGCTTGATGGCAAAAAGTTCCTCTCTATGAGAAGGAAGCAGTACCATCAAAACAACCACCACCACCACCAACATGAAAACCAACACCATCATGAGACCACCACCAAACGACCACCAGGATCTCCACCCGATGCTCTGATACCATGTAGAGAATAGATGTGCGAAAGCAAAATTAAAAGAAGAGTGTACTTACAAAATGAAAGAGTGTAAGAGACTCAAAGTGAGTAGACCAAAAAATAGCTAAACTCACATGGATTTGAAATGAGCTTGCCAAGAGCATGGAGTAGGCTCTACAAGCTTCTAACCGAGTACAAAAATGGGGGAGAGGCTCTCCAAAGTACACCATATGTGGGTAATTCCCCTTGAAGGAGAATGAATACAATAGTAGAAGCAAATGGCAAGGTACCCAAATATAATGAGATAAAACTAGAATAATATAAAATGGAGTGTCTCCTGGATACAAAATGGAGATGTACTCATGCGGATACAAATGGAAATGAGATAGAAGAACTTATGTCGTCAAGAGTTTTCAATTTTATATATGTGACAAACCTCTTATTTGCTCGTAAATGTTTATGGACGCAATTACTATGTGAGATGCACATAATTATGGCACACTCTAACAACGTTTTTGGCTAATTTGCATTATGAACATATTTGAACTCTTGAGGACTTCAACATTGTAGATTGTTCAAATGATTCCTCCATGGGATACTCTCAAAATAAGGATCTCTAGCCTTATTAAAACCCCTATAAAGAGCTATCAATGAAGGAGATCTCGTTATACACCCCTGCCAATAGCACACATCCGTTACTATTCTCAGAAGCATCTTCATCGCAAAGGCTTGATGTACCTTGAACACCATTGATGGAAATTGCAGATAACATTCAAAGACCTAACTTGCCTCAACCAACGGTGATGGGAGAGGACTTGATCAACCTATTGTCTTTTCATAAACATGGAATTCCCTTCTTTCAAGGTGTCCCTCCACGAAAATGCAGACGACCATGTAAGGAGATTTTGTCCCTATGTTAAAGTAGGAGTCTACATGAGTGGGAAGATGTTTCCTTTCATTATTCGGCTACTCTTGAAGGGTTAGCAGATCAATGGTGTAGCCAATGTGAGGAGGGACACTTAACTTCTTGGGAAGTGCTTAAAGCCACCTTCACAAGTACATTTACCCTAGGTAATTCCATAGAACACACTCTCAATCAATTGGCAAACCTTAAGTTACAAAAGTGGGAAATTTCCTTTGAACCTATGACAAGAGTGAAGTCCTTAGTTTCCTGTATGACTACCTTGGAGACTTTTTAGTTAAAAAGTCGGTAGAGAAGGTTCTACTAAAAGATTCCCAACAAAAATTGAGAGAGATATTACAAGCGATGCATCCTTGGAAGAGTTTCAAGTTGCAGACTCAAGGATCGGGGCAACAAGACAACAATTTATCTAACAAAAAAGTATGGATGATCCTTTGATATATCTACAAAGAGAATTGGAAGCATTGAAGCTACAAAAGGCTTTGCAAGAAGAGAAGGTTGCTTGGTAAGGAAGGGATGAAGCTCTAGCCCAATTTCGAGAAGAATTAGAAGGGCTTAGAGCTGAGAAAGAGGTTGAAATATATACTTGGTGCATTGTGTTCGGAAAATCTAAACACTCTTCGTAGGATTGTTCTAAGAGATTGGTGTGTCAATTTTGTGGAAAACAAGGTTATGAGGCTTGGGATTGTTATTTCCTCAAATATATGCAATCGAATTGGGCATCACCTAAAGGACTCACAAATCAATGAGCTCTATATCACCACTCAGGTGAATTTTCCTAACCAAAAGAAACCTCAACTAACAAGATCAACTTGTCCAATAATGTGCTACATATGTAGGGAATATGGCCAGTCCAATGGAAGTGTTCACTTCTAGAAGGATCTCCATCTGGCAGGTAGTCTCGAGACAACCCACCACTACTCTAAGGAGTGTCCAAAGCAAAAGTCTTCCACTAGTCAAACTTCCATGAATGGTCCAACTCCATCTTATTAGGGAAAGGTTATCTTTGTCAATAAGGAAAAGCAAGTTATCAGGTGGAGTTATATAGAAGAAGGCAATTCAAATAGCTATTGACATATTGTACACCTCTTTGAATGGAAACTTAGGAAAAATGGACTATTGGCCGAGATTAGTCCACATGGAAGAAGTGGACGATTCGCTGAAAGTAATTCACATGGGAAAAGTGGGCAACTTGCTAAAATTAGTCCACCTGTGCAAAATGGGCGAATGATAGAAATTAGTCCATTTGGGCAAAGTGGCTAGGTCATGAAATTGGTCTAATTGATGAAGTTGGTCCACTAGAGAAAGTTGGACTAGTCCATCTAGGCAAAGTGGACTATGTCATGACATTGGTCCATTAGAGAAAGTTGGACTACTTCATAGAATGGGTCCATTAGGAAAAGTTGGATGACTTAATGAGCTTGGAAAGATTTGACAACTAGAGGAAACTAATTTACCTCGACACGCAAAAATCCAGGAACAAACTTGTTACACTTATGTATCCCTCGAGTAGCTTTGATATGAACCGTTTTCCTATACATGGGCACTTTTTATACTCTAGTGCTTACTAGAGGTTTTTCCCCATGTAACCACATATACATTGTATACTCATATGTGGTGGTACATTGTACTTAGGAATTCACTTATAGCTCTCACTTGACTCATTCTCATATTACTAATCATCTATCTACATAGAGCTCTTCCAGCCGTCACGTGCTCCTTCTTTTGTCTTATGTGTACTTCTATTTGTGCTTCCTCACCTATTCACACACCCAACAATGGTATCAAAGCAAGTTCAACTCTTTGTAACATGTTGTTTTTCGCGTTCATCACCACACACACGTTTGACAATGCAAATTGGTTATGGAGCATAGAAGTACAAAGTTCAACACTTAGAGAGTGTTTCTTCTCGGTGCATTGGGGTTTTACCCCCTTTCGAAGCCATTTGTGAAGTCAAATTTTCCATCGGAGTTACAGTTTGTGAGCTTCATTGAACCTTTTTTGAAGTTCATATCTTTCTACTTTTGAGTTCTTTGTTGTAATGGAAAGCATGTGTGTGTGTGTGTATGTATGTATGTATGTATGTATGTATGTATGTATGTATGTATGTATGTATGTATGTATGTATGTATGTATGTATGTATGTATGTATGTATGTATGTATGTATGTATGTATGTATGTATGTATGTATGTATGTATGTATGTATGTATGTATGTATGTATGTATGTATGTATGTATGTGTGTGTGTGCATGCATGTATGTATGTGTGTATAATGTTATTCCTATAATCTATTACTCTATGTTTATTCGAAGGCATGTTTATTTGCTTATGTATGTATCTAATATATATGTTTGTATGTGTGTAGTAGGTACCTTCTATGTATGCATCCTGTGCTATTTGTATACGTACGTACCATGTATTATTGTATATATGTATGTAATGTATGTATTACATATGTTTGTAAGATAATATAATCTATGCATGTATGTATGTATATACTAGGTATATATGTATGTATGTACATGGAAAGACACATTGACGGCTTATATATTTGATATGTAGACTGTATAAATATGAAGATGTCTTGTTTTCAAGCCTTGTTTAAAGATACCTAAGAATGTATAGGAGGATTTTTATACTTGGGATATCTAGAATTAAAAAAAAGATTCTAAAATAAAAATTGGTTTATACACAACTTTATCGCAACTTGGGGTTTGTATCTTGAACTCGTTGCTAATGCATTAGCAACCATTGCGTACGATGTTGCCATCCCGTTGCTAGCCACTATGGTCTCGCCTGAGTTGGTCAACCTTGAAAATTAGGTGGGGTGTACAAATTTCCTCCACCTTGGTATTCTAGATCAATTTGTTGCCAGCATCTTTATCCCTTTTTAACATATTGATACCCTTTGTATGATGCTGAGAGGTTGGATCCGGTGCACATATGGCAAAGGTATTTTAAATGGTGCTTCCTTAGTGAAGTGCAACTTCAACCTTCTCGTGTGAAATTGGACATCATTCATATTGGTTGGAGCCAAAGATTTTCGAGCTCGTCCACTTGTTTGGATGAATTGCTTGGCGAGAACATCTAACAGAAAGTGGACTTGAGCTCCTCCCAAGTAGCCACATGCGCTTTATCACGCTAACCCATCTAAGATAGATGAGAATAGCCCATTTAAGATAGGTGAGAATAGGGCCATTTGTTTTGCTAGCCCATTTAAGATAGATGAGAATAGGGCCAGTAGAGCATCTTCATGATGATGTAAACCTCTCCAACGACATAAGGTGATAAACCCCCCTTACGTGATAAACCCCCCTTACTGACACATCCTCTTTTATGTAGCCTTTAAAAGTAGAAAACTGAATGTTAATTTTGGATAGTAGGTAGGTTAAGTCCTCCATGTTGAATCATGTATCCTCTAAGGATGTATCAAAAGTATAGATTGGTGCTTGTCTTGCCTTCCCTTGAGAGAAAGGTGCTAGCTCAAGCAGATTACTTGGGCTTCCTTGAGAAAATTCAACAAGTATCCTAGAAGGTAAAGGAGAAGGTGGTAACCTTCAAGGAGTCTAATAATGAACTCTTTTTCTATAACAACACTTCGATAGGCTCTTTAGAGGACTAAGTAAAGCTTCTCTTTGATAGGCTCTTTAGAGGACTAAGTGGGGCTTCTCTTTGATAGGCTCTTTAGAGGACTAAGTGGGGCTTCTCTTGAGCTCTTTGTCTATGGTAACACTTCAATAGGCTCTTTAGAGGATTGAGTGGAGTTTCTCTTGAATTATGGGTATGGGTCATAGGCTTGTACCCACCCATAATCTATTGCAATGCCTAGCGCTATTGTGGAAATAAGGTTAAGTTCAAGACTTGCTTCCAAAGGGAGTTGCCCATGCCACTAGAGTTGATGAGTCTCTTAGGTCATTGGGTGGATTCACCAACTATGGGAGTCTCCTAAGTGGAGTCGCCCAAGTGGCAAGCGTGTGAATAGGTGAGTGTTGGAAATTAGGTAGGCCCATAACTTAATTCCACAGGTCCCATAGGTCCAGGATCTACAACATAGATTCAAGTTTCTTCCAAAATTGACAAACATGAACATACCACACTTAATCATACAATGATGAGACAAAGATAGAGAGAGATTAGACAACATGTTCAAAGTGTTACGTAAGCCATTGCTTACTTACACCATCATATATACAAATGTCAATTACAATGTATCATATATACAAATGTCAATTACAATGTGTGAGTCAAAAATCTCAACCACTCTATGTGAACAAAAATAGATGGAAGAGTTTATGTACAGAATTTACAAGAATATTCAGATGTAGGGATAGAAATCTGAATATGTATGAGATGTATAACCTGATAGGTTGTAGAAGAGTGAATATGAGTGACAGAAAGAGGAAAGATCAGTTTGAAACTGATATTCAGCAAACCCTAATCTGAATTTAGGCTATGGAAGACCCTAAATCAGATGTGTGTGTGAAAGATCACATACTTACAGAATTAGCATAGAATGCTAACATGTTGCTGACAAAAATCCTCATACTCATGTGGAAACACCTTCTCTAACATCTCATCTGAATGCATGTAGCATGCATGTACTGATTCTCCTTTATGTATGCCGAATAGGTCGACTCCTGATATGGATGCCACCGCCTCCATAAACTCAAAGTAGTCCCTGTGTGCATAAACAGAATATGTACGTGAATAGTTAACATAAGATGCAATCTTATGTTAAGCTCCATCCAATGTCTTTGAAGTACTCCATAATCTTCATGTAGAAGACGATCTTCAAATCATGTAGATGGCTGATCCAAACCACCAAGCTACTGATAGGTAAGTCTTGTCCATAAGCAAGAGTGTGAGCACACCCTTCTCCAAGAAGAACTCCATAGTTGCTCCTCAACATGCTCCTAGAGTGCACCATGGTTGCCCCATGAGTGCTAGAGCACTATCTCCTCAAGAGAGGGGCCAAAGCTTGCGTTGGCTAGTGTTGGATGATCTTCAAAGTGACCCAAAAGCCTTCTTATATAGGCCACATACTTCTCGTGCAATAGAAATAAAGCAAAATCGTAAAAAACTGTTTTTTGCAATCAAATTATGAGATCGCTTTTTTTAAGAGTTGGATCACTAATTTTTTATAAGCTTTTGCTTTATTTTAAAGCTGTCCACTGAAAGTGCTACTTGGCTTGCTTTTTCACACTTCTGATAACCTGATGAATGCTCTGACAACATTTTTATGATCCTCATGCTGAGAGCTATCAAATGAGGTAAACACCCTAAATCAGCAGAAAATTAGGGTTAGGGTGTACTCCCAAATCTGATCTCTGATGATTGCATGTCATATACCATTCGAAAGCTCTCTTCAACCTCTACAAGATAGGTTCATAAAAATTTTACCCAAATTCTGTGCCAAAAATGATTAAGTACGAAAATTAGGGTTTCTGTCCTAATAGGGATTTGGACTAATGTGACATTGTTTTCCAACAATCCCCCTTGCAATGTCATATTGGTACAAACTGAACTGGATATGCAACTTCATTCATCTGCAAACTGTTATAAACTTCAAACTTGTCCTCCCGAATCGACCTTCAAACCTTTTCTTCAAAAGTCTTCTTCAAAACTGAATTTGAATTTCTTCAAATTTCAAAAATTTGAATTTGCTGAATATGAACCATAATACCTGAGAAAATATGCAAACTAGATATCTGATAGTGTTAGCATATATCAAGTAATCACTGCTTGACAACATATGTAGCATGAACTGACTTTGAATCTACTATCTCTTGAAATAAGTCTTCTCAAACCTGTACACTAGGATCCACATATTTGCATTTACCTTACGAAAGGTTTCTCAACGTTCTTATGCTCTGTCATGTAAATACACTAAAACATAATCAAGATCTGAATCCATTTTGAATCTATCCTTGGACTTGTGACTGACAACTCACAACTTAGTGTATTATGAACATTAGCTTGCTCATCTCTGACTGAACTAAACTCAACTCATGAGTCTCAAATCTCTGACTGTACTGAACTCTCATGAGTCTCACCAAAATTTCATACTATGATGTCATCATGTCTTCATCCTTGTTCTATCTGTAAGTCTTTCATACCTCTTTCTTTCAAAGTTTGGTATAATCATATATGTGCACACCTCATAAGTAACATACCTCTTTGAAATATCAAGTTTCTCTGCAATAGAACTCTGGAACGTTCTCTTGAACAGGAACACCTAACAAGAACTTTATCAGACATTCTCCTTCTTCCTTCTTCTTTCAAAGCTGGAATATTAAGAGAAAGTGACAAAGGAAATATAGGAATACCTGATAAAGGAATACTTGTAGGTATGACTCTGCATTCTTTCACATATGGCTGAAAATAAGTCTTCATGTTTCATCATCCCCTCGATGCTTGGATAACAAAAAACCTTGCTGAAAGCACTTTAGGATTCATAATCTTCTGCAACATAACAAGTATCTTCTTCTATTTCTCTGCAACATTAATCTGATAGAATCTGAATCTTTGACGTACTTCTTCCAATGTTAAGAACTTGACAAACAAAGGATAGACAATTGACTCATAAATACTCAATATCATACAAGATCATTCTAGATGTATGATCTCTCCAACAAAATACCTGTGTAGAATCTGCTCTCATCAAACCTTCATGACTGAATGTTTGATTTGCTACTTGAATGTCTCTAAGTGTACACGTTTCTCACATAAAGTTGTAAAACTTTTCTTCAACTAAATCCTTCCCAAGAATTTGTAACTCCTACTTGAAAAATAAGTGGACAAACTCTCACCTTGAGAACTTCCAAAAGCTCCAAGTTGATACTTCATATCTTCATATTCTTCCCGGGTGAAATGTGATAGTATTTGCTTGACTTTCTTTTGGCTAACTCCACTTCTCAATCAAGTGATAGGATCTGATGGAACACCTTTTTGAATACAAGCATGTATCCAAATGTCAAGACAATCATAGAAAGTAGATTCTCCATCTGACTGGTACATAAAAAAATTCTGAATTTTTCTGATTTTTTCTGAAAATACTGAATTTTCTCCTGAAAAACTCTGAATTTTTTGAGTATACTGAATATACTGAATTTTCTGAATATGAGGTAACTTTCCAAACAAAAACCGCACTCCAAGTCTCCAACATGTGCTACAAATACTCTTTTATCTCAAGAGTTAGGTAAAGAAGAAAAATACTTTTCTGCAACTTGTCATATACCAAGTAGCTCTGAATTGACACTCTAAGAATTCTTTGAGGGAACAAATAAGCTGCCTGCTCAAAATCTTCAACTTATACATAACTCATACACATATGAGTTAAAACGCATAAGCTGTCTCAGATATCTGCTGCTTTTCTTTCTCTCAATGCAATTCTTTGTCAAACCTACTAAAACATGACCAAGTATAATGCAAAACAAGAAACTGCTTGTTCTTTAAACTATCTTCTTTACACAAGATGTTCTCATAGACTTGTCTTTGGATGTAGAGGATAAAAGTAGGAAAAGTATATGGAAAATATATGAGAAAAGGAAGTCTTACTTTCCCTTTGAAAGTATTGTTGGACTTTCTTCTTCTGCATCTTTCTTCCACCCGATGATGTCCACATCTTCAAACTTCTCTTCCATACCTTTTGTTCTTTTCATCTTGAAGTAGCAAGCACTCTTAACTTCTTCAAATGAATTTTTCTCTTCCTCTAGTACTAAGAGTAAGAGACAGAACAAAATGGTATATAAAAGGAAGTGAACATAGAAGATAAAACATGCTTCTACCATCTGCTCTCTGCTTCAAATGTGACTGATATGTCTGAATTCACCAACTTTTTCCTCGAGTTGGCTGAATACTGAATTACCTTTCTAGGCTCAAAGTCTGATAAAAAAACTTCCAACCTTGTGTTGGCTGAAAACAAAACTGATCTGATCTCCAAATTTGTCTTCTTAGATGAGCCTTCTTGCCATGAAAGAGATCTTCTATCAAACCTGTCAAGAATAAGCTCTAGATACCTGTTTTGATGTAGCTAATGCTTCTAACTTTCAAAGAATGAAAGTGTTTAAAAGCACTTCTTGAATCCTTCAAATCTCTTCATAACTGCTCTTCTAAGATATGACCTGCAAATAACAATATGATAGTAGGAACTAATACCTGTGATTTGATGTTGATCTGGTTCCTTCATCTTCTCCAAACCATTGTTTTTTCTTGAATTTGAAGTAGCCTTTTCTTCATCAAGTCTTGGTCTTCATGCAATACTTCTGTAAAGTATCTTTACTCTTCCAAAAGTATTTGGCTGCTAACAGATCATCAACTTCATACTCCACACGGATAAATCAACATGTGACTGAATTGTTTAATTCTCAAATCTCTATTCATCTAGATTAAGTGTGTATGTCATATGTCAAATGTTAGAAGATGCTTTGAAATCATATGTTGTAAACCTGGAAGTCTGGGAGCCTGGGAGCTCTGATACCAAATGTTGGAAATTAGGTAGGCCCATAACTTAATTCCAGAGGTCCCATAGGTCTAGGATCTACAACATAGATTCAAGTTTCTTCCAAAATTGACAAACATGAACATACCACACGTAATCATACAATGATGAGACAAAGATAGAGAGAGATTAGACAACATGTTCAAAGTGTTACGTAAGCCATTGCTTACTTACACCATCATATATACAAATGTCAATCACAATGTGGGAGTCAAAAATCTCAACCACTCTATGTGAACAAAAATAGATGAAAGAGTTTATGTAAAAAATTTACAAGAATATTCAGATGTAGGGACAAAAAACTGAATATGTATGAGATGTATGACCTGATAGGTTGTAGAAGAGTGAATATAAGTGACAGAAAGAGGAAAGATCAGTTTGAAACTGATATTCAGCAAACCCTAATCTGAATTTAGGCTATGGAAGACCCTAAATAAGATGTGTGTGTGAAAGATCACATACTTACAGAATTAGCATAGAATGCTAACATGTTGCTGACAGAAATCCTCATACTCATGTGGAAACACCTCCTCTAACATCTCATCTGAATGCATGTAACATGCATGTACTGATTCTCTTTTATGTATGCCGAATAGGATGACTCCTGATATGGATGCCACTGCCTCCATAAACTCCAAGTAGTACTTGTGTGCATAAAGAGAATATGTACCTGAATAGTTAACATAAGATGCAATCTTATGTTAAGCTCCATCCAATGTCTTTGAAGTACTCCATAATCTTCATGTAGAAGACAATCTTCAAATATACCATGTAGATGGCTGATCCAAACCACCAAGCTACTGATAGGTAAGTCTTGTCCATAAGCATGAGTCTGAGCACACTCTTCTCCGAGAAGAACTCCATAGTTGCTCCTCAACATGCTCCTAGAGTGCACCATGGTTGCCCCATGAGTGCTAGAGCACTATCTCCTCAAGAGAGGGACCAAAGTTGGCGTTGGCTAGTGTTGGATGATCTTCAAAGTGACCCAAAAGCCTTCTTATATAGGCCACATACTTCTCATGCGATAGAAATAAAGCAAAATCGAAAAAAACTGTTTTTCGCAATCAAATTATGAGATCGCTTTTTTTAAGAGTTGGATCGCTAATGTTTTATAAGCTTTTGCTTTATTTTAAAGCTGTCCACTGAAAGTGCTACTTGACCTGCGTTTCACACTTTTGATAACCTGATGAATGATCTGACAACATTTTTATGATCGTCATGCTGAGGGCTATCAAATGAGGTAAAAACTCTAAATCAGCAGAAAATTAGGGTTAGGGTTTACTCCCAAATCTGATCTCTGATGACTGCATGTCATATACCATTAGAAAGCTATCTTCAAGCTCTATAAGATAGGCTCATAAAAATTTTACCCAAATTTTGTGCCAAAAATGATTAAGTACCAAAATTAGGGTTTCTGTCCTAATAGGGATTTGGACTAATGTGACATTGTTTTCCAACAGAGGGGGAGGCTATTTTGCAATTTCTTACAACCCTTGAACAAAGCATCCAAGGGTTCTACAGACTACGATGCATATCAAATTGCAGCTTCCCCTTATTGGTGACTACTTTTGGGGTTGGGTTGTCCTTGAGGCTTGGAGAAGTATACTTTGTAAGACACTCTTTGATTATGCCAAGAGCTTGCTGCAAGTTAGGTAAACACACAAAAATGATAGATCTTAGATTAATGGCATGTTGTAAACAACACTCTCAAAGCACATACATGACACTTCCAAGAACAGAACTAGAGTGATTCTCACTATCAAGCTCAATACAAAATCTCGAAGTACAAAAGAAATACAAAGATTTTTAGGAATGGCACTAGACTTTCAAGTTCTAGAATTTCAAGAACACTATAAACATAATGCAAAGGTTTCTAGGAACGATTCTTGACTTCTAATACAACACGCATACCCCTAAGAACAATACAAGGCTGTTTCGAGAATAATTCACATATGGTAACACATAGTAATAGCAAAGGACAACCATGGATAAGACAACGACTAACACTTTTCGTTGAAATGAATTATAGGAAAACAATTGCCGGTCCTTCACTAGCCTCCCCAAAGAGAGCAGCTCTTGCTCCAATGCTTTGAGTCACCATAATCGGACCAAGGAGGACCTCCCCATGGTTGGAAACATTATCTAAACTTGTATGAATACGAGTGGAACTCTCTTGATGACCGACACACCACAAGGAGCGGCTGCCCAGAGGTGTCAAGTAGCTTATTGGTAGAGTGCTATGTGGTAGGCCATCATCTTCATTTTCTTGGCATAGCTTAGGCGATCACCTAACCATAGAGGAGATCATCTTTTGATGTGCAAGTGACTCCCTTGATGACCAAGGGCAACCAACTTTAAGACCAAGGACAACCAACTATTTGGTTATATTGGCGGCCACCAATTAGGGATCAATGCCAACGAACTACTATTACACCTCTATGTACAAGGGCAATGTGGGATATGGACGACTTCTCTGTGTCATAAACTTGGGCAACTTCTTTCTAACATTAACGTGAGTGACTTCTCTGTGCTATGGAACATACGACTTGTCTTCTTGTCCTTGTGGGTAACTCCTCTTCCTGTCGTCCTTAGGAGACTTCTCATGGAATTCCTAGCTCCTCAATTCGGTAACCATATCTCTCTCATCATATGTGCGAACATACGTTCCCACACCTTGGGTGGCCTCTTACTAAAGCGTTTATGTCAGACATTGATCCACAGGGATTATGACATTGATCCATAGGGATCAGTCCATGTGTGTGAGGGACAAGGGTAAACTAGCCAAGGCCCCAAGCTCGGAGGATATCCTAAGGTACTTAGTAGTAATGGGAATAACTGTTGCATGATGGCCACATGTTCACACTAGAATATTCAAGATCATTGCTATTTTTAGAGTACAAGAGAGTATATATGGATGGGAGGAGAGACACACACATCAATCAAGCCTTGTCTCACAATTGGTATCAGAGCATGCAAGATCATGGTGTTTTTTTTTGGGCCATCTTCGTCATTATTGCGGGAGCGTTTCTGTTCGCGTTCATGGTCTTCGAGAAGTTTTGGAGGAGTTTTTCCTGTCGTCTTCCGCTTGTAGCAGATTTTAAAAGTGTTTTCTAGAAGTGAGCCCATATGACCCGCCTCTATAGTGTACTAGCGCACGTTCAGAGTGCACGGGTCAGAGAGCATCATGGCGCCCACGTGACCCTGCCTCAAAATATGCACACACAGAGAGTCGCCCTTGCCAAATTTCTGCTGCATGCGCTCGCACACCGATTATCACAAAGGGAGGAGCGAACTTGTGCTCATGCTCTTGTGGTGAAGAAGGCATGCGTGCAACATCTTATATGAAGGCGCGTGCAAGAAATTGCAAACATATGTGGGATTAAGGGGCAGACGATGCATGTATCCAGCGTTGAAGGGAAGCCAGAGGAGAGAAACAAACCGAGTTTCTCTTATTTTCATCGTTAGCTTTCTTATCATAACCAAATTCACCCATCTCTATCTATATTTTTTGCCCATATCTAGAGCATTAAATATCCAATTTTGGAGATCTTTCTTGATGTAGAAAGTCCTTTCAAAGCTCTTTCCAGAGAGTGGTTGCAAGTCATACTTTGGCTTTAGTTCCCATCATCTTCAAAGTTTGGAGTTTGTTCTTTCAACGTCAATGATCCTCTTTCGAGCATCGTTTTGAAGCATGGACTATTGGAAGCGTTTTGGAAAGCTATTCCGACGAAGGGTGGACCATCTTCAGCACCTACACACATCTGCAAATTATCTTTTGAACCTCCAAATAAGTCTCTTGTCAATTCACATGCATTGTTGCTCATCATATTGCATATAGGACATGCAATTTTGCAAAGTACCTAGAGTATACGTGTAGTTAAGACGTGGACGCATATTGTACGGTGCATGTATTCCTCTTTGCAGGGACAGGTAAGTATTTTCTTGCAGGTTAGCAAGGAAAGAAATCTGAAATTGTCAGGGTATGTAATCCCCTTCGGTCTATTTGTAGTTAGATCGTGCCTGTCGGCACCGTTATCACGGAAATTGCTTGACGATTACTTTGTATAATTTTTTCGGTTTTTGAAATTGCGTCGTTATGTTGCCGAAATTTCTAGAAATTTAGTATGCATATGCATTCAAGCATTCAAAACATACTAAAAGTTTCTTGTTTCTTTATTTTCCATTGAGCAAAGGCTTGTGATTTATTTCTTTTCTGTAGCCATTGATTTACTTAGGTTTACAGAACGTACTATTCTAAAATCACGAAAAAAAATAAATCTAAAAAAATCTTAATTAACCATCACCATCATCTAGTATGGACACAACACCATCATCCCCTTCTAGGAGAGATACACTCATGGAGGAGAACCCCACGGATCCCATGCAGACCATGAGTAATAGCATTACCAGTTTAGAGAGCACTCATCGTGATATCTTGGTACACGTGAGTGGGTCCAAGAAAGAGGAAGATGTGCCAGTATCTGATTTGCCACGGATGGACGTAGATGCTTCAGATGAGCATCAAACTCCAGAAGTCCTTAGTGATAGCATCCTAGTCAGAGAGGCCAGATGACAACTTAAGGATCTATTTTTTCCCTCGATTTGAGCATTGCCCGACTCTTTTTTGCCATAATTCATTGTTTAATGTTGATATTAGTGTTTAGATAACTTGATTCTTGAATATGCAACATATAATATTTGTATGTTTTTGTCATTTATGAATTGTTAAATTATAGAACAAGGTACGGAACGTACCAAACCTCAAGATTCAGTTCGGATCTCGAATTGTACGTACCGAACCTAACGTACCATTCCACCTTGGTTGTTGATGCATTATCATGGATAATATATCAAATGAGCTTTACAATCCTAGAAAGCTCATTGCTTCAAGAGATAAAGGAAGCGCAGGTGGAAGATCCACATTTGTTACAGATTATTCAAGCCATCAAGATTATTTCTTCCTCGAGTCAAGAAGGCAACTTCACCTCCTCTCTAGCTAAGTTCTTCTGCAACTATCTTCCACTTTCTTCCTATCTGTTCTCTCTAGGACATCTCTTTGTAAGGCTATAAGATGACTTCTTTTCTTTAACCCCTTAAGTAGCATTGGGAAACTCCCTCTTCTCTCTTAAATAGGTTTGTGAAAGAATGCTATCCATTCATCAAGGTGGGTGATTATTGTCCCCGTCACCAAGGGTTACACCTCTCCACTCTTCAAAAAACACTACTTCTATCAAAACATCTTCCCATCATTCTATCGTTGCTCGGTATGACCTATCTATCTCAACCATTGCCCTCTCTATTCTTCCAATGGGCGGCTCACTTCTTATCTTCCCTTGGGCATCCTACTCTTCTCTCCATTGAGAACTTATTCTCCACATTCTCTTGCTAATCTTGTTCCCTCGCTTCTCCCATTAGTGACACTATTTTCGGCTATGTCTATAAACATCACATCAATATTCGTGTGTAACTTTTGCTCCATGCGCATTGTGTAGATGCATCTCTTTCTAGGACCGAGAGTTTATAGTGGTGGGCAACTTGTTGGACACATTTTTGGTGGTGCTAATTGATCATAGGGAGACTACTTCATCGGATCTGGCAATGAGGGCAACCTCAAGTACTTGCGGCCAAATTAGGTGACCTCTACCGAATTTGGTGACTATGCCCCTCATGGGCCACTTTCAAGATGGGCGAGTTACATGGTGGGCGAGCTCCATGCAAGATGGGTGAGTTCCATAGGTAACTCCTTTGCTCCTAGGCGACTACATATGGAGTGTCACACCTTACATGGGCAACTACAATTTGAAGATGGGAGATTGGGTGACCTTATGTGACTCACTTTGGGTGACTCTCATCTACTATTATTTTGGATGATTCCATTTGTAAGCAAGAATGGGTGACTTAAATGGGATTCAAAGTAGACAACTACACTTTCGAGGCCACATGACCTTGGGCGAGTTACAGGGGATGACTACATTCAAATTAGGCGAGCTCGATTAGTATCATAGTACAACGAGACATTTAAAAACAAGATTTAGATAACTTAAATTGTTTAAATCGTAGAGGTTTATAAAATCCAAAATAAAATCCGGGGTTTTTATTCACTTCAAGAGATTTTTATTTTTGGAGACATAAAACTATGTACTAATGCATATTTGGCATCTTTTTTATATATCTGACATAAATAGCATATAAAATCACTTGATAGTATTGTCTATACTTAGCACTATGCCACTTAGGGTGACTCCCATCTAATGTTATTTTGGATGATTCCATTTGTAAGCAAGAATGGGTGACTTAAATGGGGTTGCAAGTGGCAAGTACACTTTCCAGGCCACACGACCTTGGGCGAGTTACATGGGATGACTACATTCAAATTAGGCGAGCTCGATTAGTATCATAGTACAACGAGACATTTAAAATCGAGATTTAGATCAAGTTAAATCGTTTAAATCGTAGAGGTTTATAAAATCCAAAATAAAATTCGGGGTTTTTATTCACTTCAAGAGATTTTTATTTTTGGAGACATAAAACTATGTACTAATGCAGATTTGGCATCTTGTTTATATATCTGACATAAATAGCACATAAAATCACTTGATAGTATTGTCTACACTTAGCACGATGCCACTATGAAATCTATTGCTCGTTTGTCTCCCGAATCCTATCTCGAGTCCTAGTGTTCATATTGCACATTGATTATACAACTTTCAGCATTCAATTACATTAGTGATCGATCATAATTGATTATACCGATTAGAGACTCTATAAAGCCAGTGGCAAGGGGCAACTAGTGTCAAGCGAAGATTGAAGCAAGGGGTAAATAGTGAAGTCTGAAGCAAGGGGCAACTAATGAAGGTTGAAGCAAGGGGCTGCTCTTAGAGTTCTATTGCAAGCACAAGAGCACTCACCTAAAGTTTCCAAGGAAAGCACTCAAGCTCTCATGGGCAACGATGCAAGGAACACATGAAAGGATGTGAGGACTGCATTCGGAAACGCTCCGCTCCAAAACAAGGCCAAAGAAATGCGCATTGGAAACCTACAGGTGTACTTGAAGCTGTCCGGAAAAAGAAATCGGAAAAAAGCCTTCATAAAAACTGCAAAAGATGGTTTAAATCATTTAAAACATTATTTTATGGTTTTTATTTTAAAAATCATTGATTTTTTAAATTATGATCAGTATCATGGGGGACTGCATGCTCCTGCACATTGGGCCACCACTTGGGCCACTCTTTGGACTACCTTTTGAGCTTGGACACTGCCTGGCTCTGGCACGGGCAACTGCCAGGACCTGCCAGGGCAATTGCCCATGCCACCACAGCCTTCCTGACTCAAGCAGCTGCCTTCAGCCCAGTATGTAGGCTACTTCTCCCAAATATCTAGGCCACCTCCATGGGCTATAAAAAGGGATGTCCACCCAAGTTGGACAGACACACATATCTGGAGATACACCTAGAGAGCAGAGTAATAGTGAGGCTTTGGCTGCCACACACAGATTGTTCTATTCCTCGAATTCCTTGCCTTGCGCTTCTTTTTCTCCTTAACAGGCCTGTGTCAGGGCACTCCTAACCAGCAAGGAAGTCCCTTCCAGTAGGTGCTGGCATAGAAGGTAACCTTGAGGCCGAAGTTAGCAAGGAGGTTGTTTGTATGCTTATCTTGCTAAGAAGTGTATGCATGCCGTTGAAATTTGAGAGGAATGCACTGTTTTCTCTAATCGTGTCTATTGTTTGATTCTCTTGTGTGTGTTTTCTCTAATCTTGTGTGTCAACTGTATGTCTATTTGAGTCTTCTATTCTCATCTAAGTGTGAACGTGCAGCCGATAGTGGAGTCTCCAGTTGTTAAGTATTTGCTGAGTGTTCTATCTAATTGCCAAAGCAACCTACTCCACGAGAAGTGCATTTCGCATTCCCTGAGACTCAACAACTAATTC
The DNA here is from genome assembly GCA_020310875.1 of Ceratopteris richardii. NCBI lineage: Eukaryota > Viridiplantae > Streptophyta > Polypodiopsida > Polypodiales > Pteridaceae > Ceratopteris > Ceratopteris richardii. The sequence continues at coordinate 127,132,504 of CM035411.1, forward strand.
ACCGCCTCAAATGATGCATGCACTAACTTGGGGAAATATTTGTTAAGGTATGCTAGAAACAGCACTTTTTGCATTCAGTGATTATGGTTCTTTTTGCATTCAGTGATTATGGTTCATTCAGAGAATATCTGGACATCTTTGTGAAAGCTTGAGCTGAAGTAGGTTATTTGACCCCCATTATAGTTGTAGAAGAGTGAATCGTATATAAAGGTAATAAACAGCTAATATGAGCCACCTACTGTTATAAAACTCAATTCTCATTGTGAAAACATGTTGTGCAATTTTGTCTGATAGGTACAGTTTCCCAGGAGTCATGCTGTTGTTGTTGCCATCTCTGTTGGTGTTATTATTATCATCATCACCATTCATTAGCAGTAACAGTGTTTGTACTAATGGCCTAATGGAAGAGCACTGTTGCATTGATTGACAAAAAGTTCTAATAATGTTTGTTAGGATGTCAGATGCCTGCCCTTTCCAAACATGCTCTCATTGCAAAAGGCTTTGCCCTGGAGAATTGACATAGAGAACACAGTCTCTGCCCTTATGATAATACAATAGTGTGTGAGACATGATGAATGAGAGTAGCTTCAATATGATTGGTATGTTGTGCAAAAGAGCTCTAAAGGTAGAATGATTCCTATATATATGGGATTCGATACCCCCTTTTGTTTTTTTGTGTAACTTGCTCGTTTAGATTCCTTGAGAAGCCATGCTTGTAGCCATCGTAATTGGGATGTTTTATAATCTATCTGCAGGGTCTGCTTCGACAGGGAATCTTCTTCATTCAGAAAATGATTACCTTCGTCTGCTGCATTTTGTTGGATTTGGTTGAAAAGGCCTTGGTTCAGGACATCTTCGATCTGGAAGGCATTTCATTCTCACAGGTGCAATTTCAATGTTTATACAGACTTTAGATTCAACTTTGAATCAATTTCTGTCAGTATCCTCAATTGAGTTCCAGAGGTTGCCATGTAATGCATTGTTTGGGATTCAATCCTTGTCTTTCCCTCCATCATGAATGTGAAAATGTATTTGTATTTGTAGTTTGAGCTTTCTCATAGACTTAGCTAGCCTGCATTTATTATATGTATAATAAATGACTTAGGAGGAGGATCAGATTCTTATATTCTTTTATCTGGATGTTTAACATACTATCCATGCTGGTGCATTGAGGATCTGCATCAAAGCTAATATATCAGTTTACTCATTTATCAGTTACAATGTGGTTTCAAAGGAATTGAACCATATTTTCTTTGCTTTATGAGGTGCACACATGCTTGCATATCTTTTACTTATTATTCATGAGACTATGCCTATAAATGTCTCTGCTGTGACATTTGTATCTGAGTTCTGTAATATTTTTATGCAGCTTGATCACAAGTCTTTGTTAATTTGTTTGAAGGTGACATGCTTGATGTCAGTCACACAGATTGTTCATCCATAAACTGTAATAAGCACAATAAAGTGCATTATTAGGATATTATGTACATAAATGTAAATATTTCTTCATTTTCTTTTATCACACCATACATGGATTGATAATTGTCATTTATGTCTGAGTACTATAATATTTGCATTCAGCTTGATCTCCAATTCTTTGTCATCTCTATGTGGAACATAATATTTGTGAAAGATAACATGCTACAGGCCAGTCACACAGCTTTTCTTCATCCATAAAATGCTCTAAAATCAAATAGATGTAGTATTAGAGTGATATGTACATATCCATAATGTTTTTGGATTCTCTTTCATTGCGTGGATGGATAACTGTATTTATTGGAAATTGCCAGAAGAATCTGGAGTTTGTGAGGAGATTTGGAATCAATATTTTGATTGGAACCATCTCTGAACTCAATGGAATTTAACTTTTAGCTTAATGCAGAGTGACTAGAATTCATTTAAAGGAAAGTTTGTGAAGAGGAGAGAACTTGCGCCTGTGTATAGACTCGGGGAATTTATTGTATTTTATAGTTTATGGTCCTTGAAGAGGGAGAACAGACCAACTGATTATTTGGTCGTCACTGTGGTGTTTGTGTTTGTAAACTAATGGCATTCTTAAACTTAGAACTCTTATGTTTACATGTGTTCCGAGAAAAAAGAAAGAATCTAATGATGTTTATTTTTCGAACTTTGAATGATACAATTGTTCACAAGAAGTGCTCTTTTGTTCATTTTCAGTTCCGTTTAAGACAGGTTCCTTAATTATCATCATGGGAAGCAACAACTGCAAGGACAGCTTTCTTTTCAGATCTGAGTTGTTGTGAACAAAGGCTTTCTCTGCTTAATTCAAAAAATATGTCTGATACAGGTGTTTATTTTTGGATAAAAGAGATTGCATCCAAAACTGTTCTGCAATAAAGTGCAGAATACACCAGTTAAGATGGTCCATCTCACTTGTTCTTCAACAAGAGTGTAAATACAAGACATCAAGGATGGTGAGGAAAATAGTGATTCCCATCACATGAAGGGGTCATTCTAGATTTGAGATCCTGGAACGGTCTTCTTTTGCAGATGTTTATTAATCATATCAGATCCATCATTGAGTATTTAGAAGGGTGTAGCCTACTTTTACCCTATTAATTGTTCAAAACAGAAACTTTGAGGATTGCTTCAAGGATGGTGAGGAAAATAGTGATTCCCATCACATGAAGGGGTCATTCTAGATTTGAGATCCTGGAACGGTCTTCTTTTGCAGATGTTTATTAATCATATCAGATCCATCATTGAGTATTTAGAAGGGTGTAGCCTACTTTTACCCTATTAATTGTTCAAAACAGAAACTTTGAGGATTGCTTTTGTATTTCTTCCTTCCATGTACTGTTTCTGATTCATGAATCATACCCATCTTCATCATGTATGCCAACTCTTCTTATTGGGCTAACAGGAGGATTACATTCTATAGCCACCTTTGCTGGCTATCCTCAGCTTCCATTCTTTCAATGTAGAGGGATTCAATGGTTCTTTCTACAACTGCTGCATTCCACTGGCCATGATGTTGCTGTCTTTCAAAGTTTTCTGATGGTGTATCTTGAACAGGGAAGGTATGCTAGTCTTAGTGGAGTTGTGAAGCAAGTAAGAAGTGCTTATTATACTTCCTTCTAGTCCTTGCATATTCTTGTAGAGCAGTCATTTTTCATTGGCATCTTCGCTTTGGTCCATGGCTTCCTCTCATTCTATCCAACACAGATGGAGCAGGCTTACCAAGAGAGGAGAGATTCAGTGCAAGATCCTTGCCTATATCATTTTATCCCTTTCTTGGAAGTTGGACTCTTGTGTATTTATCAAGTCAGAGAGATGAGCATACCATGATGAAATCATTGGTTTTTGACTGAAATAAAAAGTTAAATCGTTGGATGAATTAAATTGTCCTTACACATTTTACTTCAAATCTCCAAAACGCATCTCTCAACAAAGAGGAAAGAGAGCAGGTTATATTTAATACACTGCGATGTCTGTTCTATGCCTGTAAGAAAGTTATGGAGGTATGCAACACTTTGTTAAAATTGTTGATGGTGGATCTAGGACGTTAAGAGGGTTATCCATTGAAATCATAAGGCATATTGGAAGCTTTCAAGAAACGTTATGCACTTCTTGTGCTAGAGTTCATCATGGCTGAGTCTGACCATCACTTCTAGAAGTGATAGAAACTCAGTTCACAGAGCCTCCTATGAGTTCATGCTCGCGTGTGTGCATTGTGGGATATGTGTCTGTGTGAGCATGTATTCATTTTTGGTTCTATACCCAGTATTGGGCACTGATGACATTAGTGGGAATGTCATGGTATTTAATTGATACTATGCATACTAGAGCTCATGGCTAATATAGTCTTGTGGTTGATTACCTTGCCTGGATTCATGCTGGTATATATGTTTGTCATGTTAGCAGGCATGCAGGTTTCACTAGTGTATTCTTCATCTTAGTTACGATCGGTTGATAGGTATGTATATGCTATCCTCGTATATATGTTTGTCATATTAGCGGACACAGTTTTCACTTGTGTGCTCTTTGTCTGAGTCCCAATCAAGTGATAGGTATGTATAGGCTATCGACTACTGCAACTACATAACATTTTCTATTTCTATCTTGCTTCTTGTGTGGGACTTCAGTAACGCTGAGTTTTCCCATCACTTTCGGAAATGATAGAAACTCAGTTTGGAGAGCTTGTGAGTTCATGCTGTGTGTGTGTGTGTGTGTGTGCACGCGCGTGGGCGCGCATTGTGCGTATCCGTGTGTGAGCATGTATTCATTCTTAGTTCTATACCCATTACTGGGCACTAACCACCATGAGATTGTAGTTGCACTTTCTTTTGGGAGTGAATTCGGGGCTTGCTTTGATTCATCCTGGTATTTATATCTAAAGGGTGGGTGTGTAGTTAAAAACCACAGGCACTAAGAAAAATAAAGGCTACTTGAAACTTTCAAAAAATATTTTGTGTGTGTGTGTGTGAGAGAGAGAGACTAGATAGGGCATAAACTGAAGGCACAAGGAATGGATAATAGCATTGAGTGCCTGAACAAGGAATTCGATGATATCTTTGCAAAGGAGAGTTAAAGAGGGAGCTAACAGCTCCTTATGTTGCTTCATCCCATGGAGCGATGCATCATCCCATGGAGTCACTAAAAGAGTGAATCATATGTGGAGGATATGTTGCATGTTCATCATTGCCACCCAGAAGTTTTGGAGAGGCACTTGTAACTAGGGTTCAGTTCTCTAAGCCTCTTGACCATGTTATAGAGAATGTCACCTTGAGGAGGCTTGGTCAAGCAAGTAGGCCTCATATGCCTGCTTGCAAGTTTTCTTTGTACTCATGATGTTGCATTCAATGAATCAAAATTTTTAAAAGCATGTAGAATATGTGAACATGTGAAGAAAAAGGTCAGATTCAAGGAGGATCAGGTACTGGCAAAAACTGAAATTGAAGATGATGGTAAAATGCTAGCCAATGTGGATTATTGCATAAGGAGATCCATGAAAATAAAAAAGGATGTCAATTAGTGTACTTCTACCCTTAACCATGTTAAGTGAATAGTTGAAATTGTTCAATTGTATGCATGATACATTAGAAAGGATCATTGCATGCAAGAGGAAATGAAAGCCTGACTTGAGATTCATTACCTCTACCGAAAAGTTAGAAAGATGTTTCAAACATGTGGGTTCATAAGATCAAGAATATGGATGACAAACCAAAGCACAAGGCAAGATTGTTAGCCAAGAGGTACACACAAAAGGAAGATATAGATTTTTTGGAACTCTTATATCTTGTAGGCTGTAACAAAAATGACTTCCATATCATGTCACTTGTGATTGTTGAAAGACAAGATCGACACTTGGATTAGATGGACTAAAAAATAGTTCTCTTGCATGGAGATTTAGAGAGAGAGCATTATGTGCAACAACCATAAGGATTTGACGAGCATTACAAACAAGATTACATGTGCAAGCTTTGGAGAAGCTTGTATGGAATAAAGTAGGCACCTAGGCAATAGTAGAAAAGGTTGGACTCCTTTTCTTTAGATGGTTTTTAAAGAAGTGAAGCCAACCATGGTTCTACACAATGAAGAAGAGTTGGTAGCATTATAATCTTAATATTGGATATTGATAACAGGCTTTTGACATAAAAAAATATTGATACATTATCACAATTGAGAACACAATCAAACACATAATATTTTATGAAGGATTTAGGATTGACAAAACATATTGTAATATTAGGGAGTGGAAACCTCCATTTATTTGAGAGTAAGCACATGAATGCTAGAGATATTGGAGGACTTCAAGGGCTGAGGACTTCAAGGGCTTCACGATTACTCTCAAATAAATGGAAACCTCCATGTATTTGAGAGTAAGCACACGAGTGCTAGGGATCTTGGAGGACTTCAAGGGCTTCACTATTGTAATATTAGGGAGTGGAAACCTCCATCTATTTGAGAGTAAGCACATGAGTGCTAGAGATATTGGAGGACTTCAAGGGCTTCACGATTACTCTCAAATAAATGGAAACCTCCATGTATTTGAGAGTAAGCACATGAGTGCTAGGGATCTTGGAGGACTTCAAGGGCTTCACTATTGTAATAGTAGGGAGTGGAAACCTCCATCTATTTGAGAGTAAGCTATTGGAGGACTTCAAGGGCTTCACTATTGAAAACAGGTCACTTATGAAAATACCACATTTGTGAACTTAATCCTCTCTTGGGATAAAATCCTCTCTTGGGATAAAATAAAAAGCTACTGAGTGGCAAGTAAGTAGCGAAAGATATGCTTTATCGCCCAGTATTGCTTCACACTTGGGTAATGCATAAATTAGTGACAACAAAATTGAATGTTAAGCCAATAATTTATACAAAAATAAGGCATCCAACAGAGTTTCGATGCAACATGTTGCATATGGTTTGCAACATTCCCAATGCAATGAAATTGTTGCGAAATACACAGTGTTGTGTTGCAAACAAACCTTTTCGCCCGTCCCCACAAGCTTGAATGAGGTGCCTAGGGAGGGGGATTTCTTAGCTTCACTTTTCCAAGAGCCTCCCATAGAGAACCCTCTTGCAACATTGCGGTTTGTTGACATAGTCTTAGAGGGGGGAGGGGGGACAGAGAGAAAGAAAGATATATTAACATCTTCCAAAGGCCAAACTTGGCCTATGAGACAAAACCATGTACATCTGTGGTCACCTTTGTGGCGAAATGAAAAGAAAAGAAAAGTGACTGCTACAATCAAATATGGAAGTACATTAGAAAAGGTGGAAGTGGGGGGTGCTTGGTAAGTAGGGGAGATAGCAAGAATAGTACGGTGTGGGATGCGTCGGGGAGCATGGCTTTGGCTCTGCAAATAATGGCCACCCAATACAAAGGGGGATGAGTGAAAGCATCTACCCTAGTCATTGATGATGGGGGGATGGGTGGAATATGTGGTACATTGCCGATGGTCGGAGTGCCTACTGTAAAGTGGATGTCCATGGAGTACTGGTATGCGTTTGCTCCATCATGTGTTCATGGGCTATCTTGATGCATAAGGTATCCTCCCGATGTATTCATGGTTGTCTATACCCAAGTGTACGTGGTCTGCAGCATCCTCTCTGTTCCTTTGCTTGCTGAAATGTAAGCAATGTCTGAGATACTACGGCCTATACGTCCAACATAGGTGAGTACCTAGTAGACTATTACCCATGCTAGAGCCATGTCTCATGATGTTTGAAAGGCCTTGTGAGCAATGCACTCATTGTCCATGCTCCGGACCTTGTGTTAAGCATACTGTGTGGAAGAGTGCCTCGATAAGCATTGGTGGTGTAGCAAGCTCTACCTTGATAATGTCATGTGGTATCGAGGAGCTGCTATGAATGAGTATGGCAATCATAAGTATCTGTGGTCGCTCCACGGCTCTCCATGCTGTGGTGGTGAGCCTCGCCCCCCAAATGGTTCCTCCATACATGAGGCATGGGGTAACCAATGTGTCCTATAACCACTCATTGGTGCAGGGCTCCTGAAAATGTGCTTGGTGACACTTCCTCTCCATCAGAGCGAATGCTGCATAACCACGGGTGGTGCGGACGTGGGCCGCCTGAGACATGGAGAACACCCCAGAGGTTGTTGTAAAAGCAACTCCCCGATATACATATGACCCAACCACCTCTACCGACCGGTTGACACACTAAAAAAGATCCGTCTCCTCTCTTGAGCTTATGTAGGAAAGATCAAATCTTGGTTTTGCTAAGGTTCACAGAGAAACCTCTATGAATGTAGAAGTCGTAGACCATCCGTAGATTTTCAAAGCAAGACAATATCATCAACATATAAAAGAATATGGTTAGTGGTCCCCTATATCTCGACACAATCACTTCACTGCTTAACTATCCTATGAAGTCCACTATCTCATCAATGTAGAGACCAAATAATGTGGGTGAGAGAGGACACCCTTGCATCATGCCGATGGTGCTAGCAAGAGAGAGTTGGAGAGGCCACATGTGCAAAGAATTGTGCCCGGTACAATCTCCTCTTCCTCAATGGTGCCTAATCGATCAGCCATCATAGAGTGAAGATGTGATCTATGGTAGAGAACTCTCCTTGAATTCTTGGCTGTTGAGAACCCTTCAGGCCCATCGTCGTGGTGAAGGTGCTTAACTCTGTCTCTAGAACTGTCCCATATAACTTGGTCGATGTGGGGCTAATCATGATCGTCCTATATGTGGCTGGATCCATAGTATCACCTTACTTATGGATGGACACAGTGGTATGCTCGGTCCATGAGTTTGAGAACCCTTCAATCAATGCATGGGTGAAAAGGTGGGCAATGAGTGGTGATAAAGGCATGCTCCCATATATGACATGCTTTTCCTGTATATCGAACTCATCATGGGCCATGCCATGCTATATATGGGGAATGTTACGGCTCACCATAGTCGATGTGAAGAGGTTAGAGGTAGTGGGTTGGAGTTCTCTGACCTAGGAATGAGGGGCTGGTCCGAGATCTGGTATAGGCTCTCTGCATAGCTATGCCAAGTGATGAGGTTTCAAATGGGTATTTGTTATCTCCTCTCTCTCAGAGTCGCCATGCCATTGCACTATCTTCTTGCATGAGCAAATGGTAGATATCCTAGTACCGTCTCTTCTCCCATTCTTGTCGTTTGCGATGGTTAAGGTTCTGCCCCTCATGATTCATGGATGCTCCACATCATATGGCTTGCACTTGCATGATTGGGTGCTTCCACTGAAGTCCCACATGAGGAAGACTCCACCTAGGTTGCTATAATGTAGTATCTCATATGAAAGTATAGTGTAAGGTGAATCTTTTTCTCGAGTTGGTCCCCCATGGTCATGTCCTGCATATCGGGATCCACTTGGGGGGAAGTAGCATATGGCAATTAAACCTAGCTCTTTGGTGCTATCTCCATGCGGTCCCACATGTATCGTGCCTCCTCGTCTCTACCTATGATATGGATCTGGCTTTGTATCTCCTATCTAAATATGATGGTGACACCTCCTGACCCTCGTGTCGTACGTTGTCTCGCCTTGGTCTTGAATGCATATTCCTAGTCAAAACTTGCAATGGGGAGGCGGCCTTGAAAAACTTGTAATGCGGGGGAGGCCCCTTTCTGGGCTCTCGTGGGTCTTTGTGATGCAAGCGAAGTCATGAGTACCTAGGATCTCTTCGAGTTTGTCTAGTCGTGTCTAAAGTGCTCCATGGAAGTTCCACATTGCTCCCTTGAGTGGTGACTCTTGGTGTCATGGACAAGGAAACCATCTTGAACCTCAGATTCCGTATGACTTCTATACCTCATGATTGGTTCAGAATTTGGAGAAACCAATGCTTCCATTGTGTTTGGAACGTTCCAAAACCCTAAGATCGACTATCTATTTGCTAAATTCTGATATTTGGATGTCTTGTTGGGATTGCTAATATCATCAATGACATCATCAGGTTGTAACCGCCTTTGGTAATCACCCTTGAACACCTATACAAGGAGGGTTCAACCACATACATCCTCAGTCTTGCCAATGCCAGTCTTGAGAGCTCAAGGATTCACGATCTCCAAGTAAGTACTTTCCAAGTTCTTATTCAAGTTATAGTCTTGTGCCTTGTTGTAGCCTTGTCTAGTCTAGTATCTTGGACATCCTATTGTGTCTTATTGTAATCTCGTAGTACGAGATCTTGTCGAGTTAATTCTTATATCTAGTTCATCTCCTTGAAGGGAGTTCTTGTAATCTTGATATCTTGTTTCATACTTACGATCCCAGGTTGTGGGATCTCGCATATCATCTCTAGTTGAGTTATCCATACCTATCAGTCTCGAGTTGTGGGACTTCTTGTATCAACCACATATTCTTGTATTATTTCCCCTACATAGGTGATCTTGTAATTAGAAGTATATTTCCAAAATCTTATCTAGTGTGGTTGGAGAGCACAATCTAGTGCTCCCCTGACACCTGGTGTGGTATTGCCTCATATGCCACATAGCCCTATTTGATAGGGCATCCATCTATGAAGACTTTATCGACATGGTAAAAAGCCTTCCTTCCCTCTCCTCGTACCTAGAGGATTTGTGGCATACAAGTATGTCGTTGCTCTATCTGAATCCTTGTGAGATCCTTGTCCATATAAAGATCTCCTCGAGGTAGTCTGCGTAGTACTGACCAGCATATGAAGAGGGCAACATGTATCTCCTCAGAGCTCTTGTGAAGGATGAGTGCTTGTGGTCGAGACTGTCTCTATCAACCCTCCATGCTCCTGTGAAAGACATGCTCTTATATCCCAAGTGTCGATAGATTTTGATGGCATCTGCCTCTGGTGATGTGTGTTCGAAGTGGGGTGGGCCTCAATAACAATAAATCACAGGTTTAGAGGATCTTCCAACACATGAACCTTAGCATTCACACCTTAAGACTCTGAAAGATGATGAGTGAGAGATAGAGAGAGAATAGATAGGATTTTCAAAGTGTTTGGTAAGCTAGGATGCTCACCTACACTAAATTATGTTCCAATGTCAATTACAATATGTGAATATGATACAAACTGACAATATCTGAATCTAGGTAAAAATAGGAACTAGGTACAAGAGATTCTATGCCTAAGAGATATGAAGAGTGTGTGTGTCAGAATATGGAGAATATTGACAGTTTAGAATTGTTTTACTGCAAACCCAAATTCTGACTATCTAAATCAGAAACTAGTGAATGAACAAGTGGGGACAAATGTAGACTTGTTACTCACAGTATGTTGCTGACACGAACTCCTTCAGAAGTCTCTAGATGTAGAGCACAACTCCTCCAAGAGTGTAGGAACTCTTCCTCACATAGAGAACCTCCTTGTTGATCACCTCCAACTTGCGTTGAGCACCCCTTGTGCCTTGATCTCTTAGATCACTCCTTGAGTTATTGATAAGAAGATGCACACATAATGACCCATGGACCTTCTTATATAGGATTTATAACCCCTTGAAAAGTATTCTAAAAAATGCGATTTCCACCAAAAAACTACACTCGTATGCAAAAAAGCAAGTATCACTAAGTTTAGCGATCCGAAAAAAATATTGAAGGAAATCTTCCATTAAATTCTTTATTCGCGCTATTATTCCATCACCTATTTTTGCAATTAGCCATCACTGCCATTGAACTGGGCCTGTCGAGATTCGATCCCTAGTGGGTTGCATGAGACATTTTTTCTTTAGCCAAGGCGCCGTGTGCTTTTGTTGTAAGAGATCTATAAGATAAGCATCACATGGTAAATTCAGATAAATATTTTGGACCAATCTTGACTTGTTTCCAATAATCCCTCCTTCAATGTCATAATGGTATAAGGTTCAATGACGTGTAAAACTTCTAATGTCTGTAAATATCTCTTCACTGATTTCCACTGAATCTTGAGTTGACTGTGCATGAATTTGGATACTTGAGAAACTGCAAACTGAGTGTTCGGACGTGTATTATATAGATATATCAAGCAACCAACTGCTTGACTATATAATTTGGCAATCAAATGGTTTTGAATCTGCTTTCGATTGTAATGACACATTGACATCCATAGGTGTCTGCATAGGCTTGGAATCTTTCATCTCAAACCTTTCCAATAATCTCTCAATGTATTTCTACTGTGTCATGTAGATACTTTCATCTTTATACATGAATTTAATCCGAAGATAATAATGTTAAATAACCAAGTCATTTACATCAAATGTATGCTTAAGTTGTCCTTTAAACAACTGAGGATCTAAATCTTTGGGACCTATGATAATAATATCACTTTGTTGTGCATCTTGAATACTAGCTGGTCCATTCTTAACTGAAATAAGAGCTAAAATCTTATGAATCTCAAAATGTTTTGCATAATTTACTTGGTCTATTTGTTGTCTCCTTATTTGACTTCTGTTTCTTCTAGTGTATTCCTTTATACCACTGTTCTTCTAGGTTTTGATATAACTAGTTTGGCGTATTCCTAAAAAGTGGTGGAATCCTTTGTGGTTCTTCAATATCTCTTTCTTCTGGAACTCTGGAATCTTCTCCAACTTCATAAGTGGGAACATCAAGAGGTACTGATGGACTAGCTAATGATGTAGGTAATGGAATTCTCTCTTCACCTACATCTCTTAGGGTTTGAGAAGATTCATCACCCCCCTTGTACGACTGAATGTAAGAATCCAAGTTCCTTTTGAAAAATGCAGTCATCTACTTTGATGAATTCTGGAATCTCTTCCTTCTTATGATAAATCTGACTTTCTGCTATATATGCATTGCGTGAGAGTAGGATATCACTTGTAACTGGAACATAGAATCTGTATTGTTTCCTTTTATTGCATAACCAATAAAGACGACTTTAATGGCATTTACATCAAGCTTACCACGGTCCTTTTTTTAAATGTGAACATAAGTGGGAAAATTAGATACTTTGAAATAACTCACGTTGGGTTTCTTCCTATAATAAGCTTCATAAGGTGTAATGACCTTCAAAGCTTTTATGGCTTACCATGGTGTTTTTTTTAAATGTGAACATAAGTGGGGAAATTAAATACTTTGAAATAACTCACGTTGGGTTTCTTCCTATAATAAGCTTCATAAGGTGTAATGACCTTCAGAGCTTTTATGGAAGACCTATTGAGAATGTGATTAGTTGTATGTATTGCATCAAACCAAAACTTGGGAGAAAGCTTTTTGGATGATATCATAATATGCATCATCTCAACAAGTATCCTATTCTTTCTCTCTGCAACACCATTCTATTCTAGCATGTAAGCAATAGTGAGTTGATGAGAGATACTTTTATCTTCAAGAAAAGATTTAATGTCTTTAGACATTTACTCTCCACTTATATCACTTCTGAAAGTCTAGATCTTTGGCTGACTTTCATTTTCAACCATAGCTAAAAATTTCTTAAAAGTAGGAAAAACCTCTGACTTCACTTTATGACCATAAATCCATGAATATCTTGAGAATTTATCAATAAACATAACAAAGTACCTGAAACCTTGAATAGAGTCTGTTCTCATCGGACCATTCACATATGAATTTATGATTTGCAACTTCCTTGTGGCCATGATGTATTCATGTATTTGGAAAGGTAGTTTGTGAAGCTTTTCTTCAAGACATCCGTCACATGACTTTGCATCATCTCGTAAAGCAAAAGTAGGCAAACTCTCTACCATACCTTGATCTTTGATATGCTTGAGAGTTGTGTAACTGATATGATCAAATCTAGCATGCCACAACTTCATATTCTCCTTAGGTGTTGTAGACCTAGCAACATTAGCATGACTTATTTTGGACAATACAAACATGCCTCTTCTGTTTTCACCTTGAAGTCGACAATGCTTCTCATCAAGTAAGAGGACCGGACATGAATCTTTCTTAAAAATGACTTTATAACCATCTGACAAGAAAGTAGAGATAGACATCAAATTTTTCTTCATGTATGGAACATAAAGAACATAAGAAATTGTGAAATTTGCACATGCTCTTGAATTTAGGTTCACTTCATCACAAAAAACATCCAAATCATGACCATCTGCAATGGTCACTGTTCTACTTCAAGAGTTAGAAAGAGAGGAAAATACCTTTCTGCAACTTGTCATATGCTTAGTAGCTCCAGAATCAAAAGTCCAAGGATTTTTCGAGATTTTATTTAATGCTGCCTGATCAAAAGCTACTTCTTCAATAGTAGCACATGCACATGAATCTACCTTTGAAGTTTTAGGTTTTGGATCATCTTCAACACTATTACTTGGTGCTTTCTTCTTCTCATTAAAAATCTTTACTTTGCATTTTGATATAAAATGACCTGGTTCCTCACAATAATGACATACTCCTTACAATCAGATGTAGTCGAAGACTTTTCTTTGGGTGTAGAGGAAACATTCGGAGAAAGACTAGTAGACTCTCTTTCCTTCTTGTGCGACGATGATAACATGGCTTCATCATTCTCTTCCATAACCTTTTGTTGATCTTCATCTTGAAGTAACATGAATTGTAGCTCTTCAAATGAAAGTTCTCTATCTCTTAAAGAGAGAGATAAAGAAGTAACAAAAGCACGATATGTAGATGGAAGTAGTTCAGAAGTGTGTTTACCATCTCTTTATCTGAAATATTTACTCCGATATTGAGTAACTCATCTCGTAAATCTTTAAGCTTTAAAATATATGTCTAAATTGACTCACCAACTTTTATCATTGTGTTGGCTAGTTGTCTCCTTAGATGAGCTTTCCTAGTAGGGTTTCTGCTCTGGTAGAGATTCTCCAACTCTAACCAAGCCTGTCGAGAGGTTTTGCATGACTTGATTTGAGGTATAATATCTCTTGACTCCCATAACAATATATGAAAGTGCTAATGCATCCCTTGAATCCCATCTGGATTGCTCTTCTGTAGGAAGTAATCTGGTAGTAGTACGGACTCCTGATAATGAAGTAGTTTCTTTTTCTTCATTAACTTTCTGTTGAGTAGAAATAGGAGTAGCAGGTCTTCTAGAAGATGAAGTAACATCTTCTCCAACTTGGCTTGCCTTGGACCATTGAAAATATTCCATAGGTCCTTTGATACTAACAGATTCATCATCATAAAACTCCACATTGGATAGTTAGACATGCCCTCAAGCTTATCTTCATTCTCAAGGCTATAGTCACTCATCTTGTTAAGGGTGTATGTTAACTATGCTTTGATATACAAATGTTGGAAGTGCAGTGGGCCTCAATAACAATAAATCATAGGTTTACATGATCTTCCAACACATGGATCTTAGCATACACACCTTAAGAGTCAGAAAGATGGAATGAGAGATACAAAGAGAGTAGATAGGATTCTCAAAGTATACGGTAATCTATGATGCTCACCTACACTAACTTATATTCCAATGCCAATTACAATGTGTGAATATGAAACAAATGACAATATCTGAATCTAGGGAGAAATAGGAACTAGATACAATACATTGTGTGCCTAAGAGGTAAGAAGAGTGTGTGTGTGAGAATATGGAGAACATGAACAGTTTAGAACTATTTTACAACAAACCCGAATTCCTACTATATAAAATCAGAAACTAGTGAATGAACAAGTGGGCAGAGATGTAGACTTGTTACTTATAGTATGTTGCTGACACAAAATCCTCTAGAAATCTCCAGATGTAGAGCACAACTCCTCCAAGAGTGTAGGAACTCTTCCTCACACATAGGACCTCCTTGTTGATCACCTCCAACTCGCGTTGAGCACCCCTTGTGCCTTGATCTCCTAGTTCTCTCGAGTGATTGATAAGGAGATGCACACATAATGACCCATGGAACTTATATAGGATTTATAACCCCTTGAAAAGCATTCTTAAAAACACGATCTCCACCAAAAATCTACGCTCGTGTGTAAAAGCATAATTATTGCTAAGTTTGGCGATCCAAAAAAATGGTCAGAAAGATCTTTTGTTAATTTTTTTATTTGCACTGTTGATCTGCTACGTATTTTTGTGATCAGCCGTCGTTGTCGCTGAACTATGCCCGCTAAATTCAATCCCTAGTGGGTTGCATGAGGCATTTTTAACCAAGGTGCCATGTGCTTTTGTTGTAAGAGATCTATAATATAAGCATCATATGGTAAATTCAGATAAATATTTTGGGCTAATCTTGACTTGTTTTCAATGATATGCCCTCTGGGAGTCCCGTAATTTGTACATGCAATCGGCAAGTGTGTCAAAGTCTCTCTTCTTTGATGGTGTCTTGAACTCGTTTCGATTTCCTTTTTGAGCTCTTCCTTGACCTCTACCACATTAGTGATCTCACCTTCCTCTTTAACCATTCGTGCTTTGAGGCATTCATGGGCTGCTCGCCATGCATCTCGATCCTCTGTGATTGCTGTTACTTGCTCCTCCAGCCTCTTTATTTTATCTGTCAATTTACAAATTTCTTGGTTAAAAGTAGGGTCCGTTTTTTTCTTGGCATCCTTTATAGCTTTGGATCTTAACTCTTTGATTTCTTGATAGTCTATAGGTGCAATGAGAGAGAGAGAGAGAGAGAGAGAGAGAGAGAGAGAGAGAGAGAGAGAGAGAGAGAGAGAGAGAGAGAGAGAGAGAGAGAGAGAGAGAGAGAGAGAGAGAGAGAGAGAGAGAGAGAGAGAGAGGGAGGGAGCGAGGGAGGGAGGGAGGGGGAGAGGGGGGAGGGGGAGAGGGGGGGAGGGGGAGAGGGGAGGAGGGGGAGGAGAGAGAGAGAGAGAGAGAGAGGAGAGAGAGAGAGAGAGAGAGAGAGAGAGAGAGAGAGAGAGAGAGAGAGAGAGAGAGAGAGAGAGAGAGAGAGAGAGAGAGAGAGAGAGAGAGAGAGAGAGAGAGAGAGAGAGAGAGAGAGAGAGAGAGAGAGAGAGAGAGAGAGAGAGAGAGAGAGAGAGAGAGAGAGAGAGAGAGAGAGAGAGAGAGAGAGAGAGAGAGAGAGAGAGAGAGAGAGAGAGAGAGAGAGAGAGAGAGAGAGAGAGAGAGAGGGAGGGAGGGAGGGAGGGAGGGAGGGAGGGAGGGAGGGAGGGAGGGAGGGAGGGAGGGAGGGGGGGGAGGGGGGGGGAGGGAGGGAGGGAGGGAGGGAGGGAGGGAGGGAGGGAGGGAGGGAGGGAGGGAGAGAGAGAGAGAGAGAGAGAGAGAGAGAGAGAGAGAGAGAGAGAGAAAGAAAGAAAGAAAGAAAGACTTTTTAACGTCTATTAGAGGCCAAAATCGGCCTATGAGACAAAACATATACATCAGTATGATCCAATCCACTGTGATCCAAAACGAAAATAAAGTGTGAGTACTGCAAACGGGTATAAAAGGTGGGATAGTAGCTGGTATCAAGGGTGTGGGGTGCTATGGGTATGCACTCTATATGCTCAATGGGTGAGATACAAATATGATATGCATAGGGAGGGGAGGCTCGATGGTATCACAACCCCCTAAATGCCTGGAGTGGGTGTAGGATATAATGCATCGGTGGGTAAGGCATCATGGCGATCCTCAAAATGCTCTGGGCGTCCAAATCGATAGGGGTGCGCTGCTGACGTCTCTGTATCTCCATGTCATGGCGTGCGTGAATCGCCTGAATCTCTCTCTGATGTGGACAAGCTCTCCGGACAAGGGGTCTCGGTCGTCGACGCTGTCGTCTAAGCTCCTCTGCTCTGTGTAATGTGACACCCCGCATGGAGCTGGGCCCTCGAGTGTGTGGGTCTGAAAAAATCTGTAATATAAGTCTGAGGGGGGGGTCAGGTGTATCTCCATCTGCTGCTGGAGGAATGATGCGCGACGGTGCTGGAGCTCTACTAGGAAACGACCTAGAGGGCGCTGGTCCTCTGTCCCCAATAAAGCCCTGATCTCTCTAGGCCCCCTGAAGAGCTGTGGGTAGCGGTTTCTGATGTCCTCATATGCCTGGCATTGTAGTGCTCCTCGTCCTCCACCTCCTCTCTACATATCCTGCATAATCGCTCATCCCTGGGGGTATGTGTGGCTCGCCCAATCTCAATCTCGAGCTGGTGTGATGATACTCTAAGCTGCCCAATGGCCACTCTCTCAGCTGGTGCCATATATGTATCCATGTATCGTGGTCTCTGAATGAAACCATCCGCTGTCACAGTCAGGAAGTGCTCTATGTAGTGTTGCCTCTTTGTGGGAAGAGGCTCCCGTGGTGCTATCCATGTCTCCCTGACATGTATCTGTAGTAGGTCCTGACGGATGATCCTATTCCTCTCCGAACGAGAGAGGGTAATGTGGGGGGAAGAGAGGTCATACTGAAAAGGGGGGAGATCCGTAATGCTCATGCCATGGTCTGCTAACCATCGGTAAGTCTGTGCATACCATACTCTCTCATGCCTTGTCTCTGCCAAATGTCTAGAGCTCTCAAATGCAAGCCTCGTGAGTCGGCTAGTGGGGAGCTCTCTGACTCTCAGAATAAAGGTCACCAACTGGAAGAGGGCCTCCACTAGCATCGGTGGTGTGCCAAGCTCAGCTCGTATAATGTCATGTGGAACGGAGGGCTTGCTGCGCAACAAGCGTGATATCATGGTGATCTCGGGCCTCTCAATCTGCGTCCATATCGCCTCTGTGATCCCTGGTGCCCATATTGCTGCTGCGTACATCAATGCGGGTGTCACTAGAGTGTCAAAGAGCCACCCCTTAGTCCGGGGCTCCTGAAAATGTGTCTGAAAGCAGCGTCTCTCCAATCCTGCAAGTGCCGCATAACCTCGCGTCAATCTATCTCTCGCAACCTGTGCCATGGAGAATACCCCTGTGCTGCCCGAGAAGCTGATACCTAGGTAGACGTAGGAGTCCACTACCTCAATCTGTCCTCCAACTGTTGTGAAAGAGGCGCGATGGCGTACTGTCCTGGAGGTATGGAAGATCATGACCTTGGTCTTGCCAAGGTTCACTGTGAGTCCTCTCTCCATGCAAAAGGTATCGAGCGCCTGTAAATGTGACTGCAACCCCTCCTGTGACTCTGAGAGCAGGACAATGTCATCAGCATATAATAGGATATGTACTGGTGTACCTCCGAGGTCTCCTCCTCGCCCTCCTGCTCGCTGTATATACTCCGTGATCTCGTCGATGTAGAGACCGAAGAGAGTGGGTGAGAGAGGGCAACCTTGTTTCACACCAATGGTGCTAACAAGGCTATCAGATAGACCGCCGGGGCAGCGTACCCTGCCTGTGACTCGTGTATACAAAGCGTGGATGGCCCATAGCATGTTTGATGGAAGCTGTAACTCCTGGAGCCTCCGTAGTAGTCTCTCTCGAGGGACCATGTCGAAGGCTTTGTGGAAATCCACAAAGCAACAGTATAGTCTCTGCTTCCTCGCCTTCGCGCTCTCAATCAAGCAACAAAGCACGAAGATGTGGTCGATGGTGGAGAAAGTGTGGCGGAAGCCTGCCTGGCCGGGTGCTCTGATCCCCGCTGCCTTAGTGTGTGTACTGAGCTCTGCCTCTAGTACTGCCCCATAGATCTTGGCCAGGATATGGCCTATCATAATAGTCCTGTAGTTCCCTGGGTCCATCATATCGCCGGACTTATGGATAGGTGTAATGGTATGCATAGTCCATGAGTCGGGTAATCCCTCAACCAAAGCACGGTTGAAGAGATGGGCCATCAAGTGGGAAACTACATCTGCTGCGTATATAAAGTGCTCTCCCTGTAGCCCCGTGTGGTCTGCTGAGAGAGAGAGAGAGAGAGGAAACGAGGGAGGGAGGGAAAGAGAGAGATAGAGAGAGGGATGGAGTGAGAGAGAGGGCGGGAAATGAGGACAGGTTGGAGCAACGGACGTATACAGTTGGGACGAGGCAGGCGGGCAGAGTAGAGGAGGTGGCAGAATAGGGGCGAGTCAGGCGGGTAGACCAAGGGAGGCATGTGGGCAGAGTAGGGGAGGCGACAGAACAAGGGGAGACTGAGAGAAAGAAAGAAAGGAAGAAATTTTTTTGATGTAAATGACAAGCCAAAAAATGGCCTATGAGACAAAACATTGGATAGATGATGCGGAGGTCATAAAGATAAAACAAGATCATAAATACTAACACAAAGTAGTCTCAAACATGAATGGTGAAATACTAAGGGTGATGGAGCCTTATCTTTAGGGGTATATGCATGTCTATATGCTGAGGGTAGTACAAACATGACAATGCATCTGTCTACTAGCTCCATCCAATGTCAGTGGAAGGTTGGAGGATGTGGTACATAGGTGGAGCCAATGCTAGAGCTTGTATGAAAGCTATGGGATCTCACTCTCATATGGGCTATTGGCTCCACAGTCACCTGGCACTATCAGGCTTGAATCTTCTCTATTTTGGAGTGATGTAGCCTCACTCCTTTGAACCCTGTGACTCATGGTGGTCATCTAGCTGGGCTCACCTCAACCGGCTATAGTGTCACTTCTTGCCGAATCAGGTGGAGGGGAATGTGGTCCTTTAAAAAAAAATCAATGAGTTGTAGTTGTCTCCTCTCCATCTGTGTAGCGCTGCATATAAGTGATAAAAGTGCATCCCTATGGGTCTAAATCTCTATCAAGAAACATCATTATTGTCTCTAATCTTGAGAGTGCATAATCTCTTGCAGGGAGGGAGGCCTACCTCTGAACATAGTCTCGTATTTGTCTCTAATTTGAGTGTATGCTCTGCATCGACATATGAAATGCTCCTCACTCTCCACCTCCTCTCTACTTAGTTAGTAGATTCGCTCTTTCCTGGGCATCTCGTTGTATCTCCCACTCTTGATCTCTAGTCTGTGTGATTCCACCCTCAGCTAAACAATCGCCACTCATGAACTGTGAGGCATACAGACATCCATATAGTGTGGTCTCTGTATGAACCCGTCTGACAAAAAGGAGAGGAACTGGTCTGTATAGTCTGACATCCTCCCCTCTAAACTGGATGTTCTCCATACCCTCTTGATATAAAGCCTCCATAGATCTTGTCTTAGTACTAGATTTCTCTCGTTGCGAGAGAGGTGATAGTAAGGTGAGTCTGAGTCATACTTAAAAGGAGGCAGATGCTCCATATCCAGTCTATGTGTCAGAAACCAAGTTTTGAGTAACAAGCTCTATCATGCCCCCTCTTAGAAAACTCTATGGCTGCCTCAAATGCTCTAATAGGAAGTTTGTCGTGAGGCAACTCCCTCACCCTCTGAATGAAGCTTATTATCTAGAAACGTGCCTCAAGGACCATGGGTGGTATATCGAGCTCTACTCAGATGATGTCATGTAGCACAATCTTCTTGCTACAGAACAAGCGTGAGATCATACATACATGTGGCCTCTCAATCTATGCCCACTAATCGGCAGTCAAACTGGGTGGCCATACCATCACTAGATACATCAAGACAGGGGTGACTAGCATGTAAAAAAGCCACCCCTTTGTTTGGGGTTCCTAAAAGTGTGCCTTCGGTACGTTTGCTCTAGTGTGGCCAGGGCTGCATACCCTTAGGTGAGTCTGTCAATAGCTACCTGCCTCATAGTGAAAGGTCCTTGTAGGCGTGTGAGGGCAACTCCCAAGTAGACATTTGAAGTAATCTCCTCGATCTCCCCTCGTGCTATAGTGAAAATGGTTGCACTTCTCACCACATTGGATGTGTGAAAAATCATGACCTTGGCCTTGCCAATGTTCACCATCAATCCTCTATGTGTATAGAAATCATCTAAAGCTCTAAGGTGGCATTGAAGCCCCTCATGTGATTCTGAAATCAAAACAATATCATTAACATTTAATAGAATGTGAATTGGGGTATCTCCCATGTCACTCCCCTCCCCGCCTGCTCCTAGTATGTAGTCAAAGATGTCATGAATGTAAAGCCCAAAAAGTGTCCAGGAGAGTGGGCAACCTTGCTTAACACAAAAGGTGCTAGCAACGACCTCTAATAAACCGCTAGGGAATTTGACTCAACTAAACACCTTGTAGAGAGCATAAATATCCCATATCATCTATGTCGGGATCCAAAGGCTAAGTAGGCATTTGAATAGCCTCTCAAGTGGGACCATATCAAAAGCCTTACGGAAATCCACAAAGAAACAATAAAGCATCTTCTTCCTTGCCTTTGCTGCATCAATGAGAGAATGTAGGATGAAGATATGATCGATGGTGGGAAAAGCTCCTCTACCCGGCTTGGCCTGGTGGTCGGAGGCCCTCAACCTCTACATATGAGCTAAGCTTTGCCTCAAGAGCTGCTTTATCTAATTTGGCCATTGTTTGTCTAGTCATGATAGTCCTGTGGGTCCGTGGATCCAAAGTGTCACGAGATTTGTGGATAGGCATGGTAGTACACTATGTCCACTCCTGTGGAAAACCTTTCCCTATAGCCAAGTTGAAAATATTTGCGATCAATGCGGCTATAGTGGAGGCTGCGTAAATGAGATTCTCACTCTGTAAACTAGTGTGATGGGCTTCTCGTTTGTGCTTTATGCAGCGTATGGTCCTCTCTGCCATCATTGTAGTAAAGAAAGAGGGAGGGGGAGAGAGAGAGAGGGGGAGAGAGAGAGAGGGGGGGAGGGGGAGGGGGAGGGAGGGGGGGGAGAGAGAGAGAGAGAGAGAGAGAGAGAGAGAGAGAGAGAGAGAGAGAGAGAGAGAGAGAGAGAGAGAGAGAGAGAGAGAGAGAGAGAGAGAGATAGATAGATTTTAATGTCTGTTAGAAGACCAAACTCGACCTATGAGACATAATCAATGTACATAGTTTGTGTCTTCGATCAAATGAAAAGACTAAGTGTGTTGAAAAAAAAAATTGATGCAAAAGGAGGTAAAAAGAAAAATAGAATCTCCAAAAACATGCATGTGGAGAGTCTATGGAAGGGGGAGGGGGTATATGGAGTGTTATCTCTATGGCACCCTATATGAAAGAGGGTGATACAGTATGAGAATGCATCTACACAACACAAAACCCCCAACTAGTGCTCATATATGGATCATACATCATCTTGACCCATCTGTCCTCCTTAGCTTGACGATAATGGGCCTCTATATCCGCAATCTGATGACTATGCAATCTTTGTGTCTGATATCCTCTAGTGCGGGGTCATCTCCTAGCATGAGAGGTCTCAACCTGCTGAAGAGTCACTTCTCTTTGAGTGATAGTAGGTGGGGGAGCCGGTGCATGTTGTGGGGCAAGGAAGTTAGTCAGCTGCATCTATCTCCCACCGACCGGAGTGGTAGTGGTGGGCTGGAGCAAGGCATCTCTGTGGCTTTGTATCTCTAGTAAGAATCACCCTAACTGATGCTGATCTCTGGAGGCCATGATCTCACGATGGGTAGGTTTTCCTCTGAATAGAGCCTTGTCTCTGCTCATGATAACATCATATATCTTGCATCGACAAAATGTTCCTCATCCTCTATCTTTACTCCAAATATATGGCGAATCCTCTCCTCTTTGGAGGTTTCTGGTGCTCTTTCAACTGCAATCTCTAGTTGGTGTAATGAGACCCTCAACTGGCCAATCACTACCCTCAAGCTATGAGGCATGTATGTGTCGAGGAGCAAATGAAGATCTATATTTATGAGGTTATTAAGCAAAAGACCACAATCCCAAGAGATTTCCCCAATCTGCATCATATCAGTGATTTTGGGGCATGGAACCTGTGCGTGATTTTTGGGGCATGGAACCTGTGGGTGGAGGGTGTATATGTGTGCGGTGTGGGAAGTTGCAGAGAGTTGTCCTGTAGGATGGCGGTGAACTGTGATGTAAGTGTGTCCAAGGGTGAGAGTGGATTGAGGGAGAGTAGGCGGGTGTGTAAATGGTGTGCATAAACGTGTGAGAGCTCATGTGTGAAGTGTATCGTGGTGTGTGTCTGAGTGGGTAAGGGAGGGTCTAATGGAATAGGAGATGAGAGTGAGAGTGTGATAAATGTATGGTCAGCACCAAGTGGGCATCATCCAATACTAAGTGAGGGGATGAGTGAAGCTCCAGAGGTGGTACCTAAAATGTAGTCGACTGTGCTCTCACCTACCCCATGAGGGAAGCAAGTAAGTCCGCCCGAACCTGGCCAACAATTCATCCTGTTATATATAATGAGCTGATGTCGGCTGCCTAGCTCAAGTAGATGTCTGCCATACCCGGTGGTTTCCTGACCCATACCCACCGATAGTCTACTGTTGCTCATCTCATCTGGGTCTCTGGCCCTCATGAGATGTGGGTGATCCATGTCATATGCCTTGCACTGATGTACTGAGTGCGGCCATTGAAGTCCCCCATAAGGAAGACTTCACCTAGTGTGCTATAATGTAGTATCTCATCTGAAAGTGCTGTGTATGGTGAGTCTCTATCTCGGATCGGTCCCCCAAGATCCTGTCCTGCATATCAAGATCCCCTTGGAGGGAAGTAGCATATAGCAATGTAAATCTAGCTCCCCCTGTGCTATCTCCATTCAAACCCACATGTATCTTGCCTCCTCATCTCTTCCTATAATGTGGATCTGGCTCTGTATCTCCTATCTAAATATGATGGCCACACCTCTCAACCCTCCGAGAGATCATGGACTCTAGAGACCAGCGATAGCTCGGGCGATTCTTACTAGAGATATAGAGTCACAGAGATTCCCTACTCTAGCCTAGAGAGAGAGAGAGAGAGAGAGAGAGAGAGAGAGAGAGAGAGAGAGAGAGAGAGAGAGAGAGAGAGAGAGAGAGAGAGAGAGAGAGAGAGAGAGAGAGAGTTTTTACGTCTATTAGGAGGCGAAACTCGGCCTATGAGACAAATCGATGTACATGGGTGTATCTTTTGTCAATCAGAAAAGATAAAAGTGCTAAAAAAAAACTGGTAAAGCTGATATAGATCTCCATAGTATGCATGTGGAGATACCCATGAAAATGGGGGGTGTATGGAGTGCGATATCTATTATAGTCTATATGCAAAAGGGTAGTACAACAAGCATGAGAATGCATCTAAAACGACTAACTAGCTCCATCCTGTGCTAGTGGGCAGGTGTAAGATGTGATACATAGGTGGAGGTGGAGTCAGGGCCACCCTGATGGCTGCAGCGGGATCAACCATCATTTGGGATCGTCTCTCCTCCATGGCGTGATGGTCACGAGGATGGATCTCCACAATCTGGTGTCGGTGAAGTCTCGGGGCTCGATATCCTATAGCACGGGGTCATCTCCTAGCTTGAGAAGTCTGAGCTTGCTGAAGAGTCACCCCTCTCGGTGTGTGGACTGAGAGGGGGAGGGCTGCAGCATGTCGTGGAATAAAGAAGTCAATGAGCTGACTCTATCTCCCTCCTGTATGGTTTTCTACAGTAGGCTGGAGTAGGAAATCTCTGTGACTCTGTATCTCTAGTAAGAATCGCCCGAGCTATCACTGGTCTCTAGAGTCCATGATCTCTCAGAGGGTGGGCTGACTTGTAAACAAAGTCTCATATCTGCCTCTAATGGCATCATATGCGCTACATCTGCATACAAAGTGCTCCCCATCCTCCATCTCTACTCTGCATACCCTGCATATCCGCCCCTCTCTGGGAATGTCTACGACTCTGCCCATCTCAATCTCTAGTCAGTGTGATGAGACTCTCAACCGGCCAATCACTACCCTCGAGCTATGAGGCATGTAAGTATCCATGGAGCGTGATCGCTGGATGAAACCGTCTGCTAGTATGTCTAAGAACTGGTCTTAGTAGTGCGATGGTCTTGATCCCATGTGTGGTGTGTGCCATGTTTGACTAATGTAGAGTTTCCAGAGATCCTGTCTGAGCACAACATTCCTCTCACGACAAGAGAGGTGGATGTGAGGTGAGTCTGGGTCATACTCAAAAGGTGGCAACCTGTCCATATCAAGTCCAACCTATCAAACCAGACTCTAACTTGAATGTACCAAGCTCTCTCATATCCTGACTCTGATATCTGTATAGATGCCTCAAAAGCTCTATGTGTGAGTCTATCTGTAGGGAGCTCCCTCATCCTCTAAATAAAGCAGATAGTCTGGAATAGTGCATCTACTGCTATGGGTGGTGCAGCTAGTTCTACCCTGATGATGTCATGTGGTATCGACTATTTCCTGTGAAAGAATCAAGAGATCATACGTACTTGTGGCCTCTGGATCGCACTCCACTGGGTGATTGTGAGGCTTGGGCCCAAGATATCGCAGCATACATCATAGTTGGCCTGATGAGTGTGTCAAATAGCCACCCCTTCGTGCGGGGCTCTTAGAAGTGTGCCTGGTGACATCTCCGCTCTAACATGGCTAAAGCTTCATATCCTCGTGTGAGTCTATCGGTGGCTTCCTGTCTCATGCTGAAGGGGCCAAGCAAGCTCATGAATGTGACTCCGAGATAGACATAGGAAGTGACCATCTCAATCTGTCCACTGCCAGCTCTGAATCCTACTCCATTCCTCACCATGGGGGAGGTGTGGAAGATCATGACCTTGGTCTTGCCAAGGTTTACTGTCAAGCCCCTCTGTGTACAAAACTCATCCAGGTGGCGATAACAACGATGGTGCTAGCAATGGCCTCATACATACCTCTTGAACACTGTACCCTCCCAGTCACCTGCTCATAGAGTGCATAGATGGCCCAGATCATCCTTGATGATACTCCCAAGCTTTGGATGCATTGGAAGAGCCTCTCTTGTGGAACTATATCAAAAGATTTGTGGAAGTCCACAAAGCAGCAATATAGTCTCTTCTTTTGGAGCATTGCCCCATCAATGAGGCATCACAAAATGAATATGTGATCAATAGTATAGAAAGCTTGTCGAAAACCATCCTGGCCTCATGCTTGTAGCCCCTCAGTCTCTGCATATCAGCAAAGCTCTGCCTCAAGTATGGCACCATATAGTTTGGCCATGGTGTGGCCAATCATGATGGTCCTATAGTTCCCTGGATCCAGGGTGTCGCCATATTTGTGGATAGGCACAATGGTCTGCCTAGTCCACTCCTTTGGGAAGCCCTCCCCTATAGCCCGATTGAAGACATGTGCAATCAACGGGGCTCTAGTGGAGGCTGCATATATGAGATGCTCACTCTACAATCCCGTGTGGTCTGTCGAACGTCCATGTCGAAGTCGTACTATGGCCCTCTCAACCATCTTTGTTGTGAAGAGAGAAGAACGAGTAGGGGAGGCTCAAGTGGCTGGGGAATGGGAGGCTCCCCAGGTACCTCATATAATCTCTCAACATAATCATGCCATGTGTGTAGGTCCCCAATAGGTGTGGTCGGTTGTGGCTCTCGTAGGATGTGCCATGCTGTAGCACTATCCATACTCATAAAGAGATGGTATAGCTCAAGCTCCTGTGCCTCCTCAAAGGCTCGCCTCTTTCGACGTGTGAGATTCTTCATCTGTCCCTTTGCCTCTCTCTCTCTCTATGATCTCTTCCAATGCTTGCTGAGCTCATAGTCGGCGGTAAAGATCTCTACATTCCTCAATGATGTTGTGGCATAGTCTGGGGAGGAGGTGTGTGATGAGAATGGATGGTGTGTGGGAAGGAGATGAGAGAGAGAGAGAGAGAGAGAGAGAGAGAGAGAGAGAGAGAGAGAGAGAGAGAGAGAGAGAGAGAGAGAGAGAGAGAGAGAGAGGGAGGGAGGGAGGGAGGGAGGGAGGGAGGGAGGGAGGGAGGGAGGGAGGGAGGGAGGGAGGGAGGGAGGGAGGGAGGGAGGGAGGGAGGGAGGGAGGGAGGGAGGGAGGGAGGGAGGGAGGGAGGGAGGGAGGGAGGGAGGGAGGGAGGGAGGGAGGGAGGGAGGGAGGGAGGGAGGGAGGGAGGGAGGGAGGGAGGGAGGGAGGGAGGGAGGGAGGGAGGGAGGGAGGGAGGGAGGGAGGGAGGGAGGGAGAGAGAGAGAGAGAGAGAGAGAGAGAGAGAGAGAGAGAGAGAGAGAGAGAGAGAGAGAGAGAGAAGAAAGACTTTTTAACGTCTATTAGAGGCCAAAATTGGCCTATGAGACAAAACATATACATCAGTATGATCCAATCCACTGTGATCCCAAAAGGAAAATAAAGTGTGAGTACAAAATAGTGTATAAAAGGAGTGGATAATCACTGGTGTCAAGGGTGTGGGGTGCTATGGGTAGGCACTCTATATGCTCAATAGGTGAGATACAAATCTGATAGCGTGAGATCATGGTGACCTGGGGCCTCTCAATCCGCGCACATATTGCCTCCGTGATCCCTGGTGTCCATACTGCCACCCCATACATCAATACGTGTGTCACTAGAGTACCAAAGAGCCACCCCTTAGTCTGGGGCTCTTGAAAATGTGCTTGAAAGCAGCATCTCTCCAATCCTGCAAGTGTCGCATAGCCTCGTATCAATCTATCTCTCGTTGCCTGTGCCATGGAGAATACCCCTTTGCTACCCGAGAAGGTGATACCTAGGTAAACGTAGGAGTCCACTACCTCTATTTGTCCTCCAGTTGTGGTGAAGGAGGCGCGATGGCGTACTGTCCCGGAGGTATGGAAGATCATGACCTTGGTCTTGCCAAGGTTCACTGTGAGTCCTCTCTCCATGCAGAAGGTATCGAGCACCTATAAATGTGACTGCAACCCCTCCTATGACTCTGAAAGGAGGACAATGACATCAGCATGTAATAGGATGTGTACCGGCGTACCTCCGAGGTCTCCTCCTAGCCCTCCTGCTCGCTGTATATAATCTGTGATCTCGTCGATGTAGAGATCGAAGAGAGTGGGTGAGAGAGGGCAACCTTGTTTCACATCAATGGTGCTAACAAGGCTATCTGATAGGCCGTTGGGGCAGCGCACCCTGCCTGTGACTCGTGCATACAAAGCATGGATAGCCCATAGCATGTCGGATGGTAGATGCAACTCTTGGAGTCTTCGTAGTAGTCTCTCTCGAGGGACCATGTCGAAGGCTTTGCAGAAATCCACAAAGCAACAGTATAGTCTCCGCTTCCTCGCTTTCGTGCTCTCAATAAAGCAACGAAGTACAAAGATGTGGTCGATGGTGGAGAAAGTGCGGCGGAAGCCTGCCTGGTCGGGTGCTTTGATCCCAACTGCCTCAGCGTGTGTATTGAGCTCTACCTCTAGTACTGCCCCATAGATCTTGGCCAGGATGTGGCCTATCATAATAGTCCTGTAGTTCCCAGGGTCCATCATTTCGCCGGACTTATGGATAGGCGCAATGGTATGCATAGTCCATGAGTCAAGTAATCCCTCAACCAAAGCACGGTTGAAGAGATGGGCGATCAGGTGGGAGACTACATCTACTACGTATATAAAGTGCTTGCCCTGTAGTCCCGTGTGGTCTGTTGAATGGCTGTGTTATAGCCTATGGATGGTGTGTCGTACCATGCCTGCTGTGAATAGGGTGGATATCATAGGACGTAGTGTGGTAGGGATCGACAGTGGTGGCTGTGCTAGGACGTCATATAACCTCTGGGCATAGGTGTGCCAAGTCTAAGGATCTGCTATGGGTGTAGGTGGGTGTGGCTCACGGAGGGCCCTCCACACGGTGGTGCAATCCCTACTCATGAGAGAGAGAGAGAGAGAGAGAGAGAGAGAGAGAGAGAGAGAGAGAGAGAGAGAGAGAGAGAGAGAGAGAGAGAGAGAGAGAGAGCTATATTAACATCTGCTAAAGGCCAAAGTTGGCACATGAGAACAAACCATGTACATTGACAATAATCTAGATGAATGAAAAGTCAAAAGAAAACATCAACTAAACATAGGTTTCATGGCTTTACCACTGTAGAAAATTAACATGTCATATAAGGGGAGAATAGGATAATGAGCTAGAAAAGAAGAGGAAATCATAATCCTAGCAATACAATATGGGGGTGGGGTGGATATAAAATGTGATACATAGGTGAATGAAGTATCCAGTGTAAGATAATGTCCCCTAGTGTAGAAGCATGTCTCCACTTTCCATTTGTTGTTTGGAGTGATCAGATCTCAAGATTAGGGAACCTGAGGTCGTCTTTTAGCTCTTTTAGTCTTTGATTGCTCGAGAGTGTTGTGATAGGGCATGAGAAAAGGGTCACTATAGAGTATATACATAGAGATATGAAATACAAAACTATGAATTAGGGCAAAAGTTGGCAGCATATGAGGCTCATATGCACAAATATGGAGGTGCATGTACTTGTAATTATGAAATTTAATTTCTAAAAAATAATTATTTTTTGTTTTTTTTGTTTTTTGTTTTTTGTTTTTGTTTTTGTTCCTTCTAAGGTTTATGGAAACAAAGAATTAAGCGCATGAAATACAAAGATATTGAACCATAAATTTCTCAAAACACAAAACTAAAATAAATGATAAAAAGAGTGAAGACCCTAAAATTTTAGCTTATCATAGTGTGAAACAATGTCGTTGGTTTACTTAGGTCAACAGTGTGAGCAAAATTTGGTTGAGTAAAGATGACTAGGTCGATCTCTCTATGAGTTTAGCTACCCCATCTTTGCAAAGCATGCACGACTAGGAAAAGATGAGGAAAAAGAGTACAATCACATGGGTAGACTCTCATCAAAGGCCTTGAGAGACACCATAGCAATAGTGTGGTCATCATAGCCTCCATTAAATTGATGATAACCATTGAAGGCATTTTGGAATTTTCTTCTTAGGATTTGTCAACTTTGGATGTGGCTTATCCAGTTGTCTTGCCATAGAACAAGATTCTTCTCCATGGAAAGTTCAACATTCACAATATTTTCAAACTCAAAGGGAGTCTCAACCTGTCATATCTCATCCTTCAGCCCATCAATCTTCCTCTTAAAGTGGGGATTCTTATGCGTCGGCATGAGCCCTCCACTTACCTTTAGTCACTCTATGGACTTTCGAGATTCATGCATGAAGTCCTTGCAAATCTATTTTCGAAGGTCCAAAACTTTGAGTCCACTTATGTACCCATTGGGTGCATTCTAGGGTCTACATATTAGTGGATTCAAACTTACAAAGATAGTAAAAGAGGTGGGATATACCTTCTCACTATGATAGATAGTTGTAGTAAGAGACAAGTGCTAAAAAACCCAATGTTTGACCTCGACATGCCCAATTGTAATAGAGGTACTTCCATACATATAATCTTGCCATCATATTTTTGTTTGTTTTAACATCATTACCTTATCCTCTCCCTCCAATTACCATCTTGTTTCGAGTAAAGAAAATCACACTTCATTGTAATATTGTATCAATTCTATGGAGAGAAAGGATCTTCAAAATTAGACTTTGATGAGGAACAAGGAAAAATGGAGGATGATACTACCCTCGAAGAGATTACTGTCAATAATCTAATGAAGGAAAATGGATCTAGGATGACTAGCTAGTTCTCTATTAGTGACCTATATTGCCACATTTGAGATCACATATTTTATTGAAGCATTTCCAATTTTTTCAGGTGGAAGGTTTCTAGTGTCCATTGTGCCAAATGTGATCGGATGTTTTTTGGAAAGAAAAACATTAGGAAACTTTACCTTGTCTTAGCTACCCTAAGGATGTCATAACCACATGTTGGAGGTCTTCTCATTTTGACATCATTGAGTGACACAAGTATTTTGGTTGTTCGAGGTTTATTTTCTATTATGAGACATGTATACAAAACTAACCTGACAAACACCAATATTTGCTATGCTCTCTATTGTTTTGTGCATCATCACTAGCTCTTATGTACTTCACTTACAAGAAGAAGGAAGATATTAACTACTTATATGAACCATGGGGTCCAAACTTTCTATGTGCATTGAGGTGCCATTCTTTTATGGTTCTATCACATCCCCTTTCTCTTGTATTTCTCATTCTCAATTGTTGGCACACAACCATTTACCTCAACACTCCACTTCTCATCCTCCTAAAAAAGGGCGTGATTCATGAGGGATCCAAGAAATGTTTGGTCTTCCAATTTTCAAGTAGGGAATATGCTTCTTGTGCCATCCCCTTTGGTAGGATTATTATCTCTTCTACTTCCACTTTTCGGTTACCCACTCCCACACCTAGTTGTTCAAAAGGGCATTTTTGGTAAGCCAAAATGCCATTTTCATTCATTCCATTTCTAGAAACATAGAAACGTGTTTTGGAAAGCTTAAATTTTGTGACATTCGGAAGACCCCAATGCCCACCATTGTTTTGGATGATTGTATCAGTGTCACCCATAAACGACCAAAGGATGAGTCGGTACATTTCATTTGGGTAGTAGTTACCATTAATAGCACCTTTAAGAGCTTGGCTATTCACCAAGTAGCTAGGGTCATCCATTGAGATCACAAATAGAAGAGGACTAAGAGGCACACCCTTATCTTATAGAGTGCTTGATTGTGTTAGTGGCACCCACAAATGACCAAAGTTTTATTTGATCCATTTAATTTGGGATGAAGGTACCTCCAATGGCATCTCTAGGAGCTTGGTTGTTCACCAACTAGCTAGATCCATAGCAGTCACGAATAGAAGAGGTACACCCTTGTCTTATAGTGTGCTTTAGAAGAATAAGGGAAGAGATCTCACCATTGATGTTGATCCTAGAGGAAGTGTTACTATCAAGGGTGGAAACCATTTTGGTGAACTTGTATCCCTTTTCTAGGTCCTTGAGGAATTGAAGAATGAAATCCCACACCAATTGATTATAAGATTTATCGAGGCCAATATTCAAGAAGATGGTCTTGGTCATTCTCTTTGGCGCACAACATGCCTTCCCAAATATCTAAAAGTGCCATGAGAATATGTCTCCTCTTGTTGAAGCCTTTTTGGTCTGTGTTTGCACTATGTTAGCCAATTTATATTTTGTTTGCCATGGCTTTAACAATTATCTTGCACCCCATTTGGAGCATCGTAATCGGTGTTCGATTTCTACTGAGAGCTTTGTTGTCCTTATTAATTAATTTTATGACACCTGAATTAAGACACTTTGGGAGGGAACCAAATTTCTGTTGAGAGTGATGGATGGATGCACTCAGGAAATCAGTTGGTGCTGCAAAACCTGCTTCACACCTGCCCTCTTTTCTCTTCAGAAATGCTTAGTACACTTGCTTAGCTTCCAAATGACACAAAGAAACCATATATGTACTTTGGAAATGGTTTAGGTAATGATCAACCCAAAACAGATAACTTTGTACTTCAAGAATCAAGCAAAACTTTCTATTTCTGTAGTGATACCTGCTCAGACTTTTACTCAGTGTGTCCAGCACACTTAAAATTGGAACAATTCCTTTTGGGAGTGTTAATGTACCTTAGTAAGCTACCAATCACAAGTGAAATCACTTCAATTGATAAACTATGCACTGAGAAATAAGTTTAGCAAAATTATAATCACCCCCGACTTTTCAGGAACTCTGCAGACAAATACCAGTGTGCACCTCGACTCGATTTTCTCCCAATTGGCTGAATGGAATCCTTTGAAATTTTGTATGCTTGTAGTAGACTTTGAGCTGGTTCCAATGAGCTATATAACACTTGATTTGGTTCAGTAGATCCAGAGCAATGCTTCTTTGAAGTTGACAGACTTGGAGTAGGTGACTCAGACAAAACAGAGATGATGAATGTATACTTCTATTGATATATGTGTTTGTACAATCTCATTAGCTTGCCAAGCAGAGCTAAATGAGGTAGTGTGATGTTGGGTATAGAGTAACCTTCACACACAATGAATTACAAAAAGATTTAGCCTCGGGGAGTGAGCTAGAATGACAGTGTACCCCGCGACTTTTTCATTACATCCTTTATAGGAGTTTGATCTTCATTTGAATTTGAAATTCAAACTTAGGCTCCCTTGAATCTCTCCTCTAAAATTAGGGAGATATTCTCTCCATCTCAACAATAAAAAATCCACGACTCTAGTGGTAGGTAAGTGACTTAAGGTGATTACAACCAACTGATAAGTCACTTAGACTTTTACAAGGGGTAAAGAAGTAAGAACATATAAGCATATGTTCACATGTGTCTTTATTTGAGTGAAGCCTTAATAAACCTTTATCCATGCTTGTCTTCAATAAGTCCAAGGGTCCAAGCCAATGTGTGTAGGCTTGTTTGCACCAACAGCTCCCCCTCAAGCCAAACACTTTGGCTTAAGTCTTCTTCTTCATTCTTCAATTACTTCCTGCAATCCAATCATAGATTTGAATCTGCATAACTTGGTTCCATCCAATGCCTTGGTAAGTAAATCTGCACATTGCATATTAGTAGATACATATGTCAATTGTATATCTTTACTTAGCAATTTCTCTCTCACATAGTGGTAATGAACCTCTATGTGCTTTGTTCTGGCATGATAAATTGGGTTTGCTGCAAGATGAAGAGAGCTAGTATTGTCTCCAAATATGATAGGTGATCTTGTGAATAGACCTAACTCTGTATAAAGAAGCTTCAACCAGATAGCTTCTTGAGTAGCATTTGCAAGCCCTCTATACTCTGCTTCAGTGGATGACAATGCCACTGTAGGTTGCTTCTTAGCTGACCAAGAGATAGGCTTATCTGCTGCAAAACAAATGTACCCTGAGGTGCTCCTCCTATCATCCTTGCATCCTGCCCAATCTGCATCTGAGTAAACCTTAATGTCAATATCTGATGTATAAGGAAAATACAAACCATGACTTTGAGTTCCCTTGAGGTACTTCAAGATCTTCTTGGCTGCCTCTAGATGAGGTACTCTAGGTTTGTGCATGAATTGACTAAGCACACTTACACCATATGCTATGTCAATTCTTGTCAAGGTAGCATAGTTCAAGCTACCCACCATACTTTGGTATCCTGTAATGTCCTTGATTTCTTCTCCTTCATGAGCACTTAGCTTTTGGTTAACCTCCATTGGAGTAGTAGATACCTTAGCATCCTGCAAACCAAACTTCTTGACCATATCCTGTACATACTTCTTTTGGGTAATGTATATACCTGAGTTTGTGTAGATCAATTCAAGACCTAGGAAATATTTTAGTAATCCAAGATCACTAATCTTGAATTCTTTCATCATCTGTCCTTTGATGTGTCTAATCCCATTGACATCATTACCTGTAATGATGATGTCATCAACATAAACACATAAGTAGATTACCTCTGTGCTACTTCTCTTTATGAATAGAGAAGTATCTGCTTTGCTCATCACAAATCCTTGGTCTTGAAGGTAGGTGGTCAACCTGTAGTTCCATGCTCTAGGTGCCTGCTTCAAACCATACAGAGCCTTCTTCAATTTACAAACATAATGTACCTTTCTTGGATCTTCATAGCCAGGTGGTTGTGACATGTAGACTTCTTCAGATATCCATCCATTTAGGAATGCATTCTTCACATCCAATTGGTACATGTTCCAATTCTTGGATGCAGCTACACTCACCAAAACTCTGATAGTTGGCATCTTGGCCACAGGAGAAAATGTCTCCTCATAATCAATGCCTTGGGTTTGTGCAAAACCCTTGGCTACCAACCTAGCTTTGTACCTGTTAATTGTTCCATCTGAATTCTTCTTCAATTTGTAGATCCATCTAGATCCAATTACCTTCATAGTATCCTTCTTGGGTACCAAGTCCCAAGTTTCACTCTCTTGGAGGGCTTCTATCTCCTCATCCATGGCTTCTCTCCATTCTGGCTTTGTAATTGCTTCTTCATAGGTACCTGGTTCTTCATTCAACAAGTCTTTTGCAAGATATACAGAATGTTTAGTTACAAGTGATGTGTCATACCCAAATCTGATAGGTTTCTTCTTCTCTCTCTGAGATCTTCTCATAGCTTGAGTAGAAGTTTCTGCCTTGTCCTCCAATTGCTTCATCTTCATCTTTCCTTTGGATTTCCAGGCTTTGAACTCTTCAAGGTTTATGGTATCATCATCTGAGCTTGAGTCTTCTTGCTGAGTTGGCTCTTCCTTGGTAAGCTTTGGAAAATCTTCCTCCATGTCATAGGGTAGACTCACTTTCCTGCATTCATTCTCATACCATGAGTCATTCTCATCAAATATGACATCTCTGCTTACCTTGAAGCCTTTGTTTGTGGGGTTGTAGAATCTGTATCCCTTTTGGTTTAAATCATAACCAATGAAGATACATTTCTCTGCCTTTGGGTCTAGCTTTCCTCTTACCTGTGAGGGAATATGCACATATGCTATACAACCAAAGATTTTGCAATGATCCAGAGAGGGTCTCTTACCATGCCATGCTTCATATGGAGTCATGCCATCAAGTGATTTGGATGGCAACCTGTTGATGAGGTAAGTGGCAGTGGACACACTCTCTGCCCATAGGTAATTTGGCAACCTTTTTTCATTGAGCATAGACCTAGCTGTTTCCACTATAAGTCTATTCCTTCTTTCTGCTACCCCATTTTGTTCAGGTGAATATCTGGTAGTGATCTCTCTCTTGATGCCTCTTTCCTGCAAGAAATCTTCAAACTCATTTGAGAAATACTCTCCTCCACCATCTGATCTTAGCCTCTTCAAGCTTCTACCTGTTTGATTCTCAACAAGAGCAAGATACCTCTTGAAACAATTAAACACTTCATCTTTATGCTTCATAAAGTATAAAATGGTCCACCTGCTATAGTCATCAATAAAAGACACATAATATCTTGAACCAGAAATGGAAGGGTCCTTGCTAGGTCCCCAAACATCTGTGTGTACCAAGTCTAGGTAGTCTTCATGCATGAAACCTTTTCTTGAGTAGGGTAATCTGTGAGACTTACCAAATTGACATGATCCACATTTGTAAATCATGTGTTGCTTGGATACATTAGGTATCCCAAGCACACATTGATCCCTGCACATTTGCTTAAGAGTCCTTTCACCTATGTGTCCTAATCTTTTGTGCCATATCTCTAACTCTGAGAGTGTCTGATCCTTATAATTATACAAAGCAATGTTTTTTGTATCCTCTAGCTCAAATGTAAATAATCTACCTGATTTCTCCCCTTTGGCTATCCTTCTGAATCCTTGTTTTGGGTCCTCCACATATGCTCCATGTTGTGTGAATCTGACCTGCAAACCTTTCTCCACAATCTGACCAACACTCATTAAATTTTTAGTTATTGTTGGTACATAGAGTACCCTGCTTAATAGGTTCTGATTACCATCACATGTCTTCACATTTCCAACTTTGACAACAGAGTGTTTAGTGTCATCACCTGTTTGTACCTGATGTTTGCCCTTGGGCTCTTCCAAATAAGAAAGCAATGCCACATTGCCAGCTACATGGTTAGAACATCCTGAGTCAATGTAAAATAAATGATCATCATTTGTACCTATCTTGGAGGTCATGTTCATGATCAATAAGGAGTCATCTTGCTCCTCTGTGTAGTTGTTGTAGTCTCTTCTATTTCTGAATCCACCTTGGTAGCTTCCATTGTGGTTGTTGTTGTAATTGTTGTTGTATTGATTGTTGTACCCATTGTAGCTTTGATTGTGGTTGAATCTGCCTCTTCCTTGAGAGTATCCACCTCTTGAGTAGCCTCTTCCTCTCTGATTTTTGTAATTCTTGTAGCATTCATCTGTGGTATGATTGGACAACCCACAGATGTTGCAAGGTGATGAGTTGTAGGGTCTCCCCCTACCTGACTTACCTCCTCTGCCTCTTCCTCTAGATGACCTACCTCTCCCTGCATAATTGGCTTGAGAGGTAGAGCCTTCTTCATCCTGTTTCTTCTTGCCTTTATCTTTAACTTTCTTATCAGTAAAGAGAGCAGAGGGGTTATTACCTTTTGATTGATCTCCAGCTTTGGTGAACTTTGCTTCATGTGTAAATAGTTGACCCATGAGTGTTGTGAGATCAGGGGTATGCATGTCCATGTAGAGGTCCATTGCAGTGGTGAAACTTTCCCACTTATCATCTGCCTTGAGTCCATTTATCACTTGCCTGACTATTTGCTCCTCTTCAATTTCCTCTCCAATGCTTGCTAGTTGGTCTGCCACATCTTTGATTTTTGTCACATAATCTGAGACTGATTGCTTGGGCTGCTTCCTAAGTGTTGTGAACTCTATCCATAATTGGTTCTTTCTAGCCCTTGTGTTGGAAGAAAAGTAATTTGACAAGGTTTCCCAAGTCTCTTGGGAAGTCTTACAGTTTCTTACAAGAGGTAAAAGAAAGTCAGATATAGAGTTTAAGAGATAAGACCTTGCCAAAGCATCCTTTGCACACCATTGGTTAAGTCTTTCATGCTCATCCTTTGTAGGTAGTCCTCTAGTCTTGAATGAGGGCAACTCCTCATCTCCTGATATGTATCCAAATAGACTTCTCCCTTGTAGATAGGTCTTCATTCTCAATGACCAAGCTTGATAGTTGTTTCTGTCCAATTTGTCAATGAAGGAAGGGAAACCATCACCCATGATTACCTTGTTTTGCTCTGATACCACTGTTGAGAGTGATGGATGGATGCACTCAGGAAATCAGTTGGTGCTGCAAAACCTGCTTCACACCTGCCCTCTTTTCTCTTCAGAAATGCTTAGTACACTTGCTTAGCTTCCAAATGACACAAAGAAACCATATATGTACTTTGGAAATGGTTTAGGTAATGATCAACCCAAAACAGATAACTTTGTACTTCAAGAATCAAGCAAAACTTTCTATTTCTGTAGTGATACCTGCTCAGACTTTTACTCAGTGTGTCCAGCACACTTAAAATTGGAACAATTCCTTTTGGGAGTGTTAATGTACCTTAGTAAGCTACCAATCACAAGTGAAATCACTTCAATTGATAAACTATGCACTGAGAAATAAGTTTAGCAAAATTATAATCACCCCCGACTTTTCAGGAACTCTGCAGACAAATACCAGTGTGCACCTCGACTCGATTTTCTCCCAATTGGCTGAATGGAATCCTTTGAAATTTTGTATGCTTGTAGTAGACTTTGAGCTGGTTCCAATGAGCTATATAACACTTGATTTGGTTCAGTAGATCCAGAGCAATGCTTCTTTGAAGTTGACAGACTTGGAGTAGGTGACTCAGACAAAACAGAGATGATGAATGTATACTTCTATTGATATATGTGTTTGTACAATTTCATTAGCTTGCCAAGCAGAGCTAAATGAGGTAGTGTGATGTTGGGTATAGAGTAACCTTCACACACAATGAATTACAAAAAGATTTAGCCTCGGGGAGTGAGCTAGAATGACAGTGTACCCCGCGACTTTTTCATTACATCCTTTATAGGAGTTTGATCTTCATTTGAATTTGAAATTCAAACTTAGGCTCCCTTGAATCTCTCCTCTAAAATTAGGGAGATATTCTCTCCATCTCAACAATCAAAAATCCACGACTCTAGTGGTAGGTAAGTGACTTAAGGTGATTACAACCAACTGATAAGTCACTTAGACTTTTACAAGGGGTAAAGAAGTAAGAACATATAAGCATATGTTCACATGTGTCTTTATTTGAGTGAAGCCTTAATAAACCTTTATCCATGCTTGTCTTCAATAAGTCCAAGGGTCCAAGCCAATGTGTGTAGGCTTGTTTGCACCAACAATTTCAACAATGATACTTGCCAAACTTTGAGGAGGGGGTCTGCAATTACATCTTTGAAGGCAACAAAAAACTCACTAGTGAGGCTATTTAGGCATGTGCGTTTTCCTTCAAGCAATGTGTCAATTACTTCAATTAGTTCTGATTTACTAATCGGTTCATCTAGTTGTCTAGAGATATTTATTAGAACTTTGGGTCTTTAGACCCTTGAGACAATAACCATAAAATGTCGCCTTTGAGGGTATCCAGCAAAAGAAGTGCAATGGTTCATAATGCTATCATGATTATCTCTCTCCCTTTCTTTGTGCTACGTATACTATCGTTTCCCTTAGTCATCATTAGGCTATGCTCTTTGATTTGCTTTTTCTAAAGAAGATTGCACATTTCTTTGCTTGGCCTATCAAAATTCCCAACCCACTCCTTAAAGAACGATTGGAGTTGATGGCACTTCAACACCTCTTCATATCTAACCTTGCTTTTGATTTTTATGAGACTCGGTTGAAGCTCAACTTTTTCTTTGTTTGTTTCTTTCTCTGGATGTGAGATTTTGGCAAAAAGCTTTAGCCTTCTCTCTTCCCCTGCACTTCTGTTTTCATGCAATATGACATTTTTAGTATCACCCACAACTTGGATTCCACACCTAGCGGGCAATACATTTGATTGGCAAGCATCTGTCAAGATGTATGCAACATCACATTGGATTGAAGGGATCAAAATTTCAAGTTCTTTGGTTATCTTATAATCAAATTTTGATCAATTAGAGGGTACTCCATCACCTCCTACCCATGCAATGACTTCACATGTGTCAACAAACACAAATTGTGGTTATTTCACTATCAAGACCATATATGTTGGGTCAAGTTTTGTTATGTCATATATCAAAGAACAAGATTAAAATGTATTGAACATGAGAATGATTATGGTGTTTTTGAGTGACCACCACCACTTGATGAATGCAAAAATGCTTGGATATGTAATTGATTCCATAAGTTATTTTTATTAATTTACATAAAAGTCAAATATAGGTAATAAACTTATACTATATATACAAGAATATTTACTCAATGATGATGATTTTCCTATTAAGAATGCTAATATCCCTCTTACACATCATGGATAGGCCATTTATCAACCACAAGACAAAGTTTATCAAAATCCTTTACCTCTTGGTTTAGAAATTGAGATGGCTAGAGATTATTCATTACCACCTCATGATCATTCTCTAGTGCAAGCATATGATTGAATGATATACATGATAACTCTGATCATGAGAACGTCATACATAATGACAATGATAATGATCTTAGTGATGAATCTATAGATAGTGAAGAGGAAGAATCACTAAAACTCAATGCTAATCCATTCATAAATGAGCTTATTTATGAGGCACAACTTTAATAGTAGAAGAAATGATAGAAATAAACAAAAGCAATGAAGGTGAGACTATGCTAATGATTTATCACAATCATGGCGATGATAAAAATACATGGCATGATCTACTTGGGGAT
>CM035411.1:127177734-127320234 GCA_020310875.1 Ceratopteris richardii
AAATAGATGTGTGAAAATGTGTGCGCTCATATGTAAATGCAAGAATATTCATGTCTGCATACATATGATTTTATGTGTATGACATCCATAAACATTTGTATGTGTGCGTAAGTGCATGCAAGTATGCAATGTGTCTTGTATCCACACAAGCATGTGCAAGTGTGTTTGCAAATTGTGTGTATGCATGAAAAATGATATATATATATATATATATATATATATATATATATATATATATATATATATATATATATATATATATATATATATATATATATATATATATATATATAATGTATGATATGACCTACATGATACTATGCTTTAAATAGGTTTTTGTAAGCATGTGAAAAACATGAAATCCTAAGTGATTTC
Source organism: Ceratopteris richardii (assembly GCA_020310875.1). NCBI lineage: Eukaryota > Viridiplantae > Streptophyta > Polypodiopsida > Polypodiales > Pteridaceae > Ceratopteris > Ceratopteris richardii. Next base: position 127,178,110 of record CM035411.1, read on the forward strand.
AAGGGGAAAGAGGCACAGAAAGATTTGGAAGAGAGAGCACTAGACTTTCCTATGGCGGAACCAACCAAGAAAAAGAAGACGAGTTCTATTTTTAGATAAAGATCTCTGTTCCTTGGACATGGAAGGAGTAACACATCTTTGATGGCATGCATGGAAGGAGTAACACATCTTTGAGTTCAACTTCATTTATTTTTGGGGTGAGTTGTACACAAAAAAAGAAAACAAGCAAAAGGTGCAATGGAACATGCTAAGCAATGAGAGGTATGCTCTCTGCAATCTTGTTTTGCACGCTGATAAAGAGGTGAGCCATAGAGGAAACTTCTTTTGGGAAGAAACTTGAGCCTTGCAATAATCAAAGGATAAGAGGATTGAAAAAGTCCAGAAGGGCAATCTTTGATCCAAAAAAGTAGATAGCATGAGAAAGTAACTAGCTCAATGCTTATTTGATCATGATGTGAATTCTGAAGTTGATTGACACAATTCAAATGATTCAAGCCATAGAGTGGCACCTTTGAAGATAGAAACAGATAAGTACTTCCACATCCATTTTGGAGAGTAGCCTTTGATGGGAAGCAAACTAATGTAATAAGGATACTTATTTGGAGTAGTAACTTGCTTTTCATGGTTCACATCACTCTATCCAATATGGCAACACGTGAATTCGTATCTAGAATATAATACAAATTGATGAAACAAAAGATAAATGGTCCTTTTGTTCATAAATTCTGTATTTGTCCTTTTTTTTGCATTTTGATGAAAATATGTAAAATTTAGCTGTAGCATTACTACAATGATCCAAGTACCACTACAATGCATGGAATGTATGCCCTTGTAAATGTTTCCAACCCACTCAGATGGAAAAAAGCCAAGCATGTGCATTAGGTGATCTCTTGTTCAAGAGTTTAAAGCATGCGAAATAACTTATGGGCACACAATTGACATGCTCAAGATACTCTCTTAATTTTTGCTTGATCTATACTCTTGTGTTCCATTAGGGTTTGATTAGATTTTACCTCTTTTGGTTTGTTTATTGTCCATTTCACCTTAAAAGAAAAATAATGACAAGACATTACAGGAGGACATTGAAGATCAGTTCGTTGATGAAGCAAGAGAGTATTCGTCATCATATATTTAAAAAAAACTGTTATAGGGATTCTGAGAATAAGTAGGAAAGCTTTTTTTTCTTTTTTCTTTTTTTGTGAAGTGATAGGGAAACTTTTCTTCTCAAGCAATTGTCTTAAGCCAATGCAAGGTCTCTTATAGACATATCATCTTCTTTACAGTAATGTAGAAGGGATGCGCATGTGGCTCCAATCACAAAGGAAGGGATAAGCTATTCAATGGGCAAAGTCTGATGGAGATTTACTTTTGCATGGCTAACTACCTGATTGCAAAGAGAATTCAAGTATGTATATATTCAAGTGGCTAAAAGCATAGTGAGAGAGTACAAAAGAACCAGAAATGTTGTTTTCCTTCATGATTGATGCCATATCTTAACTATTAATTTATAAGTGGCTTAAGTTCATTAGTTTATGAAGTAATTGTACATATGAAGAACATACTTTGAAACCTTAGATCTTTGCACATAGTTTTCTGCTCTCATTATAAGTTTTCCTTATGCAATTATGTGGGTATTAGCTTGAGCTCAAATTCCACCTTGGTTCACATTCAAGGATCCCCATCGCCCCCTTTTTGTGGGACTAACATAGGAGCTATTCAATCAATTACATAAACATGAAATAACTTTCTTTAGATTGCAGTTGTTTTTTGATGTGCTATATTACTACGGACAACACTTATCATATAGTTTATGCACATGTGAATTGGAAATAAATTTAACTGAAAAAGAGAATTTTTAATCATTGAGACTTATTTCCCCATGGCTAAGTGGGTTAGCATGCCAAGGGTCTTGGAATGGTCCACTCCATGATTCATCATCCTATTGATATGAATTTCATGATCAGAGACTGTGCTTGAAATATGGCTGTTGGAGAATTTCACATTTAATATCAAAGGAAGGAAAATATATATTATGCAATCTGAAAGTGAACACATGACCTGTAATTGGTATTTGTGCTTTGGTTAATTTCACCCAAATAGGTGTCTCTCAAAAGAATGGTGATGGCAAATGTTGTACTAATCAAAATGGCATTTGGCCTCATAATCGATGAGTGAGATCAATAATTACCCAAAAATTGAAGGTCTTGTGATGAAAACAACTCCTGAGAACAATGGAGATAAGATTAATAGGAAGTACAACACTGTGAAGTACTTGGAATCATGAGTAAGTTTTAGTACCTAATTTGAAGACAATTGACACTTGGAATATTCATAAAAAATCTCAAATGTGAAGTTGAATTTGAAAACATAAAACTAGATATGATTTGGGCTTCTAAGTTTCAACAAGTTCATGTGTGTTATATGTCACTTTGTGTGCTAACTCAAGTCAAGTTCTTTGGTATCTCTAAATTCATTTGATTGTCAAAAGTCAAAGCGTTATTCTAAAGATATAAACTATGATATATCCATGTTAACGCACTTATGTACGTTGAGGTACCTTATATGCAAAGTTCTCATCCTTTCTGGCATCCTCCTTTGCAAGAACCCCTAGACATAAGTGGTGAATCAGATGAGAAAGGAGGGAGTGAGTAAATGATTGAGCCGACGATGTGAAGCTTTTTCTTTTGATTCAACACAGGAGACATTCTAGTGCAATTTTTGCGATTCAACTAAGAGGATATATGAGAAGTGCTATCGAGTCTCTTCATGAGCAAATAATCAAGCAAGTGGATTCTTCTACAGAAAACATGTGTCCAAGTTTTTCAACAAACTAGAGGCAAAATATTATTTAGGTGTTTGTCTCACATCCATGAGAGATCAAGAGGACTGTGAAAAATTTGTTTGTATGTTTGAATATTACCTATGCAATCAACTCATGCAAATAAAACGAATGACATGGGATCAATACAAAGTAGAGCTCCTTAAGATATTTATGCTAGAGGATGTTAGTAAAGTGACATGGAAATCATTTCTAAAGTGGATCCATAAATTAAAAAATTGGCCAATTTTAGAAATAAAAAGGGAATTCAAGCAATGATTTGAGGATGTGTTTGAGCATGATAAAAGAATTATAGAACAAGATAAATGGTCATTGTTTTTGTGTGAAGTAGGTGCTAAAACTAAGAGGAATTATTTACACTATTAAGAGACATGGATTTTGAATTGGGTCTCGTAGAAGATGGGATGCTTGTCTATGAAGCTATGAGAAGATACATGAAGAAGAAATAGACAATGGAAAGACTCATTAATGATTGGAAAGAAAATATTCATGCAAATGAAGTAGATGTATAGATCCTTTGCATTTCAATAACTATGGAAAGTGTAAAAGCTCATAATGCATATAGTTTTGGATTAAGTGACTATGCATCAAGTTCAAATACATGCTTGCGATGAGACTTATCAAAAACCTACAAATACAAATGATACAGTCTCAAAAACTCCAAGATGTCAAGAGCCTACATATTTCTCTACACTGATTATATACTTAAGTCCTCTAAGTGCGTAAACTCCAAAGGTGGGAGGAAAAGAGACAAGTGGAAGCTGATCAAAATCAACCCAATCAAATACAAAAAATAAATTAAGAAAATCAAAACACATTAAGTACTAAAGATGAGGCTTGCTATCATGATAAATTCCATACATCTAAAGGAGAATGATAAAATAAACCAAGAAATAGGTCGAGATATGAACTAAGAGCCAAAGGTATCTACAAGCCTTCAAGTTGATCAAATATAAATAAAGATGAAATACATTAAGAATATTTAGCAAATTTGTGTGAAGTTAAGCTCAACACATTTTCTTAACACTGTTAAAGGCTTAGAGAGTGATTTGATGTCTATAAAAAGTGATATATATGTGCAGACACATGATACAAATGCATCTAATGACCCGATGAGTTTCTTGCATGAGGAACCTACAAATGAGCATGGATCAATATATGAATATATGCGAGTTAACTATTTAGTGGTCAATGTTATGATTATGAATGATGCAACGTTGCATTTGTAAAAACATGCATGAGAATGGAAGTGTGTATGAGAATGTTGAAGCCCAAATGCATGACTCCATGCATGAGAAAGATGGAAGTCTAATAGGTGATATCAAGAGAGAGACATATGATATCCAAATGGAGAGTGAGTTACATGTAGAGGATGATATGCATATACATGTTGATATGCAAATAAATAATGACATGCAAGTGAAGAAGTTACATTGTTATAAGGAAGGAGGTGAATGAATAGCCAAGTGGATCAGTTTCTACTGTCATCCTACCACGCATCACATGCTAGGTGCTTTCTAAGCACAGTTGGGAGATCCTTTTTTGCATTTCAAGGAAAGTAACAATGGACCTAGGAGAAGAAACTCAAAGATGAAAGAGTACATTTGCATTTCTAACCATTGGATGCATTGTGACATCAATGAACATGGAGACATGAGAAACTGCTGGGTAACGATTCATTAATTCTAGTACTTTCCATCACTAATGCAACCAATACAATGTGAAGGTGAAGTAATTATCTAGTGTCTAATACAATCTAGTTGATAATGGTGTTAGCTTAAATCAAGGAGTTGCTAAATGAATCACTCTAACAAGTGATATCTAATATCCAAAGCCCAACAGTGGGAAAGCTCCTTGCCATCAAAGCAATGACTACAGCTTTGATGAAATAGATTGGCATCCTAAAGCAATGTTCCTACCCAACTTTGATCTTTTGAGACTCCTTTCTGCTCTACTACCCACCTCAATAAACTTCAAGCAACAACTAAGCAACTTCAAATATTCTCAATTTATGATGTAAGAACACATAAAAAAACCATGTTACATATGTATATATAGAAAGAATAGGCACATGTTCCTAAATTACAAGCATATTCATATGTTCTCATTTCTTATTTTGTTCATTTAGACAAGTATCTCTTATTAAAGAAAACATTACCATTTCTTTTTATTTTCATTCATTTAGTTACTTAATTTTTGTCATATCATTCTTTTTCTTCAATCAACTATCTACTTTCTTTTCTATAAGCTAATTTCTTTTTATTTCTTGTTTATATTTATATTTGTTTTCACCATTTTCTAATTTGCTTTTTCTAATTTTCTTTTTTTTATTTTCTTTTTCTATTTTATTTAATTAGTTTTTAAATTTATGATTTTTATTTAAGTAATTTATTTATTCTAAATTTCATTACCATATTTTATATAACATATATCTAAAACAACCATAAAACAAACAACATCATTTGATTAGAGAAGAAATATTTAATTCCAAATATTTAATTAAATGAAAAACATAATATATAAAACTAAATGTATATTTGCTCTCTCTCTCTCTCTCTCTCTCCCTCCCCCCTCTTTCCCTATCTATCTCTCTCTCCCTCTTTCTCTCTCTCTCTCTCTCAATCTTCAATTATTGCATCCTCTACCTCTTTGTCAGTGCATGCTTGCACACCAATTCTCTCTCTCTCTCTCTCCTCTCTCTCTTATTAATATCATCTATTCTCTTTCTATTGTATGACATCCGACTACCCTACCTACTCTTTTTCTTTTACCATCTTCTTCAGTTATGCATCTTTGTGAACTTCTTTTCCATCTCCCTTCCATTTGCAACATCACCATCTTACTCGATAAGCTCAATACATGAGTTCTTCCCCCTCTCTCTCTTGGTCTCTCTCTCTCTCTCTCTCTCTCTCTCTCTCTCTCTCTCTCTCTCTCTTCCTGTTACACAAACAACCCACTTCTCATGTCGGCATGATCTTGGATACATCCATTCCACTTATGATCACTACATTCATCTTTGACCGCACCTCTCACATCTACATGATATGTGCTACCTCCAATGCTTTATCAATCACTACCTATTGTCACCCATAATGTACAAACTATGACGATGCTTAGGTACCACTATTAGGGGGTGATGGTGGTTTGTAGAGATAAGAGGGTCTTTACAAAAGCCTACTCTAGATCAACCTACTTCTTGCTTGGACACTATAAAAAACTTTTTAAGATATCCATTTATGCAAAAATATGACCATAGTACCTCGGAGCATTGAACTTAAATATTTGACTCAATATAGACAACAACTAGATTTCGCTCTTGTAGAGAAAAACCTTCTATTTATGAATAAGGTTCTCAAAGAAATGCTCCGTGCTCTCAATTAGCTAAGAATTGAGCAAAATCCTTTTACACAACTTCAAATGGGAAGGTATGTTAGCTAAAGCAAGTTAGTCCAGGAATTTAGATTGATTATATAGTGAGCTATATATCTAAAAGGTCACCAATATGATATCAACGTTTTTGGAAGCAGATGATGCATATACACAGTCATAGAGATATACCCATATCTTTGCACTCAAAGCTCCATGACTAAAATATTCCATAGAAACACTTAGAATAGTGTTACCTTCATTATCCAATCAATGGATAATGAATGTAACACTATTGTTGTATATCAATAATGAAGTGTTAGTTTAAGTTTTTGTATGTGGAACATTCATTCATATAGGTAGAACTATGACATTTCTTTGGACATGACCGGTTCAAGCGATTAGGGCCATCAAAGAAGCTTGGATGGCCCTATTTGCTTCAATCGATCGTTTCCAAAGAGAAAAAGTGTATGATGCTTATTTGCTTTTCCATGTTATAAAGAGTGTTTTTTTCATTTGGTTATGTAATGAATTTCGCATTTCACACATTGTTGATGGAGAAACAAGACACAATCAATTCAAGTGATTAGAGCCATCGGAGAACCACAAATGGTCCTAATAACACAAATTTTTAATAAATCTTTGCTTTTTTGGAGATTATAAATGTCTTACCATTGATCTATGTCATGAAATACACATGAAAGCACTTGAGGACTTGCATTATTTGACCACAAACAATTCAAGCAATAAGGTCAATAAGAGAACTTTGGATGACTCTAATCACTTGAATCGGTCGTCTCCATTAATAACTTTCATTAATCCATAATTGATTCTTCTTGTGTTGAGAAGCATACCACCTTTGTTTTAGCGACGTGTATTATCTATCTATCTATCTGTCTATCTACCTATCTATCTATCTATCTATCTATCTATCTATCTATCTATCTATCTGTCTGTCTGTCTGTCTGTCTGTCTGTCTGTCTGTCTGTCTGTCTGTCTGTCTGTCTGTCTGTCTGTCTGTCTGTCTGTCTGTCTGTCTGTCTGTCTGTCTGTCTGTCTGTCTGTCTGTCTGTCTGTCTGTCTGTCTGTCTGTCTGTCTGTCTGTCTGTCTGTCTGTCTGTCTGTCTGTCTGTCTGTCTGTCTATCTATCTATCTATCTATCTATCTATCTATCTATCTATCTATCTATCTATCTATCTATCCTCTTGACATGGAAATCTCCAATTGATTGTTTCTTATTTTTGCAATGAAATCCCCATCCTCAAAACCTCTTCTTACTTCTCCTCTTCTTTTCACTTTCACCTTTGGTTGAGGAACCACCTCTTGATGCATTGGTGGAGAATTCAAAATCTTCATTGATAATTCCTGCTTGGGCTTTAAGCTCCAAATCCTCTTCCATTGGTAGATAATAAACTCCTTAAACACTAAAGCTTGAGGTCTCACTTGAGTACTGAGAGTAGTAACCCTTTCATCACACTTTGGTGGAAAATTTTGGAGACACCTTTCAGATAGCCTCTTGCATGTCTTCAATGTCCCCTCACAAGATATTTCATCACATGGCTTCTTGATCTGATTAATGGATGCCTTAACCTTCTTTCCTTTCACAAACTTCTTTGCTTCTAACTCATTTTCTAATTTTTAATGCATGTTTGGTTCTACAGCTCATATCGACTCCTTAGTATACTCCATGCTTCACTTGCCTTGGATGTATGTTGAATTACAGGTACAATATATTCCACACAATTGGTCACTATAGCATATAGTGCATTTGCATTCCTTATCTTCCAAGCTTGTAGAAGCTTTGCATATGGGAGAATCACCATACTCAGATCTAATGGGTCGAAGGCAGGTTGTGGCCCTTGCTCACTTCGCATCGCCGTCTCCAAAAAGTTATAAGACTCAAGGATAACTATAATCTTAAAATTCCAAAGAAAATAATTTGCACCATCTAAGTTGCCTTCATTGAAGGTTGGTGGATGAAACCAGAGTGTTTGCATTTCCAACTCCATTGATTTAAGGTCCAAATCCAATGATAGAAAAGTAGGATCAACAACCACTTTTTGTAGCCCTTGATTTTCTTAATCCACATTTACGATCAAATCTAGATCCAATGGCCCACATCAAATAAACCCTTCTCCAAGTTAGAGAGCTATTTTTGTTTCTAGTCCTTGATTCAGGTTGATCCTCACATAGGATCGATCCCAAATCTAGTGGTTTAGAAGTAACCTTCCTAACTCTCCATGCGCGGGCTACTCTAGACCTCATATGACCTCAAGTCAGGAACCTACCAATGTACAACAATCTCACATGGCTTCTCCTCATAATGGGGTCCTTACAAGGTAGAGTGTCATGGAAAAATGGTGGTGCTACATAAGGGTGAGGCATTGATGATATCTAGCACCCCCCTCAATGTCCACACAAAGGTGAACTACCTTCTTGGCATGCGGCCAAGTCTTACATGAAGGTGGAGCATTGACCATGTCTAACATTTGAAACATCTAATTGAGGATTGGGATCATCAAAAAACTAATGCTCCTAGTTTCATAGTAGCTTACACTCTATGGCAATAATAAGCTAACTTTTTTATGAAGGAATGTCATTATCAAATGTTTCCTACTCTTCTAATCGTGAACTTTCCATGGGAAGGCACAAGGTGAGTTACTTCTTTGGTTGATGAATTTTATCCACTAACTATGTTTTCGAATCAAACACCACATCATAAATGAAAATAATATTCATTTTCCTTTGAATCCTTAGAGTTTATATGCCTTAGGCTCTTCAATGTATCTTAAGAAGTTTTTTTCTTTCTTTTTGATCCTAACTTAATTAATGTTGATTCAAGTATATGTGCATCATAGAAACATCAAAAAATGAAATGCATAACTTAAGGATCTTTACTAGAATAAATTTTTTGAGGTTCAATGTCGTATGGTACATTTGTACAATTCCTATTTCAAATTTATATATTTGTATTGACTACTGGTGCCCAAAGTGAATCAAGCATATCTTGATATTTCAATTCTTATCCTATTTCGTCTCTCAACAACACCATTTTGTTGAGACGTTTGAGAAATGGTGAATTTCCTTTTTTATTCGATGCTTATTGGAATATTTGTTGGACTATTTCATAAGAATTATTGTCCTTAACTATTACCAAGATTTTAGACTTTTCTATATGTTTCATTCTTAGAAATTTTATGGCATATTATGAATTTGTCAAAAGCAACAATCGTCTCTCAAACAAACACATCCAAATCTTTCTACAATAATCCTTGAATAACAACAAAATATAGATATTCTCGTAAAGGAAGGTTAGTCATTTTACCACAAAGGTCAAGACATAAACACTAATCTCTCATCAAAACAACTCTCTTTGTTATTTACCCATAATGCAAGATTCACATATGTGTACCTCTTTGTGAGTAATGTTCCACATGAAGAATCTTCATTCTACCTCTCAAAGAGGATCTATATAAGCCTCATTTGTTACTGGATTTTATATCAAAATAGGTTGTGGATCATGTGTAATTAGACCCATGAGATTATCAAACAACCAATAAGAGTCCACAATGATTGAGATTTTGAACCTCCATAAAGTTGTATTTTTTCCTTCAAAGTTTCATTTGGTGAAGGCATATGGAATTGCTAAAACACGAATCCTCCCCCACTACAAGAACACCTTAGTGATCTGATAACATGAAAGATAGAAATTAAGCAAGGGATCTTAATCAAATCAACAAGAAAATAACATATATATAAGAATTTGAAAAAAAAACTTACTAGCAAGTAATATTATATTGATGGCATTGTTCTAACTTGTGCTCCCAAAGTAGAGCTGGCAATATAGAGAATTCTTGATGCATGATTGCAAGGTAAACGTATGCCCAATGAGGTACATATTTGGAATAGTGTAGACTTAATCTATAAAAAGGTTGAAGGAAAGGTGTAGATGAAACTTCTAATTAATTTCTTGTATCTTCCAATATCCACTCGAGGTGAAGTATCTTCATTAGACAATTTTGTGTTGACTTCCATAGGTGTAGAAATTTCCTTGAAATCCTCCATGTCAAATGACTTCAATATTTGTCTTGCATACTCTTGTTGAGAGATGAAAATCTTCCCTCGTGCTTGCCAGACGTGGAGGCCTAAGAAATAATGCATTAAGCCCAAGTCTGTCATTAAAATTTTGAACTCATGGCATCTTTTGTTTGTTGAAGAAGAGCATCATCATTTCCTATAATCACAAGGTCATCTACATAGAGTACAAGCACAATTGCCTTCCCTCCTCTCTTTAGAACATACAAGTTAGCATCAGAAGCACACCTTTTAAACTTAGATCCAACAAGTACTTATCTATCCATTGGTACAATGCTCTAGGAGCTTGTTTCGACCCATGTAATGCCTTCTTCAGCTTACATACCTTGTTCTTTGAATGGGGAGCCTCAAACCCTGGTGGCTGAGACACATATACCTCCTCCTTGAGGTCTCTACTCAAGAATGCTGATTTGACATCCCTGTGATAGACTGGTGAACACTTATGTGCAGCCACAACTAGTACTACTCGGATAGTAGTCATTCTTGCAATGGGGGCAAATGATTCACAAAAATCAATGCCTTCAACTTGTGAGTAGCCCTGTGCAACAAGTCCTGCTTTGCACTTTTCTAGAGTACCATCAGCCTTGTACTTTAGCTTCCAGACCCACTTGGTGCCAATGACTTTATGCTTAGGGGTTGATCCACTAGCTCCCAAGTTCTATTCTTCATGATATTGTTGTATTTTGTTTGCATGGTAGCCCTCCAATTTGGATTTGTACTTGATGAAGATGAAGTGGTGCTGCAAAAACTTTGCACTACACCAACCAAATGAACTCTAGGGATATGAAGTGGTCCCTTTTAGCTTTCCAACGGATGTATTAGACACCCTATGTACCTTGGAAGATCACTCTCAAAAATTTGAATCAAAACAAACAAGTTTGACCAATAGTCAACATGAAGAAACTTTCTATTTTGGTCTTGAATGCTTTAGTATTTCACTCAGTGCTCATTCTCTAATTACAATTGACTAGAGAGCTTTTAGAGGAATCTAATTAGGAATCAATTCAACCTATTGGGAGTTATTTCAAAATGATGACCATACTAAGAGAAATAAGTTTAGCAAGTCAGATATTTAATCCCGACTTTTCAAGAGGTAGAAGGTGCAGAGATATAGGTTACTTCAAATGAATATATCTCAAGATTCTAAATTCCAAATGAAAAGAAACTTCGGGACTACATAGTAGACTTATAGATCTAAATTTACTAAGTTAAATCACTAAAAATGATGCACCATACTCAGAGAAATCATCTCTACAAACTGATTGAAAAATTGAGAAGTATGCCAATGAACAGTACACTCACATAGGCATAACAATATGGTCACAAATGATCATGAAAACAAATGTATATTGAATGTAAATTACAATGGACTTACTGGTACATGTGTGTGCCTTGAGATCACACTCTGATATGGCATAAAGCTCAGCTAATTATGTTGCAAACCCCTCGACTAAACCATGTGTATATATAGTGATGATTGGAGCCAAGATTTGAATTTGAATCTTGCTCACCTAAAACAATTCTCTTGCCTTTTAGTGATTGAATCTCCAACTAATTCAATCATGAATTCGTGGAGTTCTTTTCCTACTCATCAAGTGGATTCAACCACTTTAGATTCCTTCACGTTTTTATCAAGTAAATACTCAAAAAGTTACAAGGGTGAGTTCATAAGTGAACTCTTCAAAGATTTAGCATTTGATTCATGTTTCTATGACATTTGAAGACTCAAGCCAACACTTAGAATTGCCATGAACTTGTTCCAATAGCCTCGAGTCAAGTAAGCTTGAGTTTTTCATTCTTCCAAGATTACCTGCAAACCAATCATACCTTTTAATTTACTGAGTTTTGTTCCATCTAATGCCTTGGTTAAAATCTCTACACATTGTTGATGGGTTGACACATATGATAGTTGAATTTCCTTGATCACAATCTTCTCTCTTACATAGTGGTAGTGTACTTCAATATGTTTAGTCCTTGCATGAAAAATTGGAATGGAAGCCAAGTGTGTACCTAAGAACCAACTTAGGGACTTGTGGAGAAAGAGACTATACCTCAATCCCCTTCAAGTGCATATAATAGGGATTCACGCTTTAATTATCAATCCGATGAGTATCAAAACCTAGCCGAGTGTATAAAGACATGCATTCAAATGATGATCAATGCAAATGAGTTACTCAAAGAGTGCAAACAAGGCAAAGACTAATCCAAACAAGCTTCAACTGTCAGCCATGGTGTCGCGATACTTGGAACAATAGCCAACAATAAATTGAGCTTTTCGCTCAGCTCCGAACTTTGAATATAGCAAATAGCATATGCCTTTCGAAGCTCTCGAGAATACGCATCCAATGGTAGTATTTTCATTCAATTCTGACACTTCTACTTCAATTTATGAGCAAAATACTGAGTCATGGGAATGACCTTCCTACACTTCAGCACTTCCTACACTTCACATACACCTTAACCACAGCAAACAAACACTTTCATGGATAGAGAACACTTCCTAACACTCTTTTCAAGCAACACACCTGCATACAAGCTCACAAAGAAGATGATACAGAGAGGAGAAGACAAAAATTCGAAATTCTGTGCTCTTGATTGTCACAATGGCAAAAAATCTTTACAAAGAGTCACAAATTGACTTATATACATATGCCCTAAAAATGGTCCTTTCACACCAGAGACCGGCACTTTATTCACTAAAAGAATAATTTCCTACTAATTTACATGGGTAAGCTACTAATCTTCTGTGGGGATGCATCTAGAGGACTCCTCTAGTGCGGTTACATTGAAAAATATATTACAAAATGATTATAATACAAAAATAAGGTGTCCAAATCGAAAAAATTTTGGGACCCATCTTTTTCTCTACCTTGTGCTTTTCTTTGCTCTGCAACACTCTCCCCCTCTTTGTCTCTGTCGTCCCTTGACAGGCTTTACTTCTTGTCTTCAGCTTGTTTAAGAGGTCTGAATACACGCACCCAGCGGTCGAAGCGGCAACAAGAACTGTTAGACAATTGGTTATCTTATCTGAGGTATGTCCTTTGCTTTGGTTTGCCCCTTGATATCCCGTACATCACTAATTTGGGTTGCTGCATTCAGTCGGGCTGCCACGCACGCCACCAATGACCTCTTTCTAGCTTTTGGTCCTCTGATTTGTCCTGGTTGCACACATCTGACCCTGTTGTATTGCTTCGAGCCTGTTTACTTTCTTTTCATCGCACGCTATCAGCGGAAGGATTAATACCTGCCAATTATCTTCTTGCACTTCCTGGATACTTTCCTGGCCCTGGTTGCTCCTTTCCACCTACATGCTTTTTCCTTGATATGTGCCCCTGCGGGGCTCTGTGCAGAGATGGGTGTTGCGCCCCTACGGGGCTTCGTGCAGAGATGTATCTTCAGATGTGATCTTTTTAATGAAGCTTCTTTCTTTGTCTTCTTCTTTTTGCTTGACTCCCCCTCAACACTGCTCCCCTTCTTAACTCTGTCGTCCCTGGCAGGCTTTGGTAGTCGGCAGGAGTATGTTCTATACACTTTTTGCTCTGTTGTGTTAAGCAGATTGGCTTCACGTATCATTAGTTGCTTCCACTGTTTTGCTTTCACACCATCATGTGGTGGTTGTCTATGATCGGCGAAGAAGCTTAGGTCATATGCCACTAATCTGGCATTCAAGTTGGATGACATCTTTAAAAAGAGTTCTGAATCAATTTCAAAAATCCTTGTGAAAAACGCTTCTTCAAACGTTTGCATATAGGTACTCGGCAAAAACATCAACCTAGAATAATATGCCATTATTGTTGGTCGGCTAGGCATAACAGACAAGTCAAAAACAAGAATATTTGTTCCTTGGTTAATGCCAATGAAGTTCAAAAATGTATATGCCACGTGTTTGAAGACCTTTAATACTGTAAGTATCATACTGAGTATTTTATTGGTCATCTTGATAGTTAAATTGGGTACTGTTTCATAATTCTGCAGCCAATATTCAATGGTTTTGATCATGTAATCCTCCGTAGGTAGATAGTTATGCGGTGGACTTGGAAGTAGTGGATAGTTTAGCCACTGTTTATTGATCACACCAGTCTTCTGCATATCCAAAAATTCTTGTGCTTCTCTGAGCCGTGGTGTTGGACAAAAAGAAGGATTTACCTGTAATAAATATGGTGTCGCTTGCCAGTGCACCCGTAATGTAGGATGTTTCTCCAAAAATTTTCTTCTCCAAACAGGCTGTGCTGCTTCAAATTCCTCTTGAGTATAGTTGAATGTGTCATTGTTCTTTATGTATTGTCTTGTTTTCTCTTTCAATAGTCCATACGGAATGTTGAAAGGCTTCATGATCGTCTCCAAGTCTTTTCCTTTAATCTTTGCTTCTTTCATGACTTTGATGACTTCATTTTCAAAATTTTCTGTCAACCAGGACCCCAATAGTGCACATTCCTTCTGACCTATTTCTGCAGTGTATGGCATTGGATGATCATCATGTGGTTCCGCCATCTGCTCTTTTATTGGAGAATTATAAATCGGGGGAGATAGAGGACGTACCTCTACCTCGTCAGTAGGATTTTCTTGTCTTGGCTCTACTGGTGTCCCGATTGGTGTTGGCTCTATTGCTTTAACGTTTAATTTTGTAAGTCGGTCAGTCTTTTCTTTTATTTCTTGCATTGCTTCCCTTAGAGCTTCTTTTGTCGCAAGCAACTCATTGCCAATTTCTGCTACCTGATCCATGTTTTCACTATAACTCACGGCAAGTTTGCCATTGGCCATATTCAGTTGCTTTTTGAGCTCATTGGTGTCTTGAATGTACTTATGTTCCCATTCTGCTCTCAATGCTTGCTCATGTTTCAGCAAATCTGCATATTTCTCAATTTGATCTCTTAATTCTTTCTGGTCAATATCTATAGTCTCTTGTTTTTCGATAGGTTGATCATATAGCAATGACTTCATCAATTCTTTATTTCTGTTTCATAAATTGTCATTTTCCTCCATGTACACCTTTAGTTGTGTTTCGAGCAGATTACTTCTAACTTTCATTCGCTCCTTGTCCGCTTCACTAGCTTCATGCTGTCTTTGTAATTCTGTCAGTTGTGTCTGTAGCTGATGATGTTGGTGCATCAATGTATCAAATTGTGTTTTTACTGCGAGTAACTCCGTTCCTTTGGCTGTAATCTCTTTTTGGGCCTGGATGAGCTTTGCAGATAGTTGTTCACTCGTGATTTGAAATTTATTCTTTTCTCGCATGGCCTTGTCATAGTCCGCATCTGTTTCCATCATTTGTTGTTGTGTATCCATGGCCGTCTGGATCATTTGCTTGACAACAGGTTTCAATTGATTAACATCCACATTTAACCATGTGGTGGGGATACTAGGTTCTGCTTCTGTTGTCACATCTTTCCCTTGTGCCACGTGTAACGTAGTATCATGGGGATGCCTAATATGAAGTTGGATCCTTGGCTCAGCCTCCATGTGGTCAATCTTGCCTTGAGGTGTATCATCAGGCACTTCAATCATAATTGGCTCCTTATTTGGTTGTAGGCCTGAGTCCTGGTCCATTGGAGTTTGTAGTTCTTCGTTGATAGGTGACACTACATCTTTATTAGTCATTGGAACTTCCTTGATGCTTATCTTTGAATGAGCATTTAATTGAATTAAGTGTTCTTGTTCAGCTTGTACTTCTTGATGTTGTGCTTCTTGTTGTTGATTGTCAGGTGTAACTTCGACTTGATTGATCTTTGTCCAATCCTCATTGTGTGTTTCTGTTCATATGTCAGTATCCAGGGTGTCCTTCTCAGGGCTTGATTCCTCATTAGAGCTTGATTCCTCCAACCCAATTTCTTTGTATCTGGAAGGTACTTGATGAGTTTCTTTATCCTTCTGTTTCTTTTCCTGGCTTGCATGTCTGTAATGGTGACCTTGAATATTCAAATTTACTTGCCCCTGCATATACTGATG
Organism: Ceratopteris richardii; assembly: GCA_020310875.1. Lineage (NCBI taxonomy): Eukaryota > Viridiplantae > Streptophyta > Polypodiopsida > Polypodiales > Pteridaceae > Ceratopteris > Ceratopteris richardii. Next base: position 127,194,356 of record CM035411.1, read on the forward strand.
CGTTTCTTCCAGGGTTGTAGAGAGGTCTCTCTTGGTTATTGGCTGTTGTGTCATAGTAATCTTCGTTAACACATGTGTTCTCTTCGATTGTGGTGTCTCTTGAGCTTCTCCCTCTCTTAAGCGTTTAGTTCCTCTCATAGGTGTCTTTGAACTGGTTCCTACTTCTTCAACAGCGATGACTATTTTCTTTTTCTTTGGAACAATTGTTGACTTTACATATTTGGCCATCTCAATTGAGGTTGGCATCAAACGTAAGCAATCCTTCATTTCAAGAGCCTCATAAATGAGTAAGGTCAATGCCGAACTTCCATTCAAAAACTTTTTCTGACTCCACTTCTTCTTCGCTTCAAATAGGCGTTCTTGGACATATGGAGTCATATTTACTTGATTTCCGACTTGCCTCATAGCATGTGAGAGTAGTTGCACCACGATCTTTTGATGTGTTGTATATCTATGCATGCTTGGAAAACAAAAGTGCTGATGCACTAAGCGAACAGCCTCTTCAATATCAGTTCTGTTGATTTCCAAAAAGGATCGCTTTTTAGGATCATGACATTCATCTTTGACATTAGTGTGTCCTTCTTGATTCCATCCGAAAGCTCTGTTAATTAGCTCGTGAGTAAATTGAATGGTTTTCCATGCGCCCACTTTATCCAGTACTCTTGCCTCTGGGACTGACATCTTGTTCGATGCAGATTGAAGTGTGTTCATTACTTGTGTACATCTCTGAAAATCTGGCAAATATATTGGAAGTCTTAAGAATGCATCAATTCCAGCTTGAGTCCAGACATCTGTCATACGTGGTAATCCTTGTATGATCATCTTGAAATCCTGTGACATGATAGGGAAGTAGTGATCCCTATCCATAATCTTAATGGTTGCCATGAAGATGAGATCAGACACTGGTTGGTCATCCAAAAACCAATGACCTCTTGCCTTTGTTATTGATTCCAATGGAAGAAGTTGGACCTCTTCCTCTTGCGTAGCTTCGGAATTAGTAGATGACATCTGCACTCAATATAGAGTATGAATTAGTGGCCAGATAGTATCAAAATTCTCCTTCAGTTGTCTTTCATAAAATTGGCAATGCTCTGCGTGAATGGTGTCGTCCCTTCCCCGTGGGTGTGAGAAAGGTAATACCTGGGATTTTTCCTACTTTTATATATTTTTATGTTTTTGTTTGAAAGAAAAACAGAAAAGTTAGTTCATAGCCGAAGTGGTTGTTATTTTTCTTTTTGAGTAATTTATTTAGCTTATATACAAGAGCTCTCCTATTTCCCGAGAGGGAAAATGTGCTTCACTATCCTGAAGTAGAAAAATAATGTGCTGAATGCTTGGCCTTGTAATGTGGCCCTATTATGCATACTTTGGATTCTGGTAACTCCAAATGTGTGCAACTCGAATTATTTGGTGGATTTGTCCAAATTGCTGGTCGGCATTCAAATGTCAGCATCCAAATCTGCTTTACTCCATGTGGGTGATTTGTCCTTCCGGCAATCCTCGTGACTTTTGGGCTTGTAGAGTTGTACTTTTGCTTCATCTGCAATCTGAATCTTGGAACCATTTTTGGTGTATGGCGAGGTTCATGCTCTGTCCTGTAGTGTCTCATCCTCTGCTGTTTTGCCGTTAGATTATACTGATTCTCCTTGTGCCTTGACTCGTCCTTTTTGATGATTGGCATTCGAGTACATGACTTGGGAATCCATATTTGTGTGCGGGCTGGTTGGGTGGCTACCATTTTCTTTGGAATCCATATTCTAGCAATCCGTTGTGGAATTGGATATCCAGAGCGATTTACATACTTGGTCTGTTGGTTCTTCTGATGTAGCAAGTAGTTCTTTTGTTGAAGATAAGCAGCCACTTGATCCTTCCTTATCCAAGCCTGTCTAGTGTAAGGAATGGGGCATATTTGAATAGGTGCAGACTTGTGCTTACTCGGAGAACTCGTCTCTCTTGTGCATGGTTCTTCGCTAAGGCTGTTTTCAGATAGAATGATACTCTTGTGACTTGCTAGATTAGAAGATGGTGTGCAAGCAGAATTCAGTGTATCCTCACATGAAGTACTTGCTGAAGGGGTTTCCATAGTGCTAGTGAACATACATTCATTACTGTGTTCATTTGAGTGAGTTTTTGGTTCTATACTTGCGGCTTTGATTGGTCATTCGTCTAGCATGCTGAATACTTCACGATGTCCTATCTTGGCTGAGATATATCCTAATGCCAATTGAATAGCTACTTCATTTCGTATATCTAGTCTTGACCTAACACGAGCTCTTCCAATAAGTCCTGATCGTGACATACTAAGAGTTTCTGTTCCATAGTATTGTTTCTGAGGTGTAGAGGTAAGGTAACCTCACCTATACATTTGGTGATCTTTCCTCCTATTCCAGTCAATTGTGCCTTTGATGGACGTAATTCTTCCTTGAGTTGCTGAGTCAATGAAAATTTGATACAACTTATGGCGGCTTCTGTGTCAATGAGAGCATCCACTAAGTGGTACTCCTTTTTTCCGGCTCCCAAATTCAAATATGGTTGCGTCCTTTGTTGACCTAGGTTTTCAGTGACTCTAAAATTAGCCATTGGGATGAGTTCCTCTCCTAGTCGATATCTCTCATCTCTCTCTCTCATCCACTCTTTTCGTTTCCTGATCCGCTCTAGCGCTTCTTGTCTGGCTTCCTCTCATATTCTTTCTTCCTCTAGCCGTCTATTTTTACCCGTTATCAGTCGTGACATTATTTCTTCAGTCAATGGCTCTAAATATTTTTTTACTCGACATCCACTGATATAATTTGGCAATACCTCTCCATCTAGAGTTGCTAAACTGATGGCTCCGCTGGTGGATATGCGATTGATGATTAATGGGCCATATCCTCTTTTTTGTAGTTTCTTTGCATGTTGTTTCAGGGTATATACCAAAACTAAATCTCCTTCCCTCAAATTTTTATCTTTAATATGAGCATCAAAATATACCTTCTGTCGCCTTTTAGCAACATAAATCCCTACTACTACTTGTAACCTAGTTTCATGTAACTTCTCTATTTGGTCCAATTGAGCTGAGAGTTCATGTCCCATCCACTCATAAGTTGTTGCTACTCTGAGAGTGGGTGTTAAGAAATCAATTGGCAAGATAGCATTTTGTCCATACACTAAGTTAAAAGGAGTAGTTCCTATGGCGGTCTTGTAGGCTACTCTGAATGCCCATAAAGCATGATGTAATTGTTTATCCCAATCAGATCTACCATTGTTCACAATCTTAGTGAGAACTGTGCACAAGATTTTATTTGAACTTTTGGCTTGTCCATTCGCTTGTGGGTGATAAGGAGCTGATTTCTTATGAATTACCAAGAATTCATTCAGTAAGGCTTCTATAACTTCATTCACAAAGTGTGTCCCCTATCACTCACAATTTCTATCGGCAATCCAAATCTAGTGAAAACGTTCTCGAAGAGAAACTTGGCCATAGTTCTTGCGTCATTTTTCTTGGTTGCTTTGGCTTCAACCCATTTGGATAGAAAGTCTGTGGCTACAATTATATACTCAGCATGGGAACCTTTAGCTGGGGGGCTAATAGGTCCTATGAAGTCTATTCCCCATTTTGTGAAAGCTTTGGCACTCATCATGGGTTTTAGTGGCATTTCATCCCTTCTAATTGGATATTTCGTTCGTTGACAAGTATCACAACGTTGAACATATGTGGCTGCATCCTGATGTAGAGTTGGCCACCACATTCCAGCAAAGAGAATCATTTTTGTTGTTCTATCTGCAGAATAATGTCCTCCTGCAGCTCCTGTATGTGCCATCTCTAAAAGAGCAAGATACTCATCTTCATGAATGCACATTCGTAAATGATTATCCCTTCCTCGCTTAAAGAGTTGTTTTCCTATGAGAGAATAGTCCTTGCTTTGCTCTATCAGTGCACGTTTCCTTGCTAGAGTGGCTCCTTCTGGGTACTCTTGGGTCTTTAAGAACTTTACCAGAGGCATGCTCCAACTTGGTGCTACGGTGGAGTAGCATAAGTTAGAGTTCTCTTCTAGATTCCGTTCTTGACAAGTTGGGCAGGCTGATACATAGTTATATGTATCCATTTGCATGGTTGGCCAATATATGCCTAATCTCTTCAATGTTTGCCATGTTCCGTTTGCATTTAAATGAGTTTTCCATTGATTTACATGTGCTTTTTGAAGCCACATTTCTTGTTCCTCTTCTTCTACGCATCTCATGAGTAATCCACTTGAGTCTTGGTGATACAAACTTCGAGCAATGATATGAAGATTTTTAGTCTTCCATAGGTCTTGGGTTCGGTTTGGTGTGATCCCATTTTTAGGTCCATACGTGAGTATAGGGATCAACAATTCTGCCCATTGGGGACATACTTCGAGGTTGAACAGGTACATGTTAGGCATATCATCTGGTACTCCTATGGGTGGTTCTCCATGTGTCATTCTCGATAGGTGATCTGCTCTAATGTGAGTATTTCCTTTCTTGACTACTACTTCAAAATCAAATTCCATCAAGAATAGAAACCATCGTACTAGTCATCCCGTATTACAAGGCTTATTGAGTACAGTAGGGCTTGGTGATCAATGAAGAATTTGAATTTGTTTGCCAATAAGTAATGTCGAAACTTCTTTACTGCATACACCATTCCTAGGCCTTCTCTCTCGATTGTGGTATAATTACGTTATGCTTGATTCAATTGTCTACTGGCATAGGCTGTAGGGTTTTCTAACTTTCCTGTATCTACGGGTTGAGCTAGGATGCAACCAATGGCAAACTTGGAAGCATCTACATGAATGTGAAAGGGCTTGTTCCAATTATGTACTCGAAGAATTGGGGCTGAACTCAATCGACTCTTTAATTCGTTAAAGGCCTTTTCACATTCTTCTGTCCAATTAAATTGAGACAATAGTGCATAAAGAGGTCTAGCAATTATGGCATACATATGTATAAATCTTCTGTAGTATCCGCAATGTCCCATGAATGCTTGTACTTCTTTAGCAGTCTTTGGTCTCGATAAATCCAGAATTACTTTGATTTTGTCTTCATCAGTTTAGATTCCATTCTTAGAGACAATATGTCCTAATATCTTTCCTTTTCGAACCATGAAGACACATTTTTCTGGGTTGAGGCATACTCTATATTGTCGACATTTGGCAAAGATTTTTCCTAGTTCAGGGATATGCTCTGATTGTATAGCTGAATAAGTGCATAAATCATCCACGTATACCTCCATACTCTTTCTCAGGAACTCCTTGAATACATGGCACATCAATCTTTGGAAAGTGGCTGGGGCATTGGTTAGGCCAAAAGGCATAACCCTAAAGGCGTACACTCCCCATTCAGTTGCAAAGGCTGTTTTATGTTGGTCCTCAGGAGAAATAGCTACCTGATTATAAACTGAAAAGCCGTCCAAAAAACCATAAACTTCCTTCCCTGCCGCTCTTTCCAAAAGATGATCCGTGATGGGTAATGGGTAACTATCTCTAATGGTGGCAGCATTTACTTTTTTAAGGTTTATGCATACTCTTAACTTACCATTCTTTTTCGGTACAACCACCAAAGGTGATACCCATTCCATGTGTTCGATCTCGTAAATGAACCCAACATCTAACAGTTTATCTATCTCTTCTTTAATCTTTGCTAAGTAAACATCGTTATATGTGTATGGTCTTTGTTTGGAAGGTTTAGCTTCAGATGTCATAGGGATTCTATGTGCACATTTAGAAGGATCTACCCCTTTCAAATCTTTATATGTCCAAGCAAAGACATCCCTAGATTCCCTTATGAGGCGTATTAACTCTTGTTCTTCCTCCATAGAGACATCCTGTCCTATAAAAGTACATCTTCTTCTCCTTCCTCTAAGGTTACTACTATTTTCTTGGTCTGTTCTTTGTTGTCATATGCTATTCCTGACTGAGCTTCTCGTCTTGGCATTTGAATAGCAATTTTCCTCTCTTCTACTTCATATTTTTTGAAATGCGCGGGTACTTCAAATTGATCTTGAGGCTTGTTGTCTTCATCATTTTTTACTCCATCTAATCCAAGCTCTTCTTCCTGTGTTGGTTCTTGATTTATTTCCTTAGCTATGACACTTACTTCTTGAGTTTCATTTTCCGTTTCCATATGTTCAAGTTCCATTTCAATGTTCTCGTAATTCTCTTTCCATTCTTTTTCAATTACTTCCCCTTCTTCGGCCTCTTGAAGAACTACCCGTGCATGACATTGGTATCGTATCGTGTACCCAATATCGTATTGTTGAATCTTTTTGGTATTGTATCGTGACGAATCTTAGTATCATATCATTTGAAACTCCAGTATCGTATCGTGCGGGTTTGCGGTATCGTATCATGACCTACATCGGTATCGTATCGTGAGGAATCCAAGTATCATATCTTGCAGTGCAGTGGTATCGTATCATGCATTCAAGTGGTATCGTATCGCCTGAGCCACATAGCATCGTATCGTATAGTGTACTGGTATCGTATCATGTCAAAAGCAGTATCGTATTGTGAGAATTCTGGTGTCGTATCGTGGTAGGAGTGGTATCGCCTAGTGCAGTATCACTAGAGTGGTATCGCCCATAACCTTTTGAGTCATTTTAAGGGAAAAATTTGAGGCAATTGAGAGGCCAATTAGGGGATAGTGAGACACCAAAATAGCCACAGGAGGGTGGATGAACTTGAGATCAGGACGGGTGCTAAGTAGCCGGAGAAGTGTTATTTCATCGGTAGGAAGTGCTACTCAAACAGTCACCGCTCTATCTATTCTAACACCTCTAGTGACTCAGCAGAGGAGATACCAATGGCTTCAGAAGACATTCAAGGTCCTGTTCCTAGGAGAAACTTCATGTCCATAGTGGAGGGGAAATACCGTACCTCTCTGCAATATGTGTCTACTAATTCCCAGGAGATTCCCATCTACTTGGATGGTTTAAATAGATCCATTGCCAGGATGGTAACTTCCACCGATGCCATGATCATGCCTAGACCAGCCATGAAGTATGAACGAGGAGCATACATGGATAAGTTGGGTCATACCTATGTGGTGACAGAACACCCAAACTGGATCAATGAGAGAGGAGAGTTAGAGGGACAAGAAAATTCGGGAAGACAAAACCCTGAAGAGTTGGTAACCACTCTCACAAGTAAATCAATAGTAACTAGAGTCTTAAGAGGGGATTTGATTCCTCAAGATGATTACCTATTAGAGGTCTACCTAATCCATGGATCAGACTTACTGTTACAAACTGACTCACCTACACGGGGACAAGAGGAAAGCCCGATGGATTTCTACGAGTTAAAGGATCCTAAAGACGAGTCTAGGGTCACATACCTAGACAAAAACCAAAGAAGTTATTGGCTTGTTGATGCCATAGATAGGGCTCGACTGAAGTATATGGGGTTGCATGTATTCCCTCAGCGAGAGCAGGCAACTACCTCTCAGAAGACCAAGGCCACCACTAGGAGTGCAGCCCGGAATGTATCCAATCAGATCAGCAATTCCTGCAATGCCTAGACAACTAGAGCCCATAAGAAGATTAAGATTCAAGTGGTTGTGTATGAGAAATCATTATGACGGGATGGGAAACCTTACAACCACATAGCTGAATTCAAACAAGTTTTAAGAGCTGAACAAGTGGACAATTTCTTTGTGCAGTATGATTCCTTTGGACTCACTCTCACAGGAACGGCTTTGACCTGGTTCCAGTCACTAGATCCCAATCAATTTGGAGATATTGAACAATTCTTTCAGGAATTCATAGGGGAATTCACTAAGAGAGGGATTAAACACAACTTTTCATCTTTAATCCATAGCTTCAAACAGAACCCAAATGAAACTATGAAAAGAGCTGCCCGAAGATTCAATCAGTAAGTAAACCTCTCAGTGCAAGGGCACCATTACCAGCAAGCCCATCGAGATTTAGAACAAAGAAAGAGGCTAACCAAGGTTCACAGATACAGAGAATTGGGATTAATGAACTCCAGCTCATCATCGGATACACATAAAGAACAAGACACATCTATGCTCAATGTGGATATTAAGAGTGACTCAAAGGATGATGGACAATGGGAGGAGTTAAATCAAATAAACGAGGATGTGGACATGGAAGGAATGAAGTCGGATCAAACGCCAATAAACTCCAGCAAGGACACGACAAGGAAGGAAGCTTCTCGAGAAAGAGTACATATTATTAAAATGAATGAAGCATCTAATATTCAAATCCAAGAGATTCCGCTAGCGGGAGAGGTCCTATTCAAAAACCCCAAGGAAGAAAAAGTGGAAAATGCAATTGAAGAATCAGAATCCTTTACACCAATAAGGGTAGTGGCAGAACCATCTCCAATGGATGTCACATTTCAAGGGAGTGCCACGAAGAATGTTAATAAGGAAGAAGAAAGAAAAGAACATGAAGTACAACTACAAATAAGGCAACATCATAACGACACCATACACGTGGAGCAAGGAAAGGATGTAGGAACAGGGGAAGTTCCAAGCATTCCCAAAACATGGTTAAATGTGGATGTCGCTCAGCTCAAGCCAGTAGTACAATAGATGATACAGACTGCTATGGACACTCAAAAACTAATGCTTGAGGTTGATGCTGATTATGACTAAGCATTGCGAGAAAAGAATCAATTTCAAGAAATAGGTGAAAATCTATCTACCCAATTAAGTCAAGCACAAAAGCTAATAGTAGAGAAAGAGGCAGAAGTCTAAGAAGCCAAGCATCAATGCAAAACACTCGAAGCAGAAAATCAGAAGCTAAAAGAGCAATTAAAAGAATTACAAAATAGGTATGAAGCTAGCGAAGCAGACATAACATGAATAAATGCTAGAAGCAAGATTCTTGAATCACAAATCAAGGTATACATGGACGAAGCAGATAACTTACGAAACAAGATCAAGGAGCTAAGGACAGCCCTTCTATGCAACCAACCGATAGAAGCTTCAGAAGTACCAGAAAACAACACACGAGCATTGGAGGAAAGGATAGCAAAGTATGAAGATCAGCTCAAGCAGGAGCAAGCCATCATCGTAGAATGGGAGAAAAGGTATATGGATGACACCGCGGAATTGAGAAAGAAGTGGAAGGCAGCCAAAAATTGGTATATAGTACAATGCAAAGAAGATGTTGATCAACTCACTGTCATAGGAGAGGAGCTCCTCAAAAACAAACAAACAATTTTGAAAGCCACCGAAGAGATTAAAGACAAAGATGAATTAATCAAGCACTTACAGGATCAACTAGCACAGAAGGTAACAGAGGGGACACCAGTAGTTCCACACTCCATAGTGGCTACTGAGGAGACTGAGGTACATCCTCTTTCTCCCCCTTTACGTGAATGGAGGAAATGGAGACCCACATTGAATGACATACTCGAGATATTGCAGAACTAAGCTGGCATGAATGGGCCCTACTGGTGTCCCACCTCACTGAAGACTTTGAAGATCAAGTAATCAAGGTCATGAAGGAAGCAAGGATTGAAAGCAAAAATTCAGAACAGGTAATGAGACCCTTGAATGTACCATATGGATTACTTAAAGAGCAAACACGACAGTACATAAGAAACACAACCAATGAAGAGCCAGACAACAACCTCCAATTCAGTATGCAAACATTCACCTACACACAAGAGGAATTTGACAAAGTAGACCCTATATGGAGGAGAAAATTTTTGGAGAAGAATCCTACTCTATGGGTACAATGGGAATCATCACCATACATACTTCAAGTGAATCCATCTTTTTGCCCAGTACCCAGAAGACGCGCCTAGATGCAATTTTGGGAAGGACAGCGCCAGGGAAGCATCAGTAACCAGTGGCTCAACTATCCATTACTGTCAAGTCCATCGCGTGATTATCTACCAACTGAAGAATACATGGTTAAAACCATGGAATTTTGGATTGATCGATATGCAACCGTATCAGGTTTAGCTATCAAGATGACTAATAAGATCTTAAGTACGCTACTTACTGTCATCAGGGCGTTCCAGCATGCCCAATACACATTTTTGAACTTCACCGGCATTAATCAGGGATCAGACGCCTTTATTTTCTATTTGTCAACTATACCTAGCCGATTGACACTAATGGCCATATACTCAAGATTAATCATTTTACCAAGCACTTATATGCAGACCGTCAAGCGTCTTTCACAAAATTTTTTGAATTAGATTCAAAATTTTTTGTAAAAATGTCTTTGAATCTTAATGCAAGACTGGTGGCCTATGAGTTAAGTTTCTTTGCAGATCATAGACAGGCACCAGATGATGGAGTAAAGTCGACCCAATGGAAGGAATTAATGCTATGTCAAGCCAATTTGTTTAATCAATGAGAGCATAAAGTCATCCAAACATACTCATGTCACCACAAAAAGCTTGTCGGGGATGAGAGAGTTTAGGAGGAGGGACGTGTGGAAGGGGAATCAAGCAAAAAGAGAAGAAGAAGAAGATCAAAGAATAAAACTGATTAGTAAGGAGTGAAGTTTATAAAGGAAAAGAACAACTCTCTGCCCAAAGCCCCGCAGGGGCACGCATCAGGCGACAACACCAAAGGACTAGGTCCTGAGGAGTGGAATTAAAGAAAGATAACAACCAGGACATTTCATGGGAGGTTGCACACAGCTTCCTCGTCCACCACGAAAAGGAAGTGAAGCGAAACAAGCTAGAAAGAGAGACAGCACACGAAGGATTCATCATCGGATAAGATAACCAATTATCTGAAGGTCCTAGCTGCCTCCTCGTCCACTGGATGCATGCAGTGGAAAGAAAGGAATCCGGTCCTAGAGGATGACAAAGAAGATTTAAGAACAGGACCTTTAAAACGTAACGCTGACTTAAAAGAGAGTAGAGGTCAGCAAAGTAAGGTGTGTGACAGAAAATAAGTAAACAGGCTCCAAATAATACAATGGGGTTAGATGTGTGAAGATAAAGACATATCAGAAGACCAAAAGTCAGAAAGAGGTAGAGGCTGAGAGAGTGACTAAGAACATCACATTCTTAGCCACTGATGGCATGCACGACAGCCCGATTTAATGCAGCAACCCAGATTTATGAATGTACAAAATACCAAGGGGATAATAGAAGCAAATGATTAACTTTGGATAAAGTAACAAATTTTCTGAAAGTCCTTATTGCTTCTTCGACCACTGGGGGCGTGTATTCAGGAGCCATAAACGAGATGCAAACAAAGGAACAAAGCCTGTCAAGGGACGACAGAGACAAAGAGGGAGAGAGTGTTGTAGAGAAAAGAGGCACAAAAGAGGAGCCCCAAAAATTTCAAATTAATGGGCATCATTTTCTTCTTGAAAATCCTATGACATCCCCTCAAAGCTATGTAAATGCACTAGAGGAGTTCTCTAGATGCATAAGCCCAAATCATTGTAATATATTCTTTGTAAAATAGTAGGAAAGTAGAGACTAGCCAATAAAGTGGCGGTCACTTGTGTGAAAGGACCATTTTTAGGGCACATGTATATAAGTCACTTGGTGACTCTTTGTAAACACTTTTTGCCATTGTGAAGAAGGAGAGCTCCAGATCTTCGAATTTGCTTCTTTCCTGCAGATTTTCATCTTCTCTATGATCTTTTGTGTGTGTGTGAAGCTTGGAATGTGTGTGTAGAACTGTTGTCTACCCCTCCCCATCACTTTTGAACTACTATAGTGTGTGTGTGTGTGTGTGAGCAAGCACGAGTTGTGAAGTGAGTGAAGGTGTTTCCCGCCATTCACTGTTTTGACCATAACTTGAAGATCGGTCGTCAGGTTTGAGTGAAAATATGACTAATAGATGTGTCTCATCAAGAGCTTCGAAAAGAACCCGCTATTGGCCATATTTGGAGTTCTAAGTTGGGAGAAACATTCGAGTTTGTGTTTACTCCTGTAAGTGGTATTGCGACACACACTTTCAGAGATTAAGTAAGTTGGAGAGGTAGTTTAGTCTTTTCTCTTGCATTTTAGTTGAAGCGCTTCATTTTCCATCCCGTGTACACATGTCCTCATACACTTGGTTAGGTCAGTTCTTCGGATTGATAATTAAGCATGTGTCAATCCACCACTATATGTACTTGTGTGGCAAATGAGATTTAGTCTCTTTGACACAAGTCCCTAAGACCTTGTAACTTAGGTACACACCATGGAAGGAGAAGAGGAGATATGTACATACATAGGTAAGGATGTATTGGTGGATGAAGAATAGGAGCTGATAGAACTAATTCGAGAATATAGGGATGTGTGCGCTTGGACATACAAAGACCTCAAAGGAGTAAATCCCTCTATTTCTTCCCATAGAATTCCAATGACTCTAGAAGCTAGACCCTCTAAACAAAGATCATACACCTACAATGATGTTTATTTTGCCAATATTAAGGAAGAGATTGATAAGTTATTCGTAGCAAGATTAATATACGAGATTGAACACATGAAGTGGGTGTCACCTTTGGTAGTCCTCCCCAAGAAAAACAAAAAAACTTAGGGTTTTTATTAACTTGAAAAACATTAATGCAGCCACCATTCATGATAGTTACCCATTACCCATAACAAATCATCTCTTGGAAGGAGTAGCATGCAAGGAAGTCTTCAACTTTCTTGATGGATTTTGAGGTTATAACCAGGTAGCTATTGCCACTAAGGATGAACATAAAACCACTTTTGCTACTGAATGGGGAGTGTATGCCTTTAGAGTTATGCCCTTTGGGTTGACCAACACCCCCACAACCTTCTAGAGATTGATGCATCTTGTGTTCAAGGTGTTTTTGAGGAAAAGCATGGAAGTCTATGTGGATGAACTATGTACCTACTCTTCTCAATGCATAGACCACATACCAAAATTGAGGAGAATCTTTGATAAATGTAGACAATAATGAGTCTATATGAATCCAAAAAAGTGTGTCTTTACGGCCAAAAAAGGCAAAATATTGGGACATATAGTGTCCAAAAATGGCACCTCAAACGATGAGGATAAGATCAAAGTCATCTTAGAACTACCAAGACCTAAGAATGCAAAGGACGTGCAAGCCTTTATGGGACATTGTGGATACTACATATGATTCATCCACATGTATGCCATACTTGCTAAACCTCTTTATGGGTTTTTGACTCAATTTGTTTGGACGAAAGAATGTGAAAAAGATTTTAGTGAATTGAAAAGAAGATTGAGTTCAACACCAATTTTGAAAGTACCTAACTAGAATAAAACATTCCACATCCATGTGGATGCATCCAATTATGCAATCAGATGCATCTTAGCACAAGCAGCTGATGAAGGAAAGCTAGACGTCTACGGAAGCACACAAACAACACAACGAAGAAGAAGAAGCTTGGAGCACAACACACAATACTGAATGTACTACCACTAGAATGTTGGAGCACAAGTAGCTTTGTTGGAGTTAGACGTTTACGGAAGCACACGAACAACACAAGGAAGAAGAAGAAGCTTGGAGCACAACACATAATATTGAATGTATTACCACTAGAATGTACAAAGATAAGTAACCTGTTAGGGCTATAGGTGTATGTACAAGCCAAGGGGAAAAAATCTCCTAAAGAGGGAAAAAAGTGCTCTGGTGGTCCTTGTGTGTTTACACACATCACTACCAAACTATATCAACAAATCCCCCCTGGGAGTGATGCGGTGAACAAGGAGCTGACACTTATGTATAAGGAAGTGCCAATCTATGTGGAATCAATCCACAAAAGGAACTAAGCCCAAAGCTTTGCAAAATGCTTCAAACTTCTCCCCATGCAGAGCCTTCGTGAAAAGGTTTGCAATGTTCTCCTGCATGGGCACATATGCCAAGCTCTCTAGTAGAGAACCTCTCCCTGACATAATGATAATGCACCTCAATGTGCTTAGTGCGATCATGGAACCTAGGGTTCAAAGATGATGAAGAACCATAGAACTATGATGAATCAAAAGGTAAGAAGCAATGGGAAGAAGCAATGAAGGAAGAATTCAATCCATTAGAGGGGAACAAGACTTGGGAACTTGTTTCTAAACCAAATGGTAAGAAGGCAATTGGAAATAAATGGTTTCTAAAGTGAAGAAGCTTGCAGATGGAAGTATAGCTATATACAAAGCTAGACTAGTGGTGAAAGGCTATGCCCAAACTTATGGCATAGATTATGATGAGACATTCAATCCTATAACTAAGATGTCAACTACAAGGACAATCATTGCTATTGCAGCTTCAAGTGGATGGAATCTAAGTCAATTGGATATAAAGAATGCATTTTTTAATGGATACATAATAGATGAGGTATACACGGAGCAACCTCAAGGGTTTATAGATTCTAGGTATCAAAAATTTCTCTACAGATTGAGAAGAGCACTCTATGAACTGAAGCAAGCTCCAAGAGCATGGAACTATAGATTGGTGAAGTATCTCAATGATCTTGGATATCAAAGTTCAAAAGCAGATCCAAGTCTACTCATCAAAAGAACAGATGGAGGTACAACCTACATTTGTATTTATGTAGATGATATTATAATAATAGGTACTTTAGATGAAGGAATCAAGGGAGTAAAGAGATTACTTGAGAAAGAGTTCAAGATCAGTGATCTAGGAAATTTATCATACTTTCTTGGTATGGAAGTCACTTATACAGATCATGGCATATATCTATCACAAGAAAAGTATCTTCTAAACCTATTGAAGAAGTTTGGTATGGAAAATTGCAGAGAAGCTTCAACTCCACTTGAAGTTAATCACAAGCTCAGTAAATATGATGGTGCAGAATACAAAGATATGAGGAAGTATCAATCTCTTGTGGGTAGTTTGATTTATGCTACAATAACAAGACCTTATCTTAGTTATGCAGTGGGAGTTTTGTCACAATTCATGCATTGTCCAAAGGATCCACATTGGATTGTAGGTCAAAGAGTTCTCAGATATATCAAAGGAACTATAAAGGAAGGATTATATTATCCTTTTACTTCATATTTGAAGTTGAAAGCACATAGTGACTCAGATTGGATAGGTAATCAAGATGACAGAAGATCAACTCATGGCGACATGACATACATTGGTCATAAGCTTGGAAGTTGGTGTTCAAAGAAACAACATATAGTAGCATTGTCATCAACTGAAGTTGAATACAAAGGACTTGTAGAAGCAACAAAGGAGGTCATATGGATGTAGACATTATTCAAAAGCTTGGGCATTAATCAAGGTATACCTACAATATATGGAGATAACATGAGTTCACTTTATCTTGCAACAAATCTAGTACTTCATGCAAGAACAAAACATATAGAGATACAGTATCATTTCTTGAGAGAAAAGGTAATGGAGAAAGAAATTGAAGTGGAGTACATTTTTACAAAGGATCAGATAGCAGATATAATGGCAAAGAGCTTGGATGGTGTGAAGACCAGTAGATTCAAGAGCATGGTAGGAGTAAAAAGAAAAGAAGATGATATGAAGAAACAAAGAATGTCAATTAGTGACTGAGGGGGAGTTGTTGGGGAACCAATCCTGAACTGGGCATAAAGTTGAAGGTTAAAGTCTAAGAAGAAAAGCACATGCCTATGTGAAGGGAAAATTTCACACATGTACTATCTTTATAAAGTTAGACTTAACTTATAGTTCTAGAATTTTCAAAAGAGAGAGAGAGAGAGAGAGAGAGATTTTGTATGATTAAGTATAGTCAGGCTTCTCTGAGTGAGAAATCACATGTAAGCTTTTTGATTTTCCATAGCTATCAAAAGAATTAATAGAAGTTCTGTGTATGATACTCTCTCTTCCATCTCATGCTTTGCCTATCGGGGTAACGACTTCAAATGTTCAAGTTTCCCAAGAAACTCGATGTCTGGCATCGAGTTTGTGCTGATAAGTTCTTGTTTCATATCTGATTTTTTTAAATCCACTACTGAACCTCCTTGAAAACATGAGGTTTCTGAAGCAACTCAATGCCTGGCATCAAATTTCAACGTGAAACCGATGCCTCACATTGAATTCCAACATAAGTCTATTTCATATACCAGAAGATCTTTGCAAAATAATGTTCGTCCTAAGAGAAATAAGCAAAACATTGAAGGTATAGTATTTTCGTGACTAGAAATTTTGGAAGAAGCAAAGTTCTCAGTTTCGGCAATCATTGTTTGAAGAAGCATAGAGTTAATGGTGACCATAGAGGTTTTCTAGTGTCACATTAATTCATTTCTTGTGATGTTTCATACATCAACAATAAGTTTTTTGCTCCACATGAATGTACCAAGGGTTTAGATGCCTAGTTTTTCTTGCAACAAAGACAACTTACAATGCAGGAGTATGCAGATCAGTATAGGGATACCAGATAGAGATTTTTAGTGATCCAATCTGACACAGCAGTAGAAAGAAAACGCTTGTTGTGAGGGCCTCTATTATGAATGCCTAGGTCGGCATGCTTATAGGATGTGTTCTAAGAAGAAGAAGAAGAAGAAAATATTTGTAGCGATGGTGGTGGAGAGGAAGCAGTCCTCACCATCCACTCCATCATTTCCTTCATATTTTGATATTTTAGCTACAGATATTGAGATGGATCCTCCATGTAAAAATAAACAACCCATATTGAACATAATAGTCACTAATAAGGTTAAGAATGTTCCATATGTGGTGTCATCCCCAATTGTTGAGAAAGGGTATCAGTTTTCGAACACCGATTTGGTTGCCGGATGTCTCATCAACAAGTGTATCATGTAAACCTACATCAGAAATGGGATGATCTGCATCATCATGGGAAACTTGTAAACGCTGAGAAATTGCCTCATTTGGACCAACACTTGATTGTCCGCCTGTAAAAAAAAAAGGCAGCAAAGTGTCATACATATCTTTGGATCTAATTGATATATTCTTAATACAAGAAAGTAATGGTTGAACTGTATCTTCCACAAAAACAACATCACAACTAACCAAAATGCATTTCGTTAGCTAATGATAGAGATGATATCCTTTTCTTTCAAAATTGTACCCAACAAAAATACATTTCATTGCTTTATCATCATATTTCAGGCATTGTTGTTTAGGCACTAATGCATATGCTAGACAACCAAAGACATGAAAATGAGCAACATATGCTTGTGACCATGCCAGGCCTTATATGGATGGACATATTGCACTACTTTGGTGGGACACCTATTAAGTACATATGTTGCACACATAATAGCCTCAAGCTAGAAGTTACGTGGTAAAGCCTAAAATTTGACCATACACCTCATCATCTCCATGAGAGGTATGTTCTTTCTTTTTGAAACTTCTTTGAGGTGTATAAAACATTGTACACTGATGTTTTATCCCATGCTTAGCCAAAAATACATTAAAATCAGAAGTCATGTATCCCCCCCCCCCCCGATTACAATGGAGGATGCCCAATTTACATGCGAACATATTTTTAGCCATAACAAGAAATTGTTTGAAGCACATAGAAAATATGACCTTTGCTTTCAATGGATAAACCCATGCATGCTTGAAAAAATCATCAATGGACATCATGAAGTAAAGGTAGTTCCCAAAAGAAGGTGTTTGCATAGGACCATAGACATCACTATGAAAAGTTTCAATTTATGAGCAGTTCTAATTGAACCATCTTTAGGGAAGGAAGAACATTGAATTTTGCCCAAAATAGAGCCTTCACATACATGTTTACAAGGTGACTCAAGTTTGGGAAGAGAGGAAACCATATCAGATTTTTGTAGTCATAGAAAACTAGCATAATTCGAATGACCAAAGCATTCATGCCAGAAATTTGCATCTGAGATAGCTTGAGAATCTTGAACGGCACATGTTGAATCATTCATAGATTTTTCATATTCTATAAGCTTATATAGTCCATGACATAAAGTGCATGAAGCAATAATGATATCACCATTTGAAAGATCAAGAACTCTACACATGTCATCAACGAATTCAACAACCAAGCCACTCTTTTCTAATATTGAAACTGACAGTAATTTTTTCTTGATCCTTGGCACATACAATGCATCTGACAATCTGAAAAAACTACCATCAATAGTAATCAAAACTTATCTTACCAACTCCCATTATAGTATATGAGGAGTTGTTTGCATGTGTGAAATTATTTTCTATAGGAGTAGGCTCAAGTGAACTGAAGAAACTGCATTACGAGGTAATATGTTTAGTTGCCCCACTCTCAAAGCACCAAACATTTGAGTCTATTGCAAACATACACTACATATGCGAAGATGGGTAATAATTGCATACAGTAGTAAATACCCATTCTTCATTCTGCACAAGTTTAGCACACTCTATTTTTGGTGTAGAGGCCTCTGCAACAACCATTCCAGCCTCTTTCTTCTTTGCCTCTTTTCAGCCAGTTTTGGAAAAATCTTCATGACATGATCATTTCCTTCATATTCTTTACAAAATTGTTTATGCTTTTTTTATTTCTTCTCATCCTTGTCTTCCTTCTTTGATTGTGCATCATTCACAAATTTTTTTCTTACTAGTAGATGATCTCCATTTACCCTTGCCCTTTTGACTAGCTAAGAAAGATTGAGCTGCAACATGCACAATAGACTTGTTTTGCCTAGACTAATCTTCCTACAACAAAAGAAAGACTAACTCCTCAAATGTTAAGGCATTTGGATTTCCTTTCATCATCAATCAAAAAGTATAAGGAAAACTCTTATATGAATATGTAAGACCATTAAGAACAATCTGCACAAGTGAACTATCTGGTAAGACTTTGCCAGCAAAAATCAATTGTTACTTCAAATCTTTGATGTTAGTTAGGAAATTATCCATAGAATCTCCTTCATTCATATGCTCACTCTCCAACTATTTTCAAAGATAAGCAATGTGAGTATCATTTCTTGCCTAGTATAAAATGGTAAGTGTATCCCAAGCATCCTTTGCTATTTTGTAAGAGCGAATGAGGGATAATGGCATGTTTGACAAACAAGGGTATCAATGCATGTGCTTGAGCATCTCTGACATCCCAACAAAGTTTCTCTTTAGTAGGTGCAGTAGGAACCACAACACAAATAGGAATCTGAAGATCATTATTTTCAACACCATTTGCATCACATTCAATACTTGTATTCACAAGTATAGTAGGGCCTTTTTCAATATCTTTCACAATATTCCATAATCCTTCTGCTACCAATACATGAGACATCATATATGCCCATAATAAGTAATTGGTACCATCCAGATTGTCCTCAACAACCAACATATAAAATACAGCATGTATTTTGACCATGGCCACTCTCTAAATACCTTGATGCAGAAAAATGATTGTATCTCAAAAAGTTGAATTGAATCACCACGTCAAGCTCTGCTAAACTTGTAGCAGACTTTGAGGTGCTTGTATTAGTGAATGGAAACATGTATATACGTTTGGCACAAAAGGACAAAATTGCCTGCATAGGCATTGTGATAGTGTATTTTGAGGCTGTGACTAGAGGGGTGTTGAGGACATCCTAGATGAAGCGGTGACTAGTTTTGATACCAATTGTTGGAGTTTGAGGTATATGCAAGCACACAAACAACACAAGGAAGAAAAAGAATCTTGGAGCACAATGCAACATTGAATGAATTACCAAGTGAAGTTACAAAGATAAGTGACTCGTTAGGGCTATAGGCAAATATACAAGCCGGAGGAAAAAACTCCTAAAGAGGGAAAAAAGTCCCTCAGCGGTCCTAAGTGTGTTAACACACATCACTACCAAAATATATCAACATAAAGATGATTGTTTGCATATATTTTTGTGTTGTGTCCATGCTCTGAGACTAAGAGAGATGTATGTTGAGTAAAGTATGATAATACCATAGTGTACAATTTTTTTTTTGTCTTCAATACTTTTTGTATGATATATGTGAATAGTAGGAATGGAAAAGCAATTTTCCATGATAATGCCTCGTTCCTGGAACCGTTTGTTTCTTCTTCAGTACAGAGAGGAAAACACTTTGGTAATCATGATGGGATTGGGTTCTTGAGAAGTATATCTTGGAGACTGAAGAATCAAACACAATTGGTTGCTATCAATTTTAAAGTTTGGTGTAGAATTGATCAATTTTCAGTATGTTTTTTGTACTTTTTTGCATATATTTGTGTTGCTTTATTTTGGTAGTGATGTGTGTGAATTTTGAACACACTTAAGAATGTCACGACACTTTTTTTCCCTCTTTTGGAGGTTTTTTTCTCCTAGCTCCGGCTTGTAACCCTAATGGGTTACTTATCTTTGTACATTCACTTAGTAATAAAGTAAATATTGTGTGTTGTGCTCCAAGCTTCTTCTTCCTCCTTGTGTTGTTCACATGCTTTTGTACACCTCAAACTCCAACACTTGGTATCATAGCATGTCATCACTTCATCTAGGGCATCATCAACACTGCTCGCATCACAGTCTCAGAATCGCACAAAATTAGGTGAGCATACTCAGGGTGGTTAGGCATCTAAACACACTATCATAGTGCCTATGCTGATGATTTCATCCTTTTGTGCCAAACATATATATAGGTTTCTATTCGCCAATACAAGCGCCTCCAATTTTGCTATAGGTTTATCAGAGCTTGACAAGCTACTTATGTTTAAACTTTTGAGATATAGTCATTTTTCTACATTAGGGTATTTTAGTCAATGGCCATGGCTGAAAGCTAATCATGTATTATGTATGTTGGTTGTTGAGGACAAGTTGGATGGTACCAATTACCCATTATGGGCATATATGATGA
This sequence comes from Ceratopteris richardii, assembly GCA_020310875.1. Lineage (NCBI taxonomy): Eukaryota > Viridiplantae > Streptophyta > Polypodiopsida > Polypodiales > Pteridaceae > Ceratopteris > Ceratopteris richardii. The sequence goes on from CM035411.1 coordinate 127,215,027, forward strand.
TTCATGTATTGGTCGAGAAGGGACTGTAGAATATTATGCCATGGTGTTGAAAAATGATCCACTACTATAAATACAATTAGTGAAGGTGATGCATATGGCAATGAAGATGATGATCTTCAAATTCCTATTCTTGTTATGGTTCTTACTACACCTACTATAGAGAAACATTGTTGGGGTGGCAAAGATGCTCACGCACATGGATTGATAGCTTTTTCTATCAAACATGCCATCATCCCTCATGTTTGCTCTTGAAAAATAGCAAAGGATGCTTGGGATATACTTACCACTTGGTACTAGACAAGAAATGAGGCTCGTGTTGCTTACCTCCAAAAATAGCTAGAGAAAGAGCATACAAATGAAGGAGGTTCTATGGGTAGTCATTCATATTAGAGTTTTGGTTCTACTCTTTGATTGATGATGAAAGGAAATCCAAGTGCCTTAACATTTAAGGAGTTAGTCTCTGTTTTGTTGCACGAAGACCAATCCAGGTAGAACAAGTCCATTATGCATATTGCAGATCAAGCTTTCTTGGCTAGTAAGAAGGGAAAAGGTAAATGGAGCTCATCTACTAGTAAGCAAAAAAATCTGCTAATTTTGCTTAATTAAAAAGGGAAAACAAAGATAAGAAGAAAAAGGGAAAGTAAAAATAGTTATGTAAATACTTTAAAGGAAATGATCATGTCATAAAGAGTTGTGCAAAATTGTCTACAAAAGAGGCAAAGAAGAAAGAGGTTGGAATGGTTGTTGCAAAGGCCTCTACACCTAAAACAGAGTTTGCTAATCCTATGTAGAATGAAGAATGGGTGTTTACTATTGTTTGCAGCTATGGCCCACCTTTTCATGAGTAGTGTATGCTTGCACTAGACTCGGATGTTTGGTACTTTGATAGTGGGACAACCAAACATATCACCTTGCAACGTAGTTTCTTCCATGTTGAAGAATCAATCACAAATTGGACATAAAGTTCAAGGTCAAAGTCTAAGAAGAAACAAACATGCCTATGTGAAGGGACAATTTCACACATGTACCATATTTGTAAAGTTAGACTTAACTTTAGTTCTAGAATTTTCAAAAGTCGCGAGATTGAGAAAATCTATATAAACTAGTTCGTACCAATAGACGGGAAGAGAAAAAGAAGGAAAAATAAAAAATAAAGAGAGAGAGAGAGAGAGGGAGAGATTTTGTATGACTGAGTATAGTCGGGCTTCTCTAAGTAAGAAAGCACCTGTAAGTTTTAGCTATGAAAAGAAATAGTTAAAGTTATGTGTATGAGACTCTCTCCTCCATCTCCATGTTTTGCCTATTGTGGTAATGACTTCAAAACTTCAAGTTTTCCAAGCAACTCGATGCTTGGCATCCAGTTTGTGCTGATAAGTCCTTGTTTTATTCTCTAAGTTTTTATCTACTATTGAATCTCCTTAAAAACATGAGGTTTTTGGAGCAACTCAATGCCTAGCATCAAATTTCAACATAAAGTCGATGCCTAGCATTGAATGTCATCATTAAAGTGGTTTTCCTCATACTTGTGGTTCACGGGGTATTTCAGGTGCTGAAAAAGTGAAATTTTATGCACAAAGTCAATGTTAGGCATCGATTTTGTGGAGGAGGTCGATGCCAAGTTGAAAATTTTTATATTTAGACAAGCACTTTTACTTAAACAAGTAAGATTTCTTATTTTGGCAGCTCAAATAGGGTCAACTTATGAAGGTCATAACTTGGTGTGTAGTGCAAAGATTTTAGCAGATAATAGCTTGTTGGAAAGATCTTCTCTTCTACTAAGATCTTCTCTTCTACTTCCATGAACTAGAAGATCTTGGAAAAATCATATTTGTGCTTAGAGAAATAGGAAGACATTGAAGGTATGTCACTTGAGTGACCAGAAATTTCTGAAGAAGCAAAGTTCTCAGCTTAGGTAATCATTTCTCAAAGTTTGGAGATGTATTGAGTTAATGGTGACCATAGATGTTGTCTAGTATCACATTAATTCATTTCTTGTGATGTTTCACACATCAACAAGTGGTATCAGAGTAGAAAGGTTCTAGAGAGAAGAAGGCATCAAAGGTAGGAGAAGTTTTGGAAAGTTTTCATTAAAGTTTGAGAGGTGAAGAATTCAAAGACACAAGGCATCAAAAGATTACTTCAAAAGTATATTTATACACAAAGAAATCCAAAAGGTATTATTCTTTATCCTTTAAACTCAAAGTTGAAGCAGAAGCAAAGACTTATGGCATATCATATCTCCATTGACAAACTGGACAGAGATAATTATCATGCATGGGTAATGAGATTGGAAGCCTTACTTATGAGTAAGGATCTCATGGTGTACATAACAAGTGAATAAGAGGAGCCAATATTTGAAGATGAAAGTAGACCAAAGAAAGAGGAAGTGGATGCTTTAAAGCATTGGTAGAAGAAGGATGCAAGTGCAAAGACCTACATCTATAATACAATTTCAGATCATTTTCTACCACACATAAGAGGATTGGAATTAATTGAAGATATATGGAATGCATTGGAATATAATTTCCAAAGTACTACCAAAGCAAGGGAAGAAAGTCTATGGTAAGAGTTTACTACATTCAAGAAGAAGCCAAGTCAAAGTATTCGTGATTATGTCACTAAGATGAAGGATATAGCAGATAGTCTTGGATCCATAGATGAAGATATTGAGGATCACAGATTGATTTCTCAATTACTTGTGGGTTTGAGAGGAGATGAAAGGTGGAAACCTTTTGTCTTGTCAACATAACTTTATTTGAATCATTATGGTCTAGATTTGAATCAATTGCTTGGTTTGATGCTCACATTTGAGCAAGACTTGAAGGGAGATGGAGATAAAGGACAAAGTTCTGCAATGTACATGAAGAACAAGAAGAAAGGAGATAAAGATAAAGCAAAGGATGAAGAGGAATCAAGTTCTCAAGTTTATTATGCAAGAGGTAGAAGCACTGGCAGAGGAAGAGCAAGAGGTTATGGAAGATGAAGAGGTAATTAGAATAACAATAAGAAGGCTTGATGGATCTGTGGATTGAGGAATCATTTGGCTCATGACCATTGGCATAATGAGCAAGGATCAAATCAAAATCAGAATAACAATAGTAGAGGCAGAGGTGGAAGATATCAAATTTATTCTTAGAGAGGTAGACAAAATCAAAGAGAAGGCTATGGTAGAGGTGGAGGAAGAAGTTGGGCATAGAATCAATCCTACAACACCACCTACTACAATTATGCAAATGACACATAGAATGAAAGTCATACATCACTGATGAGGAATTCAATCAGCACATCAAATAAAGAAGATCTAAAGGTATTTTACATTGACTCTGGATGTTCTAATCATTTGGTAGGAAACATAGAATTGATGTTAGAATTGGAAAAAGGCATATGTAGTCATACGGTTCAAACATGTGATAATACAAAACATAGTTTAGTGCTCTGATGAGCCTCCTACTTTTGGAGTATTCCTGCATGCAACTCAAGAAGTCTGAAGAAGATGATCAGCTACTTTTACGGAGTGCATACATGGAGATTTGATACTCTAATATGCTATCGAGCTACGTGATGATTCAATATGTTCTCTCTCTCTCTAGCTACCCACAAAGGGCATTGATCATGGCCTCTCACATGAGTGCCACTTGGCACTCATGTGAGCATCCTACTCTAAAAGTCTAAGAGGTGGTTCACCCCTCTAACTCAACTCACATAAATTATGCTCCATGTTACATTTCCTTCCCCTTAACTCCATTTTTATCCTCAAAAATGGTATTGGAAGGTCTATGAGAAAGAGAGAAAATATAAAAGCATCACTCCCACTATATCCCCATGTATTTCAATACATGGTCATATCTTTGTGTTGTTTCCCTATATCCTTCCCCTTAAGAAGAGTCTTGGGAAGGTAATCTAAAACTGGGAAACCATCTCTGAAGGGTTGTTGCAGAGTAAAGAAGCACAGAAAAGGGAGCACCAAATTTTTTCAAATTTTGGGCATTAAATTTCTTCTTCAAATTCCTATGAAATACCTCATGAAACTATGCAAATGCACTAGAGGAGTCCTCTAGATTCATAAACCCCAATTATTGTAACATAATTTTGCATAGTATGCAATTAGTGTTTTTAATAAAAGTGTTTGTCTCTAGTATGAAAGGACCAATTTTAGGGCACATGTATATAAGTCACTTGGTGACTCTTGTAAATAATTGTTTGCCATTGTGAGAATTGAAGATGATTGTCAAATTTGCCTCTTTCTTGCTGATTATCTTCTTCTCCAAGAGCTTTTGTGTGTATGAAATGCTTGAAATGTGTGTCTAGGATTGTTGTCTATCCCTTCCTATCGCTTTTGAACTACTCTAGTGCGTGTGTGAGCCTTGAGGAGTTGTGGAGTAGGTGTTGGTGTTTCCTACCATTCACTTATTTTTTCATACCTTGAAGTACATTTGTCAGATTTGACTGAAAACATGACTATTAGATGCGACTCATCAAGAGCTTCGAAAGGAACCTGCTATTGACCATATTCGGAGTATTGAGATGAGAGAAAAGTTTGAATTTGTGCTTACCACTATAACTAGTATCATGATGTGCATTTTCAGAGAAATAGTGAGTTGGAGAGGTAGCTGAGACAAAACACATGCATTGTAGCATTGATACTTCACTTACCATCATATGTGCACATGTCTTCATACACTTGGTACGTCTAATATCTCAGATTGATAATTAAACATGTATTAATCTACCACTATATGCACTTGTGGGGCGATTGAGGTACAGTCTCATCGACACAAGTCCCTAAGGCTTATGTCTTAGGTACACATGTTTTTGGTGTCGTTGCTAGGGATAGCTTGACCAAGGTGCCTTCATGATGGTTATAGCTATGGAGTGAATGAGTCATACTTGTAGAGGTGATTTCAGCTAGTGGCAAGTCATCAAATATTTCAGCACTTGTTACTTCACACTTTAGGAGTGTGTGTAATGAGTTCTTAGGGTTAGGAAAGAGGGAGTGAGAAAGAGTTAGGGTTAGATAAGAGAGAGTAGGAATAGGATAAGTAGGACACCTTGAGGAAATCCCAAGAAAATTTAGTTCTTTTTCAGTTCAAGCACTTGGTCAACCAAGGCCATAAAACCCAAAAAATTTCCATTCACTTGTCTTGAGCAAGTAGTGAGGAGAGTAGCAACCAGTATCGCAAAAGTAGTATCGCGGAGAGCAGGTGCCTTGCTGACATTGTGAGCACAAAACTTGGAAGATATACCCTTGAAGGTCAGCATATTAACCCTACAACTTTAAATCATTTTTTTGCATCAAGGTATTTTAGTCAGTGGCCATGGCTAAAAGCAGTGATGTATTCCGGATGTTGGCTATTGAGGATTTGTTGGATGGTACCAATTATCCATTATGGGATTATATGATGCATCATGTATTGGTTGCAAAAGGACTATGGAATATTGTGCATGGTGTTGAAAAACGTCATATTACACCTGTAAACACAGTTGCTAAATGTGATGCAGAAAACATTGAAGTTGATCATATTCTTCATGTTCATGTTCGTGCTATGATTTCTGTTGCACCTGCTGCTGAGCAAATTCATTGAGATGGCAGAGATGCTCAGGCACATGCATTGATAGCCTTGTTTGTCAAACATGCCATTATTCCTCACATTTGCTCTTACAAAACAGCTAAGGATGCTTGGATACACTAAGCATTTTATACTAGGAAAGGAATGAGGTTCGTGTTTCTTACCTCCGAAAACAATTGGAGAGTGAGCATATGAATGAAGGAGATTCCATGGATAATTTTTTGACAAAGATCAAAGATTTGAAAGAATAGTTGAGTTCTGCTAATGAAGTCTTACCTAACAGTTCACATGTGCAGACTGTTCTGAATGGCCTTACGGATTCATATCAGAGTTTTGCTTCTACTCTTCGTTTGATGATGAAATGCAATCCAAATGCCTTAACATTTGAGGAATTAGTCTCTGTTCTGTTGCAAGAAGATCAATCTAGGCAGACCAGGTCCATTATGTGCATTGCAAATCAAGCTTTCATGGCTAGCTAGAAGGGCAAAGGTAAATGGAGCTCTTCTACTAGTAAGCAAAAATCTGCTAATTTAACACAATCAAAGAAGGATGATAGAGACGAAAAGAAAATAGAAAAGTGGAAATTGTTTTGCAAATACTATAAAGCAAATAATCATGTCATAAAGAGCTGTCCAAAACTAGTTGCAAAAGAGGCAAAGAAGAAAGAGGTTGGAATGTTGTTGTAGAAGTCTCTACACTGAAAATAGAGTTTGCTAATCTTGTGTACAATGAAGAATGGGCGTTTACTACTGTTTGAAATTTTGACCCATCTTCTCACTAGTAGTGTATGTCTGCAATAGACTCAAATGTTTGTTACTTTGATAGTGGGACAACCAAACATATTATCTCACAGTGCAGTTTCTTCACTTCACTCGACCCTGCCCCTATAGGGAATACTGTCACATGTGCCAACAACTCTTATCCTGTCATGGGAGTTGATAAGACCATTAGGTAATAAAGTGATAGGTAGGAGATCGTTGAACCATACCCTTGACAGATACAAGATGGTTGAACTACACCCTAAGAGAGAGGATTAGGAAGTAATCCTCAACCATGGCTTTTTGGGGCAAGTGGTTAGCCCATCACATTCCTAATCAAGAGGTTGTGAGTTCAATTCCTTACACATTCTCACTACTACTTATAGTAGTTCTTTTACATTGTCGGATGCTTTATTTGTGTCAGGGATCAAGAAGAATCTTTTACTAGTTTTAGATTTAGCCAAGATCGGCTTGGTTGTGAAATCTATTGGTGACAAATGTACAGTTCATGATCTGTCAAATAGTGATGTCATTATTGCTTTTAGCATTCTATGTTGTGGGTTGTACAAGCTCATAGACTATGAAAAACATGTGAATGATTTAGCATGTGCAGTACATGATTCTCAAGCTATGTTAGATGCAAAGCTTTGATCATCTGAATTTTGCTAGTTTGCTATGCTTGTAATTATCACAATTCAGTGTCTCTGTCTACATCTTGGACTGCACCACTGTGTGAGACTCACTTACACACATAAGAGCTCCTATATGCTGAAAATTCAGAATTTTACTGTTGACGATCATATCCCGCAGATGCACTAGATCACACAAAAATACTCAGAAAATAGAAGAGACAAGAGACGACACAAGATAGGGTCCAATTTTTCTCCACATGCTCTCATGGACAACTCTATGAGAGCATGCATATTTATAGGTAATTCATATTATGTCCTGGATGAAAAATACATGAGGGCCATGCTAAAAATAGCGTGCTTTTGCTTTATTTATAAAAATAGCTAAAATAACTATCTTCTAAAAATAACTTATTCTCTAAAAATACTCTTCTAAATATCTCCAAAAGTATTTGAATAAATCCATGTGCGTTCATACTCGGTCACACTTGTTCACACTTGTTCACACCCTCATGGATCTTCACGTGCTAAATCAAAACACAAAACATATTAAAATCCTCAAGGCATTAAACCTTCATTCCAAATAATCCATAAAGTATAACATGCCCCCCAATTGTCGAGCAACTGACCTCAGTTGATAAGAATAAAATAGACATGGATAGTCAATCACATGTCCCATCACTGAACAATCATAAGCATGTTCCATGTAAAAACACATGCATGGAACTGGATAACATGCCCCCCAATTGTCGAGCAACTGACCTCAGTTGATAAGAATAAAATAGACATGGATAGCCAATCACATGTCCCATCACTGAACAATCATAAGCATGTTCCATGTAAAAACACATGCATGGAACTGGAAAACTGGAATTTAATGTGATTGTGAATGATAAGCAGGGTTTAAGTCTAAATGCAATCCAAAAGTAATGACAGAAATGAATATCTCGATATGATAAAATAATAATCGATTTATTGACCATGAATTTATACTTGAATGCATGTGCATACAAATTTTCTAAAACTTTCGACAGCATAACGACGTAATTTTGAAAACCGAAAAAATTTTGACAAACAATTTCCATGATATTGGTGCTGACAAGCATAATCTATCCACAAAAAGACCAAAAGGGGATTACATACCTTGACCAATATATATATATTGTCTCCTCGCTAACCTGCAAGAAAATACTTTCCTGTCCCTGCAAGAAAAATACATGCATCGTACAATTCGAATCCATGTCGAAACTATGTGTCTAGTGTAGGTAATATGCAAAATTGCATGTCCTATATGTAAGATGATGCAAAAAGAGAGAAACTATGCATATAAATTGACAAGAGACATATCTGGAGGTTCAAAAGAAAAACTTGCAAGTGAGCTCAGATGCTGAAAATGATCCACACTCCATTGAAATAGTTCTCCAAGCTTACTCGATAAGTTGTACTTCAAAAGGGTGGTCGAAAAAGGGTTATTGAACATGAATGGATAAAATTCAAGCTTTGAAGATGATTGAAAATTAAAACCAAAAGGGATCTTCCATCCACTCTTTAGAAAGAGCTTTGAAAGAGCTTTCCACACCAACAAAGATCTCTATGGCAGCACCTCCTTTTTATTAGCATGCTTGGTAAAATACCAACAATGGTTACTCAAAACAATCGGGAATTGGAATGGAGAAGTAAATATCCATTCTTCTCATTTAGGAACCATGAATCATGGAGCACAAACCGGAGTATTACACAGGAGTTGTGAAGAAAAAAATCAGCAGCAAAGATGGAGAAGTGAAATCCAGTTCAGATCGAGCACATTTGACCTTTCTTCTCTACGACGCCACGAACCTAGAGCTCTTCTTTGTCTCTCTCCTCTCTCGGATTAGTAGGACACAAGGAGGTGAAAGGGATTATCCCACATATAATGAGAAAACAATTCGAAATTTGGCGTTAGGAACTTCCTTCAGCAGCGTGGCACTCGTTTGTAATTCTGCCGATAAACTCGTTTGTATGGTCCGCACTCTAGTTGGCCTGTAGTTGAGCAACTCTCTGTTTAGAGATGTTCACCTACATATGCGTACTGGATAATTTCAAAGAGACATTTGAAACCAATTTTGTGTCCATACTCAGAAAAAACCAGACACAGTCTCTAGACAGGAGATGCGAGATTTTGTTTTTAGGCTGCTCGTCACGCGCCAGGTTCGAAAATTTCGGGAGCCACGTTAGAAGGAGATACGATGAGAAGAGCGAGGGGTGAGTCACAGGGGCAGCGCTTCCCGTGGGCCGAGAATTCCGACCGGGGCAGGTAGCTCTGTAAGATGGCATGCTATGCGTGATAGCCTAGCGATGCTTCCAGGCGGGAGTACCTGAACGCGGAAATCTCTGCCTTGTCTAAGGATGCGCGTAATCTCTGCCTTGTCTAAGGATGCGCGTAAGATAACCTGACGATGTCAGGATTCCAAGAGCTTCGAAATACGTGACGCAGAAGATGATGAGGAGATCTGAAAATCACTCCACAAAGAAAAAGATGATGACCGAAAAAATCTGACACAACATACTCTGCGGAAATCCAGGCTCTAATATCACTGTTGATGATCGTATCCCGGAGATGCACTAGATCACGCAAAAATACTCGGAAAATAGAAGAGACAAGAGACCACACAAGATAGGGTCCAATCTCCCCCCACATGCTCTTATGGACAACTCTATGAGAGCATGCGTATTTATACGTAATTCATATTATGTCCTGAATGGAAATTACATGAGGGCCACGCTAAAAATAGCGTGCTTTTGCTTTATTTACAAAAATAGCTAAAAAAAACTATCTTATAAAAATAATTTATTCTCTAAAAATACTTTTCTAAATATCTTCAAAAGTATTTGAATAAATCCATGTGCGTTCAGACTCTTTCACACTTGTTCACACTCATGGATCTTCACGTGCTAAATCAAGACACAAAACACATTAAAATCCTCAAGGCATTAAACCTTCATTCCAAATATTCCATAAAATATAACATTTATAAGGATAAAACCATTTTCGTATTCATACATATAAGGAAGCTCCATTAAGCAGATTGGATGCCATAACCAAACCATGGGAAGATTTTCATGCATATATATATATATATATATATAAATATATATATATATATATATATATATATATATATATATATATATATATATATATATATACACACTTATTTTTCTCAATAACTTAAGGCATGATAAAGAAACCTGACAACCAGGAGCATGTTGAACCAAGGATATAGTTTCCATGTCAATATATTCATTTTCCTAAAGTTAGTGGACCACGAACTTTAAGAGAATGAGAAGTCCACTCTAGAAATATACAAAGGATGATGCTTCTTTATAATGGTGCATGCCACATGCTATGGATAATGTATCGTGCATCCAATTCCAAGTAGCACCCATAGACCATGGCACCATAATACAATATGTTACAAGTGGATCAAGAAACAAAACAAAAACTCAATCTGAGAGATATCACAAATACGTGATATTGTAATGACTATGCTAGAAAGTTCAAGAAAAAGTTCATCTTTTCCAATGACCGGTTATTAATAAATCATATAAGGATGCACTCTATAGTATCTTCACAACATGGGAATCAGCAAAAGTTTCATGAAGGTGGTTTTAATGCTCCTCATAACGTGAGATATAAAACGAACATGAAAGGAATCTTCTCTAAGCCTTCTAATTTATGTAGATCCGTGTAGATCCATCAAAGGAGGAGGTCCATTGTGCCCACTACTTTTTGCAATTCAAGTTGATGGCATTAAGGTGGTTAATGAAAACAACATTCAATAGGGCACCATTAAGGTAGCCATTTTAACTAATGAGGATAAGTTTCAATAGAGCACCATTAACGAAGCCAGTTTAGCTAATGAGGATGAGATTTCCATCAATAGGGCATTATATTAAGGGAGCCACATTAACTAATGAGGCTGCAAATCTCTAATGAGGATGAGATTTCCATCAATAGGGCATTATATTAAGGGAGCCACATTAACTAATGAGGATGAGATTTGCAGCAGACTGAGGTTGATGGTACCAAGGTGGTTAGTGAAAACAAACTTCAATAGGACAACATTAAGGGAGCCATTTTAACTAATGAGGATGAACCACTCCAACCAATGAGGATGATACAATGGCCTAGTTATGGATAAGGAAGTATATAAGAGTATTGATCATGCTTAGAATACAAAACCAACGATGAAAAGATGGGAATTTAAGACAATGGAGAGAGCAATGTCATATAATCCCATGAGCATGACCTCAAAGACATCAAAAATTTAAAGATGTTCAAACTACTACTGACACACATGAGTTACAAAATTTCAAAAGGATGTGGAGTAGGTATCCTGTGTCGTACGCAAGGCAATTGTCATGGACAAAGGAAACCATCTTGAATCTCAGATTCCATGTGAATCCTATATCTCATGATTGGTTCAGAATTTGGGGACACTAATGATCATTCAAGAAAATTTTCTCCTCCAGAAATTAATTATGAAATTCATGACAAAGAGCTTCTTGTCATAGTGGATGCCTTTGATACCTGGCGCCACCATCTGGAAGGAGCAGCTCATAAAGTTATCGTGTATACAAACCACAAGAACCTAGAATATTTCATGACCACCCGCATCCTCAACAAAAGGCAATCTCGATGGAGTAACTTTTTATCCAGGTTCGACTTTGTCATCACATATCGTCCAGGACGGCAACAGTGTCAGTCAGATGCCTTGTCAAGAAGATCTTACCTTGCACCAAAGAAGGGTGAAGAGGCCTTTGATCAACAGGAGAGCGTATTACTCAAACTTGAGCATCTCTGGGTAGGAGCTATCTCATCCACCCATCCTGAAGATTCAGCCTTGAATCATTTGATTTGTGAGAATCTACCACAAGATGAATTATTTTGTAACGTTAAGCAGAAAACTCAAGAAGGAAAAGTCCAAGAAGTAAATGAATTCCAGGAAAAGGACGGGTTATTATTCTATAAGAACCTATTGTATGTCCCTCCAGGAAAGCCCAGGATCCAAGTACTTCAACAACGTCATGACAACCTTGCAGCAGGACATTTTGGAGTAAATAAAACAATAGAACTCATATCCAGAGATTTTTGGTGGTCTCAAATGTGGAAGGAAGTCAAAGAATATATCCGAACCTGTGACACTTGCAATAGATCTAAGGTACCGCAACATAAGCCTCATGGCCTCTTGCAACCTTTACCTATTCCAGAAAGGCCATGGGCTTCATTGTCTATGGATTTCATCATAGATCTACCAAAGTCAGATAAGTATGATGCCATTCTTGTTATTGTGGATAGATTCACAAAGATGGCACGCTTCATTCCAACTACAAAGGCAATCACAGGTGCAGCCACTGCTAGACTTTTTCTCAGATACATCTTTGGGCTTCATGGATTGCCTCATGATACTGTTAGTGATCGAGGTCCACAATTCATATCCAACTTTTGGAACAGTCTTTGCAAGCTCCTTGGTGTTCAAGTTAAACTATCTACAGCAAATCATCCACAGACTATGGACAAACAGAACGAGTGAATCAAGTCCTAGAGCAATATCTCCGTTGCACTAGCAACTATCACCAAAATGATTGGTTTGAGTTGTTACCCTTTGCAGAGTTTGCCTATAACAATAGTGTTCATGCATCTACTAAGCAAACTCCCTTCTTTGCAAATTATGGACAACATCCAAGGATGGATATACAACTCTCAAATCATGTCAAGAACCCAGCTGCCAAAGACAAGGCCCAGTACCTGATGGACATTCACAAAGAACTGAAAGAAGAGATCCATAAAGCTCAACAACAATATAAGTACTATGCAGATCAACATCGTGTCCAGAATCCATCGTATCAAATTGGAGATAAAGTATGGTTACTTCGAAATAATTTGCAAACTTCAAGGCCTTGTGCAAAGTTAGATCATCAAAAGTTTGGTCCATTTACCATCTTGGCCAAGATTAATCCAGTCGCCTTCAAGCTCCAGCTACCAAGTACTATGAGAATACATCCAGTTTTCCATGTATCCATGATATCAGATTTCACCATTGAGGGGGGAGAGACCTAGTCCTTCACCACCTATCGAGATTGATGATCATGAAGAATTTGAAGTCGAGCATGTCCTAGATTCCAGAATATCCCGAGGAAGATTGGAATACCTTATTCATTGGAAAGGGTATGACATCAGTGATCGTACTTGGGAACCTGCAGAAAACCTTCAGAGAGCACTAATCAAGGTTCGAGAATTCCATAAGAAAAATCCAATGAAGCCGAAACCAGAGAACATGAACGCTCCTCGTGGAACTCGTCGCTTGAGGAGGAGGTAATGTCATGGACAAAGGAAACCATCTTGAATCTCAGATTCCATGTGAATCCTATATCTCATGATTGGTTCAGGATTTGGGGAAACTAATGCTTCCATTGCGTCCGGAACGTGCCAAAACCCTAAGATCGACTGTCTTCTTGCTTGATTCTGACATCCAGAGACCATGCTTCGAGTAGATGACATCATGATGACATCATCAAGTCCCAACCGCCCTTGGGAACCGCCCTTGAAAACCTATATAAGGAGGGGTTAGCCACATTCATAATCAGTCTTGCCAATACCAGTCTTGGGAGCTCAAGGAGTCGTGACCGCCATGTAAGTACTCTCCAAGTTCCAGTTCCTGTTCTCGTCTTGTTCCTTGTTCCAGTCCTGTCTAGTCTTGTATCCTGGACATCTTGTCTTGTCCTCTTGTAATCTCGTAGTACGAGATCTTGTCGAGTTCTTTCTTGTATCTAGTTCATCTCCCGAAAGGGAGTTCTTGTAATCCAAAGATCTTGTTTCATACTTACGATCCCGGGTTGTGGGATCTCCTGTATCATCTCTAGTCGAGTTATTCATACCTATCAGTCCCGGGTTGTGGGACATCTTGTATCAGTTACGTATTCTTGTATCATTTCCCCTTCGTGGGTGATCTTGTAATCAGAAGTGTATTTCCAAAATCTTGTCTATTGTAGTCAGAGAGCACAATCTAGTGCTAATCTACAGACTCCAAATGGTTCCATGCAATAAAATCAACCTATTTAAACAAGAGGGGTAAATACAAAGAGTAAAATCTACAAGGAAAGCTTGAAGTTCAGGCTGAACTTCTGAAAAAGGACTAGAATGATTCAATTCTCTATAAGGAAGTTGGCTACTCACTAATGCAATGGTTTCAGGACAAAGTTACAGGATTGCTGAATGGAAAATAGAGTTAAGGCTTCTATCCACCTCATGTGCATGATGGGATACATTTGAAAACAAAAAGATAAATAGAAATTATCCTAGACTTATAGAATAGAGTGGAGTATCTAACCTTATGTCAAGAGATTATGGACGGTTCAATGGTGAATAGTGCCATGGAACCTTGAGTTTCCAATGTCTCTAACATCCATGGATATAAAACAAGACACAGATGTTATAATGGCAAATACTCCATCATGGGACTTGGAACAGTGTAGGGTGAGCCAAAATGGAGATTTGGAAACTCTCTTGTGCTCAATGCAAAAAAAAAGGGGGGGGGGGATAAGAGTTTGGTCATGTCCTCTTTTGCATAAGTAGGTAAGATTCGGATCAAAATGATGAACTATTCGACACAGCTCTAGTATGCAACTAGAGGGAAAAAATTACGGAATATCTGACTATAAAGATTTGCACCCTCTCTAAGAAGTGTCTTTAAGCTTCTCTACAAAAGAATTAAGAGTTGTAAGACTTTGTCATGCAATATCATGTTATGAAGCGTGAATGGAAGCTTCACCTGAGGAAAGAGAGGCTCGTTACCCTATTTGATTTATTAAGTTCACTCTTTACAAAATAACGATAAGGTAAAATAACAATGATTTAATGACATGCTTTCTTGGCTTTCATGCGTAATAAAGCAATTGAGAACATTAGATGGATGAACATAACAACCGATGTTCAGTAGATTATTGCCCTACACAAGAACTAAGGAGCAGCAAGTGCACATGGAATATCATCAAAACTGTTTTGTTTCCAACATTAGAAGTGTCAGATTGGTTGCAATGCTGTTGAAGGTAGCACAGGTTCAGCTCTGCAAGACATTGTAATCAGATGTCATATGTTGCACAACATTTGCCTGGCCAATATGACAATTTTGACACTGAATATTGTGTGTATGAGGCCAGAAACTTAAAATCTTAACAAGGGAAGACTCGCATGTAACAACAGTGACTGAAGTCCTTATGATGCACCTAAATCCTACATTAGGATGCAGTTCTCTAGACAATAGAGCAATAATTTAAAGGGCATATTGAGTAGTTTGAACTGAATCAATAACACTTTATGCATACTTTATGATTCGAACTGGGGCCATGATTAGTGAAAAGAATGTCAATTGATTCAATCTTCATGCAAATATACAACAGTGTCTCAAGCTCAAAATCGAGGAGATTGGAATAACACCATTAGGTGTTTGGTAACGATGATTCTAGACTTCAGTCAGGGCTACCAATCTGATGTCCTACACTCATCTTGCACAATGTGCTTTCTCAAATTTCACAGAAAAATTTCAATACAATCTGACCACATAATGATGCTAAATTTTGGGTATAACAAATATGAACAAGGCAGATTGCAAGTATCTGTATATGTCTTTCGTACAGACAACATGAGCTCCTCTGCTAATATGTGTGAACAGACTTATTATGAAGATTATCAACTAAATTCCATTAGTTTAAGAAAGGAAAACAAAACAATGATTCAATAGTTCTGTTAGAGATGTATGCTTGACAATGAAGCTCTCCCTATTTAGCCAATCAGCCAACTGATACAATGAATCTACTGGTGCTAACGTTAAGAAGTTACTCCGAGTGTGATATCTAATCAATTCACGAATTCAATCATAATAATACACTACCAATAGCAAGCTGACATTGTCTTCAGTTATGAGATTGAACCACATACAGTGGCTGACATTCACCTGTGCAATCGATGTACCTTCAAACTAGCACCCCTCTTTAAGAGAAAAATGCACGCTCTTAAAAAATGATAATAATAAAATAAAAAAATAAATAACTTTTACAAAAAATCAAGATTAACACATGAAAGGTGCACAAAAACAGGAATGCAAAGGTCCCATCCAAGACTAGAACAAGAACTCAGGTATGTTTAGCTAAGCCTGTACACATCCCCTCAATGCCCTCCTAGAAGTTTTGCACCTTGGATTTGTACATGATATTCCATCTTAGTCATGGAATCTGGTAACATGAGTTTTTGACACGCTTTTGAAAGCATAATGTATGCACCACAATGTCCAGGTGCAACCTCCATCACCCTTTCAAACGCCCGCATTGCTATCTCAAAATCATCATGTGTGCCGGATGCACCAAGAAGAGAGAGCCATATAGCTGCATCAGTTTGATATGGTGTCTGCTTTATCAAGTTATAAAGCTTTTTGAAATCCCCAACACGCCCCAAAAGATCCACTACTACACCATAATGCTTTGCATTTGGGATCAGATCATAATCTTGAGACAGTGATTCTAAGTAATTGAGACTTGCATCAACAAGCCCAGTATGTCTACATGCAGAAAGAGCAAAGATGAATGTAAACTCATCAGGCTTAATACATGTTGCTTTCATGTTTTGGAACATGGCAAGGCATGCCATGTGACTGCCTTCAAGAGCATGCCCATCCATGCATGCATTCCAGAATACTGTAGTTGGCCTTACTACTTCATGAAAGCATGCACAGGCATCAGACATCAATGCACAGCTCTTATAGGAGTTAAGCATTGTGGCTACTATAGCCAAATCATTATCAAAATTGGCTGAAGTGATCTCAGTGTGAAGTCGTCTACACATTTCAACTACTCCCAATATACCACAAGTTTGAAAGGCATATAGAATCGCTATGTCATCCATAAGCACACACTCTAGCTGCATTTCTTTATATAAATCCAAAGCCTTCTCTGGATGACCATTTTCTACATATGCACATAGAAGAACAGTCCATGACACAACACCCTGGCAAGGTAACTCATTGAAAACACTCTCAGCTTCAAAGATAGCTCCGCATTTTCCATACATAGACACAAGTGTATTGGCAACCTGGGTGTCTGATGTGTAACCCAATTTATGGGCATCATCATGCAATGCTCGCCCAAGCTCAAAAGCAGTCATCCTGTTTGAATGCTTCTGAGCAAGAGAAGGGTCATCCGTGATGTTGCGACATGCTCGAAAGGTCATCATAAATGTTGTCTGATCTGGACTGAGACCATCCTTACACATTTGCACGTAAAATTGCAATGCAGTTATGTCACTGCCAAGGTCTAGGTATGCTGAAATCATTGCATTCCAAGAAACTACATCTCGATGAAATAGAGAAGCGAACACATTATCAGCATCCTCTATGCAGCCATAATTTCCATACATGCTCAAAAGAGCACTACCAACAATGATATCAGATGCTAAACCTTTCTTGCGAGCCTCAGCATGCAAGGCCTGGCCAACCCTCTTCAGCTGTATCCTATTTGCACCCTCACTCAATAAGATAGTGCCTTCCATATCTGCAAGTGCTTGGAGAGCCAAAATGAGTGTACTGTGATCTACTGTCACTGCTTCCTCCTTCATTTGCCTAAACAATTGCAAAGCTTGTTCTGCTCGGTTTGTCTCGATGTATGCTGTGAGCATTGCATTCCAACAAACAGGGTCCCTACATGTCACAGATAAAAATACATCCTCTGCCTCTGTGATAGCCCCACATTTTCCGTACATGCTCACAAGGGTACTACTCACAAATACGTGAGTCGCAAGGCCTCGTGATCTAGCTTCAGCATGGAGCTTCTTTCCTGAATCCAAATCAAGTATTTTCCCACAAGCTTTTAACAGGCCAACATAAACGTAGCTGTTTGGTTCTACCCGATCCTCAAGCATGTGGTGATGTAGCTGGATTGCTTCTTCACTACGTCCACATTCTACAAAGGCAGAGATGATGGCTGCCCAAGTGAGGATACTGCGACGAGGAAGACTACTTGCTACTTGACAAGCATAATCTACTGCTCCGCATTTAGCCAATGTCATGGCAAGATAATCGCCAAGAAAGGTATTTCTAGAAGCACCGTAATGGACCATGTGTGCAAAGATCCTGCTAGCTTGCCAGAGGTCCCCCTTGTTTCGGTTACATGCTTGCAGGAGACAGAGATACACCTTGGTGGAGGCTGGACCATTGAGTTGGAAAAGCAAGTCGACGGCTTTTCCAACATGTCCTCGTTGACAGAGAGGCTCCAAGCTATCAAGACAAACGGGACGTATGGGTGCGCCATTCCCATGCATAAGCAGTTGTCAAAATCCAAGACGCATCCTTATTGCATCCTAAAATTGATGGCAACAAAGCTCACGCGCCAATGTGCGAATTGCAACTGCAGAACCCGACCTAGCCGTATGGACATTGAAGATTGTGAAGCTTCAAATCCATCTTTGGGAATCGATCGTCTTGACGATGAAATTGTTGATGGTGAGCGAGCTTGGAGACCATGGGACGGCTCCGATTACGAAAACAATCTGCATACATGCAATCTAGGAGCCCCACGGCGAATATTTTACCGAGGACAAGAGGAGAAAGATTCTGGATCATGTTTACAACGCGAGTGCAGAGGATGGAAAATAACGAAGGCTTGAGCCACTGGACTGTGATCCTGTCCCTGTGTCAATGTCCTGCTTTGCTTCGGCTACCGAAAACGTTTACCATGGACTGCACCATCCGCCTGCCTGCCTAAGTTCTATCTATACTTTCAAGAGAAATAAAACTAAAACTCTTCACTAATAATCTGGGATGCGAGAGAGGAAGACACATAGAGATGGTGAGATGCATTTGAACATTACATAGTGCAGAAGATGCATCTAGAATTACTTGTCATGGGATGAGAGAGAGGAAGACACAGAGCTGGTGAGGTGCATTTGAACATTACATAGTGCAGAACATTACAAGAAGTTGTTGTTATAAGCATTGCAGACTCGTCGCATGCGACGAACAACATGAACGCTTCGTTGCGATGATCATTGATGTTTTCAAGCATTCTGCAATGGAAAACTATCACTTTTTTTTTTTTTAAATGGAGGTTCAACCGAGGCTTACTCTTCCAGGCTTTAACTTTGAAATTGCAACTGTACAAGGAAGGGCATAGTACCCATGGGACCCCCCTTATCTCACAAGGACAGGAGTTTACATAATTGGGTTAGATTGCGGTCACAACTATTGCAAAGCAAGACAAACAGTGACACATCAGCCACAAGATACAAGTTTCCATGATAACATGTCCCTTATATGTTGTTGGTGGGGGTTGAACCCTCGCCCTCGCCTCAAGAGGCGAAAGGTCCAACCACCCAACCAAATGGCTTGGGACAAAACTATCACTTTTAAGGTTCCCTCGAGGGACCTATCTAATAGTGATTAACATGGTAAATTTTTTTTTTATTTTTTTTTAAATGGAGGATCAACCGAAGCCTACTCCCCCGAACTTTAACTTACCCCAAATGAAGTCTCTAGGTAACTCTACTCTAAGGACTTTGTTTTGTGCAAAAACCCTAAAATCTCACTTGTTAGAGTCCCCAACTACCCTTTGACTTATTACACACTTATATTTTGATTCCTTGGCTTAGCATCACTTCAATGATATTGATCTTCACATTGTGATGTCTCAACCATGCACTTAAGGCAAGGACATGATTTTTTGCACATAGTTCACATTTCCTTATTTCTTGTACTTGCCCTCATACTTATCTTGTCCTTATACTTAATCCCTAGTCCCAAGCTCCCTATTCAATCTAAATTTCAATAAAGCATGCAATGATTTCTCTCCTAGAACCCTAGGTTTAGGACATTTTTGTTTGGCTCCCATTCTTTACAATCTACCTTTCAATGCAAATGAATGCATTTTAATGATGCCAATACCCAATGGTCTTTTCACTAGCAAACAGTACCATTTACTTTCCATTTACTTTCCAGACTCTTCAACCACTCAAATCATGCAAATGACAAGGAATTATTTCTCTTTCCAGACCCTTCAACCACTCGAATCATGCAAATGACAAGGAATTATTTCTCTATTCTACCACCAGATCCTCCTTATGCAATGTCCTCACAACACAAGCCTTAGAAGCAAAGAAAAATGCAAGCATGGTCCGAGGATTTCTATGGCTCAACCACCTAATCCATAGACCTCGTTTGGTGAAAAGAGACATTAACCTTGTCACTTTTAATACATACGCCCCTTGGTCCAATTCTTTATGTATTGTGTGCAAAAGCTATGCTCGTATTTCATTTATAAGCATCCCAAGTAAACTAATTGATTTGCTTGGTTTTAAGTTTTCTCGTGATTTCTCTAAGTCTCTACCAATAGATCAATCACTTTATTGGCACTTATCCTTGAGCTTCCCTACTCTCACCCCTCAAGTGAATACCAAAGATGCCTTTACCTCATCACTGCTCCATGTAGTGATGGCTCTATCCATGCTATGTAATCCTGCTCCTTGGGCTTCATCTTTTGCACTCTCCACACAAGCACCAATCAATATTATCCTCGTGCTTCCAAAACACCATCCCAAGCACCCACTCTCACTTTCAATAGCTCAAAGATCTGCACTCTCACAACTTATCAATAAATGCACATATCTCCTACTCTACCTTTAGGCCACACCTCCATATTCATGAACAAGATGAAGTGAATGACGTGCTACACCCACCTACATGACTATACCTTTTCTAAGAATGATGAAGATGATAAATATGAAACTAAAAATGTATAAAAACACTTATTGAACTTAAGAAAGTATTCACCAACACCTTCAAAAAGTCTTTTTACCACCTCTCCTAAGTTTCAAGCTTCAAGGGAGAGTTAAAGGTCAATCCAAGTAATGTTACCCTATTCAAGTGTATGGAGACATGCCTCCTAGAATATATAAAGCTTCAAACAACAACATTTGGAGAAAGAGCAGCCCACACATGCCAAAGTAGCAAGAAACAAACTTCAAGAGTATTAAAAAACACTTAATATAGGTAGAAATGGGTTTGGGACACCAAAGATGCCATGAAAGATCCAAATGAAGAAAGAGATGCAACATAACAACACAAAAAGCAAGATGTGCAAATTTTCACTTCTTTCATTCAGGAAGTTGCTTACAACTAGGGTTTTTGTCCTTTATACTTATGATGAACTTTCAGAAAGTTGCTTACAAGTAGGGTTTTTTTCCTTTATACTTATGGATGTGACCTTTTAGCATGAGTTTTCGCATGAGTTTTCACATGAGTTCATTTTTCAACCTATGTGTTCAATCACTGCCCTACAAAACCATTGAGAGACATCACTCCTTATGCGGTTTGGAATGGATATAAGCCTATGGTTAGTCATATGCATGTGTTTGGTCATTTGGCATATGCTCTTGTGCCATCACAACAACATCACAAACTTGATGACAAGGCAAAGAAATGTATATTTGTTGGTTATAGTGTTCAAAGTAAAGGATATCATTTGTACCATCCATTGAAGAACACAATTATTGTGAGCCGAGATGTGGTATTTGCTGAAAATTCAATTTCCCCTCTACTTGAATGCAAAAAACAGCCAAGAGTTAGCTCACAAGATGCGTTCGATACACTCATGCCTTTGTTCCAAAAAGGTGCGGTTGACTATTTCCATGTAGACTAGCCAAATGAGGCTCAAAGGGCTGAAAAATTCCAGCAAAATAGAGCTGAAAATGCAAAGAATTTCCAGCCAAACATGGCTGAAATTTTTCATCCAAAAATTGTCGAAACTGCTAGAAAATTCCAACCACATATGGCTGAACCATTTGCATCAAAATATGGCTGAAAATGAGCATGAAATTCAGCCCACACATGATATACATGTTGATGATGTATTACATAATGAACGCATGTCTATCAAGAGTGCACAAAGTGTGCCAAAATGGTTGAAACAAACTTTGCAGGACAACAAATGGAGTGTGCCTTTACTTGGTAGAACAAGATCAAGCTCTCACCATGCATCAAGTAATTTTGTGGATTATTCTCTTATTGCAATAATATGTAATGAAGAGCCACTTACTTTTGAAGATGCATGTGATGATCCACAATGGATAAGTGCTATGCAATCAGAAATGGATTTCGTACATAGGAATGGTACTTGGGAGTTATGTGAATTGCCAAAAGGAAAAAATGTCATTGGTACAAAGTGGGTTTACAAGATTAAGAGAAATTCTAATGGTAGGATTGATTGCTACAAAGCTAGATTAGTTGTCAAAGGATATGTGCAACAATATGGCATTGACTATGAGGAAAATTTTGCACCTACTTCATGCATGACTACCATTCCTACCATGGTTGCATTGGCTGTCCATCCAGGTTAGAAAGTACATCAATTGTGTTGGTGCATGACAATCATCAATTGATGATTAGGACAAGATTTGAAGTCAAAAGATAAAGCAAAGATCAACATATGAGGCTTGAAGTTTAATGTATGGTTAGAAGATGAAGACTTGAACATACATGTATACTAATCTTGTAATTAGTTCATAGAAACTTTGTATATGTGATGAGTCGGGATGTAAATATCTATATATACTTGATATAGATGTACTAAGAATGACATGGATGATGAGTGAAAAGTTTTAGAAGTCATTAGAGACTTTAGAAAGTGAGAAGAACTTGAAGTATCAATCAGATGTAAGATTTTCCTGAATAAAAGAAAGTTGCACCTCGATCTTTTGCCCCGTACTCCTTCTATGTTTATCTTCTTGATGAATGCTTTTGTACAAGTCTAATTCTATAGTTGAGTGACCTTTGTACAAGTTTTGAGAGTTTAATTGTAATCAAACTAAGAGAATATTAAGTAGGAACATTTACATGTGTAAATGTAAAGAAGTGAAGAGAGGAACAGGTGCAATCCCAGTGGTCAGTGTTTTGATCAGATCTCCCTCCACAGTGTAATGTTTTGAGCAAGTAAGCACTCATTTTTAAGTTGAAAGGTAAGCTAGTTGTGGCTAAAATCATTTGAATAAACGGGGTCTAGTTTGGGAGAACCATGCAGAAGTTGCAGGTGTCAAAGTCGACTACACAGAAGAACAATTTTAGAAATAGGTACATTGTTTGGAGCAAATCTCAAGATCTACTGGATCTTTTGAGAAGTTTTAATTTGGAGAACGTGCACAAGCTTTAGATGACAGCTTGTAAAAAGTTTTCATTGAAAACTTTAAACATTTTGTGAGTCAATGAATGGATTAATTGTAGCAGACTTTTCTGAGTAATCAGTTTCTTCACAGTTAACTCAAGTCTTGATAATTTGGCATTGGTCTTCCAAAATCGGTTGAGGTTTTGAGTTGTTCTTGATATAGAGGTGCTCTAAAATCAAGGATAACTTTTTGTTTTGGAGATGAACACTCTCCATCAGTGGTATCAGAGTAGGAGTTATCATAATTGAAGAAAGGAGGATCCCAACTATTGTAGTTATACAGAAATCAATCTTTGAAGATTCAAAAGGTGAAAGTTTGAAGTGAAAGCTAGAGAAGGAGGCATGAAGCTATCAAAAGGAACTACATTCAAAGTAAAAGTACATTTATTATTCACAAATCTTGAAGAATTTATTGCACAGGTGAAGAACGGATGGGAGATTCTCTTTAGATAGAGAAATTGGATAGAGAAACTATCCTGCTTGGTCAATGAGGACGGAAGCTCATCTCATGAGCAAAGATCTGATAGGATACATCGCACGTGAAGAAGAAAAACCAGAAGTTAGGGATCCTAGTGTTCAAACTAGGGAAGAGCTCTCAAATTTGAAGACATGGATGAAGAAGGATGCTCAAGCAAGGAGCATTATCTACATGGGAGTCAATGATTACTTGCTACATCACATTAGAGGACTTGAAAGTGCAAGTGACATATGGAATGCTTTGGAGGAGCATTTTCAAAACACTACAAAGTCAAGGAAGGCATCTTTGTGGGCAGAATTCACCACATTCAAGAAGAAGGTTTCTCAGTCTATTTCTGATTATGTAGCAAGGGTGATGGACATTGCAGATGCATTAGGAACAGTTGATGAAGACATTGAAGAAGACAAATTGGTAAGACAAATTCTTACAGGTTTGAGAGGAGATGATAAGTGGAAGCCATTCATTCTATCCACTGAATTGTCACTATATCATTTCACTCCTTATTTGAATCAGTTGCTAGTGTTGATATATTTAGGTAGTGATGTGTGTGAACACTCTAGGACCATCGGGGCACTTTTTTCCCTCTTTAGGAGGTTTTTTTCCCCAGCTTATATATACGCCTATTGCCCTAATGGTCTACTTATCTTTGTACATTCTCTAGTAATACATTTAGTATTGTGTGTTGTGCTCCAAGCTTCTTCTTCTTCTTCCTTGTGTTGTTTGCATGCTTCTGTAGACATCTAACTCCAACAATTGATCAGAGCAGGTCGCCGCTTCATCTAAGGCGTTGTCGACACCTCTCCGATTGCAGTCTCAGAATCATACGAATTTTGGTGAGCATACTCAGCGTGTTTTTGAGATCAAAACAGCTTTGCTATATGTGCCAAAATGGTGATCTGAGCTCGTTTCGGCCTTCGAACGCACTATCGTAGCGCTTATGTAGGCTATTTCGTCTTGTTGTGCCAAAGGTATATACCAGTTTCAGTTCGCCAATATAAGCGTCTCAAAGTTTGCTACAGGTTTAGCAAAACTCCTCTAGGTAGTTCCGTTCAACTTTTTTAGATATAGTTAATTTTCTACATCAAGGTATTTTAGTCATTGGCCATGGCTGAAAGTAGTGATGTATTTCGTATGTTGGTTGTTGAGGATAAGTTGGATGGTACCAACTACCCGTTGTGGGCTTATATGATGCAACATGTATTGGTTGCAAAAGGACTATGGAACATTGTGCAGGGTGTCGAAAAACGTCCTATCACACCTGCAACTGTTACAACTGCAGGTACTGAAGTTGATGTAGAAGGTGTCGAAGATGATGATATTCTGCATATTCCTGTTCATGTTGCAATTTCAGCTGCACCTATTGTAGAGCAGATTCGTTGGGATGGCAGAGATGCTCAGGCACATGCATTGATAGCTTTTTCTGTCAAATGTGCCATTATTCCTCACATTCGCTTTTGCAGAACAGCTAAGGATGCTTGGGATACGCTTAGCACATTTTACCAAGCTAGGAATGAGGCTCGTGTTGCTTACCTCCAAAAACAGTTGGAGAGTGAGCACATGAATGAAGGTGATTTTATGGACAGTTTCCTAACAAAGATCAAAGACTTGAAGGAACAGTTGATTTCTGCTGATGAGGTTATACTAGGTAGCTCACTTGTGCAGACC
This sequence comes from Ceratopteris richardii, assembly GCA_020310875.1. Classification (NCBI taxonomy): domain Eukaryota; kingdom Viridiplantae; phylum Streptophyta; class Polypodiopsida; order Polypodiales; family Pteridaceae; genus Ceratopteris; species Ceratopteris richardii. Next base: position 127,240,360 of record CM035411.1, read on the forward strand.
GTTCTGAATGGTCTTCTTGATTCATATCAGAGTTTTGCTTCTACTCTTTGGTTAATGATGAAATGCAATCCAAATGCCTTGTCATTTGAGGAGTTGGTCTCTATTTTGTTGCAGGAAGATCAGTTCAGGCAGAATAGGTCCATTATGCAAGTTGCAAATCAAGCTTTCCTGGCTAGACAGATGAAAAGAAATCAGAAAAGCAAAAATTGTTTTGCAAGTATTGTAAAGGAAATGATCATATCATAATGAACTGTACTAAACTTGCTGCAAAAGAGGCAAAGAAAAAAGAGGCAGGAATGGTTGTTGCAGAGGCCTCTATGCCAAAAACAAAATCTGCTAATCTTGTGCAAGAAGAAGAATGGGCGTTTACTAGTGTTTGAAGTTTTGAACCATCTTCTCATGAGCACTGCATGTCTGCAGTAGACTCAAATGTTTGGTACTTTGAGAGTGGGGCGACCAAACATATTACCTCACAGCGTAATTTTTTCTCTTGACTCGAGCCTACCCCTACAGGGAATATTGTTACATGCACCAACAACTCATCTTATCCTGTTATGGGAGTTGGTAAGATCATTTCGACTACTACTGATGGTAGTTCTTTCACTTTGTCAGATGCTTTGTTTGTGTTTGGGATCAAGAAAAATATGTTATCAGTTTCTGTATTAGCCAAGATTGGCTTGGTTGTGAAATTTGTTGATGACAAGTGTACAGTTCATGATCTATCAAATGGCGATGTGATTATTGCTTCTGCATTTTATGCCGTGGGTTGTATAAGCTCATAGACTATGAAAGATCTGTAGGTGATTCGACATGCGCAGTACATGATTCTCAGGCTATGTTAGATGCAAAGCTTTGGCATGCATGCTTTGGTCATATGAATTTTGCTAGTTTGCTACGCCTGTAGAAATTTGAAATGGTGTCCTCTTTGCCCAAACTTGAGGCACCTGGGAAACATGTTTGTGAAGGTTGTATTTTGGGCAAAATGCAGTATTCGTCCTTTCCAAAAGACGGTTCAGTTTGGGCTACTCAGAAATTGCAGCTTGTACATAGTGATATATGTGGTCCTATGCAGACACTTTCTTTTGGGAATTATCTTTACTTCGTGACCTTCATCGATGATTTTTCCAAGCATGCATGGGTATATCCATTGAAGTCAAAGTCCGAAGTGTTCATGTGCTTCAAACAGTTTTTGGTTTTGGCTGAAAATCTGTCAGCATGTAAAATGGGCACCCTTTGTTGTGATCGAGGGGGGAAATATATGTCTTCTCATTTTAATGCATTTCTAGTTGAACGTGGGATAAAACACCAGTGTATAGTGCCATATACACCTCAATAGAATGGAGTTGTTGAACAAAAGAATAGGTCACTCATGGAGCTGGCGAGATATATGGTCAAAAGCTAGGCTTTGCCACATAGTTTCTGGCTTGAGGCTGTCATGTGTGCAGCATATGTACTTAACAGGTGTCCCACCAAAGCACTACAGCCTATCACTCCATATGAGGCTTGGCATAACCGCAAGCCATCTGTTCTCATCTGCGTGTTTTTGGTTGTTTGGCATATGCATTAGTGCCCGAACAATATCGTAGAAAATTGGATGATAAAGGAGTAAAATGTATTTTTGTTGGGTACAGTTCTGAAAGTAAAGGCTATCGTCTGTATCATCCACAAACTAAATGCATTCTGGTCAGCCGAGATCTTGTTTTTGTGGAAGATGTTATTCAGCCATTGATTTCATGTACTAAGGAGACATCTGTTAGCTCCAAATACATGTATGATACTTTGCTACCTCTTTTTACAGGTGGACAGTCTAGTGCTAGTCCTAATGAGGCAACTTCTCAACCTTTGCAGGTTTCATGTGATGATGCAGATCATTCCATTTCTAATGCAGATTTACAAGATGCACTTATTGATGAAAGAACTGATATTGAGTAGGCAAGAACTATGCCAAAATGGCTGGTGCAGACCTTGCGTGACAGCAAATTAGATGCACCTCTGTCATATCGTACACGATCAGGCTCTCATAGTGCCTCTTTTGCATCAGATTGCTATGCTATGGCTGCATCTAGTCTCTGTGATGAGACTGAGCTTGTTTCATTTGATGAAGCACAAAATTAAAAAAATTGGATGGCTGCTATGCAATCTGAATATGATGCTATAATGAAGAATGGTACTTGGTCTTTATGTGACTTGCCTCCTGGCAAGAAGGCCATTGGCACTAAGTGGGTATACAAGTTGAAGCATAAACATGATGGTACAGTTGACAGGTATAAGGCTAGGCTTGTTGCAAAGGGTTATGCGCAGGAGAGAGGCATTGATTTTGATGAAACCTTTGCACCTACATGCCGTATGACTACTGTTCGGAGCATTTGTGCACTTGCAGCTCATCATGGTTGGAATGTACATCAGTTGGACATTAAAACTGCATTTCTGAATGGTGACTTGCATGAAGAAGTGTATGTTTTTCAACCCCATGGCTTTGTGCAGAAGGTCATGAAAACCAGGTGTGCAGGTTAAAGAAGGCATTATATGGTTTAAAGCAAGCACCACATGCTTGGTATGAGAAGATACATGCCTATCTGATTGCACATGGTTTTAACAACACTCCAACTGAAAACACCTTATATGTTAAGCTTGCTAATGATGTACTTCTGATCATTGTGGTTTATGTTGATGACATGCTACTCACTAGTCCTCATGAGAGGGATATTGCTGATTTTAAGGCTGATTTGTATGCCTCATTTGAGATGTCTAATTTGGGGCATTTGCATTAGTATTTGGGCATTCAGTTTATGCACGTTGATGGTGAATGGCTTTGTGTCAAACAAAATATATTGACACATTATTGCAGCATTTTGGACTTGAAGATTGTAAACCTATTGCCACCCCTATGGAAACAGGTTTACGACTGAGTCTTCATGATGCTGGAGATGCATTTGATGCTGTTCTCTATTAACAGGTTGTTGGATGCTTGATTTACTTATGCATTATTCAGCCAGATATTCAGTTTGCTATCTCACAGATGAGCATGTTTATGCATTGCCCAGGATTCAAGCATTGGCAGACGGTTAAGCGCATCTTTCGCTACTTGAGTGGTACCCCGCTACTTGGTTTGTTTTATCCCAAGGGGGATCACTACTGCCAGATTTGCATGCTTTTTCTGACTCTGATTGGGTTGGTTGCTATGGCACTCGTGTGTCCCTTGCTTCATTCTTGGTAGCTCATGTATCTCTTGGTTGAGCAAGAAGCAGGCTACTGTGGCCACTTCCAATTGTGAGGCTGAGTATAGGGTAGCTTTCACAGCGACTATTGAGTGTGTGTGGCTCAGATGCCTTATGGTTGATTTGGGTGTTGATTAGTCTTCTGCCACCACCATCTTCACTTACAGCCAGAGCGCATTGGCAATTGCGAGGAACCCTGTGTTCCATGCTCGCACTAAGCACATTGAGGTGCATTATCATTATGTCAGGGAGAGGTTCTCTGCTGGGGAGATTAGCTTGGCATATGTGCCCACGTAGGAGAACATTGCAGACCTTTTCACGAAGGCTCTGCCTAGGGAGAAGTTTGAAGCTTTCCGCAAATCTTTGGGCTTACTTCGTTTTGTGGAGTGATTTCCACATAGCTTGGCACCTCCTTATACATGAGTGCCAGCTACTTGTTCACCGCATCACTCGTAGGGGGGATTTGTTGATATATTTAGGTAGTGATATGTGTGAACACTCTAGGACCGCCGGAGCACTTTTTCCCTCTTTAGGAGGCTTTTTTCCCTCGGCTTATATATATGCCTATTGTCCTAATGGGATACTTATCTTTGTACATTCTCTAGTAATACATTCAGTATTGTGTGTTGTGCTCCAAGCTTCTTCTTCTTCCTTGTGTTGTTCGCGTGCTTCCGCAGACATCTAACTCCAATAGCCAGTACATATGCTAACCTTTGAGCAGGTGATGTTGATAAAAGTACAAGTCAAGCAATGTATTCAAAGGACAAGAAGAAGATTAACAAAGGCAAGCAACAATTGAATGAAGATGAAGGCACTACTAGTCAAGCTAACTTCCGAAGAGGAAGAGGAGGTGGCAAAGGAGGAGGAAGAGGCAGAAGTAATAAAGATGGTATCAAAGCTTGCTGGATTTGTGGTAAGACTAATCATTTATCTCATGAATGTTGGCATAATAATCAGAATGGTGGAGGATATAATCAGAACTTTAATTCAAGAGGAAGAGGTGGTAGAAATCAGAGAGGTAATTTCAGAGGTAGAGGTACCAGAGGTTTCTTTGGAAGAAATGCAAGTAGAGGCTTTCAAAGTCAATCCTCAAATAATACCTACTACAACTATGCTTCATATCATAAAGAGGATTCAACCTTAATTATGAATGCAACTTGTGAAAGACAGAGTGAAGATCAAAGAGTCTTCTACATTGACTCAAGGTGTAGCAATCACCTGAGTGGAAACATAGCCTTAATGATTGATTTGGAGAATAAGGTGAGTAATCATGTAGTTCAAATGGATGATAATACAAAGCACATTGTGAAGTCCATTGGATCAGTAAAGGCCAAGGATGGAAGCACTCTTTTGAGTAAGGTTTTGTATGTTCCTACAATTCCAAAGAATCTGATAAGTGTAGGGCGAATTGTAGAGAAAGGTTATGAAGTAAGGTTCACTAATGATGGAGTTTTTGTGGAAGACCCTAGCAATGGGTATAAACAAATTGTTTCAGGAAAGAAAGAAGGAAGGCTATTCACATTGAAGATTCAAGGCAATGTTGGTCATGCCTTGTTCACTTATGGAGGACATAAGATTTCTGAGTTAGATCTTTGGCATAAAAGGCTTGGACATTTCAATGAAAGAGGTATTAAGGATATGATTAACAATGGTTCAGTGCTTGGATTACCTAATGTTGCAGGTCAACACATGACATACAGATGTGAAGCATGTCAATTAGGTAAGGCTCATAATCAATCATATAATAAGCATGGTTTCATGTATTCATAGAACCTTGAATTGGTGCATACAGATGTGTGAGGATCATCAAAGGATTTTGGCATTAATGATTGAAGATACTATGTGATTTATGTTGATGATGCTACCAGGTGGATCACCATATATGTGATCAAAGATAAATCAGAGGTGTTCAATATATTTAAACATTATCATGTGTATGCAGAAAGAGTTTCAAGACAAAAATTGAAGAGACTAAGGTCATATGGAGGGGGAGAGTATTTTTCTAATGAGTTCAGTGATTGCTTATGGAATACAGGTATAAAAAGGGAAGTTACTTGCAGATACTCCTTGTGGGATGAGGCTGTAAATATAGTCACATACTTGGTTAATAGGCTACCATGTAAAGCTTTGCAGGGTATGACACCATATGAGGCATGGTGGGGTAAGAGACCTACCTTAGATCATTGCAAAATGTTTGGATGTTTGGCTTATGCATATGTGCCATCTCAGTTGAGGCATAAATTGGAACCTAAAGTTGAAAAGTATGTGTTCATTGGTTATGATGATAAGCATATGGATTATAGGTTGTGGAGTCCATCCACAAAGCAATTCCTTGTGTCAAAGGATGTTACATTTGATGAGCAAGGTACTTGGTATGAAGGTACAACTAATGTTAATGCAGGTGATGAAGAAACATTGAACCAGAAGAGAGGTATATCAAAGGTTCAAATATTTGATGAAGAAGAGAACAATGAAGCAATAGTTGAAGTTGAAGAAAAGCCAAGGTTTGATCTAGAATGTGATGAACCAGAAAATTCAAGAAGTGGAGAACTTAGAAGATCATCAAGGCACAAATGGAAACCTACAAGGTATAGCTATGATACTTCATTTTTGACCACTAAAGATTATCCTTATATGGTGAAAGCAGAGGAAGACCCTTCTACATATGATGAAGCAAAAGGTAAAGAAAATTGGGAGAAAGCTATGCAGGATGAGTATGATGCATTGATGGAGAATGAAACATGGGATTTGGTTCCTAAACCAAATAGTAAAAAAATCATTGGATGCAAGTGGGTCTACAAGACAAAGAGGTATGCAGATGGAAGTGTGTCTAGGTATAAAGCTAGACTTGTTGTGAAAGGGTATGCTCAGACATATGGTGTAGATTATGATGAGACTTATAGTCCTGTGGCAAAGATGACAACTATAAGGACTCTTATAGCTATTGCTGCATGTAAAGGTTGGAAGCTATGTCAATCAGATGTGAAGAATGCTTTTCTAAATGGTTACATTTCAGATGATGTTTTTATGGAGCAACCAGAAGGGTTCAAGGATAAATGTTATCCAGAGTATGTGTGTAAGCTCAAGAGAGCTTTGTATGGTTTGAAGCAGGCCCCAAGGGCATGGAATTACAGACTTGTGAAGTTCTTGAAAGAGCTTGGTTTCCAAGTGTCTAAGGCAGATAGTAGCTGCTTGCTTGTTAAAGAAGGTGATGATGGGTTCATTTACATTTGCATATATGTTGATGACATAATTCTTACAGGTACAGATGAGAAGGGCATACAAATCTTAAGAAGCAAATGGAGAAAGATTTCAAGGTCAGTGACTTGGGAGATTTGTCATATTTCTTGGGCATGGAGATTTCATATACTCAACATGGAGTATATGTAACTCAAGAAAGGTATTTGAAGAATTTGCTAATCAAGTTTAAAATGGAAGATTGCAAGGTAGCACCTACTCCAATGGAGGTGAATCATAAATTGAGTAGATATGGAGGAGAAGAATTCAAGGACATGAAGCTATATCAAAGTTTGGTTGGTAGTCTAATCTATGCTACATTAACTAGGCCTGATTTGTCATATGCAATTGGCGTGTTGTCTCAATTCATGCATTTTCCAAGGAAAGAACATTGGATTGCAGGACAAAGGGTGCTAAGATACATTAAGGGTACATTTAAAGAAGGTTTGTATTATGGATTCACATCAGATATCGATACAGATTGGGCAGGTAATCCTGATGATAGGAGATCAACATATGGATATCTATGTTATGTGGGAGATAAGTTAATCTCTTGGTGTTCTAAGAAGCAACATACAGTTGCTTTGTCATCCATAGAAGCAAAGTATAAAGGTATGGTTGAAGCTGCAAAGTAAGTTATATGGTTCAAGACTCTCATGAAGAGTTTTGACATCATTCAGAGTACACCCACTATTCATGGAGATAATATGAGTTCATTGTATCTAGCTTCTAACCCTGTGTTTCATGCCAGGACTAAACATATTATCCAATATCATTTATTGAGAGAGAAGGTGATTGATAAAAAAATTGAAGTCATATATACTTCTACAAAAGATTAGATTGCAAATATGTTAACCAAAAGCTTGTATGGACCTAAGTTGCAGAGGTTCAAAGACATGGCAGGTATAAAGAAGTGGGAGAAAATCACAATTGATGATTGAGGGGGAGCTGTTGGTGCATGAAAATTCAATTGATGATTAGGACAAGATTTGAAGTCAAAAGATGAAGCAAAGATCAACATATGAGGCTTGAAGTTTAATGTATGGTTAGAAGATGAAGACTTGTACATACATGTATACTAATCTTGTAATTAGTTCATAGAAATTTTGTATATGTGATGAGTCGGGATGTAAAAATCTATATATACTTGATATAGATGTACTACAAATGAGAGGGATGATGAGTGACAAGTTTTAGAAGTCATTAGAGACTTTAGAAAGTGAGAAGAACTTGAAGTATTAATTAGATGTAAGATTTTACTGAATAGAAGAAAGTTGCACCTCGATCTTTTGCTTAGTGCTCCTTCTGTGTTTATCTTCTTGATGAATGCTTTTGTACAAGTCTAAATATAGTTGACTGACCTTTGTACAAGTTTTGAGAGTTTAATTGTAATCAGATTGAGAGAATTTTAAGTAGGACCATTTACATGTGTAAATGTGAAGAAGTGAAGATAGGAACAGGTGCAATCCTAATGGTCAATGTTTTGATAAGATCTCCCTCCACAATGTAAATTTTTGAGCAAATAAGCACTCATTCTTTAAGTTTAAAGGTAAGCTACTTGTGGCTAAAAGAATTTGAATAATCAGGGTCTAGTTTTGGAGAACCATGCATTAGAAGTTGCATGTGTCAAAGTCGACTACACATAAGAATAGTTTTAGACATAGGTACATTGTTTGGAGAAAATCTAAAGTTCTAATGAATCTTTTGAGAAGTTTTAACTCTGAGAAGGTGCGTAAGATTTAGACGACACCTTGTACAAAGTTTCATTGAAAAATTTACTCATTTGGTCAGTCAATGAATGGATTAAGTGTAGCAGACTTTTCTGAGTACTTAGTTTCTTCACAGTTAACTCAAATCTTGATAATTAAATGGTCTTCCAAAATGGTTGAGGTTTTGAGTTGTTTTTTATATAGAGGTGCTCTAACATCAAGGATAACTTGTTCTTTTGGAGATTAACACTCTCCATCAAGTTGGACATAAAAATAGCTTTATTGAATGGTGATTTGCAAGAATAGGTTTATGTGAAGCAACCTCTTGGATTTGCCAAGAAAGGGTGAGAGCATATGGTTTGGCGCTTGCATAAATATTTGTATGGTCTCAAGCAAGCTCCACATGCATGGTATGACAAAATACATAAGCACTTGATTGCTCTTGGCTTCACATGTAGTCCAATTGAAAGCACACTCTATGTATGCAAAAATGGGACTGATCTTACAATGCTTGTTCTTTATGTCGATGACATACTCTTGACTCGGTATGTGATGCAAAACTTGACATTCTTATGCCTGATTTGCAGCTAATTTTGATGTCACTTATCTTGGTCTTTTGAGCTACTATCTTGGCATCCAATTTGTATCTGTTGAGGGGGGAATTGTTATGCATCAAGCAAAGTATGTTGAAAAACTACAAGGTTTTGACTTTGAGGATTGCAAGCCAGTTTCCACACCAGTTGAGACAAGATTCGGGTTCTCAATTGAGGATTCCTGTGTCGCATTTGACACTTCTATTTATCAGCAAGCTGTGGGGTGTCTTATATACAAACCCTTTGTGGTTGAGACTGACACAAGTGATTTTGCTATTGGAGTGGTTTTAGTCCAAGATGGTCGACCAGTAGCTTTTGAGAGTAAGAAAATAGAACCTGCTCAGAAGAATTACTTTGTCTATGAGAAGGAGTTGTATGCAATTGTCGATGCTTTAAAGAAGTGGCATCATTACTTATATGGTGCCAAAGTCACGATAGTGTTTGATCAAGAGAGCATCAAGTAACTCTCTAATCAAACAGACCTTAAAGGTCATAAGGCACAATGGGAAAACCCTTCAGGAGTTTGACTATGAGCTTATGTATAGGAAAGGAAAGTTTAATGTAGCGGTTGATTCACTTAGTTGCATTCCTATCCGCAACGGACTTAGTTTTATTCAAATCAATAGTGAGCTACTTGAGTCCATTAGGGGAAAATGTAGGCTTGATCCTACATAAGGATTCGAACTCTCATCCTCTTCTTGAAGAGATCTGCGCTTTATCCAGTAGAACGTTCGATTTTAGTAAACAAGATGATCTGTTGGGCAATAACCATTAATATGTTGGATAGTGCTTTCCGTAGTTTGAAAATTAATTATGTAATCTGGGCACATCCAATAGTAAAAGATACCCGAGGGATTTTTTTCTAAGCTACAACATGGAAAGGTCAAACTCTTGCTGCCCTTCGGAATCGGATTAATCCGACCGCTGTGCTATGTCTATAGTTATTATGTTCTGTTATTATTTCAGAAGACAACAAACATCTTAGTAACCCATACCTGGTAACAAAATTCCAGCTCATGCCCTAGTAGAGTATGAAATTGGGATTCAAAACTTCGACGATCCAACATGAGGACTTATGAAGCCAACACCTCTTTGATCTAATTAGTTAGTTCATCTAACTAGTGGAGTCAACGCCTCTTTAGAATTAAGGGAAAAAGGAAGGCGGATCATGGGATCATGTTTTGGCTTTCATTCCTCTCAAGTGACAAAAGATGCTTGGACAATAATCAAAGTATGAAGGTTGACTCTTCACGAGAATCAGAGGATGGATGAAGCTATGATCAAAGCTAAGTATTTTCCAATTTCTACTTGGCCTTAATGCTTGATTTATCTGTTTTCATTATTCTACACTTAATCTTAGATGCATATTGAAATAGCCAAGATTTCAATCGATTAAGTCTAGATTAGGATAATGAAACAATTCACTCCTCATTCCAAGCATTAGTTTGCATTAAGGAAAGACTTGATAAAAAAAAAAGGATCCTTGTGCATCAAAGAATGTATTTTGGTAGTTTAATTCCATATTTCCTTTCCATTGAGTAAGCTTTTTATTGCACCAAAAGGATATGTTTTTATATCATAGTGCAATTAGGACAAAGGAAAGGAATACATGCATCAATATTGCATGATATACATTTTTAGTACAAGGAAAAGTCATGCATCAAGCTCATGCATGATTGTTGCATTATTTGTTGGCCATGCAAAGAACATGCATGCATACACATGTGAGCATATGGATTTGCATGTAGGCACATACATTTGCATGTTAGAATGGGATGTTGTTTGCAAGTAGATATGAAAATATACTCTCTTAGTATTTAGCCTACTTTATAAAGCTCGTGGCTTGACATTAGGGAAGATAGAGGACTAGTTAGTTGCAAAGACATGCAAGTTCTAGTTTACAACTCAAGTAATTAGTCGATTCCTTCCCAAGTTGATACTCCGCTATCAAAGACAAATACTTGATGATAATTAAGTATGTTTGATGTCTTACTAGGTATAAGTAGTCACTAGGAGAAAGTTAAGTATTAAATTTTCTTGATGACCAAGAAAATTTAATTACTTGCAAACTTTTTGCGATGTATAAGTCTCGGATGTACTTAGGGAATCATGATTGGATGATAACTTTAGTTATATTTCCAAGTTCCATGAGCACTCTTCGATTCCATGGAACTCAATAACCTTAGCAAGTGACTTTTAGGAATTAAGATATTTCCTAAAAGAGAAACACTAAAATAAAATAGTCAAATTTCTATTTCACACGTGAGATCATTCTCCTACCATGTTCAAGATGAATTTATTTTTGGGAAGGCATACGTTCCAAGTAGAGGATCTTAGTTGATTCATGAACTCTTCCCAAAATACACATAAATTCATAATATATGATAGGACCAAGGAATGATAAAAGGTGTATAAAGAAATAAGAGCAAAACATCTACTGGTTATGGATGTTTTGACGAAAAATGAAGAAAGCAAAAGCTCTTTAGGATATAGATGTTTTGCCAAAAAATAAAGTATGATTGGTTTTATTTAAGCTAATTTGAGTTTAAATAAGAAACCCAAGTAATCTTTAGGAATCAAGATATTTTCTTGAAAGATATATCAAAGTAATCTTTAAGAATTAAGCTAATTCCTAAAGATAAGCCAATAAAGAAAATAGTCTGGTTAACTATATTCCTAGATTAAAAAGAAATATCTTTTGGACAAGCAAAAGCCTTAAGTCTTGTTCTTGTTCAATAGTCAATATTTCTTTTTGAGAGAAGATTCCAGTAAAACTAAGGATTCCAAGATGAATCATTGGACTGGAAAGCAAAAGATTCCAAGATGAATCATTGGCTTAGTGTTATTGATTCTTTGACAGGAATCTAAAGTTCTTGAAAGAAAAATCTCCTTAGATGTGAGACTAGAATCTTTCAAGTCAGTTTAATAATAAGTAGTTCCTAGTACTTTCCAAACCTTTGGTATGGTTACTTAAGTTGAAATAGTGATATAACCCAAAGGTATATCAAAGATTCTTAGGTTTGGAATCTGAGAGGCATCAGTGTATGCTTGGACTTAGTAGGGGAAAGATCTCTAAAATCCTGCGGGTAACCAAAGAAGTTTTTGATAGTTCAAGAGATCTTAAAGATAAAGACGAAGTCTTTATTATTATCGCATGATCAACAAGACTTGATCAAGTTTGACAATGATTGTCCAAGTATGTGCGATTGGAACTACTTTGTAGATTGCCCAAGCATTGGCAATAAAATTCCTTTTAGGATTTATTCACCCAAGTTCCATTTATCCAATGGAAAAAAGTGAATAGAGTAAGCTGTTCCAAGTCTGAACAGAGTGAAGAAATTCCAAGAATGTAGTCTGCAACCATGTCGATGGTAATTAAGTCTGTGGAAAGGTAAAACATAAGGTTTGCCTATCCTTAAAGGGATTTTGGTACAAATCCAAAGAGCATGAGCAGATGCTTAAGACTTAAGCAGTAGACAAATTCCTATAAAGTCCCAGTAGGGGTAGGTACCTAAAGCATAAGTAAGAAAGGAATCTAAAGACAATGTCAAAAGCTCTTGTCACTACAAATTGGTCAAGGATAAACCAATTGAACTTGAATCTATGAAAATTAAAGTACTTGGAATTTTGATTGGTTTTCATTTGAAAATCCTAGCAAAGAAGGATGGATGCTCCATCAAAAGGTTTTTTAAGTTCCTCAAGGAAAGCACAAGATCGTGAGAGGATCATGTGAAGGGATAAAAAAAAACCTAGAAAATCTAGTTAGAGGTAATGCTCGAAACTTCAAAAAAGAATTGAAGCAAGAAGGTACTCTATCAAGAGATGTTTAGACTTTAGGATAAAATTCACTCACTCGTCAATGTAAGTATAAAATAGGGTGGTATGGGACACCAGATTTTATACTCAGATTGATGTAGGAAAGATGGTATGGGACATCGGACCATGAGATGATGATTATCTTTTAGTCCTAGATTAGATCTTGAAGTTAGGTTTGATTCTCAAGGAAATTAAAACTTCAAAGGAGTTTAATTCAAGAAGAATGAAAGTAGTATCTCAAGATACTTCAAGATAACTTCAAGAAAATAGAAGATATGAAGTAAATAACTTCCAAGATCTTCTTGAAGCACTTCAACATAAAGTGTTGTTAATTTGAAAATATTTAAATTTTGAAAGAAGTTGGACTTTGATTTTGAGTTGATCTTTTCAACCAAGGGATTGACTAACTAAATCAAGCATCAAGTTCCTAGTATGGCTTGGTAAAATCAGTCAGAAATATTGAATGTGACCTGAACTTAGTCTCAAGCGAAGCATTATTTGAGTAAAAAACTCATCAACAGAACCTCAGTGGGTCGACACACCGATGGTAATTACCACACTAGTATCTTGTGGTTGGATGATGTTTTTGGATTGGCTTTGAATCTTTTTGAGAATCTAGCTTATTTTTCTTGAAGATAAAGAAAATGCTTCAATACCTTATTGATAGAGATCTTTGAGAAGTTAAAGTCCTGAGTCATCTAGACTTTGACTCATAGTGAGATTACGTATCTTCGAAGTTTGAATTGGTTGTATTGAGTTTCAGCTATTTCTTTCTGCTTTCCAAATCTTTTGAAATTGGCTCAGATATGGTATTTGATTCCTTTTGCAAAAGACCAGGGTTAGCCGGTTAGAATTAGATAACTAAATTAAACAACCTAGATAGATGTTGTGTACAAGAACCTTTTCAATCTTCATAAGATAATAAGTCTAAGTGGACTTATTTATTTGAGTTTGCTTCAAGTTATAGCAAAAATGATTTTCTAAAAGTCCAGTATACTCTAGAATAGAGAAGTTAGGAATTGCTCAATAGATTGACAATTCCCAAGGACTTTTAACTAAAACTAGTCTTTGAGAAAAGTGTCCTAAGTTGGACAAATTTCATTGCGAATTTGTATTGGGCAAGTTATAGTATGGTTGAATCAAAGAAAATGCTAACTTTCTCTTACAGTTTACATAAGATTTTTAAACTCATTAGGACAAAGTAGTCCTCTAATCGGGTGAAAAAAATCAAGTAATTGTTGGATCAAAGTAAACCATTGTACAAACATCTAAGTTAGATGTTTGAGACAACCAAGCTTCAAGCTCTCCAAAATAAATTCAAGTTAATCAAGAGTTCTCAAAGTCTTGCAAGGGATAAGAATCCCACCTTCATTACTAAGTCCATGCACCAGTTATGCCTAGAAATAGACTAGTAATTTGAATCCACCTAATTCACATGTTTGTGCCTAGATCGCATATCCAAAAACTCTGAATTGGCCAGGGATGTGTCTAGATCCACCCTTATTATTCTTTCACTAGTTTGTACTTTGTCCAGTTCATCAAAGTGCAAAATGAGACAAGTGTTTTGAATCATTTGGGTAGGGACGCCACCACAGAGATGAGACATGTTCTTCCAGTTCTAGAACATGACCATGTTCTTTCAGTTTTAGAACATGAGGCTCGGGGGTTGCCTACAGTATGTATATAGCTCTATTTTCGAGGAAAAAAATATTTTTCCAAGGGGGGAAGAATGTAATAAAGTAAGTTTATGATCTAGGGGTCCAATCAGTTCAGACGGATCTGAAATTGGACACCGTTTGGTCATCCGTGTGTATGATCAAAGATCTCGAGTTTAGACTTACTAGGAGGTCTTGTGCTCTTGTGAATAAGTGATCCACTTAGCTTAGTGGTTAAGTCTCAAGGATGTGAAGGAGGAGGTCTTGGGTTCAATCCCCATGGGGGACATGGGGGGGAATATTTTGCCCAAAGAGGTCTAGAGCCTTCTAGAAGCATCCACTTGAGTTAACTGGGACACTTGGTGCACATGTAGTTACATGGCTGACACTTGGCTGGCTAGTATCCACCTGCCCAAGAAGGTAGTCCCCCGAAGAGAGCTATATATAGAGGCATTTGGTTGGGAGAAGAGTCATCTCTCTAGTATGTGGTGGTCGTTATAGTCATTCTCTTGCACCGGTCTCTCCTCAGACCTGAGCAAATTCCTTCATCCTCGTGGGTTGCTGGCGTTCGCCGAGTTGCCTTGGCATTCGATCAAATGTCAGCCCTATTTTGCCCATGTTATTTTGGCCATTGCCGATACCCCCTAGACGGAAAGCTACTGGCCTCTTGCTTGTTTGAATCCATGCACAGTCGTTACTCTCAACATTGTAGCCGAAAGGTTCCATCTTCCCGAAGATGGATGTATTGAGGTTCCTCTGCTCCCAATGGCAATGATGAAGCAGTTATTTCCTCAAAACTCCTCCAATGAGTTTGCCATCCTGTGCCAACCCAAATCAGAATGTTTCACCCTTCAATTTTTGGTAGTTTCCCTCAATCTCCAAAAACATACTTATGGTAATTATCATTATTGGAAAATGTAATGGGAAAGGACGCACATCGAAAGGATGTAGTGTAATAGTTGTAACCCTTTGATAATGAAAGAGTGCATGGAAGAAAGAGGTAGAGAGAACACGTCGGACTGTGGGTCTGGGCGGTGTGCCTGCGGATTCGTTCCAGTGCAAGTTACTCATATGGTTGTACTACTCTTTTACTGTTTTGGGTACTGAGTAGATGTGGTGATCTTGTCTATGTTCTGTGTTCATTGGTGAAGTATAAGTTAATTGTGGTGGTGTGTTAATCATCAGTAAGGAAATTTGTATATTTCATTATGGCGAACACTTCCTTAACGTTGAGTAACTTGTTGATGAAATTTAGTAGTTAAAGTCTGTTGGAATAGTCAGTGTAAGGTAATGCAGAACACAGTGCAATGAATGTTTGAATTGGGAAAATAAATATTGGGCCTCTGCACTACAAACCCCTGATCATCCCAAGAACCCAGTGGTAGCTTTATCACAGTAATTGTTTAACAATACACTTGTATATGTCTATACACATACACTT
Source organism: Ceratopteris richardii (assembly GCA_020310875.1). Lineage (NCBI taxonomy): Eukaryota > Viridiplantae > Streptophyta > Polypodiopsida > Polypodiales > Pteridaceae > Ceratopteris > Ceratopteris richardii. The sequence goes on from CM035411.1 coordinate 127,256,029, forward strand.
ACATATGCCCATACATACATATACAAACACATACACATATATACACATATACATGCACATACATACACACACATACACACACACACACCTACATGTGCACATACATACATATACACATATACATGTGCATACACACATATACATGTGCATACACACATATACATGCACATACATACATATACACACACATACCCACACATACACATGCACGTGCACATACACATACAAACGCCAAGGTGGTTAGGTTCGTAAGGTACACCATATATATATACATACATACATACATATATATATATATATATATATATATATATATATATATATATATATATATATATATATATATATATATATATATATATATATATATATATATATAGGGACAATAATGTTTTTTTGACATTCCAAGCTTCAATAAGCACATTAGATCAATAAATCTAATTTGCACACATTTGGGCTCACAAATAAGGACAAGTGCTAAGGCTGGAAGCTCAATTCTCAAGCCTCACATATAGTGCAAAGGCATCAAGCTCATGGTTCATTTAAGGTCAATGTTCATGAGGGACACCTCAATGCTAGCAAGGACTCAAAGGTGGGTTGCGTGACACACAAAGTTAGTGATGGACTCAAAGGCAATGCTCATGGGGATGCTTGGTTGTTGTGCCAACTCGTTACTAAAGGAGTACTGCCAAAACTTGGGCACACATTATGAAATAATGACCAAAAGCTATACAATTTATATGACTTGACTGACAACGAACCGGACGTAAGGTTCGTGGCATCGACTTGCACATTATGTTCAAAGGATGAGAACCTATGGAATATGCTTGAATGGAGTGTCCCTTACTAGTAGAGGGATCTCACATGCAGAAAATGAAAGATTATATATTGATGGAAGACCTTATGCGCATGTAGATATAACAGGTTTAATAAATAGTAGTCGAGGGTTACATAATAGTTCAAGGACTAATTGCACATTTGAGGAGTGTGAAAATAGTCATGAATCACCATACATGAGTAGAGATGTAGCAAGATACATAGTTGTCAATGATATTACTTCATTACATGTTGGTGATGAATTATTAGTGAATTATGGATGGCATAGACCTCCAAGAGCACATTTTAGCTAGAGAGAAAATGAAAACTTTCTATCCACCTATCCTGTGTTGCATTGAAAAACTCTAATTTCAATATCTTTTCAAAATAACTTACATATTTAATTTTATGTTTAAAGTTTACTTTTCATTCATTTATGGAATACTAATGATTTTTATTCATGTGTGTAGATTCCAACGTATGATGTTGATGATATTCCACCACACCATTCAGAGTTTCCAGTAAGACCTCATTTATCAAAAGCTTCTATGAGGAGGCTATGCAAAAGTGATCTTGTGGAATATGCAAGGTTGAAAAACCTATATTCAAAAGAAGATAAAGTACAAGATTTATGCGACAATGATGAAGATGATGGCATGATAGAATTTATTGAGGATTGGTATCAAAATGATAGTGAGAGCATTGATATTTCCCAAAATGAGAAATATCTTCGAGAGGAACGTCTAAAGCATGTATATGAAGGAAGTCGCTTGACACGACTAAGTGCAAGCTTTCTTATTCTCAATCTTCAAAATCGTTTTGGATGGAGTAATGTATCTATTTTAGCACTATTAAGGTATAATTTTTCATTTTTTATCTATTTATATATATACATGCATACACATACACATTTAAATACATACATACATACATAGACATACACATATACATGAATGCATACACACATATAAACATACACACACAAATACATACATACACATGTTATGAAAGTAAGGCCAAATTATACATACTTGTATCGAATGAAGATATTGTGTCCACCTAGCCTTTGGAATTGTCCACCTAGCCTTTAGAATCTTCCTGACACATCTACTTCTCCTATTCTGATCGACCTAATACATGCACTGCTAACTTCTTTATTTAATTTGCATACAAATATTAAGTACTAGTTAGCTATGGAGGTATTAGATCGTTTGGAAAATAGGAGAAGCAAATTTATCTGGAAGATTTTGAAGGATGGAAGAACAATTTTAAAGCATGGGTGAAAAGAAACCGTCCATCCAATGCAAGTTCTTGTTCTTACCTTAGCTAAGGTAAGAACAATAACTTGCATTGAATGGATGCTTTCGCCCATCCTTTAAAACTATTTGTCCATCATTCAAAATCTTCCAAATAAATTTGCTTTTCCTATTTTCCAAATGACCTAATACCTCCATAGCTAACCGATACTTCATATTTGTAAAAGAATATGTAAGTCTTAGTTAGCAAGGCAGGTAATTGACTGACTATAAAATGGGAGACAACCAAACGATTCAATGGTTTAGATATCTATGTGAAAGTCTGCATACCACAATAAACAAAAAGAAAATTAGAAACGAAATCAAATATACACACATACACATATACATACACATATGCATATATATATATATATATATATATATATATATATATATATATATATATATATATATATATATATATATATATATATATATATATATATATATATATATATATATATATGTATGTATGTATGTATGTATGTGTGTGTGTGTTATTATTTGAAAAGTTTTTACCAAGTCAGAATATTCTTCCTACCTCACATGATGAAATAAAGAAGATAATCAACAATCTTTGATTAGATTATCAGCGTATACATGCATGTCCTAACGATTGTATTTTATATAGAGGTGAATATGCAGACTCTTTGACATGTCCAAAATGTCAATCTCCTTTATATAAAGACGAAGAAGGTAAAATCCCAAAAAAGGTATTGAGACATTTTCCATTGGCTCCATGGATTAGACATATGTTTCAATACCTCGAATTATCAAAGCTTATGACATGGGGACATGCTTATAAAAGTACTGACAGAATAATCAGAATTCTAACAGATAGTGCAACTTTTCAACGTGTTGATGCTACATGGCCTGATTTTACACAAGAACCACATAATCTAAAGTTAGGAGTTGCATTAGATGGGGTTAACCCTTTTTCCATGAAATCCAGTAAATGGTCAACACGGCCACTGGTAGTCATAAACTACACTCTTCCACCATATCTTAGCATTAAAAAGGAATATTTAATGCTTTCACTTTTAATCCGAGGAAAAAGACAAGTTAAAGATATGAATATGTATCTTGTTCCTCTCATTGACAATCTCCAAGAGTTATGGAGAGGCATTAATGTCATTGATGTATCTAAATGCACCAATGAAAGATATATTATGGTTCATGGTATTGTGGAGTGGACTATTCACGATTTTCTAGGATATGGTGTTTGTTCAAGTATTGATGTAATTTTTTATTTAATATGCATACAAATATATGTGAGTTAATCTAATTATATTTTTATCGTTTTCATGATGCATGAATATCTACTAAGGGTTATAAAGATTGTCCATATTGTGGTGATTGGTTGAGATCAATTTATAGTAAGAATCTCAACAAAAATATTTATCTTTGACATTGATGATTCTTGCCTGATGATCATCCATTAAGATGCAAAAGAGAAAAGTGATACATTTTAATGGAAAGCTTGAAATAGGTCAGTGTCCAAAACTAATGATGCTGATGGATTGGTATCGAAATTGGACAAATGGGCCTCTTATAGATCTAGAATAAAAAATCTTCAGTGATGATGAAGATAATGAGAATGTGAAGAGAGGTAAAGGAAAATTGGCACTCGTAGAGAATATATCGAATGGTATTCTTTGGAGTATTGGAGAGAGTTAAAGGTATGTCATCTTCTTGATCCTATGCATATATTCAAGAATATTGGTTATTCATTATGGCAGCATCTTCTTGGATTAAAAGACACCATAGCATCAAGGAATGATTTAAAGGACCAAAACTCAAAACCAAATTTATGGCTAGTTTTTGATAGACATCGATAGGAAACGACTTATGCACCTGCTCCTTGGGTACTTATGACAAAAGAGATGTAGACTATCAATAATAGGATTCAATTGATTCGGACTCCTACAAGATATGGAGCATCTTTCCATAACATGTCTATTATGAATGATAGGAGCTTATCTGGGTTAAAGACCCATGATTGGCATAACTTTTTGAAGCACATTTTACCTTTGTTTATCGATGGATGTACAACAAAAGGAGTATGAGATGTGATCTATCATCTTGGATTGCTTATAAGGTAATTATGATACTTTGATATTTAATATATATGACTATTTGATATCTTTTACTTTTGAATTGATTTCTTTATAATTTTTTTTATGATGTGTATAGGTAGATTATATCAAAAGAGATTGACAAAGACTCGATCCCACAAAAGAAACGTGAATATTGCAAGGAGCTACTATGTTTGATGGAGAAAGAGCTTCCTACTTCATTTTTTGATATGAGGTTCATTTATTAGTCCATCGTGTGGATGAAATAGAGGTTGCAGATGTTGTCAACACTCGATGGATGTTTTGGATCGAGCAATTTATGGGAATATTAAAAGGTTATGTGCAACAAAGAGCGAAACTAGAGGGATCCATGGCAAAGGGTTGGATGCTTGAGGAGTGCATGTACTATGTCAGTGAGTACCTTGAAAGAGTTTATGAAGAAGCTCCACGTGCATGGATCAACGAGTCTTCTTCAAAAGTAATAGACGAGGTATTATCAGGTAAGGGAGTTCCATTTTTATTTACATTAAAAAAAAATGATGTTTCTACTTTTGTAGCATATAATAGCGAATGCATGGAAGCATTCGTTAGTGAGTACAATTAGGAACTTCAAAATCTCCGAACTAAAAGATGGAGAAACAAAAGATATAGATGTAATCTCGATAATAACGAGATTACAAATATATCTTCTTTCAAGGATTGGCTATATACTCGTTTGCAACAAGCCAATGCAAATAATTAAGAAATCTCAGATAAAAAGAGAGAGTTGATGATATGTTGTGAACGAAAGGTAATTTATTTTAATAATATTCTATTTTTTACATATATTTATATTAGTTTCTCTATATTGATTTAATTTCTTTTGCAGGGTTGAATGTTGACTAATTATGTGGGCTTTTGGACAACATATTAGAATCAAAACTATTGCTGAATCATTCAAAGATGTTGCATAATTTATGAGTTTATATAGCCCATGCCATAAAATTCTAGAAGCAATAGTAACATCACCATTTGAGAGATCATGAATTGTACATCAACAAATTTGACAACCAAGCCAATCTTGGCTAATGTTGAAATTGATAAAAGCTTTTTCTTGATCCCTTGCACATATAAGGCATATGATAATGTGAAAGAACTACTATCAATGGTAGTCAGAATGATCTTTCTAGCTCCCATTTTAAAATAAGAGGAGTTATTAACACATGTGATAGTATTCCCTATAGGGACATGCTCAAGTGAAGTGAAGAAACTATGCTACGAAGTAGCATTGTTGGAGTTAGATGTCTGCGGAAGCACACGAACAACACAAGGAAGAAGAAGAAGCTTGGAGCACACCACACAATACTGAATGTATTACTAGAGAATGTACAAAGATAAGTAGCCCATTAGGGCAATAGGCGTATATACAAGCCGGGGGAAAAAAACCTCTTAAAGAGGGAAAAAAGTGCCCCGACGGTCATAGTGTGTTCACACACATCACTACCTAAATATATCAACAAATCCCATTGGGAGTGATGCGGTGAACAAGGAGCTAGCACTCATGTATAAGGAACTGCCAAGCTATGTGGAAATCACTCCACAAAAGGAAGTAAGCCCAAAGCTTTGCGGAAAGCTTCAAACTTCTCCCTAGGCAGAGCCTTTGTGAAAAGGTCTGCAATGTTCTCCTGCGTGGGCACATATGCCAAGCTGATCTCCCCAGCAGAGAACCTCTCCCTGACATAGTGATAATACACCTCAATGTGCTTAGTGCGAGCATGGAACATAGGGTTCCTCGCAATTGCCAATGTGCTCTGACTGTCAGTGAAGATGGTGGTGGTAGAAGACTGGCCAACACCCAAATCAGCCATAAGGCGTCCGAGCCACACACACTCAATAGTTGCTGTGAAAGCTTCCCTATACTCAGCCTCACAACTGGAAGTGGCCACAATAGGCTGCTTCTTGCTCAACCAAGATATACATGAGCTACCAAGCATGAAGCAAAAACCACTAGTGGACACACGAGTGTCATAGCAACCAACCCAATCTGAGTCAGAAAAAGCATGCAAATCTGGCGGTAGTGATCCCCCCTTGGGATAAAACAACCCAAGTAGCCGAGTACCACTCAAGTAGCGAAAGATGCGCTTAACCCCCTTCCAATGCATGACTCCTAGGCAATGCATAAACCTGCTCATCTGTGAGACAGCAAACTGAATATCTGGCCGAGTAATGCATAAGTAAATCAAGCATCCAACAGCCTGCTGATAGAGAACAACATCAAATGCATCTCCACAATCATGAAGACTCAATCGTAAACCTGTCTCCATAGGAGTGGCAATAGGCTTACAGTCTTCAAGGCCAAAACGCTGCAATAATGTGTCAATATATTTCGTTTGACACAAAGCCATTCCACCATTAACTTGCATAAACTGAATGCCCAAATAGTGATGCAAATGCCCCAAATCAGACATCTCAAATGAGGCATGAAAATCAGCCTTGAAATCAGCAATATGCTTCTCAATAGGACCAGTGAGCAGCATGTCGTCAACATAGAGAACAATGATCAGAAGCACATCATTAGCATGCTTAACATATAAGGTGCTTTTAGTTGGACTGTTCTCAAAACCATGTGCAACCAGATAGGCATGTATCTTCTCATACAAAGCACGTGGTGCTTGCTTTAAACCATATAATGCCTTCTTTAACCTGCACACCTGGTTTTCATGCCCTTTCTGCACAAAGCCACGGGGCTGAAAAACATACACTTCTTCATGCAAGTCACCATTCATAAATGTTGTTTTAATGTCCAACTGATGTACATTCTAACCATGATGGGCTGCAAGTGCACAAATGCTCCGAACAGTAGTCATACGACATGTAGGTGCAAAGGTCTCATCAAAATCAACGCCTCTTTCCTACGCATAACCCTTTGCAACAAGCCTAGCCTTATACCTGTCCACTGTCCCATCAGGTTTACGCTTCAGCTTGTATACCCACTTAGTGCCAATGGCCTTCTTGCCAGGAGGCAAGTCACATAAAGACCAAGTACCATTCTTCATTATAGCATCATATTCAGATTGCATAGCAGCCATCCAATTTTCTGAATTTTGTGCTTCATCAAACGAAACAGGCTCATTCTCATCACAGAGACTAGATGCAGCCATAGCATAGCAATCTGATGCAAAAGATGCACTATGAGAGCCTGAACGAGTACGATATGACAGAGGTGCATCTAATTTGCTGTCACGTAAAGTCTGCACCAGCCATTTTGGCATAGTTCTTGCCTGCTCAATATCACCTCTCTCATCAATAAGTGCATCATGTACATCTGCATCAGAAATAGAATTATCTGCATCATCACATGAAACCTGCAAAGGCTGAGAACTTGCCTCATTAGGACCAGCACTAGACTACCCACCTGTAAAAAGAGGCATCAAAGTATCATACATGTCTTTGGAGCTAACAGATGTCTCCTTGGTACATGAAAGCAATGGCTGAATAGCATCTTCCACAAAAACAACATCACAGCTAACCAGAATGTGTTTAGTCTATGGATGATACAGACGATAGCCTTTACTTTCAAAACTATACCCAACAAAAATACATTTTACTGCCTTATCATCCAATTTTCTGTGATGTTGTTCAGGCAATAATGCATATGCCAAACAACCAAAAACACGCAGATGAGCAACAGATGGCTTGCGGTCATGCCAAGCCTCATATGGAGTGATAGATTGCAGCGCTTTAGTGGGACACCTGTTAAGTACATATGCTGCACACATGATAGCCTCAAGCCAGAAACTATGTGGTAAAGCCTGACTCTTGACCATACACCTCACCATCTCCATGAGTGACCTGTTCTTCCGTTCAGCAACTCCATTCTGTTGAGGTGTATACGACACTGTACACTGGTGTTTTATCCCACGTTTAGCCAGAAATGCATTAAAATCAGAAGACATATATTCCCCCCCTCGATCAGAACGGAGGGTGCCCATTTTACATGCTGACAGATTTTCAGTCAAAACCAAAAACTGTTTGAAGCACAAAAACACTTCGGACTTTGCCTTCAATGGATATACCCATGCATGCATGGAAAAATCATCAATGAAAGTCATGAAGTAAAGATAGTTTCCAAAAGAAGGTGTCTGCATAGGACCACAGACATCACTATGTACAAGCTGCAATTTCTGCGTAGCCCGAACTGAACCATCTTTTGGAAAGGAGGAACGCTGTATTTTGCCCAAAATACAGCCTTCACATACATGTTTTCCAGGTGCCTCAAGCTTGGGCAAAGAAGACACCATATCAGATTTCTGCAGGTGTAGCAAACTAGCAAAATTCAGATGACCAAAGCGTGCATGCCAAAGCTTTGCATCTGATATAGCCTGAGAATCATGAACTGCACATGCCGAATCATTCAGATATCTTTCATAGTCTATGAGCTTATACAGCCCACGACATAAAATGCCAGAAGCAATAATAACATTGCCATTTGACAGATCATGAACTGTAGATATGTCATCAACAAATTTCACAACCAAGCCAATCTTGGCTAATGCAAAAACTGATAACAGGTTCTTCTTGATCCTTGGCACAAATAAAGCATCTGACAAGGTGAAAGAACTACCATCAGCAGTAGTCAGAATGATCTTACCAACTCCCATAACAGGATAAGAGGAGTTGTTGGCGCATGTGACAGTATTCCTTGTAGGGGCAGGCTCGAGTGAAGAGAAGAAATTGCGCTGCGAGGTAATATGTTTGGTCGCCCCACTGTCAAAGTACCAAACATCTGAGTCCACTGCTGACATGCACTGCTCATGAGAAGATGGGTCAAAACTGCAAACAGTAGTAAACGCCCATTCTTCTTCCTACACAAGATTAGCAGACTTTGTTTTTGGTGTAGAGGCTTCTGCAACAACCATTCCAGCCTCCTTTTTCTTTGCCTCTTTTGCAGCCAATTTTGGACAGTTCTTTATGATATGATCATTCCCTTTACAGTACTTGCAAAACAATTTCCGCTTTTCTGATTTCTTCTCATCTTTATCCTAGTTCTTCGAATGTGCAGCATTTGCACATTTCTGCTTACTAGTAGAAGAGCTCCATTTTCCTTTGCCCTTCTGACTAGCCAAGAAAGCTTGATGTGCAACACGCATAATGGACCTGTTCTGACTGGACTGATCTTCTAGCAACAGAACAGAGACTAACTCCTCAAATGATAAGGCATTCGGATTGCCTTTCATCATTAACCGAAGAGTAGAAGCAAAACTCTGATATGAATCAGGAAGACCATTCAAAACGGTCTACACAAGTGAGCTATCTGGTATAACCTCATCAGCAGAAATCAACTGTTCTTTCAAATCTTTGATCTTCATTAGGAAACCGTCCATAGAATCACCTTCATTCATGTGCTCACTCTCCAACTGTTTTCAGAGGTAAGCAACACGAGCCTCATTCCTAGCTTGGTATAATGTGGTAAGTGTATCCCAAGCATCCCTAGCTATTCTGCAAGAGCGAATATGAGGAATAATGGCACGTTTGACAGACAAAGCTATCAATGCATGTGCCTGGGCATCTCTGCCATCCCAGCGAATCTACTCTGTAGTAGGTGCAGCAGAAACAGAAGCACGAACAGGAATATGCACAATATCATCTTCGACACCATCTTCATCAGCTCCAGCACCTGTATTCGTAGTACCTGTTGTTACAGGTGTAACAGGACGTCTTTCAACACCTTGCACAATGTTCCACAATCCTTTTGCAACCAATACATGTCGCATCATATAAGCCCATAATGGGTAGTTGGTACCATCCAACTTATCCTCAATAGCCAACATATGGAATACATCACTGCTTTCAGCCATGGCCGGTGACTAAAATACCTTGATGCAAAAAATTGACTATATCTCAAAAAGTTGAACGGAACTGCCCAGACGAGTTCTGCTAAATCTGTAGCAGACTTCCAGATGCTTATACTGGCGAACAGAAACAGGTATATATCTTTGGCACAAAAAGACAAAATAGCCTACACAAGTGCTACGATAGTGCGTTTGGAGGCCGAAACGAGCTCAGATCGCGATTTCGGCACCACAGAGCGAAGCCGTTTTGATCTCTAAAACACCTTGAGTATGCTCACCAAATTTTGTGTGAATCTGAGACTGCAAACGGAGGAGTGTCGACGGTGCCCTAGATGAAGCGACGACCTGCTCTGATACGAGTTGTTGGAGTTAGATGTCTGCGGAAGCACACAAACAACACAAGGAAGAAGAAGAAGCTTGGAGCACAACACACAAGACTGAATGTATTACTAGAGAATGTACAAAGATAAGTAGCCCATTAGGGCAATAGGCGTATATACAAGCCGAGGGAAAAAAACCTCCTAAAGAGGGAAAAAAGTGCCCCGGTGGTCCTAGTGTGTTCACACACATCACTACCTAAATATATCAACAAGCATCTGAGTCTATTGTAGACATATACTTCTCATGAGAAGATGGGCCATAATTGCAAACAATAGTAAATGATCATTCTTGATTTTGAACAAGGTTAGTAGAATCTGTTTCTGGTGTAGAGGCCTTTGCAACAACCATTCCAACCTCTTTCTTCTTTGCCTCATTTGCATTCAATTTAGGAAAACTCTTTATGCATAATCACTTTCCTTACCTACTTGCAAAATTACTTTTGTTTTTTTGATTTGTTGTTGTCTTTGTCTTCCTTGTTTGACTACGCAACATTAGCAGATTTCTACTTGCCAGTAGATGAGCTCCATTTACCTTTGCCCTTTTGACTAGCTAAGAAAGATTTATCTACAATACAATACACATAATTGATCTATTTTGCCTTGATTGATCTTCTTGCAACAAAACAGAACTAACTCCTCAAATTTTGAGGCATTTGGATTTCTTTTCATCATCAACCAAATAGTAGAATCAAAACTCTAATATGAATCTAGAAGACCATTAAGAATAGTCTACATATGTGAACTATCTTGCAATTTTTCATAAGAAGAAATCAACTCTCCTTCAAATCTTTGTTCTTTTTCAAAAAATTTCCCATTGAATTGCCTTCATTCATATGCTCACTCTCCCATTAATTTTGGAATTAAGCAACACAAGCCTCATTTCTTGCTTGGTATAATGTTGTAAGCGTATCCCAAGCATCTTTTATTTTTCACGCGCAAATCTAAGGGATAATGATAGCTTTGATAGGCTAAGCTATCGATGCATGTGCCTATGCATCTGTGCTATCTGAACAAAGTTGCTTTACAGTAGGTGCAATAGGAACCGTAACACGATTGTGAAAATTGAAGAACATCATCTTCAACACCATCTACTTGAGTTTCAATCATTGTACTATTGTGGGTGTAATAGGATGTTTTTCAACACCTTGCACAATATTCAATAGCCCTTTTTGCTAACAATATATGATGCATCATCTATACCCTAATGGGTAATTAGTACCATCCAACTTATGCTCAATAGCTAGCATACAAAATAATTTCTTTTACTGTGGCTAGTGAATAAATACCTTGATGCAAAAAATTGACTGTATCTCAAAAGGTTGGAAAAAACACCTTGTGGAGTTTTACTACACCTGTTGTAGATTTTGAGGCACTTGTATTGGCAAACCGAAACATGTATATATGTTTGGCACAAAAGGAAAAAGTAGCCTACATAGTCATTATGATAGTGCACCCTGAGGCCAAAACAAGATTGAATAAAAAATTTAATGCCATAGTGCTAAGCTATTTCGAGTTCCTAATCACCATGAGTATGCTCACCAATTTTTATGTGATTCTAAGTCTATGACCGAATGGGTGTCGATGATGCCTTAAAGGAAGTGGTGACCTACTCTGATACCAAATATTGAAGATCAAGTTCTATGGAAGCACAAAAATACACAAGGAAGAAGAAGAATCTTGTAGTGCAACTCAACACCAAATGTATTACCAGGTGATAAACATAAGTGACCCATTAAGGTTATAGAAAACCTCCTAACAAGGGAAAAAAGTGCTACAATGATCTAAGTTGGTTCACACACATCACTACCGAAATATATCAACAACACATCCATTCCATGTGTTTGTCAATGCATCCGATGTGGATATTGGTAGTATGCTTATGCAAAAGCTTGGATGTACTTGGTACTTCCCCATATAGTTTACATGGCACCAACTTACAGAGGCCTAAAAGAAATAATTAGTTACATAATGGAAATGGTTGGGATTGATTTATTCCATCAAGAAATCATGCCATTCATTATTGGGTCACTGGTTCATGTATCATGTGGATCATTATCCATTGCTTTATTTGGTCAAATAACAAAAATCGGTGGGCATAATCACATAGTGGGTATTTCTTATGCAAGAATTTGACTATGATGTGGTTCATCAACCTAGTTCTTTGCATGTGGTGGTGAATTTCTTATCACGATTGGAATTGGGGGAACCTCGAGACGATGTCAATGATTCTTTTTCGGTTGTGAAACTTTTTGAAATTAAGTTTGATCTTGGTATGCCAAAGTGGTATGATGAAATGGTATCTTTTCTCACCAAAGATGTAAGGATATGAAAGATTTTCTCCATAAATGTGATCCCAGTTAGCAAACTGCTAAACCTCAAGATGTGCGTTGCTTCCCTCTTCATTTCATTTTGCTGTTGGAACCTTTTCAAAAAGTGGGATCTTGATTTCATTGTGTGTGTGTGTGTGCGAAGGTTGATTTCAATAACCTCATCTTCAAGTGCAGATGCATCACTTACATTCAACACAAATCATTAGCCACTTGAATCAACGAGGACCATAATACCTATATAGATACAATATGTATCTATAATACCTATATAGAGACATATACACACCATGCAAATATATATACACATTGCATCTAGTCCTCTTATTGTCATTGCATACATTGATTTCAATAACCTTGTCTTCAAGTGCAGATGCATGACCTAGATTGAACACAAATTATTGCTTATTGGAATCAATGAGGACCATATAATAATGAAATCTGAAAATAAGAGTAAATTTAATAGAATTGAAGGTATACAAATATACAAGAAAAGTGTATACAAATATACATATATACAAATGTAGCATGCTTTGATGTAGATTTTGTTGATATATTTAGGTAATGATGTGTGTAAACACTCTAGGATTGTCAGGGCACTTTTTTTCCCTCTTTAGGAGGTTTTTTCCTCCTGACTTGTATATATGCCTACTGCCCTAATAGATTACTTATCTTTGTACATTCTAGTGGTAATACAATCAGTATTGTGTGTTGTGCTCCAAGCTTCTTCTTCTTCCTTGCCGTAGACTTCTAACTCCAACAATTGGTATCAGAACAGGTTGTTGCTTCATCTAGGGCATCATCAACACGCCTCCGATCATAATCTCAGAATCCCACAAAATTTGGTGAGCATGCTCAGGGTGATTAGGAGAATCCCACAAAATCTTGATGTGAGCTCATTTTGGCCTCCGAATGCACTGTTGTAGTGCTTGTGCAGGCTATTTTGTCTTTTTGTGCCAAAGATATATACAAGTTTTGGTTCACCAATTTAGGCATCTCAAAGTCTGCTAGAGGTTTAGCAAAACTCGTAAGGGTAGTTCTGTTCAACTTTTTCAGATACAATAATTTTTCTACATTAGGGTATTTTAGTCAGTGGCCATGGTTGAAAGTAGTGATGTATTTTGTATGTTGGTTGTTGAGGATAAGTGGGATGGTACGAATTACCCATTGTGGGCTTATATGATGCATCATGCATTGGTCACACAGGATTAATATGGAATATTGTGGAGGGTGTTGAAAAAGGTCCTATTACATGTGCAAATACAAGTACTGAAGCTGATATAGACAACATTGAAGATGACGATATTCTTCATGTTCATGTTCATGTTGTAGTTTTTGCTACACCTACTGTAGAGCGAATTCATTGGGATGGCAGAGATGCTCAAGCACATGCACTAATAGCCTTGTCTATCAAACGTGCCATTATTCCTCACATTCACTCTTGCAGAATAGCTAAGGATGCTTGGGATACACTTACCACATTGTACCAGGCTAGAAATGAGGCTCGTGTTGCTTACCTCCAAAAACAGTTGGAGAGCGAGCATATGAATGAAGGTGATTCTATGGAAAAATTTCCAACAAAGATCAAAGATTTGAAGGAACAATTAATTTTTGTTGATGAAGTCTTGCCTGACAGTTCACTTGTGCAGACTGTTCTGAATGGTCTTCCCAATTCATACCAGAGTTTTACTTCTACTCTTCGTTTGATAATGAAAGCCAATCCAAATGCCTTAACATTTGAGGAGTTAGTCTCTGTTCTATTGCAGGAAGATCACTCTAGCAGAACATGTCCATTATACATGTTGCAGATCAAGCTTTCCTGGCTAGTCAGAAGGGCAAAGTTAAATAGATCAAGAAGAATCTGTTATCAGTTTCAGCTTTAGCCCAGATTGGCTTGGTTGTGAAATTTGTTGATGAAAGATTAACAATTCATGATCTATCAAATGGCGACGTGATTATTGCTTGTGGCATTTTATGTCATGGGCTATATGAGCTCATAGACTATGAAAAATTTGTGAATAATTCAGCATGTGTAGTACATGATTCTCATGCTATGTTAGATGCAAAGCTTTGGCATGCACTCTTTGGTCATCTGAGTTTTGCTAGATTGCTATGCCTGTAGAAATCTGAAATGGTGTCCTCTTTGCCCAAACTTGAGGCTCCCAATAAACATGTCTGTGAAGACTGTATTTTGGGCAAAATTTAGCGTTCCTCCTTTATGAAAGATGGTTCAGTTCGAGCTACTAAAAAATTCTAGCTTGTACATAGTGATGTATGTGGTCCTATGTAGACACCGTCTTTGGGAAACTATCTTTACTTCGTGACTTTCATTGATGATTTTTCCATGCATGCATGGGTATATCCATTGAAAGCAAAGTCTCAAGTGTTTATGTGCTTCAAATAGTTTCTGGTTTTGGTTGAAAAGCTCTCAGCATGTAAAATGGGCACCCTCTGTTCTGATTGAGGGGCGGGGGATATATGTCTTCTGACTTTAATGCATTTTTGGCTGAACTGGGATAAAACATTAGTATAAACTGTTGTATACACCTCAACATAATGGATTTGTTGAACGAAAAAACATGTCACTCATGGAGATGGCGAGGTGTATGGTCAAGAGTTAGGCTTTACCACATAGTTTCTCGCTTGAGGCCATTATGTGTGCAACATATGTACTTAATAGATGTCCCACTAAAGCATTGCAATCTATCACTCCATATGAGGCTTGGCATGGTTGTAACCCATGGTTGTAAGCCATTTGTTGCTCACATGCATGTTTTTGGTTGTCAGGCATATGCATTAGTGCTTGAACAACATCGCAGGAAATTGGATAATAAAGCAGTAAAATGTATTTTTGTTGGTTACAGTTTTGAAAGCAAAGGCTATCATCTATATCATCCACAGAATAAACGCATTTTGGTTAGTCATGATGTTGTTTTTGTGGAAGATGCTATTCAACCTTTACTTTCATGTATGAAGGAGACATCTGTTAGCTCCAAAGAGGTGTATGATACTTTGCTGCCTCTTTTTATAGGTGGAAAATCTAGTGTTGGTCCTAATGATGCAACTTCTCAACCTTTGTAGGTTTCATGTGATGATACAGATCATTCCATTTCTGATGCAAATTTACATGATGCACTTGTTGATGAGGAGCTGATATTGAGGAAGCAAAAACTATGCCAAGATGGTTGGTACAGACTTTGCATCATAGAAAATTAGATGCACCTCCATCATACCATACTCGTTCAGGCTCTCATAGTGCTTGTTTTGCATCAAATTGCTATGCTATAGCTACCTCTAGTCTCTTTGATGAGAATGAGCCTATTTCGTTTGATGAAGCACAAAATTCTGAAAATTGGCTGCTATGCAATCAGAATATGATGCTATCATGAAAAATGGTACCTGTTCTTTATGTGACTTGCCTCTTGGCAAGAAGGCCATTGACACTAAGTGGGAATACAAGCTGAAGTGTAAGCATGATGGAACAATTGACAGGTATAAGGCTAGGCTTGTTGCAAAGGGTTATGCATGGGAAAGAGGCATTGATTTTGATGAAACCTTTGCTCCTACATGTCGAATGACTATTGTTCGTTTGTGCACTTGCAGCTCATCATCGTTGGAATGTACATCAGTTTGGACATTAAAACTACATTTTTGAATGATGACTTGCACAAAGAAGTGTACGTTTTTCAGCCCTGTGGCTTTGTGTAGAAAGGGCACGAAAACCAAATGTGCAGGTTGAAGAAGGCATTATATGGTTTAAAACAAAGTGTGCTAATGATGTGCCTCTAATCATTGTTGTGTATGTTGATGACATGCTGCTCATTGGTCCTCATGACAAGCATATTGCTGATTTTAAGGCTGATTTGCATGCCTCATTTGAGATCTTTAATTTGGGGCATTTACATCATTATTTGGGCATTCAATTTATGCAAGTTGATCGTGGAATGGCTGTGTATCAAACGAAATATATTGACATATTATTACAATGTTCTAGCCTTGAAGACTATAAACCTATTGCCACTCCTATGGAGACAAGTTTACGACTGAGTCTTCATGATGCTGGAGATGCATTTGATGATGTTCTCTATCAACAGGCTGTTGAATGCTTGATTTACTTATGCATTACTCGTTCACATATTTAGTTTGCCATCTCACAGATGAGAAGGCTTATGTATTGCCCAGGTGTCAAGCATTTGCAAGTGGTTAAGTGCATCTTTTGCTACTTGAGTGTACTCGACTACTTGGATTGTTTTATCCCAAAAGGGGATCACTACTACGAGATTTACATGCTTTTTTTGACTCTGACTAGGCTGGTTGCTATGACACTCACATTGCCCAGGTGTCAAGCATTTGCAAGGGGTTGAGCGCATCTTTTGCTACTTGAGTGTACTCGACTACTTGGATTGTTTTATCCCAAGGGGGGATCACTACTGCCAGATTTACATGCTTTTTCTGACTCTGATTGGGTTGGTTGCTATGACATTCGTGTGCCCATTAATGGCTTTTGCTTCATGCTTGGTAGGTCATGTATATCTTGGTTGAGCAAGAAACAGCCTACTGTGGCCACTTCTAGTTGTGAGGCTGTGTATAGGACAACTTTCACAACAATTGTTGAGTGTGTGTGGCTCAGACACCTTATGACTGATTTGGGTGTTGGTCAGTCTTCTACCACCACCATCTTCACTGATAGTCAGAGCACATTGGCAGTTGCGAGGAACCCTGTGGTCCATGCTCGCACTAAGCACATTGAGGTGCATTATCATTATGTCAGGGAGAGGTTCTCTGCTAGAGAGATCAACTTGGCATATGTACCCACACAAGAGAACATTATAGACCTTTTCACGAAGGCTCTGCCAAGGGAGAAGTTTGAAGCTTTCCGCAAAGCATTGGGCGTACTTCCTTTTGTGGATTGATTCCACATAGCTTGGCACTTCCTTATACATAAGTTCAACTCCTTGTTCACCGCATCACTCCCAAGGGGGATTTGTTGATATATTTAGGTAGTGATCTGTGTGAACATTATAGGACCGTCTATGGGCACTTTTTTCCCTCTTTAGGAGGTTTTTTCCCCTCGGCTTGTATATATGCCTACTGCTCTAACTGGTTACTTATCTTTGTACATTCTAGTGGTAATACATTCAGTATTGTGTGTTTTGCTCCAAGCTTCTTCTTCTTCCTTGTGCTGTTCATGTGCTCTCGCAGACCCAAATTTCATTGTGCATTTATTTGAGAAAATATTCCACCACCTACTAGAGAGATGTCTCTCCTCCTAAGTTAAGCTCTTTCCTCAAGCATAATGTTGTGACCTACAAGAATATATTTCATCTCTATGGTGGGATTCATTTCGTATTCCAAATGAATAGAGGAGGATGTACTATCTAATCTAGTCATGTATTTTCATTATTACCATCATTTTGGTAAGACATCAATATAGTCTCATCTTCATTATCTTTATTTATTTATGTTATTTCTTCTATTGCTAAATTTGTGTTCTCATAAATGACATCATATGTTGATGGACTAATATGGATTTTTGGTAGTTCCTCTTCATCATCTATAGAATCAAAAAATATATTATTATCATTCTCATCAAGTAGATTATTATTGTTGTCACATAGAATGATTCTAATTTCTCTTTGAGATGCGAGTAAATCAATATTTGATGATGAACCATCAACATGAATTTCTTTGTTCTCTCTAATAATAAAGTTTTCAAACAATGATCGACCTCTAGCTTGAACATGAATGACTTGCCATGAGGGATGAGGATCAGGGTTTTTATAAAAAGTGCTTTTTTCAACATGTCTAGGAAGAATGTATGGTTCTCTTGTTAATTGCATTATTTTTGGTGAGTCAATTGCCCAAAACCCAGATATTTCCCTTCTCAATGTGGAAAATAAATAAGTATGTGTGTGTATGTCTGTGTCCGTGTATGTGTACGTGTATGTATGCATGTCTATGTGTATGTATGTATGTGTGTGTATGTGTATATGTATGTGTCTATATGTGTGTATGTGTGTGTTGTAAGACAATAGTTACACAATATAACACAGGAGGAGTAGCAGAGAAGATAACAGATATAGGAGAATCTCAACAATTTTCTATTAACAGCAAGTACAAAGATGATGGCGTTGTCCACCCATGCACTCTCAAGGTAGAGCTTAAATGGTGATCTAGACAACTCTAGATAGGGAGATACAAGGTAGAGGTATGCTGGCTCAACTCTATATCTCAGGTAGTGCAGAAGTCATGTATATATAGGATCATGGGTGGCCTTCCATGGACGGCTATACATGGGCGGTAGAGCGAGGGTGGCCACCGCCCGCGTAATTTCCATACACGGCTTAGACCAATTGAACAGACCTAACAAATATAAATGATTTCTGACTCCGAGAGGTAATATTCCATGGAATATTCCCTTTACTATCGCGTCGGGGGCGCTGCCCCTGGACCCCCACCAGGGGGCCCGTTGGCCCCCTGGGACCCCCCAGCCAGGGGGCCCGTTGGTCCCCTTGGACCCCCTAGCCGGGGCTGCTCACCGCTACCTCGGACCCCACAATTGGGGACCCTGGTAACTCCCTTTCCTTACAATACCTTACATGGTCCAATATGACCTTCATCCAACATGCAAGTTGGGATTCCCATCAATCGGGTAATGCACGCTTGGCTTCACCTCATAATGGGGGCCTTACAAAATGTGTATACAATCATGAGGGGTAGACATTGCTCATATACTAACACCCCCCCGCAATGTTTACCGATGATAAATCAAGTAGGTCACGGTCCTATGCCCATATGTTGAAGATGTTTGTTGAGTTGTTCTCTTCCAAGTGCTTTAGTGAATAAGTCAGCACAATTTGCCTCTATTGGGCAATATTCTAGCTCCACAATTTCATCCTCAATTAGCTCACAAATGTAATGGTACTGTACTTCTATGTGCTTGGTGCGAGCATGAAATATTGGGTTCTTTGCAATAGCCATACAACTTTGATTATGACACTTGAGTAGAGTCGGCATATTTGATGGAAAGCCTAGATCTACAAGAATTCTCCTTAACCAGACTGCCTCACAAAAGGCAAAACAAGCTGCTTTGTACTCTGCTTCAGTGGAGGAGAGTGTGAGAGTTGGTTGCTTTCTACTTACCCAAGAAAATATTCTTGAACCAAGTGAGAAACAATATCCAAAAACTAATTTTCTAGAGTCACAATCTCCAGCCCAATCTGAATCACAATATCCTTGGAGTGTATCACCTGTGGTATAAAAAATACCAAAATCCAAGGTTCCTGCAATGTACCTTAGAATATGCATTCCAACATTCTAGTGATTCTCCTTAGGTTTGTTGGAAAACCTGCTTAATACTCCAATAGCATAGCAAATGTCTGGTCTAGTGTTGCACAGAAAAATAAGACTTCCAACGAGCTTCCTATACTTCTTAGCATCTACATCAGGCATGTTATCATCCATAGATAGCTTATGATTTACCTCCATATGTGTGCTAGTTGGTTTGTAGTCCATCATTCCAAATGCCTTGAGAATTTCTTTGGCATATTTTTGTTGTGAGATGAAAATGCCATCCTTCCTTTGCCATACTTCAATTCCCAGACAAAAATGGAGTAGACCTAAGTCTGTCATTTCAAACTCAGTTCCCAAGCTGATCTGAGTTTGATTGATGAGTTCCTGATGATCTCCTGTAATGATCAAATCATCTACATATACAATGACAACAACTAGCTTGCTATCCCTTTTCGTTACATACAAGTTAGCATCAGAAGTACTTCTTTCAAAACCCATATTTTTGAAAAAATTATCTATCCGTTGGTACCAAGCCCGTGGAGCTTGCTTAAGTCCATACAAAGCTTTCATCAACTTGCAAGCTTTATCTTCCGAATTGGGCACCTCAAAACTTGGTGGTTGAGATACATATACCTCCTCCTTGAGGTGACCATTCAAAAATGCAAATTTGACATCCATCTGGAAAATAGGCCAAGCCTTTTGTGCAGCTACTGCAAGTACCGTCCGAATAGTTGTCATGCGTGCTATTGGTGCAAAAGTTTCTTGAACATCAAAAATCCTTCGATCTGTGAAAAACCCTGTGCAACTAATCTTGCCTTATACTTTTCTAATGTTCCATCTGCTTTATACTTAGCTTTCCAAATCCATTTAGTACCTATTACCTTCTTCTTTGGCGGCAAGTCAACTAGATCCCATGTATCATTTTTGAGTATACTATCATACTCAGACTGCATTGCCTCTCTCCAACCTGGATCATCAAGGGCTTCTTCAATGGTGGTAGGTTCCTCTATTGAGCCCATGATATCTGCCATTAGAGCCATGTTAACAATGTGTTATGAGGCTCTTCTTTGATCCTCTATTCTCTTTGATCTTCATAATCCATCCGAGGATGATTTTGGTACATCTACATGTGGATTGTGATCATCAAAGAGCTTTTGTGCCCACTTCGGTAGTGGCTTACGCTGTGCAGCTACAACTGGTTGGCTTTTTATTGAGGAAATTTCTCCATCAGATATTTCCTCCTCCTCAACTTTAACCTGTCTTTTGATAGGCACAAGGTGAGATATTTCTTCGTTTGATGAGATAGTAGATTTACCTTTATCTTCTACTAAGTGTGATCATTCATCAAACACCACATCTCGGCTGACAAAAATCTTCCTTGCCTCAGGATCCCACAACCTGTATGCAGTGTTGATTTTTGACGGCCGTATTGCCCATTTTAGGTGTTTTTGAACGTAAAATAAAGCTAATAATTTTATTAACCGTCAAAAAATGAACTAAAATTGTAATATACAGGTATGAAATTGTATTAACCTGCAAAAATGAAGGGCAAGGCTGCCCGTCAAAATAAAACACTGCCTGTATGCTTTAGACTCTTCACTATATCCTAGGAAGGCACACTTTTTGCTTTCTGAATCCAACTTTGATCTTGTTGAATCAGGAATATGTGCATAACAAAAACAACCAAAAATTTTGAAATGCAAAACTCAAGGCTTTTTACCAGAATATGCTTCTTGAGGAGTCATCCCCTTCAGTGCTTTTGTGTAGCTTCGATTGAGGATGTAGACTGCTGTATTGACTGCTTCTGCCCAGAATGAATCAGGCATGTCTTGAGCCTTTAACATACAACGAGCCATTTCAACTACTGTCCTATTCCTGCACTCAACAACGCCATTTTGTTGAGGTGTATGAGCTGTGGTAATTTGCCTTTTCGCACCATGCTCCTTTCAGTAATTATTGAATTTTGTTGACAAGAATTCACCTCCTCTATCTGTTTTGAATTTCTTCAGTTTCCTTCCTGATTCATTTTCAACATACTTATGCCACGTTTTAAATTTTTCAAAAGCATCAACCTTCTCTCGAATGAAATAAACCCACATCTTTCTTCTATAATCGTCGACTATTAGAAAAAAGTAGAAAGATCCTCCTAAAGCAGGTGTAGACATTTTACCGTAGAGATCAGCATGTACCAACTCTAGAGGAGCTTGAAATCGATTGTTGGTCTCTCTTGGAAATGCCTTTCATTGTTGCTTGCCCATCATACAAGCTTCACAAGGTTCCTGCAGCTCTGAAAATGTAGGCAAATGAGCAACCATCCCTGTTCTTTGCATCTCCTTCAAAACTGCAAATCCGAGATGCCCAAATCATTGGCGCCATAACCTGCTTCCATCTTTATCTTCTATAGCAGTTAAAGCACTTAACTCATACAAGTTATCCCATCGTATGCCTTTACCTACAACATTACCTGATGAATCCATGATTTCTGCACCACTCTTATTGAAGTGAACTTCGAGTCCACGATCTGTTATTGTAGAAACTGACAACAAATTTCTTTTGAGTGTAGGTACATAGAGAACATCGGATAACTTTTTCTCAACACCTGGAGAAGTGATAAAGAGATGGTTCCAGTTCCTTCGACTGGACACTTGGAGTCATTTCCCACCACTACATTGTAGATACACTAGGGAACTATACAAATCCTTTTTACTGGTCATATGGCGAGAAGCTCCACTATCTAAAATCCATGGTTCATCAACACGAGCTTGAGCAGATGAGCATACCTCTTCAATAGCTACCCAAATTCCAGCTCTGTGTTGTTTGCAGACTCTTTGTTCTTCCACGATGATTTTACAGTCCCATTCCGTTCATCAGCTTGCTTCTTTGTGCAATCCTTGATGGCATGGCCTTTCTTTTCACAATAGAAGCAACTTTCTGTGAACTTTTTCTTCTTTGGCTTCTTCTTTGATCCATCAGAAGAGCCTTTACCTTTTGCATTTGTTGAGAATGCAACATCACTTGTACTTTGCCGATTCTTCAGCCACATCTCTTCTTCTAAAAGCATCGCACAAAACTCTTCAAATATAAGGGGAGTTGGTCTTGGGTTGTTACTAATCCATCATACTTTGATGCAAGAACACGTACACATCTTCGAGCTAGCTCTTCTGGTGTTATAACAACACCAACTGCAGCCAATTGATCTTGAAGATGTTTTATCCGTTTGATAAAATCTTCAGCCTTTTCAGAATCAGAATGCTTTTCATTTGCCAACTGATTTTCTAAATTTTGTATCCTAGTGTGGTTCTTGGTCTCATATTGACGAGCCAATATGCCCCAAGCCTCATGTGCTTTAGTAGTATGTTGAACTATAGTAAGCACAAAATCACTTACACTAGTGACAATTGCACATCATGCATCAACATTCCGCCTCCTCCAAGCTCGTAGAAGATCTGGATCTGGCTCAATCATCAATCTTGAATTTGCTGGATCTTAAACTGGTATAGGCTCTAGATCCAATCCCATCGGTCCCATGACAGTGTCAAGTAATTCATAGGAGTCCAAAATTGCAGAAATTTTGAACTTCCAGAGTGTATAGTTGGTTCCATCCACCTTCCCTTCAGTGAATGCAGGTGGGGCAATTCGAATTGGTGCAGCATTAAAATTAGTTGAAGCACCAAGACCAGTGTTCGACGATGAAGCCATCATGTAATCACTCGAACAATCTACTGATATTCTAGTATTCTAGTAGGCTAAAGTAGTGATACTTCTCAAGCTATTCGAACCTTACAGCTCTGATACCATGTAAGATAATAGTTACGCAATATAACACAGGAGCAGTAGTGGAGAAGATAACATATATAGGAGAATCTCAATAATTTTCTACTGATAGCAAGTACAAAGATGATGGCGTTGTCCAACCGTGCGCTCTCAAGGTAGAGCTTAAATGGTGATCTAGACAACTCTAGATAGGGAGATACAAAGTAGAGGTATGCTGGCTCAACTCTATATCTCCGGTAGTGCAGAAGTCATGTATATATATAGGATCATGGGTGGCCTTCCATGGACGGCTATACATGGGCAGTAGAGCATGGGCGGCCACCGCCTGCGTAATTTCCATACACGGCTTAGACCAATTGAACTGACCTAACAAATATAAATGATTTCTGACTCCGAGAGGGAATATTCCATGGAATATTCCCTTTACCATCACGTCGGGGGCAGCGGACCCCCACCAAGGGGCCCACTGGCCCCCTGGGACTCCCCAGCCAGGGGGCCCGTTGGCCCCCTTGGACCCCCCAGCCGGGGCTGCTCACCGCTGCCTCGGACCCCACAATTGGGGGCCCTTGTAACTCCCTTTCCTTACAATACCTTACATGGTCCAATATGACCTTCATCCAACATGCAAGTTGGGATTCCCATCAATTGGGTAATGCACGCTTCGCTTCTCCTCATAATGGGGGCCTTACAAAATGTGCATACAATCATGAGGGGTAGACATTGCTCATATACTAACATGTGTATGAGTATGTGTATGTGTGTGTGTATGTATCTATGTATGTATATGTGTATGTGTGTATATGTGTATGCATGTGTATGAATGTATGTATGTATGTATGTATGTGAGTGTATATGTTTGTATGTGTATGTGTATGTGTATTTGTGTATATGCATGTATATGTGTGTATGTGGATGTGTGTATATGCATGTATGTGTGTGTATATTCATGTCTAACCTTTAACTTAGATGTCCCCCAAATTTAATTAGAATTTTCTCTTCAAGAATTGATTCTTGGTGAAAGAATTTTATAGTGACAAAATAGCTTTACTAGAAGGTTTTCTAATGGCAGAATGGAAGGAAGCTATGGATGAGGAGATTGAAGCACTCAAGGAGAGTGACACTTGGGAACTAGTACCAAAGAAGGAGTCTATGAAGGTAATTGGTTCTAGATGGATCTATAAGATAAAAAGAAATTCCGATGGGTCAATAAGCAGGTACAAAGCTAGACTTGTGGCCAAGGGTTTTGCACAAACCCAAGGCATTGACTATGAAGAAACCTTCTCACTTGTGGCCAAAATGAAAAGCATCAGGGTATTGGTAAGTGTGGCTGCATCAAAGAATTGGAACATGTATCAGTTGGATGTAAAAAATGCATTCCTAAATGACTAGATTTCAGAGGAGGTTTACATGTCACAATGTTGGGTTGTAGGGTATGCACACATCCACAATTGTGCATAGGAACCCTTCTTAAGACCATGAGAATAACCCTTTTTTGTATATACTTGAGTGTCACATATGAACACTCTCCTAGAGCACTTTTTAATATTTTCTTATACCATAGTAAGAGGTCTCTCAAATACTTCACCCCTTTTTACCCTTCTAACGAGAATCCACGTAAAAAATCCCACGCAGGTCTTTTTTGGGGATTTGGTTGTTACACATATGATCTTGATACCCTAGAAGATATGATAGTTAGAGAGAGATCCACTTTTTGACTTTTCAAAAGAGCACATGGGGAATAGAGCTTAGCTTATAAATAGAAGCTCATTTTTGTAAAGAGGGGAGCTTTTGGTCGACGTGCTCTCATGTAATGTCTCTTATCAATGGAAGATGCTCTCATTTACTCCAAGAAGACTATTTACATTTACATGTATTGTGTCTTGTGAGTGTGTGAGAGTGGTGTGTGTGTGCCTATGCATGTCTCTCCTTTGTATGAGTAGAGTAGTTGCATTTGCTTGTATTTTCCTCATGGACTAGGATCCTTGACTCCTTATTCTCCTTGTTTTCAAGCATGTGGCAAAGCATGGGGTTGTTGCCAATGGCTTGAACATGTGGAAGGTAGGGGTGGATGAGAGGAGAATCACTCTTGAGCTTTCCTTCTTGCTTCCATGCAATGTGGTGAGGGTTTTGGTAGTTCCTTGCTACAACCTCAACACTTTTTGGCACCGTTGTTGGGGATGGTCTGCCTTTCATCACTTGGAGAGCTCAAGAACATGTGGTAAAGTATTGTGTTGCAATTTTTTTTGCTCATTTGCGTAGGATTTGAGTTTGCGCATGGCACTTTCACCCTTCCTTGGGGCCATTTGCTCTCCTTTTCTTGCTTTTATAGTGTAGTTTCAGTTCATTTCTATTTGTGGCACAAAAACATCCCCTAACCCCCTTCTCTTTCTCTTTTTTCACATATACACACATCTACATACACACACACACTGTGGCAGCCCCTCCCATCTCTGTCATTTCTTGAAGTGGGTGTTTGTTTTGGGTTGGGGGAGAGGTAGACTTTCTCTTCTTGGTCCCTCCTTCTCAATTTTCTGTTCAAGGAAATCCCAAAAAGATTTTTTCTCTCGTGTTTTGGTTTTGAATCCTCTCTGAATTTTGTCGCGTACTTGCCTCTTAGGAATCTTGTGGAGGAGGTACATGTCTCGAGGGAAGAAGTAATTAAGTGGTATACGTCCTAACATTTGGAGAAGAAATTTGAATAAATTGAAGTCATTTTATCTCCCATTTATGCAATGCTCGTGCCTATATTGAAGAGTAAATCTGTGGCATAAGGACATTTCTTCGCGCTTTCCTCCATAACTCCCAAGAGAGGTAGGTGGAGATGTCAAGGACGCTTTCCCTGTCTTCTTCGATGCGGCCTTCTTCAATGTGGCTGGTGAAACGTCCTGATGCTTGAATTGGGGGTAAGGACATCCCTCTTCCCCTCTTTCCTTTTCTACCATATCCCGTGGTTGAGCTCCCTTGGGGAGCTCCCCGCTCAGGCGACATTGTCGGTCTTCAGTTGATGCTTGAGGCTTCCATGCCATGGGTTAGGTTTTTGCTCCTTTCTCCTTCGTGTTTCTCGACTGGTGCGACACTTCTCAGAGACACTCTCTGCTCTATGTTGGGCGGCATCACATCTGCCATACTGCTTGGACTTGAGCTCTCCGTGAGCTCTCCTCTCCATGTATTGCTTGCTATTGTCAGTACTGAAGCTGGTGCTGCTTCTCAATAGGGTTAAGATTGGCCTTGCTTTACCATCTCCTCTCTCTGTCATGATGGAGTTTGTGTTCGAACTGCCTGGTTAATCTGCTTTCATCATGACTAGGTGGCTATGGCCCGCTGAGCCTCTCCCTCTTGATTCCCCAAGAACTCTTGTCCACTTCATTCGGGTAGTGTATTTGCCTTCTCCCCCTCAGTTTTCCCCAGTTCTCGGTCATGCACCACCTTCCCACAGTTCTTCTACTGTGGCTATGGTGAAGTTGAGCTTTCGGGCACCCATGTGATGCTGCGGGTGGAGCAACTTCAACACCCTCTCCAATTTGCGCTTGTGGGAGCTCGGGTGGTGCTTCTTGTTGAGGACTACTACCTATTGCAATTGTTCTAAGTCATTTTCGATGGTGGTAAGACTCCTACAGCGTTGGCAATTCTATGGCAGGTGATCTAGTGAGCTTCTCTACATTTGAATCTACGACTCTCCTCTTTGAACCTACTGACAGTTCTCTGGTAATTTTCACGCACAAATAACTCTGCGATTCTCGGTTAAATTTATGGTAATCCCTAGGTGTTTCTCTATGGCAGAAACCATTGAACTAGTCATTGGGAATTTGTTTGCCGACAAGTAGTTTCTAAATTTCTTTATGGCATATACCATTCCTAAGCCTTCTCGCTCTGTAGTGGTATAATTATGCTTGGCTTGGTTTAATTGTCTACTAGCATAGGCTATAGGATGGTCTAGTTTTCCTGTATCTGCTGATGTGCTAAGATGCAACCAATGGCAAATTTGGAGGCATCTACATGAATATGAAATGGTCTATTCCAATCGGGTACTCTCAGAATTGGTGCTGAACTCAAGCGACTCTTCAATTCGTTGAAAGCCTTTTCGCATTCTTCAGTCCATGTAAACTGAGTCAGTAATCCATAAAGGGGCCTCACAATTGTGGCATACATGTGAATGAATCTACGATAGTATCCACAATGTCCCATAAATGCTTGCACTTCCTTAGCGGTCTTTGGTCTTGGCAAATCCAGAATCACTTTGATTTTGTCTTCATCAGTGGAAATTCCATTCTTAGAGATAATGTGTCCTAATATCTTCCCCTATCGAACCATGGAGACACATTTTTCCAGATTAAGGCATACTCTATACTGATGACATTTGGCAAATATTTTTCTTAGTTCTAGAATATGTTATGATCGTATAGTTGAGTATGTACATAAATCGTCCATGTATACCTCCATACTTTTTGTCAAGAATTCCTTGAACACATGGCACATCAATCTTTGGAAAGTAGCTAGGGCATTAGTTAGACCAAAAGGCATAACCCTAGACTCCCCATTCGGTTGCAAAGGTTGTCTTATGTTGGTCTTCAAGAGCAATGGCTACCTAATTATATCCTGAGAACCTGTCAAGGAAGCTATAGACTTCCTTGCCTGCCACCCTTTCCAACAAATGATCTTTCATAGGTAATGGGTAACTATCGCGTATGGTGGCGGCATTTACCTTTTTAAGATTAATGCATACACTTAACTTGCCATTCTTCTTAGGCACTACCACCAATGGTGATACCCATTCCGTATGTTCAATTTCATAAATGAAGCCCGCATCCAATAATTTATCTATCTCTTCCTTAATCTTTGCCGAATAAACATCGTTATAAGTGTATGGTCTTCGTTTGGAGGGCTTGGATTCTGTTGTCATAGGGATTATATGGGCGCAAATAGAAGGATCTACACCTTTTAAATCCTTATATGTCCATGCAAAGACATCTCTATATTCTCTTATGAGTTGTATCAACTCTTGTTCTTCCTCAAGCGAGACATCTTGTTCTATAAAAGTGCATCTCCCTTCTCCTTCCTCCATAGCTACTACTATCTTCTTGGTCTTCTCTTTATTGTCGTATGCTATCCCTGGTTGCGCTTCCCGTTTTGGCATCTTAATAGCAATCTTCCTCTCCTCTACCTCATATTTCTTGAAGTGCTCAGGTATCTCGAATTGGTCTTGAGGTATGTTTTCATCTTTTTCGT
Organism: Ceratopteris richardii; assembly: GCA_020310875.1. Taxonomy (NCBI): domain Eukaryota; kingdom Viridiplantae; phylum Streptophyta; class Polypodiopsida; order Polypodiales; family Pteridaceae; genus Ceratopteris; species Ceratopteris richardii. The sequence continues at coordinate 127,285,049 of CM035411.1, forward strand.
TTTGCCTATCTAGTTCATTTTCTTCCCTTTGTGTTATTCCTTGATTTGACTCATTAGTCACGGTGCTTACTCCTTGATTCTCATTTTCTTCCTTAATAGGTTCCAGTTCCATCTCTATGCTCTCATAATTTTCCTTCCATTCTTTTTCAATTACATCTCCTTCATCTGCTTCTTGGAGGACGACCATGTATAAGCTTACGTCATATCCTTCCTCATCGATGCATTCATTCATAGTTTTTACTTCTTCATTTACGCATACATCAAGAGTAGCTAAAATCTCCATCCAACCATGGGGTTCGAATTCCTCATCTAAAAATATTTGAGGCATGTAAGTATGATCTTCTACTGTTCTAGATACTCTTTGTCTTATCTGCCATCCTTGCCTCCTTTCTTCTTCCCTTTTAGCTGCTTGACACATCCATAGGTGAGTATCTTTGTTCATCCATGTTTGGCTACTCGAATCTACACTATGAATCAATAGACTGTCGTCTTCCTTATGTATCAAGTTCCATTACAGAGGAGGGACATCTTGATATGTATAAGTATGGATGTTTATTCTAGTTGTGGTTCCCCCATGCGGCAAGTATACTACATCTTTTCCCTAGTCTTGCAATACCTTGAGCTGTCTCATGAAAGGCCTTCCAAGTATCATCTCATAATTGCTAGCCTTTTCGAATTGACAGATTGCTAAGGTGTGCTCGAATTCGACTCCGCAAATGGTAAATACTGCTTTTTCTAATAATCCTAATGGTCGTTCTATGTGCCCATCTGCCATTTGAATCTTCATTCTAGTAGGTCATAAAGCTAGTTTCCCCCATTTCTCCCATATTTCTTGGGTACAATTCTTACTCCAGCCCCCGAATCTAATATGTCTTTAGTGGTATAACCTCTGTAAGTGATAGGGAGGCATGTGTTTCCTTCATCTCCCTCACTGAAATCTCCAACCTTATCGACTGGGATTTTAACTGTGGCTACTTCATCTTGCATCTCGATTTTGTCTGACTGTGTCTCTAACTAGCTGGTGAGCTTCTCTCTCAACTGAGGCTTCACTTTTAAGAGTTCTTCCAAAGTCAGAGTATAATGTATTTTTACTTTTTTAAGATGTTGTCTTATGTCAGAGGTTTGGACTGATGGGTTCTGCTCCTTTCTCCTCACTGAGGGAATACAATATAATTCAGAGTTATGTTCATATTCTCCCATATAGTTTGGCAATACATTCACACTGTCTTCGTCATCTTTGTTGTCATAAAGTTGCAATAATTCTTTTGAGTTTAATTCATGTGTTGATACTTTTCAAGCCGCACCTCTAGCTTCTAACTCCTCAAAAGGTGGTTCAATTCCTTCTTTTTTCTTCCATCTGTCTTCTTGGACTCTTGCCCACAAATCTCTAGGCCATTCCACGTCCACTTCAGGGATAACCAATCCTTCTTTTTTACTTTCACAGTAATTTTCTTCATAGTTCTCGTTTTTCTTCCCTTCCCTAGGATGACTAGGTGCCAACCACACTCAATACATGATACCTCGGGATTTGTCACAATATTGGGTCTACAAACAACGCACGACACTTGATCAGTCATGATACACGACACTCTCGATATGTCGCGACACTTGAGGTCAACGATACTCGACACTAGGCAAGTATCGTGACACTTGAGGTCAGCGACACTTGAGGTTAGCGACACTCGACACTTGGTAAGTATCACGACACTTGAGGTCAATGACACTCGACACTTGGTAAGTATCACGACACCTGAGGTCAGTGACACTCAACACTTGGTAAGTATCGCGACACTTGAGGTCAACGACACTCGATACTTGGTAAGTATCGTGACACCTGAGGTCAGTGACACTCGACACTTGCTAAGTGTAAGTATCACGACACTCAACCTAGGGAGGTCACGAAACTTAAATGTCGCGACACTTGACCTTGGGAGGTCACGATACTTGAAGTTTTTTCACACACAAGCAAGTATTTTGGCAAACCAAATTAATGTGTGTGATCTTAGTGCTTATCTCCCCTTCCCAAAGTGTTTGAATCAAAGAAATTCTCACTCAGCCCCTAGATATTTCCCTCACGACATCTACCGCAGGTCGTTTTCCTCTTTACCTTGATTGAACTTGAAGTTTCTAGAGTAAAGACTTGATAGGCTCACCTCCTACATGCCCTCAAACACCTTTCAACAATTGCTCGTGCTATTTTTAGCTCCACACCACGACTTCTCTCTCGCGACACCTGCAGTTCACGCGCTCACGACACTTGTGTTCCGACAAGTGATTTGAAGTGACTTCTTTTTGGTTTTTAATACTTCTGAGAAGTTCCTAAACTGAAAAGGCTGAAGGGAAAATACTTGAAAATTAACCCTATCTTCCTCGCCTACTCGCTTACTTCCTTCTACCTACTCTAACTTCTCTCTCTACTCACTTCCCTAAACTATCAACTCACTACACACACTCCCAAAAGTGAGAAGTAGTGAGTGCGAATGAAAGTGACTTACCAAAGAAGAGAATTTCATAACTCCTCTATTCACTTCAATGCTAAGAGCTTTCACCATCACACGAATGCCTCGGCTTGATTCAACATTCCCCGACAACGGCACCAAAAAATGTGTGTACCTAAGTATCGACTTAGGGACTTGTGGAGAAAGAGACTATACCTCAATCCCCTTTAAGTACATATAGTGGGAATTCACACTTTAATTATCAATCCAAGGAGTATCAAAACCTAGCCGAGTGTATGAGGACATGCATTCAAATGATGGTCAATGCCAATGAGATCTAACAAGGTTCTTGCAAGTATAAATCCACCACATTCAAGCTTTCAAGGTCAGCTATGGTGTCGTGACACTTAGAACAGTAGTCAACAGTAAATCAAGCTTTTCTCTCAGCTCCAAACTCTGAATATAACGAATAGCGGGTTCGTCTCAAAGCTCTTGGGAAGATGCATAATCATGTTCTTCCCACTCAATTCTGACGCTCTTGCTTCAAGTTATGAGCAAAATACTGAGTCGTGGGAATGACCTTCCTACGCTTCAACACTTCCTACACTTAGCACACACCTTACCAACAACAAACAAGCACTTTCAAGGATAGACAACAGTTCTAAGCACTCTTTTCAAGCATCACACATGCATGCAAACTCCCAAGGAAGAAGATACAGAGAGGAGAAGACACAAATTCGAAATTCTGTGCTCTTGATTCTCACAATGGCCAGAAGTCCTTACAAACAGTCACAAAATGACTTATATACTTGTGCCCTGGAATTGGTCCTTTCACACAAGAGACCGACACTTTATTGACTAAAAGAATAATTCCCTACTAATTTACAAAGGTAATGATACAAATCTCTATGGGTATGCATTTAGAGGACTCCTCTAGTGCATTTATATATGAAAATATATTACAAAATGACTATGGTACAAAAATGAAGTGTCCAAATCGTAAAAATTTTGGGGCCCTTCTTTTTCTCTACATCTTTGCTCTGCAACACATGTGCATATGTATGTGTATGTGTATAAGTATGTGTTCATGTGTGTATGTGTATGTGCATGCATGCATGTGCACGTAGATATGTTTGTGCATATGCATGTGTGTATGAGAGTGTATGTGTATGTGTAAGTGAATGTCACTACAAGAAATAGGGGGGCATAGCGATGCCCCCGAATTGAAAAAAGAACGGGTACCGTCGCTTATGCGACGCTGGCGTCGCATAAGCGATGATCAATTTGTCGATTTTTTTTTTCTTGCGAGAGTCATCGCATAAGCGATGCTACCATTGTCAGGAAGATTTGCATCGTCTAGTTGATGACCAGAGATATAATGAAATCAACTTTATTGGTGAACTCTAACCTTTTATATCACTGTTAATCACTTGTGTTGATTTGAATTAACTACTTTGAAAATGTTTACAGGTACAAATGATGATGAAGAATCTATGTTCATATTAGGGTTTACCCTAATTTCGCATTTAATGAGTTGTTATGTTCATACATTCAAGAATTATGGGTATTCAACCCTAGGGTTTCTTGAATTCATGTGTTGTTTATGACACTTGGGTTAATGTTAAGGGTTCAAATGAATTATAATGGGTTTTAAGTAGGTTTTCTAGGGTTTTAGTAGGTTTCAAGGGGTAAAACAATTGGTATTTAATTAATTTAACTTAAAATTTGAACATTGTTTTATTAAAAAGTAAAATATGATTTAAATAATTAATTTAATTATGTGTAAGCATATTAATATTAAGGTATTGTTTAATCAAATTCTTTACCTAAGTTTAAATTAAATGAAATATTTAATTATGAAAAATTAAGGTAATTGAATTAAAAATAATAATTGAAGTGGATAAATTATGAGTGGTGAATGTGAGTAGTGTTTAAAGTGTGGTGTGAATTAAGTGTGTAACTAAAGTAGTTAAAGTGAGTAGATAAAAGTGTGGTAGTTATGTGTGCAAGTTAAAAGGGTGGATTAGATAATTTATGCAATTAAAGTAGAAAAAGTGAACGGAAGAAAGGATGGTGTGTGAGTGAGGGTATTAAAAGAGCAGTTGAGATAGAAAAGTTAGTTAAAGTGTGGTAAATATATGTGAGCAAAAGTGTGGTTACAAGATAAAGTAAAAATAAAAAGAGTGATGAAGAGAAGACTCTTTGTGAGTATTTAAATGTGTGTTGTGTTTCAGATTTGGGGGGGGGGGGGATTTTTTTTACAGGCCCAACTTCATGTTATTTCGAGCAGCAATATTCTGTGAGAGAAGGAGGCCAATTCATGTTTATTTTTTGGCGTCTGACTGTGCTTGATACTTCTGAAGATCTCCGAACAGATGGGTGTTGTCGATCAAATCACTTCTCTGCTGGCACACATCTGATCTGCTGTGGCGGTTCATCAATACAGAGATATCTGGTTACTCATCAAAGTTCTGCACTACAGCTCTAAAAAAACCTGTAGAAATTCTGATAAGTATTGAAATATCTGCGGACCACTGCGCGATTGCCTATCATGTTTTCTTCTGATATCGCATGGAAGAACTCTATATCACTTCTTCTGCGTCGTATTATCTACTAGTTTAAAGACATAAAATGATATTGCCGCTACAGTTCTGAAGACGTTATCTGAAGACGATGCTGGGAAGATGAAGCATTATACATATTTATGATCATCTTTTCTGCAAGTTTTGTTTTCAAACGATGGTGCAACATTACTCTACTGATTTCTGAACATTATGTACATTGATTTTACTGCTCATATAAACATGAAAGTCCTACTTGTTTTATAGAAGTTGAAGAATCAATGAAATTTGTGATTGCAATTATCTATGAGCTGCATACGAAATTCGCATATTCTTCGCTATCATCGCTTTCATTTTATCTTACGTACATAGCTCTGACATTCCTTTGATCCATAATTTGTCCCCGCAAGTTCATCCACAAAGAATGCATCCCGAATTTCATTAATGCTCAAACAATCATCTTTAAGAACAGATTGCTAATTCTAATGTGTTCGATGCTCTGCAAACTCCGATGCTTAGTAGCGACTTTCAGAAAGGTGAACCTCCATTATTTCGACGATAAACGCCTTAACAAAATGAAAACTTTGTTTTCGAACAATGAAATCTAAGCGTAAGTCGATGGGTGACTAATTATTAAATTCAAAAAAAAAAAAACACAAATTGCTTGCTCAAATCCATGTTTTGCACTATTTCATCGATAGTCATCAGGATTGAAACAACGTTCTCTTCATATGATATTACTGACTCAGAGGAACTCCTTGTGTTTTTGCCCAAATTGAATTCACCTTACTCGTATTAAAATGAGCTACGTTCTTTGCCTTAGTTAGTTTATGCTAAACTTGTGAAGCTTAAGACTTTAAGCCTCCATATTTTACGATCTTAGGGTCCGATTTTATGAAAAGAATCTCTTTTCACATTATATAAACCAATGATTTATGAATGGATAGTTTTGATACTTGTGTGTTTTGAACTTGAATTTGTGCTTATGATAAATCTGACAAGAACAATACTATTCGCTATATGCTGAGATTGAAATCAGTACCTTGATACATGATGAAATGTTTTTTTTTAATGAATAGATTAAAAATGAATAGACTTATTTAAAGCTTACGAGATTATGTTGGATTCTTGCAAGTGATCTAATCCATTTCCATGAGTTTCCTGAGTTGCTTGAAGCACCCGGCGTGCGCCGTGAAGCCTGCGGTTGGCTTGATCCACCAGCCGTCACTTTCGCGCCGACAGCGTACGTAGTTGTGTATGTAAAGTATATATATGTATGATTGTTCGCTTTTTTGGTTAATGGTCTTCTTGCAGGTGCGCATCCACATAGAGAGAGAGAGAGTACGCACCTCCTTCCCCTCCTCCATCGCCTACGGCAGACTGACGGACGAAGAGAGAGAGAGAGGGAGGGAGGGAGAGAGAGGGAGAGAGAGAGAGAGAGAGCACCTCCTTCCCCTCCTCCATCACCTACGATAGACTCATGGACGGAGAGAGAGACAGAGAAGGAGAGAGAGAGAGAGAGAGAGAGAGAGAGAGAGAGAGAGAGAGAGAGAGAGAGAGAGAGAGAGAGAGAAGGAGAGAGAGAGAGAGAGGGAGGGAGAGAGAGAGAGAGAGAGAGAGAGAGAGAGAGAGAGAAAGCACCACCTTCCCCTCCTCCATCACCTGCGGCAAACTGACAGGGAGAGAGAGAGAGAGAGAGAGAGAGAGAGAGAGAAAGCACCTCCTTCCCCTCCTCCATCACCTATGTCAAATTGACGGACAGAGAAGGGGGGGGAGAGAGAGAGAGGAGAGAGAGAGAGAGAGAGAGAGAGAGAGAGAGAGACTCTTCACTCGAGCCTACCCCTACAGGGAATACTATCACATGTGCCAAAAACTCCTCTTATCATGTCATGGGAGTTGGTAAGATCATTCTGACTACTGTTGATGGTAGTTGTTTCACTTTGTTGGATGCTTTATTTGTGTCAGGGATCAAGAAAAATCTCTTATCAGTTTCGACATTAGCCAAGATTGGCTTGGTTGTGAAGTTTGTTGATGACAAATGTATAGTTCATGATCTGTCAAATTATGACATGATTAGTTCTTCTAGCATTTTGTGTTGTGGGCTATATAAGCTCATAGACTATGAAAAATTTGTCTATGATTCAGCATGTGCAGTACATGGTTCTCAAGCTATGTCAGATGCAAAGCTTTAGCATCCATGCTTTGGTCATCTAAATTTTGCTAGTTTACTACGCCTGCAAAAATCTGAAATGGTGTCCTCTTTCCTAAACTTAAGGCACCTGGAAAACATGTTTGTGAAGGTTGTATTTTGGGCAAAATGCAGCGTTCATTCCCAAAAGATGGTTCAGTTTGAGCTACTCAGAAATTGCAATTTGTGCATAGTGATGCTTGTGGTCCTATGCAAATACCTTCTTTTGGAAACTATCTTTACTTCGTGACTTTCATTGATGATTTTTCCAGGCATGCACGGGTATATCCACTCAAAGCAAAGTTCAAAGTGTTTATGTGCTTCAAATAGTTTTTGCTTTTGGCTGAAAATCTATCAGTATGTGAAATGGGCACCCTCTGTTCTGATTTAGGGGGGGAATATATGTCTTCTGAATTTAATGCATTTCTAGCTTAACATGGGATAAAACATCAGTGTACAATTCCATATACACCTCAATAGAATGGAGTTATTGAACGAAAGGACAGGTCACTCATGGAGATGGTGAGGTGTATGGTCAAGAGTCAGGCTTTAGCACATAGTTTTTGGCTTGAGGATGTCATGTGTGCAGCATATGTACTTAACAGGTGTCCCACTAAAGCAGTGCAGTCTATCACTCCATATGAGGCTTGGCATGGTTGCAAGCCATCTTTTGCTCATCTTTATGTTTTTGGTTGTCTGGCATATGCATTAGTGCCTGAACAACATCGTAGGAAATTGGATGATAAAGCAGTAAAATGTATTTTTGTTGGGTATAGTTCTGAAAGCAAAGGCTATCATCTATATCACCCACAGACTAAACACATTTTGGTTAGCCGTGATGTTGTTTTTGTGGAAGATGTTATTCAGCCTTTACTTTCATGTATGAAGGAGACATCTGTTAACTCCAAAGACATGTATGATACTTTGCTGCCTCTTTTTACAGGTGGAGAGTCTAGTGCTAGTCCTAATGAGGCAAATTCTCAGCCATTGCAAGTTTCATGTGATGATGCAGATCATTCTATTTCTGATGCAGATTCACATGATGCACTTGTTGATGAGAGAGTTGATATTGAGGAGGCAAAAACTATGCCAAAATGGCTAGTGCACACTTTGCATGATAGCAAAGTAGATGCAGCTCTGTCATACCGTACTCGTTCACACTCTCATAGTGCCCCTTTTGCATCAGATTGCTATGCTATGGCTGCCTCTAGTCTCTGTGATGAGATTGAGCCTGTTTCGTTTGATGAAGCACAAAATTTTGAACACTAGATGGCTAGAATGCAATCTGAATATGATGCTATCATGAAAAATGGTATCTGGTCTTTATGTGACTTGCCTCTTGGCAAGAAGGCCATTGGCACTAAGAGGGTATACAAGCTGAAGTATAAACCTGATGGAGCAGTTGACAGGTATAAGGCTGGGCTTCTTAGAAAGGGTTATGCGTAGGAAAGAGGCATTGATTTTGATGAAACCTTTGCACCTACTTGCCGAATGACTACTATTCATAGCATCTATGCACTTGCAGCTCATCATGGTTGGAATGTACATCTGTTGTACATTAAAATATCATTTTTGAATGGTGACTTGCATGAAGAAGTGTATGTTTTTTAGCCCCGTGGCTTTGTGTAGAAAGGGCATGAAAACCAGGTGTGCAAAAGTCTTGGATAGAACAAAAGTCTTCTTAAGAATTGGAGTGGGTTAGATCCCCGATTGGTGTAGCGCGAATACATCTTTTTGCTTTTATTTTATTAAAAACGTACGGACAGCAATAGCGATTGAATTACGTTTTGACAGCGATGGATGGCGTTTTGAGTCCACGATCGTTGTTGTTTCATTGCTTTTGAGGAGATTTTCAGAGAATACACAATACTATGAAAGAAGCACTTTGGGCTCATTGTAAAATATCCTTCACCTAGTATTCAACACAAGCTTGGAGCTTGGACCTCAGTAGAGGTGGTGTTTCTTCTAGCACATGGGGCAGCCATGGTGCTAATTTTTTGAAGCATGTTGAGGAGCAGCTATGGAGTTCTTCTTAATGATTCTTCTTGAAGAAGATCAAGGGTGTGCTCACACTCTATCTCATGGAGAGGAGGTTATCTCTTGTTCATGGCAAGAAGACTTGGTCATTAGCAGCTTGATGGTGAGGATCGGCCATCTACATGGTGTATTTGAAGATTGTCTTCTACAAGAAGATATCAGGTTGAAGATTGTCTTCTACAAGAAGATGTCGGGCTACTTCAAAGACATTGGATGGTGTTTAACATAAGATTTACATCTTATGTTAAGTATTCAGGTACATATTCTCTTTATGCACACAGGTACTACTTGAATTTTATGGAGGCCGTGGCGTTCATATCAGGAGGAGTCCTATTTGGCATAGGTACAAGAGAAACAGTACGTATATGCTTTATGCATATTTGATGAGGTGCTTAAGAAGGTGTGTTCACATGAGTTCGAGGATTTCTAACAGCAAACTTGTTAGCATTCTATGCTACTTTATAAGTATGTGATCTTTTCACACACGTATCTGACTCAGGGTGGTCCATAGCCTAAGTTCATATGAGGGTTTGTTGACTATCAGTTTCACACTGATTTTTCCTCTTTCAGTCACTCATATTCACTCTTCTATAACCTATAAGGTTACACATCTCATGTATATTCAGATTACTGCCCACACATCTGAATATGTTTGTTACATTGTACATTCACTCATTCATCTACTTCTCATCACATAGAGTGGTTGAGAGTTTTGCTCCCACATTGTACACTGAACATTGGTATATATGATACTATGAGTAAGTGATGGCTTACGTAACACTTTACACATGTCGTCTATTCTTTCTCTATCTTTATCTCATCATCTGTATGATTAAGTTGTGATATGTTCATGTTTTGTCAATATGGAAGATTGCTAAATTAATGTTGTACATGATTGGACCTATGGAACCATGGACCTGTGACATAAGCCAAGGGCCTACCTCACTTCCAACATTTGGTATCAGAGCACTAAGGTTTTGGTTACAGAACTTTAGATCTTTGGCATCAATGCATTAAGGCTCATTCATATTCTCAGGTTTCGAGACTTCCAGGTTTACAACATATGATTTAAGAGCATCTTCTAACATTTGACATTTGACATACACACTTAATCTAGATGAGTAGAGATTTGAGAATTAGACAATTCAGTTACATGTGTATTCATCAGTGTGGAGTATGAAGTTGATGATCTGTTAGCAGCCGAATATTTTTGGAAGAGTATGCAAATACTTTACAAAAGTATTGTTTGAAGACCGAGACTTGATGAAGAGAAGGCTACTTCAAATTCAAGGAAGAACAATGGTTTAGAGAAGATGAAGAAATCAGATCAACATCAAATCACAGGTATCAATTTTTACTATCAGATTATCATTTGCAGGTCATATCTTAGAAGAGCAGTTATGAAGAGATTTGAAGAAATTCAAGGAATGCTTTTATATGCTTTCATCATTTGAAAGTTAAAGGCTATATCAAAACAGGTATCTAGAGGTCTTTTCTAGAGAGTTTTGAGAGATCTCTTTCATGGCAAGAAACTTCATCTAAGAAGACAAGTGCAGAGATGAGATGAGTTTTGTTTTCAGCCAATTTTCTGTTGTAAGTTGGTTGGATATCAAGGTACAAATGTATCTAGAGAAGGTAACTCTAGAAGGGTAATTCATCATTCAGACAAAAGATTGGTGAATTTAGTTGTTTCAGACATTTGAAGCAGAATTTTGATTCGGAGATATGAGGAGATGATAAAACATGATTCTATATTCACTTCCATTTGTATACCATGTTTGTTTTATCTCTTACTCTTAGTACTAGAGAAAGAGAAAAGATCATTCAAAGAAGTCAAGAGTGTTTGCTACTTCAAGATGAAGAGAACAAAAGGTATGGTAGAGAAGTTTGAAGATGTTGACATCATCAGGTGGAAGAAAGATGCAGAAGAAGAAAGTCCATCATTTCCAAAAGAAAATTAAGGCTTCCTTTTCTCATATTTTCCATATACTTTTCCTATTTTATCCTCTACACCCAAAGACAAGTCTACGAGAACATCTTGTTTAAAGAAGAAGCAGTTTCTTGTTTTGCATTACACTTGGTCATGATTTAGTAGATTTGACAAAGAATTGCATTGAGAGAAACAAAAGCACTCATATGTGTATGAGTTATGTTGAAGCTTTTAAGCGGGCAGCTTATATGTTCCCTCAAAAGAGCTACTTTGTATATGACAAGTTGCAGAGAAGTTTATTTCTTCTTTATCTAACTCTTAAGGTAAAAGAGTTTTCTGTAGCAGATGTTGAAGACTTGGGTTGAGGTTTTATGTTTGGAAAAGGTTACCTCATATTCAGTATTTTCAGAAAACTTCAGAAAATTCAGAATCTTGTTGATGTACCAGTAAGTTGAAGAATCTACTTTTTATGATTGTCTAGATTTTTTGATACATGTTTGTATTAAAAAAAGGTGGTCCATCAAATCCTATCACTTGATTGAAAGTGGAGTTAGCCAAAAGAAAGTCAAGCACGTACTGTCACATTTCACTCGGGTAAAATATGAAAGTTATGAAGTATCAACTTGTAGCTTTTGGAGTTCTCAAGGTGAGAAGTTTTGTCCACTTATGTTTCAAGTAGGAATTGCAAATTCTTGGAAGGATTTGTTTGCAAAAAAGTTTTACAACTTTGTAAGAAGCATGGACACTTGGAGACATTCAGGAAGTAAATCAAACATTCAGTCATGAAGGTTTGATGACAACAGATTCTACACAGGAGAGATCATTGATCTTGTATGATCTTGTATGATCTTGTATGATCTTGAGTATTTATGATTCAGTTGTCTATCCTTTGTTTGTGAAGGTTCTTAACATTGGAAGAAGTAAGTCAAAGATTCAGATTCTATCAGATTTGTGTTACAGAGAGATAGAAATACTTGTTATGTTGCAGAAGGTTATGAGTCCTAAAATGCTTTCAGCAAGGTTTTATCAGCTAACCTTATTCTACAATATGGGAAGCTGAAGACTTACAGTGAAAGTTATTAGCAACTGCAGTGCTAATAAAAAGGGTTCAGAGATTTTGTTTCAGATACAGGTGTTGATCACTGAACATCAGATTTATGAAGGAAGACGTTCTAGATTTCATAAAGTCTGATATATTTGAAGAATACTGGATATTAGTGTTAAATCATCCAGGGGGGTGATGAAACATGAAGACTTATTTTCAGCCATATGTAAAAGAATGCAGAGTCATACCTACAGGTATTCCTATATTTCCTTTGTCAAGTTCTCTTTATGTTCCAGCTTTGAAAGAAGAAGGAAGAAGAAGAATGTTTGGAGAAAGTTCCTGTTAGGATGTTCCTGTTCAAGAGAAGATTCCAGAGTTCTATTGAAGAGAAGCTTGATATTTCAGAAAGGTATATTTAAGAAGTGCGCACATATATGTTTATACCAAGTTCTGAAGGAAAGAGGTATGAAGGATTTAAAGGATGAAGACATGATGACATCATAGATTTTTTTGACTCATATTTCAATTGATTTCAATTAAGTTGAGTTGATTTGACTTGAGTACAGTCAGAGATGAACCAGTAGTGTTCATAATACACTAAGTTGTGAGTTTTCAGTCATAGGTTCCAATAACTAGTTCCTGATTTTGTTTAGTGTATTTACCTGACACAGCAGAAGTACGTTGAGAAACCTTTTTGGAAGGTAAATGCAAATATATGAATCCTAGTGTATGTTTTCAGGTTTTTGAAAACAGGAGATAGCAGGTTCGGAGACAGTTCATGCTATATTTGTTGTCAAGCAGTGATTGCTTGATGAGTACACTTTTGAATATCTAGATTGCATATTTTCTCAGGTATTATGGTTCATATTCAGCAAGTTCAGATTTTTGAAGGAAAGTCAAATTCAGTTTTGAAGAAGACTTTTTCTAAAGTGTGAGAAGTACAAGCTTGAAGCTTGTGATAGGCTATTTGAAGCTTGTGGTAATTTGCAGATTATAAAGTTTGCAGATTCAGTTCAGATTGTACCATTGTGACATTGCAGGGGGGATTGTTGGAAAACAATGTCCCAAAGGTCAAGGTCTCAATCCCATGGTCAAAGTCTCAATCCCATGGTCAAAATTGATCCATATAACTCACTCTTTACAGCATGTATAGCAGTCTCTAGTAGTCTATACACACTCAAACGGCGCTGGGCGCCTTGGATAGAACAAAAGCCTTCTAAAGAATTGGCGTGGGTTCGATCCCCAATCGGTGTAGCACGAATATATCTTTTTGCTTTTGTTTTATTAAAAACGTACGGACACCAATAGCGATTGAATTACGTTTTGACAGAGATGGATGGCGTTTTGAGTGCGATCGCTGTTGTTTTATTGCTTTTGAGGAGCTTTTCAGAGAATACACAATACTATGAAAGAAGCACTTTGGGCTCATTGTAAAATATCCTTCACCTAGTATTCAACACAAGATTGGAGCTTGGACCTCAGTAGAGGTGGTGTTTCTTCTAGCACATGGGGCAGCCATGGTGCTAATTTGAAGCATGTTGAGGAGCAGCTATGGAGTTCTTCTTAATGATTCTTCTTGAAGAAGATCAAGGGTGTGCTCACACTCTAGCTCATGGAGAGGAGGTTATCTCTTGTTCATGGCAAGAAGACTTGGTCATTAGAGCTTGATGGTGAGGATCGGCCATCTACATGGTGTATTTGAAGATTGTCTTCTACAAGAAGATATCAGGTTGAAGATTGTCTTCTACAAGAAGATGTCGGGCTACTTCAAAGACATTGGATGGTGTTTAACATAAGATTTACATCTTATGTTAAGTATTCAGGTACATATTCTCTTTATGCACACAGGTACTACTTGAATTTTATGGAGGCCGTGGCGTTCATATCAGGAGGAGTCCTATTTGGCATAGGTACAATAGAAACAGTACGTATATGCTTTATGCATATTTGATGAGGTGTTTAAGAAGGTGTGTTCACATGAGTTTGAGGATTTCTAGCAGCAAACTTGTTAGCATTCTATGCTACTTTATAAGTATATGATCTTTTCACACACGTATCTGACTTAGGGTCTTCCATAGCCTAAGTTCAAATGAGGGTTTGTTGACTATCAGTTTCACACTGATCCTTCCTCTTTCAGTCACTCATATTCACTCTTCTATAACCTATAAGGTTACACATCTCATGTATATTCAGATTACTGCCCACACATCTGAATATGTTTGTTACATTGTACATTCACTCATTCATCTACTTCTCATCACATAGAGTGGTTGAGAGTTTTGCTCCCACATTGTACACTGAACATTGGTATATATGATACTATGAGTAAGTGATGGCTTACGTAACACTTTACACATGTCGTCTATTCTTTCTCTATCTTTATCTCATCATCTGTATGATTAAGTTGTGATATGTTCATGTTTTGTCAATATGGAAGATTGCTAAATTAATGTTGTATATGATTGGACCTATGGAACCATAGACCTGTGACATAAGCCAAGGGCCTACCTCACTTCCAACAAAAGATACATGCCTATCTGATTGCACATGGTTTTGAGAACAGTCCAACTCAAAGCACCTTATATGTTAAGCATGCTAATGATGTACTTCTGATCATTGTTGTGTATGTTGATGACCATAGGTACTCATGAGAAGCATATTGCTGATTTTAAGACTGATTTGCATGCCTCATTTGAGATGTCTGATTTGGGGCATTTGCATCATTATTTGGTCATTTAGTTTATGCAAGTTGATGGTGGAATAGCTTTGTGTCAAATGAAATATATTGACACATTATTGCAGTGTTTTGGCCTTGAAGACTGCAAAGCTATTGCCACTCCAATGGAGACAGGTTTACGATTGAGTCTTCATGATGCTGGAGATGCATTTGATGTTGTCCACTAGTGGTTTTTGCTTCATGCTTGGTAGCTCATGCATATCCTGGCTTAGCAAGAAGCAGCCTACTCTAGCCACTTCTAGTTGTGAGGCTGAGTATAGGGAAGCTTTCAGAGCGGCTGTTGAGTGTGTGTGGCTTAGATGCCTTATGGCTGATTTGGGTGTTGGTCAGTCTTCTGCCACCACCATCTTTGCTGACAGTCAGAGCACATTGGCAGTTGTGAGGAACCCTGTGTTCCATGCTTTCACTAAGCACATTGAGGTGCATTATCATTATGTCAGGGAGAGGTTCTTTGTTGGAGAGATCAGCTTGGCATATGTGCCCACACAGGAGAACATTGCAGACCTTTTCACGAAGAATCTACCTAGGGAGAAGTTTGAAGCTTTCTGCAAATCTTTGGGCTTACTTCCTTTTGTGGATTGATTCCACATAGCTTGGCACTTCCTTACACATGAGTGTCAGCTCCTTGTTCACCACATCACTCCCAGGGGGGATTTGTTGATATCTTTAGGTAGTAATGTGTGTGAACACACTAGGACCACTAGGGCACTTTTTTCCCTCTTTAGGAGGGTTTTTCCCCCGGTATATACGCCAATAGCCCTAACATGTTACTTATCTTTGTACATTCTCATGGTAATACATTCAATATTGTGTGTTGTGCTCCAAGCTTCTTCTTCTTCTTCCTTTTGTTGTTCACATGCTTCCATAGACGTCTAATTCCAACATTTGGAGCTCTATAGAGAGAGAGAAGCAGCTTCTGCAAGCTTACTGTTGTTGAAGAAGATGATGCAGAAAAATGAAGGAGCAAGAGAATGATGGCCACAAGTGTATGTATATTGCTTTCATGTAATGTGCAAGTGATTTGAAGTCTTTATATAGAATCTTGAAGTGCTCCACCACTTTTACAAGTGGATTTTGAATTCAAATAAATGCAGGATTAGTTGTTGGAGGGAATCAATTCACTTTCCTACAATCTTGGAAAAGTGAAGATCTAGTTTGATCTACATTTAGGTGATTGATTGATTGCAGCTCAACTACCACAAATTCCTGGAATTTGGGCTCTCTTTTTATCCTTTTACATGTCTACGGCTCTAGGCTTTTACAATGGTAAAAGATCCATGAAAAATCTTTTTAAAAAAATACAATAAGTGACCATGGGTAAAAGAAAACTTCAATGGATATTTTGGCATAATCCAAACCTAGCCTTTTTGATGTAGATCAAATCCACCACAAGCATAGTGTAAGCTTGATGTTCCAACATACTCAGCCTCACTACCAAGAATGAAGCAGAAACCACTGGTGACACATGAGTGTCATAGCAAACAGCCCAATCAGAGTCAGAAAAATCATGTAAATTTGGCAATAGTGATCCCCCCTTGGAATAAAACAATCCAAGTAGTCGGGTACCACTCAAGTAGCAAAATATGCACTTATATAGAGGAGGCTGAAATTATGCCAAAGTGGTTGGTGCAGACATTGTGAAATAGCAAATTAGATGCACCTCTGTCATGTCATACTCGTTCATGCTCTCATAATGCTTCTTTTACATCAGATTTCTATGCTATGGTTGCCTCTAGTCTTTACGATGAGAATGAGCTTGTTTCATTTGATGAATCATAAAATTCAAAAATTTGGATGGCTGCTAGAATATGATGACATTATGAAGAGTGGTACTTGGTCTTTTTTATGTGATTTTCCTCCTAACAAAAATGACATTGGCACTAAGTGGGTATACAAGCTGAAGCATAAGCTTCGTGGAACAGTTGACAGGTATAAGGCTAGGCTTGTTGCAAAAGGTTATGGTCAAGAAAGAGGCATTGATCTTGATGAGACCTTTGCTCCCACATGCCAAATGACTACTGTTCTAAGCATTTGTGCACTTGGATCTCATCATGGTTGGAATGTACATTAGTTGGACATTAAAATTGCATTTTTGAATGGCAACTTACATGAAGAAGTGTATGATTTTTAGCCATGTGGTTTTGTGTAGAAAGGGCATGAAAACAAAGTGAGTATGTTAAAAAAAGGCATTATATGGTTTGATGCAAGCACCACATGTTGGTATAAAAAGATACATGCCTACTTGATTGCACATGGTTTTGAGAATAGTCCAAAGCATGCAAATGATGTGCTTTTGATCATTGTTGTCTATGTTGATGACATGCTACTCACTGGTCCTAATGAGAAGCACATTGCTGATTTTAAGATTGATTTGCATGCCTCATTTGAGATGTCAGATTTGGGGCATTTACATCATTTTTTGGGCATTCAATTTATACAAGTTGATGGCAGAATAGCATTATGTCAAACAAAATATAATGACACATTATTGCCGCATTTTAGCCTTGAATACTGCAAACCTATTGCCACTCCTATGGAAGTAGGTTTACGGTTGATTCTTCATGATGCTGGAGGTGCATTTGATGTTGTTTTCTATCAATAGGTTGTTGGATGCTTGATTTACTTATGCATAACATAACTTGATATCCCGTTTTTTGTCTCATAGATGAGCAAGTTTATGCATTGCCTAGGTGTCAAGGAGTGGCAGGCGATTAACTGCATCTTTTGCTACTTGAGTGGTACTTGACTACGTGGATTGTTTTATCATAAGAGAGGATCACTACCACTAGATTTACATGCTTTTTCTGACTCTGGCTGGGCTGGTTGGTATGACATTTGTGTGTCCACCAGTCGTTCTTGCTTCATGCTTGGTAGCTCATGTATATCTTGGTTGAGCAAGAAGCAGCCTACTATGGCCACATCTAGTTGTGAGGTTGATGTTGGAGATAGATGTCTGCGGAAGCACGCGAACAGCACAAGGAAGAAGAAGAAGCTTGGAGCACAAACACACAATAGTGAATGTATTACTAGAGAATGTACAAAGATAAGTAGCCCATTAGGGCAATAGGCGTATATACAAGCCGGGGGAAAAAAACCTCCTAAAGAGGGAAAAAAGTGCCCCGGCGGTCCTAGTGTGTTCACACACATCACTACCTAAATATATAACCAAATCCCCCCTGGGAGTGATGCGGTGAACAAGGAGCTGGCACTCATGTATAAGGAAGTGCCAAGCTATGTGGAAATCACTCCACAAAAGGAAGTAAGCCCAAAGCTTTGCGGAAAGCTTCAAACTTCTCCGTAGGCAGAGCCTTCGTGAAAAGGTATGCAATGCTCTCCTGCGTGGGCACATATGCCAAGCTGATCTCCCCAGCAGAGAACCTCTCCCTAACATAGTGATAATGCACCTCAATGTGCTTAGTGCGAGCATGGAACACAGGGTTCCTCGCAACTGCCAATGCGCTCTGACTGTCAGTGAAGATGGTGGTGGCAGAAGACTGGCCAACACCCAAATCATCCATAAGGCGTCTGAGCCACACACACTCAGCAGTCGTTGTGAAAGCTGCCCTATACTCAGCCTCACAACTGGAAGTGGCCACAGTAGGCTGCTTCTTGCTCAACCAAGATATACATGAGCTACCAAGCATGAAGCAAAAACCATTGGTGGACACACGAGTGTCATAGCAACCAGCCCAATCTGAGTCAGAAAAAGCATGCAAATCTGGCGGTAGTGATCCCCCCTTGGGATAAAACAACCCAAGTAGCCGAGTACCACTCAAGTAGCGAAAGATGCGCTGCTCATCTGTGAGACAGCAAACTGAATATCTGGTTGAGTAATGCATAAGTAAATCAAGCATCCAACAGCCTATTGATAGAGAATAGCATCAAATGCATCTCCAGCATCATGAAGACTCAATCGTAAACCTGTCTCCATAGGAGTGGCAATAGGCTTACAGTCTTCAAGGTCAAAACGCTGCAATAATGTGTCAATATATTTCATTTGACACAAAGCCATTCCACCGTCAACTTGCATAAACTGAATGCCCAAATAGTGATGCAAATGCCCCAAATCAAACATCTCAAATGAGGCATGCAAATCAGCCTTGAAATCAGCAATATGCTTCTCAATAGGACCAGTGAGCAGCATGTCATCAACATAGACAACAATGATCAGAAGCACATCATTAGCACGCTTAACATATAAGGTGCTTTCAGTTGGACTGTTCACAAAACCATTTGCAACCAGATAGGCATGTATCTTCTCATACCAAGCACGTGGTGCTTGCTTTAAACCATATAATGCCTTCTTTAACCTGCACACCTGGTTTTCATGCCCTTTCTACACAAAGCCACGGGGCTGAAAAACATACACTTCTTCATGCAAGTCACCATTCAGAAATGTTGTTTTAATGTCCAACTGATGTACATTCCAACCATGATGGGCTGCAAGTGCACAAATGCTCCGAACAGTAGTCATACGGCATGTAGGTGCAAAGGTCTCATCAAAATCAATGCCTCTTTCCTGCGCATAACCCTTTGCAACAAGCCTAGCCTTATACCTGTCAATTGTACCATCAGGTTTATGCTTCAGCTTGTATACCCACTTAGTGCCAATGGCCTTCTTGCCAAGAGGCAAGTCACATATAGACCATGTACCATTCTTCATTATAGCATCATATTCAGATTGCATGGCAGCCATCCAATTTTTTGAATTCTGTGCTTCATCAAAAGAAACAGGCTCATTCTCATCACAGAGACTAGATGCAGCCATAGCATAGCAATCTGATGCAAAGGAGGCACTATGAGAGCTTGAACGAGTACGATATGACAAAGGTGCATCTAATTTGCTGTCACGCAAAGTCTGCACCAGCCATTTTGGCATAGTTTTTGCTTGCTCAATATCAGCTCTCTCATCAACAAGTGCATCATGTAAATCTGCATCAGAAATAGAATGATCTGCATCATCATATGAAACCTGCAAAGGCTAAGAAGTTGCCTCATTAGGACCAGCACTAGACTGTCCACCTGTAAAAAGAGGCATCAACGTATCATACATGTCTTTGGAGGTAACAGATGTCTCCCTAGTACATGAAAGCAATGGCTGAATAGCATCTTCCACAAAGACAACATCACGGCTAACCAGAATGCGTTTAGTCTATGGATGATACAGACGAGAGCCTTTACTTTCAGAACTGTACCCAACAAAAATACATTTTACTGCCTTATCATCCAATTTTCTGCGATGTTGTTCAGGCACTAATGCATATGCCAAACAACCAAAAACACGCAGATGAGCAACAGATGGCTTGCGGTCATGCCAAGCCTCATATGGAGTGATAGACTGCAACGCTTTAGTGGGACACATGTTCAGTACATATGCTGCACACATGACACCCTCAAGCCAGAAACTATGTGGTAAAGCCTGACTTTTGACCATGCACCTCGCCATCTCCATGAGTGACCTGTTCTTTCGTTCAGCAACTCCATTCTGTTGAGGTGTATACGGCACTATACACTGGTGTTTTATCCCACGTTCAGCCAGAAATGCATTAAAATCAGAAGACATATATTCCCTCCCTCGATCAGAACGGAGGGTGCCCATTTTACATGCTGACAGATTTTTAGCCAAAACCAAAAACTGTTTAAAGCACATGAACACTTCGGACTTTGCCTTCAATGGATATACCCATGCATGCCTGGAAAAATCATCAATGAAAGTCACGAAGTAAAGGTAATTTCCAAAAGAGGGTGTCTGCATAGGACCACAGACATCACTATGTACAAGCTGCAATTTCTGCGTAGCCCGAACTGAACCATCTTTTGGAAAGGAGGAACGCTGCATTTTGCCCAAAATACAGCCTTCACATACATGTTTTCCAGGTGCCTCAAGCTTGGGCAAAGAAGACACCATATCAGATTTCTGCAGGCGTAGCAAACTAGCAAAATTTAGATGACCAAAGTGTGCATGCCAAAGCTTTGCATCTGACATAGCCTGAGAATCATGAACTGCACATGCCGAATCATTAACAGATCTTTCATAGTCTATGAGCTTATACAGCCCACGACATAAAATGCCAGAAGCAATAATCACATCGCCATTTGAGAGATCATGAACTGTACACCTGTCATCAACAAATTTCACAACCAAACCAATCTTGGCTAATGCAAAAACTGATAACAGGTTCTTTTTGATCCCTGGCACAAATAAAGCATCTGACAAGGTGAAAGAACTACCATCAGCAGTAGTCAAAATGATCTTACCAACTCCCATAACAGGATAAGAGGAGTTGTTGGCGCATGTGACAGTATTCCCTGTAGGGGAAGGCTCGAGTGAAGAGAAGAAACTGCGCTGCGAGGTAATATGTTTGGTCGCCCCACTGTCAAAGTACTAAACATCTGAGTCCACCGCAGACATGCACTGCTCATGAGAAGATGGGTCAAAACTGCAAACAGTAGTAAACGCCCATTCTTCTTCCTGCACAAGATTAGCAGACTCTGTTTTTGGTGTAGAGGCTTCTGCAACAACCATTCCAGCCTCCTTTTTCTTTGCCTCTTTTGCAGCCAATTTTGGACAGTTCTTTATGATATGATCATTCCCTTTACAGTACTTGCAAAACAATTTCTGCTTTTTTTATTTCTTCTCATCTTTATCCTGGTTCTTCGAATGTGCAGCATTTGCATATTTCTGCTTACTAGTAGAAGAGCTCCATTTTCCTTTGCCCTTCTGACTAGCCAGGAAAGCTTGATCTGCAACATGCATAATGGACCTGTTCTGCCTGGACTGATCTTCCTACAACAGAACAGAGACTAACTCCTCAAATGATAAGGCATTCGGATTGCCTTTCATCATCAACCGAAGAGTAGAAGCAAAACTCTGATATGAATCAGGAAGACCATTCAGAACGGTCTGCACAAGTGAGCTATCTGGTATAACCTCATCAGCAAAAATCAACTGTTCCTTCAAATCTTTGATCTTCGTTAGGAAACTTTCCATAGAATCACCTTCATTCATGTGCTCACTCTCCAACTGTTTTCGAAGGTAAGCAACACGAGCCTCATTCCTAGCTTGGTACAATGTGGTAAGTGTATCCCAAGCATCCCTAGCTGTTCTGCAAGAGCGAATATGAGGAATAATGGCACGTTTGACAGACAAAGCTATCAATGCATGTGCCTCGGCATCTCTGCCATCCCAACGAATTTGCTCTGCAGTAGGTGCAACAGAAACAGCAGCACGAACAGGAATCTGCGGAATATCATCTTCGACACCATCTTCATCAGCTCCAGCACCTGTATTTGTAGTACATGTCGTTACGGTGTAACAGGACGTCTTTCAACACCCTGCATAATGTTCCACAATCCTTTTGCAACCAAAACATGTAGCATCATATAAGCCCATAATGGGTAGTTGGTACCATCCAACTTATCCTCAACAGCCAACATACGGAATACATCACTGCTTTCAGCCATGGTCGGTGACTAAAATACCTTGATGCAAAAAATTGACTGTATCTCAAAAAGTTAAACAGAACTGCCCAGACGAGTTCTACTAGACCTGTAGCAGACTTCGAGACGCTTAAACTGGTGAACAGAAATTGGTATATACCTTTGGCACAAAAAGACGAAATAGCCTGCACAAGCGCTGCGATAGTGCGTTCGGAGGCCGAAACGAGCTCAGATCGCGATTTCGGCACCACAGAGCGAAGATGTTTTGATCTCGGAGACACGCAGAGTATGCTCACCAAAATTCGTGCGATTCTGAGACTGCAAACGGAGGAGTGTCGACGGCGCCCTAGATGAAGCGACGACCTTCTCTGATACCAATTGTTGGAGATAGATGTCTGCGGAAGCACGCGAACAGCACAAGGAAGAAGAAGAAGCTTGGAGCACAAACGCACAATAATGAATGTATTACTAGAGAATGTACAAAGATAAGTAGCCCATTAGGGCAATAGGCGTATATACAAGACGGGGGAAAAAAACCTCCTAAAGAGGGAAAAAAGTGCCCCGGCGGTCCTAGTGTGTTCACACACATCACTACCTAAATATATCAACAGTTGAGTATAGGGCAGCTTTCACAGTGACTCTTGAGTGTGTGTGGCTTAGATGCCTTATGGATGATTTGGGTGTTGATCAATCTTGTGCACCACCATCTTCACTGATAGTCAGAGCGCATTGGTAGTTGTGAGGACCCTTGTGTTCCATGCTCGCACTAAGCACATTGAGGTGCACTATCATTATGTTAGGGAGTGGTTCTCTATTGGAGAGATCAGTTTGGCATATGTTTCCATGCAGAGAACATTGCAGGCTTTTTCACAAAGGCTCTCCCTGGGGAGAAGTTTGAAGCTTTCCACAAAGCTTTGGGCTTATGCCAAGAATAAAAACAACAAGGAGAAGATGAATGACAACACCAAACTGAAGAATAGAAGCCACAAACAATGGGATGAAGAGCAATTGGAGAAGGAACATGAAGACCAACACTAACAACAAGATGAAGAGAAGCAATAGTAAGAGCATGAACAAACACTTGAAGAGCAATAGTAGTAACAATAAAAAAATTAGAAGAAGCAAAATGAACGACAACAATAAGAACAAGAATTGCAACAAGAATAGCAACATCAAGCACAAGAAGTAAAAAAGCAACAAGAAAATCAAGAATAGCAGAAGAAGAACAAGAGATGAAGAAAGGAAAGCAAAGGGAGCAAAAAAATAGGGTGAACCTAAAGAGCATGTCAAGAAAAGCATGAAGCACAAAAAAAAGAAGATAAATACACTCATTAAATTTCATTTCTATATTAAATATTTACAAAAAGACAATGTTGAGCTATAGGATTTGGTGGAATATATCTCGAACCAAATCCACATGTATTTGCAAAAGTTGATCACACCATCATATCAGTTTTCAAAACTTGATAATTTATTTTCGAAAAGTGCACTATTCAAGGAAACCATGAGTGCCATCATATCATGCTTCTTTGATTGCCTCCTTAATCAAGATATGGAAAAACAATCTGAATTTGTAGATTCTCTAGTCTTAGATTGAGATGTTTATATGGACAAAGCTATTAAAGAAGATAGAGAATTAGAATTTGTATCATTCTTGAGGAAGATGTTGTAAATTATTGTTGCATAATTAGAATTTGTATCATTCTTGAGGAAGATGTTGTAAATTATTGTTGCATAATTATAGAAGATATTTTATTTGATCAATTATATTGTCTAATTTCACTCTCCCTCTCTCTCTCTACATATATATGTGTCTATGCATATGTGTGTGACTTCATGTTTGCCATTATCATAAATATGTATTTTAAAATACAAATAGCTAAATTCTTACTTATCTAAAGTTGGATGTCTAGAATACTAGACTAGACAAGACTAGAACAAAGAACAGGAATTAAAATATGTGTCTAATTTCACTCTCGCTCTCTCTCTCTACATATATATGTGTCTATGCATGTGTGTGACTTCATGTTTGCCATTATCGTGAATATGTATTTTAAAATATAAATAGCTAAATTCTTACTTATCTGAAGTTGGATGTCTAGAATACTAGACTAGACAAGACTAGAACAAGGATTAAAAGAGGAACTAGAACTTAAAAAGTATTTACTTAGAGATCAAGACTCTTTCAGCTGTGAAGACTATTATTGACAAGAATGAGGATATATGAGGCCAAACCCTCCTTATATGGGTTTTTATGGAAAATTACGAATTGATGATGTCAACAATCCTAAACACTACCTCTGAATGTCAAAATAAAGAAGGTAGATAATTGATCTAAGGGGTTTGGTGTGTTTGTATGTGCATCTCTCTCTCTCTCTCTCTCTCTCTCTCTCTCTCTCTCTCTCTCTCTCTCTCTCTCTCTCTCTCTCTCTCTCTCTCTCTCTCTCTCTCTCTCTCTCTCTCTCTCTCTCTCTCTCTCTCTCTCTCTCTCTCTCTCTCTCTCTCTCTCTCTCTCTCTCTCTCTCTCTCTCTCTCTCTCTCTCTCTCTCTCTCTCTCTCTCTCTCTCTCTCTCTCTCTCTCTCTCTCTCTCTCTCTCTCTCTCTCTCTCTCTCTCTCTCACTCTCTCTCTCTCTCTCCCTCCCCCCCTCCCTCCCTCTCCCTCTCCCCGCCCTCCTCCCCCAACCCCCTCCCTCCCTCCCTCCCTCCCTCCCTCCCTCCCTCCCTCTCTCCCTCCCTCCCTCCCTCCCTCCCTCCCTCCCTCCCTCCCTCTCTCTCTCTCTCTCTCTCTCTCTCTCTCTCTCTCTCTCTCTCTCTCTCTCTCTCTCTCTCCTCTCTCTCTCTCTCTCTCTCTCTCTCTCTCTCTCTCTCTCTCTCTCTCTCTCTCTCTCTCTCTCTCTCTCTCTCTCTCTCTCTCTCTCTCCCTCTCTCTCTCTCTCATATATGCAAACATATGCAAACATATAGATATAGCACGTAATCGCACATAATTAGGAGTCTAGACAAATGAACATTTAGTTTAAGTGCAAATTTCATTAGGGAAAAGAATTACAAAACAACCTAGACAATGGGCAAGGAGTAGAGATTTAAAAATAAAGGAGAGAATGAGATGAAACCTTATCCATCTTACTCATCTTTCTCCTTCTTGGCATGGATATTTTCTTCTTCTAATGCATGGTCTTAGCGAAGGCCTATGCGCATGCCCTTGAGATTTCAACATGGGTTTCTACCTGCTCATCATATAAGAACAATTATCTTAATCTTTTTCTTATTATAATACGGGAATCATCATACTTACTTTCTTATTGTTGAGTATGAAGTAGTGCCCTCCATCATTTTCAATCTCAATGATGATGTCATGACAAAATTTTTCTAAATTACAACTTTCACTAAGAGAGATTTACAATATCATTCCCAGACACCATGACTGCTATGACAATAAGATTTAGGGAGCTCTCTTCTGCATCCATTGGAACCATTTTATGTCGTATTAGCCTTATATGTTTATAAGAGAATGAAAATACAAAGTTATTAGAGACAATCATGTACTTAGTTTCTATCATATTGTGTACCACCTCGCATATAGCATTCTAGAATGAAACAGTGTCCCATTCAATATAAATAAATTTGCCATGATCTTCTTGATCTCTAACCTTGTATGCGTGATTAAACAAAATCTTGCATGGCATTCTTTGAAAAGTAAGCAAACACTTCAATAGGCATGGGAAAGTGTGCTTCAACAATTTGTATTGCAACCACCGGTTTTGCAAGTGTTTGTAAGTCATTGAATATTCTGGTCTGAAATGACTCCAAGATATCTAGCTATGGTCAATGTTCCAACCTTTCCATTGGTAGATTTTGAAAGCTCCCATGTATTCTATTCTTTGCATTAAATTTATAGAAGTGATCATAGATAAAACTTTCAAACTCAGATAGTTGCTTTGCTTTTCTCTTGTGGTATTGATTGTAGCATAGAAATGACATGTAATGCATTTCACTAGCTTCCATTCTTTGTAAGGTGAGGGATATATATTTAAAATTTTGTGGAACTAACAAACTTTACTATATTATAACATAGCTTACATATTACAATGATGTGGAATACTTACAATTAGGTATGTGTGTCAAAATATATATTGAATATTTTGCAAGTACTATCTCTTTATGCATGTAGACGTGCTAAGTACTATCTCTTTATGCATGTAGACATGCTACACCAAAACTTCTTTCACTGACTTTCCTTCTTTAATTTGGAAACCAAGAATTCTACCATTCCAAGAGTCCAAATACATGTCTTTAGTTTTGGATTTCTATGTGTTCCTTGGTTTCATCGATATCTAATCTCCTATTGCTATGTTCATCTTGGCCCATCAATCATTGTTGGACAAGACATAGGTGTCAACAGAGGAAATATTGATTTCTAGCCTACAAGAAGAGGTGACTACTTCGATGGATTGTAGCTCGTTTCCCATTGCCAAAAGATCCATTCCACATTCTATCTTTGTCAATCTTAAAAAAGTTATAGTATGTTTTAAAACATGAATAGGAACAGAGGGGCTGACTGTTGCACACATATTGTGTTTAAAAACATATTACTGGATGCTACATTTTGAATCTCATGTAAGGAATGGTTACTCTAGGATGCATATCACAATTCAAGCGAAATAAAATGAATTCTTATACACAGAGATCACATGTGTGTTTATGTATTTTGGTAGTGATGCATCTGAACACAAGACTACTAGGGCACTTTTTTCCTCCCTCTTTAGAAGGTTTTACCCCTAGCTTGTATATATGCCCCAATAGGCTACTTAACTTGCCTTGTACATTAACTTAGTAATACACTCATTGTTGTGCTCCAAGTTTCTTCTTCTTCCTCATGTTGTTTGTGTGCTTCCAAAGTCTTTGAACTCCAACAATTGGTATGAAAGCATGTTGCCACTTTCTTTAGGGCATCGTCGACACCCTTCTGAACATAGTCTCAAAATTGCACGAAAATGGATGACCATATATGATATCATTAGTAGTTCAAAACTGCTTCGATATGTGGCATTGAAAAGTTGATTTGAGTTGGTTTGAGCCTCCAAACACACTATCGCAATAACTATGCAAGCAATTTCATGCTTTTGTGCCAAACACATATACAATTTTCTATTTGCCAATGTAAGTGCCTCAAAGTCTTCTACAGATCTAGCAGAGCTCAATTTTGGTACATTTGTTCAGCTTTTTAAGATACAATCAATTTTTTGCATCATGGTATACAATCATTGGCCATGGTTGAAAGCAATGATCTATTTCGTATGTTGGTTGTTGCGGATAAGTAGGATGGTTCTAATTATCCATTGTAGGCATACATAATGCATCACATGCCTTCGCACTTCCTATGAAATAACATTCTCTGAGGTGCTCCCCAAAGTTGGCTACACATCTTTCTTTCCAAATTTTTCAAAGATCCTCACTTCTAATGGCATTCCAAAGAGTTGTCGAATAGCCGATAGCTTCGCTCATACAAGGTCGCCATAGATCTTGCTGGCTTTGAAATTGATCCAAATACCTCTATGCATAATTTTCCACATGAGGACCAACTTGTTCTTTATTAACGGGTGCAACATCTCATTGAATTTGAATTCCCATCTAACCCATAACCAATTCGTGCACCATTCATTATTTTGTGAATGATGAGTATCTAGGTTTCTCTTAAGTCTCGGGGTATCCTCTATATTGTTTCCATTGGCCCACTTCATACCCTTCGAATGGTGGAGATCCTATCCAAGAAGGAGACGAGTTTCCGAAGCATCCCAAGTGTTGAACCATGCCTTAAAAAGGTGCCAATCTCCATACTCCACTCTACGACTAGGATCGATTTCCTCAAAACTGATCCATTGTTTATTGTCTTCGTTCCATATGTGCTTCCATTTACGAAACCCTTTGGTCCAAAGTTTTTAGCCCTCCAAATATACTATTTCTTGACTCCCCTAGTTCAAGCAATAGGAAACCATATTGGATTATGTTGATGGATGCCAGCAAACCACTTCCAATCACTACTGATAGAATGGTGAGGTTACAACTTATTCCAAGCTTTTCACAAAGAGCCAACCAAATCAGAGCCTTTGGGGATCACTCAAGTAGGAGAAAACACAAGCATGAAGTGATTGAGGTCCTTCCATCTGGGGACTCCGAAAAGGGACAGGTTTTTGTTATTTCTGAAGCTCAAAATTCCTTATCATTTCTCCAAGCTTTATTAGCCATTTAACCGCAAGTTTGTTAGCCATGGCTTCTAACATCGAGAATTCCAAAACCACCCATGTCCTGGGGACAAGTACAAATATCCCATTTAGCGTTGGGGCAACCCCCTCCTACTAGGGTCTCTTGTTCAAAGAAAAATTTTGCAAGTTCTCTCCACCAAACAACAATCACTGCAACTCCTCGTTTAAAGAAATTGTTGCACCACCTCATCCATTGCTCCCTTGCATGATGGGCTGTCTACCATCTAAATCCAGTCATGTGAGGCATCTACTGAGCTGCAGCCTGATGAGCTCCCAAATAGAAGACTTTGTCTCTACCACTGAAACTATCTTCAAAGACACCAACATTCAATCTGAGATGTTCATTACAATTTCATACTTTTACCACAAGTCTGGTCCCATTCATCTCACACTTGCCATTTAGAGTCTCTCTTTAGTTACGACCATTCCTCTATAGAATGGTATCTATCCTTATTCTATGTATGACTTCCTGTGGGCCAACTGAGAGGGTAAGATCATCACAGAGAGAAAATGCAAGACTTCCATAAAGCGGATCTGTGTCATAGGCAGTATTTCTTTTTTTCAATTCTTCAATGAAATGAAATGATATATTAATGCTTCCAAATCTTAGTTGTCAAGTTTCAGAAACAAAGAAACAAAAACACTATAGAAATGAAAGAAACTAAGTTTTGGCCTCTAATGAAATGAGAAACGGTTATATATACATATACAATGTACATATGCTATGGTCAAAACCATTGCTTTGATCTATTCATCATTGCACTAAGCATAGTTCTAATCTCTCTGCTATGGAAATTCTAGTAGATAAATGTAGAACAGTTTGTGTTTAGACGAATATAAAGCAGCCAATAACATAAATGTCCAAGGGTTTTCATGTACATGAGCAGCCAGTAACACACAAATGGCTGAATAATATGTAGCAAACACTCGCTCAAAATAGACTGAAGGTTGAAATTGAGGACAGAGTGTGGAGGACATATATAAATATGGTTTGAGCACTGCAGCCTGC
Organism: Ceratopteris richardii; assembly: GCA_020310875.1. Classification (NCBI taxonomy): domain Eukaryota; kingdom Viridiplantae; phylum Streptophyta; class Polypodiopsida; order Polypodiales; family Pteridaceae; genus Ceratopteris; species Ceratopteris richardii. The sequence goes on from CM035411.1 coordinate 127,314,698, forward strand.
TCCACACTGGTATGCAGGTCATCATTGACTCATTAGAACTCCAAGTAATGTAGCATCTTCAATGGGAGATCATGGGACTCGCCTAATGTTGGTTGCGTGCAAAATGAACCAAAAACTGGTCCCAAAAGTCAATATTAATGACTTGGTTATAGATATTATATTATTTTAAGAAAAAAAGGCTCTGAAACATGTTTCTAGAAAACATAGAAACAAAAACAGCATCAGCATCTGGAAATGCCATTTCAGACAATATGTTTCAAATGCCAAATGTCCTCCAAGATGGAAAAACTATCACATCATGCCCACGGAAGAAGAAGAAAAACAGATTCCAAGTAATCAAATGACAGGGACATGGTAGAAACTGTGGCCTAGAGCCAAAAAAGTCACTAGGCATTAAAGCAAGGCTGACAGTGCAGGTATATGTTGGGTAGCAGAATTGAGGATCAATTCAACAAACAGTGCAGATGGGGTGTACAGCTGGTGATAGAGAGAATGGTAAAGGTGATCCTCCATCTCAGAAGAGATAAAGACAGAGTAAATGCACAACATAAAAGGTCGATTATATGGTAATGCAAAAAATCTGGTGGGGCTGCAAACAATGTAAACTTTTAAACTTCGATACAGATTATCTGAAAATTTTAGATGGTGTTCTTGACTTATTATGCATGTTATGTGTGCAAAGTTTAGGTGCACTGTAACAGCAATATCTGGAAAATTCCTGCAAACTTAATGAGCATACAAAGGGGACATGCACATTATTATTTTTCCAAACTAAATGCTTGCATAAAAACCTGCCTTCCAACTTCCGCATTCCCTAACCTTCCACAAGCACCCAGGACCGTATGCAATATGGCCAGATCAGGAGAAAGAGACAACTCATTAATGCTAGCCATTACCTTATCCAAATGACCAGTGCGTCCAAGAAGGTCTAACATGCAAGTATGGTGCTCAGCAGAGGGATCAATTCCATAGTCCCTGCTCATAGATTTGAAGTATTGAGTGGCTCCCTCTCGCAGGCCTCTTCTGCTGCATGCATTGAGTATTAAAATGAATGTGACTGAATCTGGTTTGATACCTTCCTGGAGCATATCTTCAAAGAACAGGAAAACATCCTCACCATTGTCAAGCTCATCATATCCTGCTATCATTGCATTCCATGAGCCTATATCTTTAATAAGAAGTCTATCAAACACACTTTGTGCCACCTCAAGCTATCCACACTTGACTGACATACTTATGAGGGTGTTTCCAAGGACAGTATCCTTCGCAAGGAGACCCTTTTTCACAACTTCCTGGTGCAACTGCATGCCCTTGTCTATTGCTCCTAAGTTGCCACAAGACTTCAAGGAATAATCGAATGTTAAGATGTCAGGAGGAACTCCTTTAGATTGCAGTTGTTCCAAACATTTAAGAGCTTTCTCATGGTGCCCATGGTCGGAATAACCTGCAATCAATACATTCCATTGACAAATGTCATGAACCAGAAGTTTGTTGAATATATGTTGTGCATCCATTAGCAAACCAAAATTCACATACATGTCAACCAGTTGGCTATTGATGAAAGTACAGTTGAAAAAACCCATTTCTTCTATTTGAGAATGTAGAGTTTGTCCTTCATATACTGCTCCTACACTACTACGAGCTTGCAGGCATGTGACAAATGTGACATCATCTGGTGAGACACCTAAGAATTTCATTTTTTTTAATTCCTTTAAAGCTATATCACCTTGACTATTGTCAGTATATCCAGTAAGGAGAACATTCCATGAAACTGTGTCTTTACATCTAAGCCTGTCAAAAACTTCCTGTGCGAAAGAAAGCCTATGACACTTGGCAAACATATCAACAAGGGAGTTGCCTACAGAAATGTCTAAATCCAGCATATTCTGTCTTGCTAACTCAACATGTAGATCTCTACCCTGATTGATGTCTCTTAAACTGCCACATGCCTTCAAGAGGCCAACAAATGTGACCAAATCTGGCAGGACTTTATGTAATTGCATTTCTTCATATAGTTCTAAGGCTTCATCACCATATCCATGGTCAGCATATCCCAAAATTAAAGCATTCCATGCAACTGGATGTCTAACACTTAGTTTAAAAAATAGATATTGAGAGGTGCTCAAAAGGCCACATTTGGCATACATGTCTACCAAAGCATTTGCAATTGATAGATTTGTGCTGAATAAAGCCAATTTCTCGATTTCAGCATGAATCTGTTCACCCAGATCTCCTGAGCCAATGTTGGCACAAGCTTTCAAGCTGCAGATGAAGCTGACCATGTCAGCACAGACCCCTGCATGCTTCATTTGTTCAAACAGCTCCAGAACTCTCTCACTATGTTTATGTTCTGTGTATCCAACTAACAGTGCATTCCATGAAAGAACATCCTGTGATGAGATATCATCAAATACCTGCTCTGCTTCTTCAAACAATCAACATTTGGCATACATGTCTACTAGCGCATTTCCAATTACAGGTTCTCCTTGAAACAGGCCTTTTTTGTCAATTTCTGCATGCAGTAGTTGACCTCGAATGATAGACTTACTGTTTGCACAAGCTCTCAAAACAGTAATGAAAGTGAGATTATCAGGTACTACTTGCATGTGCCCAAAGCAGTGGAAAGTTTCTTCAAAAAGCTCTTCCTCTACATAACCAGCTAGTATGATATTCCACGAAACAACATCCTTCCTTGCCAGCTCATCAAAAAGTTCATGCGCAACATCCAAGATACCACACTTGGCATACATGTCAACTAATGCATTGCCAATCTTGAGGTCATTATATAATGGATCCATCCTAGCAATCTCACAATGCAGTTCCTGGCCAACCTCCAATGCTTTTTGACACCCACATGCTTTCAACAGGCAAATATAGGTCACACTGTTTGGTGAAATTCCCTCAACTTGCATGTCTGCAAAGGCAGCCAATGCAGCTTGGCCATGCTCTTGATCAGCATATCCAGGGATTAAAGCTGTCCATGAGACAACATTATGAGTGGGAAGTGCATTAAACACTGCTTGCGCTTTAACTACACAGCCACATTTAGAATAAGTATCAACCAAGGTGGTTCCTAGGAGGTGATTAGTTTTGTATAAATCCCTTCTTTCAATCTCTACATGTATAGCCAGACACTTTTCACTTGATCCTATCAGCCCACAAGCTTTAAGAGTGCATATGAATGTAACAACATTAGGTTGGATGTCTTCTAGCTGCAATTGCTTGAAACAATGAAAGGCTTCCTCCCCAAGACCATGGTTCACATAGCCTGTCATGAGTGTGTTCCATAAAACAACATCTCGATTTTTAACTTTATTGAATACTTGCCTAGCTTTGTGAACTGAGCCACACTTTGTGTAAAAATCTACAAGCATACTACCTACAAAGGCATCTGTCTCCAGCAAACCTAATCTGGCAATATCAGCATGTATTTCAAGGCCCTTAGCAAAATCTTGTAAAGTCAGACAAGCTTTTAAGAGAGCCACAAATGTACGACCACTTAGTTTTATCCCATAATCATCTTGCATCTTCAAGTATGAAGAAAAAGCAAGATGAGGCTTTCCCTGCCTGAGGTAACCCGAGATCAGAGCATAGCATGACATATCATTTCTGTATTCCAGGGTATCAAACCCTTGCTGTGCATTTTGGATGCTCCCCATATCCACAAGTGATGCAACCAGTCAATTCCCCAATGATGAAAGAGCTTCCGGATTGTGTGTATGCATATATGCATATATGCATATAATCGAAGAGCATGGTTTATACCTTTGTTCTTCCTGCATTCAAATAATATGTTTGCCAAAACCTCAATAGGTGGGGGGGAAAATACATCCAAGGAAGAAATGGCCTGATCTAATCCAAGCTCAGACCACGATGATGAGAAGTATCTGCAATATTGTTTCCCCCCCAGCTCATACCACCTTGATGAAATTGGCATCAAAAAATGAAGCATGCATCCAATGCCTAACAAGAACGTCTATATCTCTTTTCCCAAACATTTGCGTGCGTAGCTACAGCCTTTGTTTTTAGCAATCTAGCTCTCACCATGGCCTCTGAACAATATGGTTTGGACCTGGTTTGTGATTTGCTATGAACACTTGGGGCGTCTGGTTCTTGACAGTTGTGTACAGAATAATATCTCCAAATTTATGCTAGTCACAATCCTGTCGAGCACCTGACGAACACCCCCCCCCAAAGCATAGCCAAAGCCTTCGCTTTTAGGAAACTAGATCTCATCATATAGGCCTCTGAAAGATATGATTTGCACCTGTGCTGTCCTATGAACACTTGACACATCTGGTTCTTGACAATTGTGTACAGATTAATAACCCCAGTCACAATCCCATGAAGGACATGAAGACTGTACAACACACCTAATTAACCTTCAAGTTGAATTGCACAGGCCACAGGTGTTGGACAAACCAGGACATGATCATTATTAGCTGGCCTGCAAATTCCACATCTTCATCTGACATCATAATGATCATTTAGCATCATAACAATTAACATCTAACTTTCTAAGTTTCTAATTTTTAACATTAAGCATCATGATTCAAGCATATTATTTCATAATGTAACATCAAACATGATACATTATACATGATCTCTGATACATCAAAATAAAAACATAGAAAATCACTATGATAAATCATATGAGTCATGACATAAATCATAAGTGGCAAATGATAAATTTGAAGTCACAAGTGCCATCACAATAGTAAACACATATCAAGATATATCAAATGTCAAATGTCAAAGACTCAAATGTCAATATCAAACATTGTCACTCTAACACGACGCCAATGCTACCGCTAAGTCCTCTATATCTGTGAGATGATCTGGTATCATGCTAAGGTAAGATCAATTCATGGAACCATAGTACCCAAAAACGCCGTTTTTGGGCCCCCGAAACGAAACGACCATTTCTGGGAAATGGCTCGGCCCAAAAACGGCATTTCGGGGCCGACTTTCTCCAGAAATTTGGGGGGGGTGGGGGGGGGGAGAGAGAGAGAGAGAGAGAGAGAGAGAGAGAGAGAGAGAGAGAGAGAGAGAGAGAGAGAGAGAGAGAGAGAGAGAGAGAGAGAGAGAGAGAGAGAGAAGAGAACTTCAAAGGAGGGAGATGGGCTAAGTCTCCAATTTCAAGGGTTCAAAGCAAAAGGACTCAAGAGGTAATAGGGATGAATCATGACATATGTATGTATATTTAACATTGTGTGTGTTGTGTAGTACTATTATCATCATTCATGTATGACATATGTATGTATTAGTAATATGTGTTATGACATATGTATGTAATATGTATATTTTGTGTTGTATGATGTATCATGTGTGTAATAATATGTATACATTATGTGTATGTATTATGTAAAATGTATGTATATAGTTACTAGTATGTATGCAATATGTGTGGAGTATGTAGTATGTACACAATGCACGTACATATATATTATATACACATATATACATGTGTTCAGACATGTATACGTATGAATGCATGTATGTATGTGTATGTACTATGTATAGAAGATTATGTATAT
>CM035411.1:127325234-127420234 GCA_020310875.1 Ceratopteris richardii
CTTTCTTTAATGCTAACCAGCATCGCAGGCCTGGTGACCTGGAGATGGGTATGTGGCCCTTTCTAATATGATGTTATTGTAACCCTTATTATCTTGTACTTCATGAGATTGTATCTCCCCGTTTGGTTTATTAGCCTCCTCTTCGTATCGTTGTAAAGACTAGAGAGTGTCTAGTCCATCCACTCCTACTCCACGTCTGCTATAGTACTCAGTTTTATTTTTTTAGCGCTTTCATCTCAACGACATTATATCAAACTAAGAAGTTTGTAACCTTTTGGACTAATGTGTCGTCTGCATTCTGTGTGCGAAGACCTGTAGCCGCCATCAGATTCTTTTCACAGACCCAACATGCTTCTGTGGGCTCTCACTTTCATCACTATAGCGACTAGGAACAAGAAATGTGAGTTACGGCTTTATTTCTAAAAATCTGAAGCCGAAGCCCAAATCCGACAACCTTAAACAGCCACCACCTTCGTCTTCTGCTCTAGTGTGGAGGGTGATCAACCCAAACCCATCGGATACGCGAGAAACTGCTGTTTCGGGGCCCCGAGACAATCGTCTCGACGTGAAGGGTACGAGGGCCATACAGCACGCTGAGGCCCGCGCCACTGTTGTTCCATGAGTTCATCCCACTGTTGTTCCATGAGCCCATTTGATGTATTGGGTGTGCCTTCAGTGCATGCCAGCAATCTCCTTCACAATCAAAAGGAGCGATCATCCAGGATGCGTTAACATGCATGACGCAACTTATTATGTAGCGAAGAAGTATTCTAGCTTTTATGTAAATAAAGAACATTCTCTTTTTCAAGAAGACTTTTCATTCCATGATCTTTTCATTAGCTTTTTTGGCCTAGCTTAGCTATAGGTTTAAGATAATTTTAAGTTAGTTTATTCATGGAAAGCACATAAGAAGAATTTCAATTTAGTAGATTACACTTTAAAAGCACTATTGTAGCACCATCTCTAATAAATAGTACAGCTTAATTGTTAAGGTTAAGGTTATATATTATTGGCCTCTACTTTTAATAATGAGTTATTATTTTCCTTTTTTACATGCTATCAAATCAAAGAGGGGTAGTGATGCACCTATGATACCTATAAAGTCATTACTATTGATAAGTTGAGAGGATTTGGTTTCCACATATAGAAAACGAAGCTCCAATATTGTGATATTTTCAAAACCAAGGGTGCATCTAGGCTCTCATCTAGTCCTTTTCTAAGGTGCATGAATTTTCCCAACCCAAGTCCTTTTGGCTGATCAATTTCATCCAACCATATGAAGAAAAACACCTTGTTCTTACGTCCCAATTTACATCACAATCATAAACATAGATAGAAGCCCCTATACCAACAATGTTATCCCTCAATTGGGGCTTTGTAAGTCCATTGGGTATGGATTTTGTTGGGTGATAGCCCAAGCCATTGTGCATGCAACCATTTTATCTTAAACATTCATCTATCTTCCATGGTATAGGCACATTTTAAGGATTTCTTACACCATTAGTCTACTTATATTTGATTTTTTTGCAAAGTGTTAGGATCACCGTGAGTGTTAACACTTTGCATGCATAGAGAACTTGAACCCACACACATGATCTAGCCTAGGTTTAACTAAATGCACTAACCTATGGAATCCTCTTTGCCAAACATAATGTATGATGGGCCATGACAAATACTTTCCATGTATATAACATAACACCCTTCCTAAATGAATTAAGATGAAAACACACTAGTGGTTGGAGCTTTAATGTTTGGTTCATACATATATCATCATGGAATGGGTGGATAGAAATTCTTTTTAAGAGTCATCATAATCCATTTGTGAGAGTAGAGAACTAAATCAAATGAAATGAAGGGAAAAACTATGATATAATATATCCAAGGAATCATCATTGTTGGAACAAGTCCATGGCAAGTCCAAGTGATGGCTTGGGTCATCAAAAGGCTAAGAAATTTAAACGAAATGTAAACTGCTTGTAGAGTTCACTTGTGAACTACCTCTTGTAATTTTTGAAGAGTTTACTTGATGTAAAAGTAAAGGAATCTAAGTGGTTGAGTCCACTTGATGAAAAAGGAAAGAAAAGCCACAAATTTTGATTAGCTAAGTAGGAGAATCAATCACCAAAAGATTGGAGAGTGATTTTAGGCAAGATTCAAATTCAAATCTTGGCTCCAAAGATAACTATAAATACATGGCTCTTTAGTCGCGTTTTGAAGACCTCCATGAGCTGAGCTTTATGCCATATCAAGGTGTGTTTTCAAGGCACACATATGTATCAGTAAGTCCATTGTATTTTATAATCAATATACTTTCATTTTCATGATCATTTGAGTTCATATTTTCATGCTCTTGTGAAGTGTACTGCTCATTGCCATATCTCTCAGTTTTCTCAATCAGATTGCAGAGATGATTTCTCTGAGCTTGGTGCATCATTTTCAGTGATTCAATGGTAAATTTATCTCTGTACGTCTACTGTATACTCACAAGTTTTCATTGCAATTGGATGTTTCGATCATCAGCTATGTTCATTTGAAGTCGACTGTATCACTTCATTTTCTACTTCTCTGTCAGCACTACTCTCAGAATAGTCACTATCTCAGAGATGTTTCTCAGTGTGTACTTCACCATTTTCCATGATTCAAATCTTGTTAGAATCAGCACACTGTCTTGTATATGCCTAAATTTCACAAGCATTGGATTTTTCAATCTTGAGATATTGCTATTTTTCTGCTCCTCGGTCTAAGTACTACTATAGCTCGAGAAAATCGGGATGGTCCTATGACTTACTAAGTTCTTTTCTCTTTGTGTGGTTCATCTTTTTTTATCAAATCACTCATGATTGTTAGCTTATTAATTGTATAAGAGTTTCCCAAAAGAAAATCAAGTTAATTGCTATTGTGGTTAGAGAATTGTACAAAACTTTGGACAAGTGTATGAACATAAATACCAAGTTTTTGGCTCTTGAACCTACTTCAACTTATCTGTTTTGATTCATCTTTTTGAGAGTGATCTTCCAAGGTACATAGGGTATCTAATACATCTTTTGGCAAGCTAAAGGGGCCCATTACATATCTCTAGACTTCATTTGGCTGGTGTAGTGCAAAGCTTTTGCAGCACCACTTCATCTTCATCAACTACAAATCCATCTCTTCACAGTGGTATCAGAGCAAGGTTGGACAACATGGTAGATGGATTTCCTTCATCAATTGAAAAATTGGATAGAGTTAACTACTCAGCCTGGTCATTAAGCATGGAAGCTTATCTTCAAGGAAGGAATTTATATGGTTATATAGCTAGAGATGAAGCTATGCCAAGTTTAGGAAAAAAGGTCAACCAACACAAGAAGAGCAAGAAAGGTTGAGCACATGGTGCTCGAACGATGCACTTGCAAGGTCTTATCTCCTCAACTCTATCTCAGATTTTTTTATTGCCTCACATTAGAAGTTGTAAAACATCTCAGGAAGTGTGGAATGCACTTGAAGCCTTCTTCTCTTCAAGTACAAAGGCCAGGAAGCATCAACTATGGCTAGACTTCACAACTCTCAAGAAAGCTCTCAAACAAAATGTGACTCATTTTGTCACAAAGCTCAAGGACATAGTAGATCATTTGGGAAGCATTGGAGAGGTAATAGATGAAGAACAAATTGTAAGGTAGGCCATCAATGGCTTGAAGGCAAATGACAAGTGGGAACCATTCACCACAGCTATGGATCTATATATGGATATGCATGTACCAGATTTCAACACACTCATAGGACAACTACTTACTCAAGAGGCCAAGCTTATCAAGAATGGAGAAAGCTCCAAAGGTAATCAATCTTCAGCTTTGTATATTGATAAAAGCAAGTCCAAAGAAAACAAAGGAAAAGGAAAGAAAGTGGATGATGAAGCAGGTACACATCAAGTTAACTATGCAGGTAGAGGAAGACATGGTAAAGGTAGAGGCATAGGAGGAAGACAAGGCAAGGGGAGATCCCGAGACTCTAATTCATGTGCTATTTGTGGATTAACTAATCATACAATTGAAAATTGCTTTAGGAATTCCAGGAATCAAAGAGGCAGAGGCTACAATAGAGGAAGTTATGGCTACTCAAGAGGAAGGTTCAACAATTACCATGGCAACCACAACAATTACAACCATTCAAACTATCAAGGAGGCAATAGGGGAAGAAGAGACTTCAATAACTACACAGAAGACTCAAATCAAGAGGACTCATTGCGAATTATGAACATGGCCATGCCACAAGGTAAATATGATGAGCATGTTTTCTCCATAGATTCAGGTTGTTCCAATCATGTGGCAGGAAATGTGGCCCTCCTATCAGATTTAGAAGATCCAGGGAACAAGCATGAGGTACAAACAAGAGATGATACAAGACACCTTGTGGAGAAAATAGGAAATGTCAAAGCACTTGATGGAAACATCAACTTACTCAGTAAGGTACTCTATGTCAGGTTCACAAAAGCAGGAGCATTTGTTGAAGATCCAAGTCAAGGATTCAAGAGAATCGCAAAAGGTGAAAAGACAGGTACATTGTTCACATTTGAATTACAAGACACTAGAAAAATCTGGATTCAAAGCTTTTTAGAATCAACACACTGTCTAGTATAAGCCTACAAAAATTCATAAGCATTGGATTTTTCAATCTTGAGATATTGCCATTTTTTTGCTCAGGGGTCTGAGTACTGCTACAGCCCATGAAAATCGGGATGGTCCTATGACTTGCTAAGTTCTTTTCTCTTTGTGGTTCATCTTTTTTTATCAAATCACTCATGATTGTTAGCTTATTAACTATATAAGAGTTCCCCAAAAGGAATTAAGTTAATTGCTGCTGTGGCTAGAGAATTGTTCAAAACTTTGGACAAGTGTATGAACATAAATAGCAAGTTTTTGGCTCTTGAATCTACTTCAACTTATCTGTTTTGATTCATCTTTTTGAGAGTGATCTTCCAAGGTACATAGAGTATTTAATACATCTTTTGGCAAGCTAAAAGGGCCCACAACATATCTCTGGACTTCATTTGGTTGGTGTAGTGCAAAGTTTTTGCAGCACCACTTCATCTTCATCAACTACTAATCCATCTCTTCACAGTGGTATCAGAGCAAGGTTGGACAACATGGTAGATGGATTTCCGTCATCAATTGACAAATTGGATAGAGGTAACTATTCAGCCTGGTCATTAAGGATGGAAGTTTATCTTCAAGGAAGGAATTTATATGGTTATATAGCTAGAGATGCCAAGTTTCAGGAACAAAGGTCAACGAATACAAGAAGAGCAAGAAAGGTTGAGCACATGGTGCTCCAAGGATGCACTTGCAAGGTCTTATCTCCTCAACTCTATCTCATATGTTTTGTTGCCTCACATTGGAAGTTGTAAAACATCTCAGAAAGTGTGGAATGCACTTGAAGCCTTCTTCTCTTCAAGTACAAAGGCTAGGAAGCATCAACTATGGCTTAGACTTCACAACTCTGAAGAAAGCTCCCAAACAAAATGTGACTCATTTTGTCATAAAGCTCAAGGACATAGAAGACCAATTGGGAAGCATTGGAGAGGTAATAGCTGAAGAACAAATTGTAAGGTAGGTCATCAATGGCTTGAAGGCAGATGACAAGTGGGAAGCATTCACCACAGCTATGGATGTATACATGGATATGCATGTACCAGATTTCAACACACTCATAGGATAACTACTTACTCAAGAGGCCAAGCTTATCAAGAATGGAGAAAGCTCCAAAGGTAATCAATCTTCAACTTTATATGCTGATAAAAACAAGTCCAAAGAAAACAAAGGAAGAGGAAAGAAAGTGGATGATGAAGCAGGTACACATCAATCTATTTATGCAGGTAGAGAAAGACATGGTAGAGGTAGAGGCAGAGGAGGAAGACAAGGCAGGGGGAGATCCCAAGACTCTTATTCATGCTCTATTTGTGGATTAACTAATCATACAACTGAAAATTGCTTTAGGAATTCCAGGAATCAAAGAGGCAGAGGCTACAATAGAGGAAGTTATGGCTACTTAAGAGGAAGGTTCAACAATTACCATGGCAACCACAAAAATTACAACCATTAAAACTATCAAGGAGGCAATAGGGGAAGAAGAGAATTCAATAACTACATTAAAGACTCAAATCAAGAGGACTCATTGCTAATCATGAATATGGCCATGCCACAAGGTAAATCTGATGAGCATGTTTTCTACATAGATTCAGGTTGTTCCAATCATGTGGCAGGAAATGTGGCCCTCCTATCAGATTTAGAAGATCCAGGGAACAAGCATGAGGTACAAACAAGAGATGATACAAGACACCTTGTGGAGAAAATAGGAAATGTCAAAGCACTTGATGGAAACATCAACTTACTCAGTAAGGTACTCTATGTCCCTACCATTACAAAGAATTTGATAAGTGTTGGGCAGATGGTAGAGAAAGGGTTGCAAATCAAGTTCACAAAAGCAAGAGCATTTGTTGAAGATCCAAGTCAAGGATTAAGGAGAATTGCAAAAGGTGAAAAGATAGGTAGATTGTTCACATTTGAATTACAAGACACTAGAAACATTTCTCTCTTTAATTATGGTAGTCAGACACTCACAGAATCGAAAGTATGGCATGAAAGGTTAGCACATATTGGTGAAAGATCATTAAAGCAAATTTGCAAGGACCAAAGTGTACTTGGACTCCCTAACTTGTCAAAACAAAACATGATTTATAAGTGTAGTGCATGTCAATTTGGAAAGTCTCACAGGTTACCATTCATGAAGAAAGGATATATGCATGGAGATCTCTTGGATTTGGTTCATACAAATGTATGGGGACCTAGCAAGGATGCTTCAATATCTGGATCAAGGTATTATGTATCCTTCATTGATGATTGCAGTAGGTGGACTATACTATACTTTATGAAACACAAAGGTGAAGTTTTTTCATGCTTCAAAAGATATTTGGCTCTTGTGGAGAATCAAATAGGTAAAAAACTAAAAAGGATAAGGTCAGATGGAGGGGGAGAGTACTTCTCCCATGAATTTGACTCCTTTTTTTAAGAAAGAGGAATCAAAAGAGAGATCACTACAAGGTACACTCTTGAGCACAATGGAGTGGTAGAAAGAAAGAATAGGAAAATTGTTGAAGCTGCAAGGTCTATGCTAAATGAGAAGCACTTACCTAATTACTTATGGGTGGAGGCTGTATCCATAGCCACTTATTAGATTAACAGGTTACCTTAAAAATCACTTGATGGCATGACACCATATGAGGCTTGGAATGGAATAAGACCAAGCTTGTATCATTGTAAGATTTTTGGATGTGTTTCTTTTGCTCATGTTCCTTCACAGATTAGAGGCAAGATGGATCCCAAAGTAGAAAGGTGTGTATTCATTGGATATGACAACAATCAAAAGGGCAACATATTATACAACCCAACAACCAAAGGATTCTTGGTGAGTAGAGATGTAGTATTTGATGAGAATAGTTCTTGGTATGAATATTCATGTAGAAAGGTCAACCTACCTTATGATCTTGAAGAAGATTTTTCAAAACTTGTTAAGGATAATTCTTCTAAAGTTGAAGAGCAGGCTACCTCAGAAGATGATGAAGCAACTCAGAATGAAAAACTGAAAAAGTGGAAGTCTAAAGGTAAAGCAAAAGTGTAGGAACTTGGACAAGAGGCAGAATCATCATATCATGGCCTAAGAAGGTCCATGAGGGAGAAAAGAAAACCAGAAAAGTATGGATTTTATAATTCTCTAGTCACTAAACATTCAATCTATCTAGCACAAGACATAAATCAAGAGGAACCTTCAACATTTGAGGACGCAAAGAAGAAATCAGAATGGAGGCATGAAATGGAAGAAGAAATTGAAGCTCTTGTGGAGAATAGCACTTGGGAGTTGGTTCCCAATTCTCCATCAATGAAAGTGATAGGCTCAAGATGGATTTACAAATTGAAAAAGAACTCAGATGGCTCCATTAACATGTATAAAGCAAGGCTTGTGGCAAAAGGCTTTGCACAAACTCAGGGAATTGATTATGAGGAGACCTTCTCTCCTATGGCAAAGATGCCTAATATTAGGGTTTTGCTTAGTATTGCCTCTTCCAAGAATTGGAAGATACTTCAATTGGATGTAAAAAATGCATTTCTTAATGGATGGATAACAAAAGAGATATATATATGGCATAACCACCTGGTTTTGAGAATCACATATATCTCGATTATGTGTGTAAACTTAATAAAGCTTTATATGGACTCAAACAAGCCCCAAGGGCTTGGAATCACATGCTTGTCTCATTCTTGTAAAACAAGGGATTTCAACCTAGCAAGGCAGATCCATCATTATTCATAAAGAGGAGTAATTCTGAAGTCATCTATTTGTGTGTGTATGTAGATGATATTATACTTACAAGAAATGATACAGATGGCATGAAGATAATCAAAGAACAGATGAGAGAAGAATTCAAGATAAGTGATTTGGGTTCACTTACCTACTTCCTAGGATTGGAAGTTATCTACAAAGATCATGGTTTGTTTCTTACTCAAAGAAAGTACATTAAAGACATGTTGGCAAAATTCAAGATGCAAGATTGCAGGATTGCAGGTACTCCAATGGAGGTTAATCATAAATTGAGCTCACATGAAGGTGAACTCATAGAAGATGTGACATGTTATCAAAGCCTTGTGGGTAGTTTGAACTATTCCACATTGACAAGGGTTGATATATGTTATAGTGTGAGTGTGCTAAGTCAATTTATGCACACACCCAAGAAACCTCACATGGAGGCTGCCAAGAGGATACTCAGATATCTCAAAGGGACCATGAATGAGGGGTTATATTACCCTTATGTATCTGATTTAAATTTGAAATTGTTCTCTGATGCAGATTGGGCTGGCTCCAAGGAAGACAAAAGGAGCACCTCAGGTTATCCTACCTTTGCAGGTTCAAAACTTGTTTCATGGTCATCCAAAACGCAACCCACAGTTGCTCTCTCTTCCACAGAGGCTGATATACAGAGGTCTTGCCCTGGCTACTCAAGAAGCTATGTGGATGAAGACACTATTCATAGATCTTGGTTTGGATATTGGAACTCCAACTCTTTTTGGTGACAATATGAGCTCCATTCACTTAACTGCTAATCCAAATTTTCATGCAAGGACTAAAAATATTGAAGTTCATTATCACTATGTAAGAGAAAAGATTGTGAGCAAGGAGGTTCAAATATCATATGTGTCCACTCATCAACAATGTGCATATATTCTAACCAAAGTATTGGATGGTACAAAGCTTTACAAATTCAAGGCTATGATTGGTTTGCAGGTAATCTGGGAAGATTGAAGACCTCAAGATCACTTGACTTGAGGGGGAGCTATTGGAACAAGTCCATGGCAAGTCCAAGTGATGGCTTGGGTCATCAAAAGGCTTAGAAATTTAAAGGAAATGTAAACTCCTTGTAGAGTTCACTTGTGAACTACCTCTTGTAATTTTTGAAGACTTTACTTGATGTAAAAGTAAAGGAATCTAAGTGGTTGAGTCCACTTGATGAAAACGGAAAGAAAAGCCACAAATTTTGATTAGGTTAGTAGGAGAATCAATCACCAAAAGATTGGAGAGTGATTTTAGGCAAGATTCAAATTCAAATCTTGGCTCCAAAGATGACTATATGAATCCATGGCTCGTTAGTCACATTTTGAAGGCCTCCATGAGCTGAGCTTTATGCCATATCAAGGTGTGGTTTCAAGGCACACATATGTACCAGTAAGTCCATTGTATTTTACAATCAATATACTTTCATTTTCATGATCATTTGAGTTCATATTTTCATGCTCTTGTGAAGTGTACTATTCATTGTCATATCTCTCAGTTTTCTCAGCCAGATTGCTGAGATGATTTCTCTGAGCTTGGTGCATCATTTTCACTGATTCAACTTGGCAAAGTTAGCTCTCTAAGTCTACTGTATACTCACAAAGTTTCATTGCAACTGGATGTCTCGATTGTCAGCTATGTTCATTTGAAGTCGATTGTATCACTTCATTTTCTACTTCTCTGTCAGCACTACTCTCACAACAATCATCTTCTCAGTGTTGTTTCTCAGTGTGTACTTCAACATTTTCCTTGATGCAAAGCTTCTTAGAATCAGCACACTGTCTAGTATGGGCTCACAAAATTTCATAAGCATTGAATTTTTCAATCTTGAGATATTGCCATTTTTTTGCTCATGGGTCTGAGTACTGCTACATCCCGTGAAAATCAGGATGGTCATATGAATTGCTAAGTTCTTTTCTCTTTGTGTGGTTCATCTTTTTTTATCAAATCACTCATGATTGTTAGCTTATTAAGTGTATAAGACTTCCCCAAAAGGAATTAAGTTAATTGTTGCTGTGGCCAGAGAGTTGTTCAAAACTTTGGACAGGTGTATGAACATAAATAGCAAGTTTTTGGCTCTTGAATCTACTTCAACTTATCTGTTTTGATTCATCTTTTTGAGAGTGATAAGCTACAATTTATGTGCAAATCTAACTTCACTAGCTCTTGGGAAGCAAGGATGCTGCATTTTGCCCAAAACACAAGGTCCTTCACAAACATGTTTAGAAGGTGCCTCAAGTTTGGGCAAAGAGGACAAAATTTCAAAATTTTTTAAGTGAAGAAAACTAGTGAAATTCACATGACCAAAGCGTGCATGCCAAAGCTTTGCATATGAGATAGCTTGAGAATCATGAACTACACATGCTAATTCATTCACAAATTTCACATAATCTATGATCTTTTACAACCCATAATATGTCATAAGCAATAATGATATCACCATTCGAGAGATCATGAATTATACATCTATCATCGATGAATTTGACAACCAAGCCAATCTTGCCTAGTGCTAAAATTGATAATAGATTTTTCTTTATCGCTGGCACATATAAGGCATTCAAAAATGGGAAAGAACTACCATCAGTAGTATACAAAATGATCTTCCTCTTTAGCAGGGAAGAAAGACTCATCTATCGCGATAGACAGGCAATTCATAATTTTTATTTGAAAAGTAATTTTCGGTCTATTTTGAGGCTAATTGGGTGATTTGTTTTTAGGGATTTTGAAGCTAAATGAGTGTGTCCAAAATCAAAGCAAGGTGCAATCATGAGAGCAAGGCCTGGACGAGCATCTTGAGAATGAGAGCAAGTTCAAATCATATGACTTGAGGTTGGAAAATTACTCAATCCACTCGATGAATTCTAGCTTAGTATAAGTGTGCATTCATAAAATTGATTAATTAGGGCAATGATAGGAATGCATTAAGTCCAAGGTACCTTAATTAACTCAATGAAGATTGATAAGTGGAGTAAAAACATGATCACCATAAAAAAATAAACATAATCAAGTGATCAAACAAGAAATAATGACAATGACAAATGGAAGTAACTCCTAATGACGTGCCATTAAAGACAAGTTTCACTCTAGCTCAATGGTGAGTACCAACATGAGGAGATCCACCTCATAAATGTCAATCCGTGGAGAAGTGAGGACTAGTATGAAATCCATGAGCAAGTAAAGGTGCAAGTGCATGAGTGAGAAGCACACTAGCATGCATACACATACACACACATGCACACAAGGCAAGCACAAGGAGAGGAACAACTTTCTATTATCAAAGATATCTTTTACAAAAGCTGATGGAGAGTGTTGATCTCCAAAAGAACAAGCTATCCTTGATGTTAGACCACCTCTATATCAAGAATAACTTCAGACTCCACTTAATTTTAAAGAACAATCACCAAACTATCAAGAAATTGATCAACTGTGAAAAATCACTTCTCAAAAAAAATCTGCTGCACATTAATCATTCATTGATTGATCATTCGTGTAAAGTTTTTCATAAAACTTTGTAGAATGTGTCGCCTAGAGGTTGCGCATCTTTTCCAAGTTAAAAATCATCAAATGCTTGAGTAGATTGTGAGAAATGACTCAGACAATGTACCTATGTCTGAAACTGTCTCTCTGTAATGACGACTTTGACACCTGTAACTTTTAAGCTATGGTTCTCCCAAACTACAGCCCATTTAAACAAATGCTTTTAGCCATAGATGGCTTACCTCTCAACTTAATTTTGAATCCTCATTTGTGTAAAACTTTACACTATGCACTACATTTCTTTGACCATCGAATCTGCGCTTGTTTCAGAAGACATTCAGAACTTTCTACATATGAATGTTCCTATTCATATTCTTTGACCATCGAATCTGCACCTGTTTCAGAAGACATTCAGAACTTTCTACATATGAATGTTCCTATTCTCTCAGCCTGATCACAATTGGACTCTCAAATTTTAACCATAGATGGATTAACTATAGACTTAGACATGTTCAAAAGGATTTCTCAAAAGATTAACCACAGAAGGAGAATCAGAGAAAAGATCGACGCGCAATTCTCTGAAGATTTTTCTTCTCATAACTTTTTATACATCTGATGGATGACATGCATAATGTTCATCTCATACTCTCCTATTCTTCTATTCTTTTCTTCTATTGTCTTCTCTATCTCTTCTATATCTCTCTCACCGACTATGAACATGTATCTCTCTCTCTCTCTCTCTGATCTTCAATCTTCCAATCATTTTTCCACTTCTGGATTTTATGTAATCACTAATTGTTGATTGTTCTGCTCCAACAGCTCCCCCTCAATCATCAATTGTGATTACCTGCATCTTCTTTATTCCTGCCATATCTTTAAACCTCTGCAACTTTGGTCCATCCAAACTTTTTGTCATCATATCTACAAGTTGATCTTTTGTAGGAGTATGCATGATTTCAATTTCTTTATCAATAACCTTCTCTCTCAAAAAATGATACTCAATTTCAATATGTTTAGTTCTAGCATGAAACACAGGATTTGCTGCCAAATATAAAGAACTCATATTGTCTCCACAAATGATAGGAGTACTCTGAATAACATCAAAACTCTTCATAAGTGTCTTTAGCCATATTACTTCCTTTGCAGCTTCCACCATGCCTTTGTATTCTGCTTCTGTGGATGATAGAGCAACTATATGTTGCTTCTTAGAACACCATGAGATTAGCTTATCTCCCACATAACACAAATATCCATGTGTTGATCTTCTATCATCCAAATTACCTGCCCAATCTGCATCACTGTATATTTTGGCTCTTGTATCTGAAGTAAACCCATAGTACAACCCTTCTTTGAGTGTACCCTTGATGTACCTAAGTACTCTTTGTCCTGCAATCCAATGTTCCTTTCTAGGACAATGCATGAATTGAGATAGAACTCCAACTGCATATGACAAATCAGGCCTTGTTAATGTAGCATAAATTAAGCTACCCACCAAACTCTGATAGAGCTTCATATCTTTGAATTATTCTCCTCCATATTTAGACAATCTATGATTCACTTCCATTGGAGTTGGTGCTAACCTGCAATCTTCCATTTTAAATTTGGTTAACAAATTTCTCAGATACCTTTCTTGAGTTACATATACTCCATGTTGAGTATATGAAATCTCCATTCCCAAGAAGAATGAAAAATTTCCCAAATCACTGATTTTGAACTGTTTCTCCATTTGTTTCTCAATCATGTGTATGCCTTTGTCATCTGTTCCTGTAAGTATTATGTCATCAACATAAATACAAACATAAATAAATCCATCTTCACTTGCTTTGACTAGCAAGCTACTATCTGCCTTTGATGCTTGAAATCCAAGTTCCTTCAAGAACTTTACAAGCCTATAATTCCATGCCCTTGGGGCCTGCTTCAATCCATACAAAGCTCTCTTGAGCTTACACACATAATTTGGATACACTTGATCTTTGAACCCTTCTGGTTGCTCCATGTAAACTTCATCTGAAATGTAACCATTCAAAAAAACATTTTTAACATCTAATTGAGATAATTTCCAACCTTTGCAAGCAGCAATTGCTATGAGTGTTCTGATGGTTGTCATCTTTGCCACAGGACTATAAGTCTCATCATAGTCCACTCCGTATGTCTGTGCATATCCCTTCACAACAAGTCTGGCTTTGTACCTAGACACACTTCCATCTGCAAATCTTTTTGTTTTGTAAACCCACTTACATCCAATGATTTTCTGACTATTAGGTTTAGGAACTAGATCCCATGTCTGATTTTCCATCAATGCATCATACTCCTCTTGCATAGCTTCTTCCCAATTCTTCTTCCCTTTGGCTTCATCATATGTAGATGGATCTTCATCTCGTTTTATCATGTAAGCATAATCCTTAGTAGTCAAGAATGAAGTATCATAGCTATACCTTGTAGGTTGCCATTTGTGCCTTGTAGACCTCCTGAGTTCTCCACTTCTTGAAGTTTCCGGTTCATCACATTCTGGATCAAACCTTGGCACTTCTTCACCTCCAACTTGTATTTCATTTTTCTCTTCTTCATCAAATATCTGAACCTTTGTTTTACCTTTCTTCTGATTCATAATTTCTTCAACTTCTGCATACACATTAGATGTACCTGCATACCAAGTACCTTGTTCATCAAATGTAACATCCTTGGACACAAGGAATTGTTTTGTGGATGGACTCCACAATCTATAACCCATCTGCTTGTCATCATAACAAATGAATACATACTTCTCTGCTTTAGGCTCCAACTTATGCCTCAATTGAGATGGCACATATGCATATGCCAGGCATGCAAATATTTTACAATGATCCAAGGTAGGTTTCTTACCCCACCAAGCTTCATATGGTGTCATACCCTGCAAAGCTTTACAAGGCAATCTATTAACCAAATATGTGGCTGTGTTTACAGCCTCAGCCCATAAATAATTTGGACAATTTTTCTCTTTCAACATGGATCTTGCAAATTCAACAAGTGTCCTATTTCTTCTTTTTGCTACCCCATTTTGTTGAGGAGAGTACCTGCAAGTAATTTCCCTTTTTATACCTGCATTCCACAAGTAATCACTGAACTCATTAGAGAAATACTCTCCCCCTCCATCTGACCTTAACCTCTTCAATTTTTGACTTGTAATTCTCTCTGCATATGCATGATAGTGTTTAAATGTATTAAACACTTCTGATTTGTCTTTGATCACATAGATTGTGATCCACCTGGTAGCATCATCAACATATATAACATAATATCTTGAACCATTTATACTAAAGTCCTTTGAAGGACCCCACACATCTGTATGTACCAATTCAAGTCTTTCTGAATACATAAAACCATGCTTATTGTATAATTGCTTATGAGCCTTACCTAACTGATATGCTTCACATCTGTATGTCATGTGTTGACCTGCAATGTTAGGCAATCCAAGTACTGAACCATTGTTTATCATTTCTTTGATACCTCTCTCATTAAAATGTCCAAGTCTTTTGTGCCAAATATCCAATTCTGACACCTTTTGCTCTCCATATGCAAACATAGCATGTCCAATGTTTCCTTGTACCTTTAATGTGAAGAGCCTTCCTTCCTTCTTCCCTGTAACAATCCATTTATACCCTTGACTAGGGTCTTCAACATAAACTCCATCATTAGTGAACCTTACCTCATATCCTTTTTCCACAATTTGTCCTACACTTATCAGATTTTTAGGAATTGTAGGAACATACAAAACCTTACTCAAGAGAGTGCTTCCATCTTTGGCTTTGACTGAACCAATTGACTTTACCTTGTGCTTTGTATTATCACCTGTTTGGACTGTATGATTAATTGCATTATAATCTAGATCACTCATCAAGGCAATGTTTCCACTCAGATGGTTGCTACATCCTGAGTCAATATAAAATACTCTCATGTCTTCATGTGAAGCTTCACATGTTGCATTCATAATAAGAGTCGAGTCTTCTTTCTGATTTGATGCATAATTGTAGTAGGTGTTATTATATGATTGATTTTGGAAGTTTCTTCCTCCACCTCTTCCAAAAGAATACCTACCACCTCTACCTCTGAAGTTTCCTCTTTGATATCTGCCACCTCTTCCTTTTTGATTAAAATTCTGATTGAAATTACCATTGCTTTGATTATTGTGCCAACAATCATGAGATAGATGATTTTTCTTACCACATATCCAACAAGCTCTGACATTATCTTTGTTATTTCTGCCTCTTCCTCTATTTTTGCCACTTCCTCTTCCTCTTAGGAAGTTTTCTTGGCTTGGAGTACCTTCATCTTCAACTGATTGTTGCTTTCCTTTGCTAGCTTTCTTCTTATCTTTAGAATACATTGCATGTCCTGCACTCTTATCAATATCTCCTTTGATATCATTCTCAAAAGTTAGCATATGTCCTAACAATTGATTTAGATCAGGAGTGAAATGATCTAATGAAAGTTCTGTAGACAAAATAAAAGGCTTCCACTTCTCATCTCCTCTTAGCCCTGTGAGAATTTGTCTTACCAATTTATCTTCTTCAATATCTTCATCCACTGCACCTAAAGAATCTGCAATGTCCATCTTTGTCACATAATCAGATATTGATTGTGAAGCCTTCTTCTTGAAGGTAGTGAATTCTGCCCATAATGAAGCTTTCCTTGATTTGGTTGTGTTCTAAAAATGCTCTTCCAAAGGATTCCAAATGTCACTTCCACTTTCAAGTCCTCTAATATGAGGAAGCAAATAATCATTCACTGCCATGTAGATTATGCTCCTTGCTTGAGCATCCTTCTTCATCCAAATCTTTACATCTGCTAGCTCCTCCCTAGTTGGAACACTAGGATCTCTTAACTCTGGCTTTTCTTCCTCTCCTGTGATATATCCCATCAGATCTTTGATCATAAGATGAGCTTCCATTCTCATAGACCAAGCTGGATAATTTTCTCTATCCAACTTTTCAATTTGGAGACTATCTCCCATCCTTGCTTCACCTGTAGTCTCAAATCTTTAGTCCTTATAAAGAATGAATGTACCTTAGCTTCGAATGTTGCTCCTTCTGATCCTTTGGACAACATTTATGTGTCTTCCTTCAATCTTTCTTCACACTTTATCCTTTTGATCCTTCGAGATGTAAAGTTTGTATGTCTGCAGCAGTCGGAGTCTTCCTTTCCTCAATTTTGATATAACCTGCTTTGATACCACTAATGGAGAGTGTTAATCTCCAAAAGAACAAGCTATCCTTGATGTTAGACCACCTCTATATCAAGAATAACTTCAGACTCCACTTAATTTTAAAGAACAATCACCAAACTATCAAGAAATTGATCAACTGTGAAAAATCACTTCTCAAAAAAAATCTGCTGCACATTAATCATTCATTGATTGATCATTCGTGTAAAGTTTTTCATAAAACTTTGTAGAATGTGTCGCCTAGAGGTTGCGCATCTTTTCCAAGTTAAAAATCCTCAAATGCTTGAGTAGATTGTGAGAAATGACTCAGACAATGTACCTATGTCTGAAACTGTCTCTCTGTAATGACGACTTTGACACCTGTAACTTCTAAGCTATGGTTCTCCCAAACTATAGCCCGTTTAATCAAATGCTTTTAGCCATAGATGGCTTACCTCTCAACTTAAATTTTGAATCCTCATTTGTGTAAAACTTTACACTATGCACTGAGCACTGTCCATTTCTTTGACCATCGAATCTGCGCCTGTTTCAGAAGACATTCAGAACTTTCTACATATGAATGTTCCTATTCAAAATTCTCTCAGCCTAATCACAATTGGACTCTCAAATTTTTAACCATAGATGGATTAACTATAGACTTAGACATGTTCAAAAGGATTTCTCAAAAGATTAACCACAAAAGGAGAATCAGAGAAAAGATCGACGCGCAATTCTCTGAAGATTTTTCTTCTCATAACTTTTTATACATCTGATGGATGACATGCATAATGTTCATCTCATACTCTCCTATTCTTCTATTCTTTTCTTCTATTGTCTTCTCTATCTCTTCTATATCTCTCTCACCGACTATGAACATGTATCTATATATATATATATATATACGAGTCTTACTCGTCAATTTTCCAAATACATTGAAATATTTACGAGAGTAATGTACAAAAGAACTTTGTTTCTGAATCTCCTCTTTCTTGAAACTGATCTTCAATCTTCCAATCATTTTTCCACTTCTGGATTTTATGTAATCACTAATTGTTGATTGTTCTGCTCCAACAGAAGCTCTATTATCTAATAAGCTAACCTCAAAAATGAGCTCTCTAGTTCTTTTTATGGTTTTTGACTGGCTTTGGCCCTGTCCAGACCTAGTGTCCGGCCTAGTTAAAAATTAGGTTCCACGGCTTATTTGAGGGCTCAAACGGAGTCTAAAACTTACAAAAATTAATATATAGGTACCCTAATACTCCTCAAGATCAAGGACTCCTCGATTTGAACAAAATGGAGTTTAATCTACCAAAAATGATATTTACAATGTTGGTGTAGTGCTGAAAATCACTTTTGAAGAAGATTTATCTTTAAAAAATTGGATAGGCCTAGTTGCTGGATCTTCTTTGATTGCTTTGCCCACTTGGTCCTGCTTGACTATCCCTCTGCTCTGACTCTTTGTGTCAGTTTCCCTATCTTGTAATTTCCTGACTTCCCTGGCTGCTACCAACACCCCCCTCTCTCACGTCTGTCATTCTTGAGAGAACCTTGTTGTAGGGAGTGTTTGATGTAATATTCAATGACATCGATGGTGAGGTGATGTTCTTGTATGCATATTCCTCTTGCAAGATCTATCATTAGCTGATTCCAATCGACTTGACCTGGAACATCTAGATGTGATAGGCATAACTGATCGGCATGTATGGCTTGTTCTATAGCAAAGGGATGCAACAGGTGTGTTGGTCAAGGAATGAAAATTTTTCAGTGGTATTCTCAGAACCCAGTAGAGAATATCTCCTCAAATGTCTACTTGTAGCAAGTAGGTAAGTACTTTATGCATGCATGCCATGCGTAAATTGTGTTGATGGAGGGGGTTTGGCTCATGTCATATACCAAATCATGGTTCCCTTCAGAAAATCCGAGGGCTGAAATATATGGAGCTTGCATTTTGTGAAAAATCTTGAATACTACCATCATTAGCTCAAAAGTCTTCATACACATCTATGCAGCAATGTTCGATACATTCTTTAATCATGCAGACTAGTGTCATATGGTGGAGATTATATAGGCAATGGTGGTGGCACTCTGGGTGGAGATAAGTATGGATAGTTAATCCAATCAGAACAGGCTTTGTTGTTGCAGACTTTAATTGTGAATGCTTGTCAAGATCTATGATGGACAACGGGAATATATAGTGGCATGTTTGAACATGTTTGCATCATTTCAGGGTAGTCCTTCAAGAGTTGGGCATGCCAATTGGGTTGAAAGATAGAGCCTACTCGTACCTCTTCTGGTAGATCAACTAGCTCAAATCGAATAGCGAATGTTGGTTCTTTCCATGTATGCCTCTTAATCTCTGCATTATAATCTGCTAATAAGATAAAATATGGCATGTACTACATTTTGGATGTGTTAATGAGCCGTTGATGAGATAGGTTCTAAAAATAAGAGGACTTAAGGAATGTGTCTTCGAGATTGGAGAGAGAATAGATATGTACAGCTACTCTATCATCATGGGTGTGTCCTATCTGCTCTACCCTCTTTAGCATGTTCCTCGAGTAGTATCCTTATGTCTTCTGAGCGAACAACTTGATACTTTGTAGGAATAATCTCTGCACCTGGGGTCCCTTCCATAGTAGCTTCAAGGTTATCTTGGTTTTGTTGTTGCAACTGTTTGTTCTCATCCAATGCCATAGAAATGTGCTTCCTGAGAAGCCCTATATTTCTTCGGAGTTTGAATTGTGATATGTTTCTCGTGAAACATTGTCTCCAAGTCTTTGATGGCTTGAGCATCCATGTTTGATGTCTTGGCCTCCAGTTCTATATGAGCTTGCAGTAGGGTGAGGTATTCCACCTAGAACGCTTCATTGTTAGCTTCCAAATCTGTGACTCTTGCTTGCAATCTTTGTGATTCTGCCTGGAAGGCAACATTCCGATCTTCTAGTCTTTGGTGATCCTGTTGTGGCTATGATACACATTGAGCTATTTGTATTGAATGTATTATGTACAATATGAGATGCAAGTGCGGTAGGGTGGAGTGCAAGGGGAATGGGAATGGGGATGGGAATGGTGGATGCCGTGTTAAACAAAGACGTGGGTGTAGGTGAAGTTGGTGGTAGGGGGATGGGGGATGGTGGAATTGTGGGGGGAGGGGGAGGTGCTGTGGGTGGTGAAATGTCCATAGGATCGGACAATGTGGTACATGTAGGAGTTACCATGTAAGTGGGGATTGTAGGTGAAGTGATTGTGGTATGTGTGTACAGAGAAGTGGAAGTGAGTGGTTGTGAGCCTAGCATGTGTGGTGTGTGGACACGAATGAGACTTTCCATAAAAGACACGTAATGGGGTAGAGCTATGGTTGTGTTTGAAGTGTAGGGAAAGATGGAGGAGGCGAATGGGAAGTAAGGATCATGGGGAAGAGGCATGTGTGAATGGGGAAATGCAAGGATACCTAGACTATCTTCGGTGGGTCTTGGTTGTCCTTGTATGCTAGATATAAGGGAGTGTCCAATGAAAGGCTCTACAGAAAAAAATGAGGGGGTAAAAAGAGGGTTGGTAATAGAAGAAAAGAGTGTGGCCTGAGAGGTTGGCTCACAGAAGGAGAAGGATGTTGATGAGGTTGGGGTTTGGGGAATGGTTGTTATTACTATAGCAGTTTCCTCAGTGGTCGATGGCGTAGGCGGGGGTGATGGAGGAGATGGAGGGTGCTGGGGTGAGATTGGTGATCTTTGTACAAATGTTTCTGTAGTAAGATCGATGGTGGTTGTTGGGGTGGCTATTGGTTTGATGGTTGCTTCTGGTTTGGATATGGGTATCTTTATGTTTTTGCCTACCGAAGGCCTTGCTTTCACTCTACATTTGTCATACCAAATTGATTGTCAGATCAATTTCTTCCATACTAAGAATCACATTCTTCAAGAACTGAATCACACAAGATTGGTTCTATAGTAAAGACTGAAATATCATAGCCATCTTCATCACAGTGGGGTGTCCATTGTTCATCATTGATGGCCACATTCATTGTTGCTAGGATTTTTGCCCAACAATGAGGTTCAAATTCTTCATCTTGGAATACTATAGGTGTATAGCTAGGTCTCCATATGATTTATGAGTTTCCTTTACACCTACCTCTCTAGCATGTTCTATTTTCTCTTCTTCTACTACCACTTTGCACATCCACAAGTGAGTTTCTTTATGCATCCATGAGGATCCACATCCTATGGAATGCACTCACTCTGTGTCATCCATAGCTCTATGGATGGGATTCCACTATATGTCTATGGATGGGATTCCACTATATAAGGGGCACATCTCTATGAGAGTAGTCCTTGAGATTGACTTTAGTTGTAACACCTAAATGTTGCAAATACAAGGAATTGGTTCACCAACCTTGTACTACTTGAAATTGTCTCATGAATGGTCTTCCAAAAATCATCTCATAGGCTTGGTTTTTGGTAAAGTCACATATGGCAAAAGTATGCTCAAACTCTACACCACAAGTAGTGGGAGTTATTCCTTCTAATAGTCCAAATGGTCTCTCTATGTGACCATCCACCATTGTAGTTTCATTCTCATTAGCCTCAGTGCTAGTTTGCACCAATGCTTCTATAAGGAAGTGGTAATGATTGCAACTCCTACACTTGAGTCCAAAATAGTCTTGGTGGTGTAACCTTGATGAGTGATAGGAAGATAGGTGTTTCCTTCTTCTTGGCAAGTTTTTTCTTGGAAAAAGCCTCAACAATAAGAAAAGGGGAGGCCATTCTCTGTTTTTTCTCCTTCAGTTTTTGTGAACTTGCAATCGTGGTCAATTGTGGTGTGCCCATTAGAGGGAGAAGCTATGGAATGTTCTCATAGAGGTCATCCAATAGGGGCTTCAGCAAGTGGGTCGCTCTTGTTCTCTCTCATTGGTGGACAACAATAGCAAAAAGGGTTTTTTTGTTGCTCCTTGACAAGTGTCGAAGGGTTTGCGGGGGAGAGCCGTGTGCTACTTTTCCTGTGCTTTCTGATCGGGAGACATAGGAGGCATCGAGGAGAGAGGAGATCCGAACCTTCAATCAAGGGAATTTTGCTGATTGAGAAGCAAAAGGAGGAAAAAGAGGCATTCAGTGCTAGAGAGGAAGGAGGGTACTACACTATGACTATTAGGGTTTCAAGAGGATGGGGCAAACTTTCGCCGATAGATTTTGGCACCAGACATGGTCATGGGATGATTCTTCCTTCATGGTTGGAAGTTTTCCGCCAATGGCCAGACTCACCACTCCGTATTAGCTACATTTTCAATCGAACTTGAAGGGGCTAGAGCTTACTTCAAGACTGTCGCAAGGAGACTCAGTCATGTTTAAAGGCATATGGCTTGTTTCACATAAGGAGGCAACATCAAAGTCACATGAGGAATAAATTGACACAATTCAATCGAATTTAAATCATCAGAAAGATCCTTTGTAATGTGTTTAATCACCTGACAAGATCCTTTTCTGAGCAAGCAAGCAAACAGTGCACCAATTAATAAAACGCAGCATAAAATTAGTGTGCAACAATACATTTGCTCGAACATCATCTCATCAACTACAGTTTGCAGTTGAGTACACTCATCCAATTTTATTAAGGACACTTCAACACTATATGAGCGAAGCTTCCACAGTCATAATCATCACAATTCATGAAGTTTTCATTATTGCCTATATGCAGAATAACGGAAGAGCACTGCATTCGATCATGCTTTAACGAAGAAACAAATACAACTTATCTACGTTAGAGATTATTTAAGTATTATACTGTAATGCGCAAATAACATCGCCATTGTGATTTACAATAGAAGAAAAGCTCAGAGAATAGGAAAAAAAATCATACATTACATGCACACTCTGACTCCAAGATCCGAACTTGACACCATCAAAACGTTAGTTAATCATTCTCACAAATGAGCAACATACACTTAAAGTCTCATAATCGTTTTCGTAGCGTAGTTTTGCTTTGATGCCTTCCCTCACTGTGATAAAGCAACACAACTCCCAAAACATATGTAATAAAACTCAAACTTCTACGTAGTTTTAAAATAATTGCACGAACAGAAAAATAAGATGATTTTTCAATTAATTAAGAAGGATAAAAGGAAATCTTTATTTAATTATAAACCTGACAGCAAGCTAAATATGTGCATGCTCAAAGTCGAAGTTGCTGAAGTAAACTTATCGGAAGAAACGCAATCACTCGTTCTGAATCTTCATCCACAGCCCTCCAGCGATTTGTCTACTACAACTGTGTTCTCTACTCATCTTTCTAAGAGCAATCGCAGTCACCTCTCTATATTTTCCTCTCTCTGCATTGCTTCTTGGATCAATTGCTTCCTCCTTAGATTATTTGTTAAGAAAATTGATGAAGAATAATCATCACGCAGGCTCATTGAAACTTGCGCAAGAGTTCTCGTCCTTCATATCCAGCATCCATGACGTCAAAAAATCCTGTCTTTGTCAGAATAGGATCACATTGAATTTGCCAAAAATAGTAAGCACATGTATTGGCCTTCCCCCCTCATAATCACTCAGCATCAAGCTTTGTATATGTAGCACCTCCAGATCGTCAGTCGACAGACCCCTTGAACTTCCTGTGCTCCTCCTTTTTCACAAAACTTTCGATGTCGAATAAAACTGCCATCTGATAATTGCCCATCTTTTTCCCATCGTATAATGTTTACCTTTATTTTTATAAGCTTTTAATCCATATTTTTAGGGATGAAAAAGACACATTCGTTTTCTGCTCCCACTTTTAAGCTTTGCGCATGCTTTTAAGCATATTATGTGATAATATAAAGTGATTTGATCATGTTATTGGACAAGAGGAAAAACTAAGATGTCGCTCTTGCTTCTTTCATTGTAGATGCATGAATGCTAATGAATTTGCCTTTTCAATTGAAGAGAGTAAATCTCTCTGACATCCGCCCCCACCAAACCTGCACATCATCTAGATGGGCCAACTTGCAGATTGAGGGAAGTGGCATCTTGATGATCATCCTGAAATTCAACAATTTAACATCATCAATTCTTTTATAAATAAATTTTAAACTTATCAAATAGATCATTTTTTTCTATGCAACATGCTCATGAATTTCTTTTGAGTTCAATCTAGTAATGAAAACATATCAAATTATAAAGTAAAACTATCAACCGGTTCAGTCAACAAAACATTAATCTAAATTTCATCTATTTATAAACATTGCAGAGATCAGTATGAAACAGAATTCTTCTTCATTCACTCAAAAGCAGTTTTCTTCATATACATGCAGTCACATATGAGCAATCAATCATGTCAAAGAAATCAACTAAATCTACTCATACATACATCTGCCTTGTTTGGCCCAATTTTAATCACTAGATGTGTTTTCCACAACTAGCTTTCTTCATCTTCGGCTTCATATAAGTATGAGGTAAAATTTCATGTAGATAATGATTGTAAATACCTTTTTGGGGTGGAAGAAGGCATAATTTCCGTGCATCATATATATTTTTCTTCTTTTCTTTTCTTTTTCTTTCTATTTTTTTCTGTGTTACATTCACAACTTTTTGTTTTGAAGGGGAAAGGCTTATTCCCTTAATCCGAGCTAAGGTTCTAGATGCATGTATAAGAAAGTCCTAGGATTTCACAGACAAGGATCATGCATCTATATGATCCTACATATATACAATTACTTTCATTATTTGTAATGAACTACAAATCCTTCTACCCATAACAAATCCTCACTCAATCTATAAACTTAGAAACATTGATCATGCTTGTATTCCTACTATGATTAAATAGATTCTCTTCATAATTTAATAAGAATCATCCCAAATTTTATAATTAAATTTAATATGAACGCAAGTGATATGCATAAATCAAAACATAAAGAATTTTTAAAACATAGATAAATACAACCTAAAATTAACTGCTTCATCAATCTTCTCATTTTCAACTTTATCATAAATTTGCCATAAAAAGATCGTTAATTAATTTGTTCAAGATCATCTTCAAAAGTTCTGCTAAAATTATCAACATCTAGACATACAAGAAAAATTAATTTGCATATCTAAACTTTTATCTTCATTCATGTTAAAGAAAAACCAAATTAAAAGAAAAATAAATTAGCATAATTCAAAAATTCATTCATTCTCGTCATGTTTCATCATTGATATCGGTTCATCATGGATCTTCTTCAAACTTTTCTTTTAAAGATGTAGAAGTTTTTGATGAATTGTTCATATTTTGTTCAACTTGTGTGATAATATCTTTGATCATTTGTTTTTCTATTTCTTCAAGATTTTGTTCATTTTAATTTTATTCTCATCCTCACGAGTTTCTTGTTTGATATTCTCATATTCACTTTGAGTTTTCTCTCGATTTTTCATATCATGGCTCAATTGAGCTTTCAAATTTTTAACCTTTTCTAGATCAAATAATTTATCATTTTCTAGAAACGTTGGATTACATGTCACATAGTATTCATCATGTCTTTGTTTCAATTGTACTAAGTTTTCATATTCTTTCTCATCTTCGTCCAAATTTTCTTGTAATATTTGGTCAACTTTTTGTTTATCCAATCTTATTTGATCTTGTTTCTTTGCTTCAAAACATTTAACCTGATTCTCAGTTTGTGTCATAGTTTCTTGTTCAGAAGATTTCCTATCACGATATCTCTTTGGTCTTCATCTTATAAATGATCTTGGCTTAGATTTCATTTGATCAAAATATTCTTTAATTCCACCTCTTCCTAAGTTCAAGTGCAAAGGTAAATGGACATGGTAATCACAAATTTTCCTTTCTACTGTAGTGACTAAGTTAAGTTTACAAGCACTCTCATATGCAATACAATTCCAAAACATGTGGCCAAATTGATCACACGAGAAACAACTTTTAGGTCGATAGAATCTTCTATGTGAAGCTCTAAGTGTTGATCTTCTATGGTCAATTGAATTGTTTTGATCAAGAATTTTGGCAGACCTATGCTGGACTTGTATTTGATGTTCATGTTCACACTTGCATGATTGAAGTTCTTTGACTTGGTTGAACAAATTCTCACACTTGTTTTTCAAACTTGAAACTTCAGGATCAATCATCTCTTTTAACATTTTACATAATGTTTTATTATCTTCAAAACATTCATCTAACTTTTTAGTTAGAGCCAATACTTTTTCAATTTTGGATTGGATTAATATGTTCATCTCATTAAATTTCTTATCATATTCAAAGAATTTCTTTTCAATCAATGCTTGCACACTAGAATCTATGTCTTGAGCTGAATGTTTTGACAATCTCGTTTTACCCATTATTCATTTATATAACAAATATAAATTAAAATATGAATACCTGGAATTGTCTTATGGAAGAGGTTTAGAAATTGTACACTCGAGTTGCAACCACACTGTTCACATCAAGTTCACCAATGTCAGCATGCAAGTAACAGTTGGTGGATCAAATCAACTGTTGGTAATACGGCGCACGCTCAGTGCTTCAAGCAACTCAAAGGTGAATAGAGAAGAGAATCAAAGAGGATATGAAATGCTAAATGTCTCGCCTTATGTTATAAGAGTTATCACTTTGATTCACCTTAATTCAATCCCAACCATTTCGGGAACAAGGAAACACTTTACGCTTCAACTCATTAACATATGCCTATGCACCTTTTAATGGATGTTTTTTTTTCCGTAAAAGTTAAGTGTAATTTTATCACTCAACTCATCAACATATGCCTATGCACCTTTTAATGGATGTTTTTTTCGATAAAAGGTAAGTGTAAGTTTATCACTCAACACACCCTTTAGCTGACTTCGTAAGTCTATTCCTCTCAGCTAGAAATCATCATTTCATATGTATGATATGAAAAGAAAACGGAGACTTATGATATGTAACACAACGAAACACTTCTTTTGATGCGCTCATGTACGGTCCTTCGGTAATAGACTTGATTGTTTAAAAGAAAACAAAAGTTGTTCGTATGAAACAAAATTCTTAAATCAAATTCAGCTCAATGCTACAATGCATATGTTGTATTGTAACGCTCATTTACACATAACAGAGAGTCAATAAATTACTCCAGATCAGATGAAAAGAGAATTTGAGGCTTCACGGAATTGTGTGTTTTGAACAGCTAGCCTAATTTGATGCTTATAAAAAGTTATCTCATAGTATAGAATAGCTTTGTAAATGTGTATTGTAGTAAGCTTAGAAAAGGAAACATGACATTGAAATAAATTGACACAATTCAATCGAATTTGAATCATCAAAAAGTTGCTCTGTAATGTGTTTAATCACCTGACAAGATCCTCTTCCTACGACTTTTTGAGCAAGTGAGAAAACAGTGCACCAATTAATAAAATGCAACATAAAATTAGTGTGCAACAATATATTTGCTCGAACATCATCTCATCAGTTGGAGTTTGAAGTTGGGTACACTCATCCAATTTTATTAAGTACACTTCAACACTACATGAGCGAAGCTTCCAGAGTCATAATCATCACAATTCATGAAGTTTTCATTATTGCCTATATGCAGAATAATGGAAGAGCACTGCATTCGATCATGCTTTAACGAAGAAACAAATACAACTTATCTACGTTAGAGATTATTTAAGTATAATATTGTAATGCAAGTTCAAAGTCGAAGTTGTTGAAGTAAACTTGTCGGAAGAAACACAATCACTTGTTCTGAATCTTCATCCATAGCCCTCCAGGGATTTGTCTGCTACAACTGTGTTCTCTACTCATCTTTCTAAGAGCAATCGCAGTCACCTCTCTGTATTTTCCTTTCTCTAAGTTGCATGTCCGATCAATCGCTTCATCCTTGGATTATTTGTTCAAAAAATGGATGAAGAATAATCGTCACGCAGACTCACAAAAACTTGCACAAGAGTTCTCGTCCTTCATATCCAGCGTCCACGACCTCGAAAACTCCTGTCTTTGTTAGAATAGGCTCACATTGAATTTGCTAGAAATAGTATGCACATGAATTGGCCTTCCCCACTCATGATCACTCAACATCAAGCTCTCTATATGTAGCACCTCTAGATCATCAGTCGACATACCCCTTGAACTTCCTGTGCTCCTCCTTTTTCACAAAACTTTCGATGTCGAATAAAACTACAGTCCGATAATTCCCGTCTTTTTCCCATCGTATAATGTTTACCTTTCCTTTTATAAGATTTTAATCCTTATTTTTCGGGATGAACAAAACACATTCGTTGTCTGCTCTCACTTTTAAGTTTTGCGCATGCTTTTAAGCATACTATGTGATCATCTAAAGTGATTTGATCATGTTATTTAACAAGAGGAAAAACAGAGATGGCGCTCTTGCTTCTTTCATTGTAGATGCATGAATGATAATGAATTTGCCTTTTCAATTGAAGAGAGTAAATCTCTCCGACATCCGCCCCCACCAAACCTGCACATCGTCCCGATGGGCCAACTTGCAGATTGAGGGAAACATCATCTTGATTATCATCCTGAAATTTAACCATATAAGAGCATCAATTGTTTTATAAATAAATTTTAAACATATCAAATAGATCATTTTTTTCTATGCGACATGCTCATGAATTTCTTTTGAGTTCAATCTGGTAATGAAAACATATCAAATTATAAAGTAAAACTATCGATTGGTTTAGTCAACAAAACATTAATCTAAATTTCATCCATTTATAAACTTTACAGAGACCAATATGAAACAAAATTCTTCTTCATTCACTCAAAAGCAATTTTCTTCATATATATGCAGTCACATATGAGCAATCAATCATGTCAAAGAAATCAACTAAATCTACTCATACAGACATCCACCTTGTTTTGCCCAATTTTAATCACTAGATGTGTTTTCCACAACTAGCTTTCTTCATCTTCGGCTTCATATAAGTATGGGGTAAAATTTCATGTAGATAATGATTGTAAATACCTTTTTGGGGTGGAAGAGGGCATAACTTCCGTGCATCATATATATTTTTCTTCTTTTGTTTTCTTTTTATTTTCTGTTTTTTTCTGTGTTACATTCACAACTTTTTTGTTTTGAAGGGGAAAGGCTTAACCCCTTAATCCGAGCTAAGGTTCTAGATGCATGTATAAGAAAGACCTAGGATTTCACAGACAAGGATCATGCATCTATATGCTCTTACATATATATAATTCCTTCCATTATTTATAATGAGCTACAAATCCTTCTACCCATAACAAATCCTCACTCAATGTATAAACTTAGAAACATTGATCATGCTTGTATTCCTACTATGATTAAATAGATTCTCTTCATAATTTAATAAGAATCATCCCATATTTTATAATTAAATTTAATATGAATGCAAGTGATATGTATAAATCAAAACATAAAGAATTTTTAAAACATAGATAAATACAACTTGAAATTAAGTGCTTAATCAATCTTCTCATCTTCAACTTTATCATAAATTTGCCATTAAAAAATCATTAATTAATTTGTTCAAGATCATCTTCAAAAGTCCTACTAAAATCATCAACATCTAGACATACAAGAAAAATTAATTTGCATAATTCAAAATTCATTCATTCTCTTCATGTTTCATCATTGATATCGGTTCATCATGGATCTTGTTGAAACTTTTCTTTTAAAGATGTAGATGTTTTTGATGAATTATTCATATTTTGTTCAATTTTTATCGTAATATCTTTGATCATTTGTTTTTCTATTTCTTCAATATTTTGTTCATCAATTTTATTCTCATCCTCACTAGTTTCTTGTTTGATATTCTCATATTCAATTTGGGTTTTCTCTCTATTTTTCATATCATGGCTCATTTGAGCTTTCAAATTTTTAATCTTTTCTTGATCAAATAATTTATCATTTTCTAGAAACTTTAGATTACATGTCACATAGTATTCATCATCTCTTTGTTTCAATTGTACTGAGTTTTCATATTCTTTCTCATCTTTGTCCAATTTTTCTTGTAATATTTGGTCAACTTTTTGTTTATCCAATCTTATTTGATCTTGTTTCTTTGCTTCAAAACATTTAACTTGATTCTCAATTTGTGTAAGAGTTTCTTGTTCGGAAGATTTCCTATCATGATATCTCTTTGGTCTCCATCTTATAAATGATCTTGGCTTGGATTTCATTTGATCAAAATATTCTTTAATTCCACCTCTTCCTAAGTTCAAGTGCAAAGGTAAATGGACATGGTAATCACAAATTTTTCTTTCTATTGTAGTGACTAATTTAAGGTTACAAGCACTCTGATATGCAATACAATTCCAAAACATGTGGCCAAATTGATCACACCAGAAATATATTTTAGGTCGATGGAATCTTCTATGTGAAGCTCTAAGTGTTGATCTTCTATGGTCAATTGAATTGTTTTGATCAAGAATTTTGGCAGACCTATGCTGGACTTGTACTTGATGTTCATGTTCACACTTGCATGCTTGAAGTTCTTTGATTTGGTTGAACAATTTCTCACACTTGTTTTCCAAACTTGAAAATTCTTGATCAATCATCTCTTTTAAGATTTTACATAATGTTTTATTATCTTCAAAAAATTCATCTAAGTTTTTAGTTAGAGACAATACTATTTGAATTTTGGATTGGATAAATATGTTCATCTCATTAAATTTCTTATCATATTCTAAGAATTTCTTTTCAATCAATGCTTTTACAATGGAATCTATGTCTTGAGCCGAATGTTTTGACAATCTCGTTTTACCCATTATTCACTTATATAATGAATATAGATTAAAATATGAATACCTAGAATTGGCTTACACCTGAGCTGCAACGCCATTGTTCACGTCAGGTTCACCAATGTCAGCGCGCAAGTAATGGTTGGTGGATCAAATCAACTGCTGGTAATATGGCGCACGCTGGGTGCTTCAAGCAACTGAAAGGTGAATAGAGAAGAGACTCAAAGAGGATATGAAATGCTAAATGTCTCGCCTTATGTTATAAGAGTTATCACTGTGATTCACCTTAATGCAATCGCAACCATTTCGGGAACAAGGAAACGCTTTACGCTTCAACTCATCAACATATACCTATGCACCTTTTAATGGATGTTTTTTTTTCGGTAAAATTTAAGTGTAAGTTTATCACTCAACTCATCAACATATGCCTATGCACCTTTTAATGGATGTTTTTTTTCGGTAAAAGTTAAGTGTAAGTTTATCACTCAACTAAAGGTAAGACACTAATGGAAGAACTACAGTCAAGTTTAAAACAACAGAACAAGCGTCATGAAAAGAATCAATCATTATCAACTAAATTGATCATGATCAACCTATTGTTAGACAATGCTTTTGATATTAAAAATGTATATCCTTATCTCCATTCTATTTCCTCCAACTCTAAAGTACCTTTTTGTTGTAAAATACCACACCCTTTTGCTGACTTCGTAAGTCTATTCCTTCCAGCTAGAAATCATCATTTCATATGTATGATATGAAAAGAAAACGGAGACTTATGATATGTAACACAACGGAACACTTCTTTTGATGCGCTCATGTACGGTCCTTCGGTACTAAACTTGATTGCTCAAAAGAAAACAAAAGTTATTCGTATGAAACGAAAATCTTAAATCAAATTCAGCTCAATGCTACAATGCATATGTTGTATTGTAAAACTTATTTACACATAACAGAGAGTCAATAAATTAGTCTAGATTAAATGAAAAGAGAATCCGAGGCTTCATGGAATTGTGTGTTCTGAACGGCTAGCCTAATTTCATGCTTATAAAAAAATATCTCATAGTATAGAATAGCTTTGTAAATGTGGAATGTAGTAAGCTCAGAAAAGACAACATGATACTGAAATAAATTGACACAATTCAATCAAATTTAAATCATTAGAAAGATCCTCTGTAATGTGTTTAATCACCTGACAAGATCCTCTTCCTATGACTTTTTTAGCAAGCGAGGAAATAATGCACCAATTAATAAAACACAACATAAAATTCGTGTGCAGCAATACATTTGCTCGAACATCATCTCATCAACTGTAGTTTGCAGTTGAGTACACTCATCCAATTTTATTAAGTACACTTCAACACTACATGAGCGAAGCTTCCACAGTCATAATCATCACAATTCATGAAGTTTTCATTATTGCTTATATGCACAATAACGGAAGAGCACTCCATTCGATCATGCTTTAACGAAGAAACAAATACAACTTATCTACGTTAGAGATTATTTAAGTTGCGCAAATAACATCGCCGCTGTGATTTACAAAAGAAGCGAAGCTCAGAGAATAGGAAAAAAAATCAGAAATTAGATGCACACTCTGACTCCAAGATCCGAACTTAACACCATCAAAATGTTAGTTAATTGTTAGTTAATTGTTCTCACAAATGAGCAACATACACTTAAAGTCTCATAATCGTTTCCGTAGCGCAATTTTTCTTTGATGCCTTCCCACATTGTGATAAAGCAACACAACTCCCAAAACATATGTAATAAAACTCAAACTTCTACGTAGTTTTAAAACAATTACACAAACAAAAAAATAAGATGATTTTTCAATTAATTAAGAAGGATCAAAGGAAATCTTTATTTAAGTATAAACCTGGAACCAAGCTAAATATGCGCAAGTTCAAAGTCGAAGTTGTTGAAGTAAACTTATCGGAAGAAACGCAATCACTTGTTCTGAATCTTCATTCATAGCCCTCCAGGGATTTGTCTGCTACAACTGTGTTCTCTACTCATCTTTCTAAGAGCAATCACAGTCACCTCTCTATATTTTCCTTTCTCTGCGTCACCTCTCCGATCAATCGCTTCCTCCTTGGATTATTTGTTCACAAAATTGATGAAGAATAATCATCACGCAGACTCACAAAAACTTGCACAAGAGTTCTTGTCCTTCATATCCAGCATACATGACGTTGAAAACTCCTGTCTTTGTCAGAATAAGCTCACATTGAATTTGCCAAAAATAGTATGCACATGTATTGGCCTTCTCCCCTCATAATCACTCAACATCAATCTCTCTATATGTAGCACCTCTAGATCGTCAGTCGACAGACCCCTTGAACTCC
Source organism: Ceratopteris richardii (assembly GCA_020310875.1). Classification (NCBI taxonomy): domain Eukaryota; kingdom Viridiplantae; phylum Streptophyta; class Polypodiopsida; order Polypodiales; family Pteridaceae; genus Ceratopteris; species Ceratopteris richardii. The sequence continues at coordinate 127,358,259 of CM035411.1, forward strand.
CTATGCTCCTCCTTTTTCACAAAACTTTCAATGTCGAATAAAACTGTCGTCCGATAATTGCTCATCTTTTTCCCATCGTATAATGTTTACCTTTCTTTTTATAAGCTTTTAATCCCTGTTTTTAGGGATGAACAAAACACATTCATTGTCAGCTCCCACTTTTAAGCTTTGCGCATGCTTTTAAGCATAATATGTGATCATATAAAGTCATTTGATCATGTTATTTGACAAGAGGAAAAACTAAGATGGCGCTCTTGCTTCTTTCATTGTAGATGCATGAATGCTAATGAATTTTCCTTTCAATTGAAGAGAGTAAATCTCTCTGACATCCACCCCCACGGAACCTGCACTTCGTCCTGATGGGCCAACTTGCAGATTAAGGGAAGAAGCATCTTGATGATCATCCTGAAATTTTACCATATAACAACATCAATTCTTTTATAAATAAATTTTAAACTTATCAAATAAACCATTTTTTTCTATGCAACATGCTCTTGAATTTCTTTTAGTCCAATCTGGTAATGAAAACATATCAAACTATAAAGTAAAACTATCAACCGGTTCAGTCAACAAAACATTAATCTAAATTTCATCCATTTATAAACTTTGTAGAGATCAATATGAAACAAAATTCTTCTTCATTCACTCAAAAGTAGTTTTCTTTATATACATGCAGTCACATATGAGCGATCAATCATGTCAAAGAAATCAACTAAATCTACTCATAGAGACATTCACCTTGTTTTGCCCAATTTTAATCACTAGATGTGTTTTTCACAACTAGCTTTCTTTATCTTCAGCTTCATACAAGTATGAGGTAAAATTTCATGTAGATAATGATTGTAAATACCTTTTTGGGGTGGAAGAAGGCATAACTTGCGTGCATCATATATATTTCTCTTCTTTTCTTTTCTTTGTCTTTCTATTTTTTTTCTGCGTTACATTCGCAACTTTTTTGTTTTGAAGGGGAAGGGCTTAACCCCTTAATCTGAGCTAAGGTTCTAGATGCATGTATAAGAAAGACCTAGGATTTCACAAACAAGTATCATGCATCTATATGCTCCTACATATATACAATTACTTCCATTATTTGTAATGAACTACAAATCCTTCTACCCATAACAAATCCTCACTCAATCTATAAACTTAGAAACATTGATCATGCTTGTATTCCTACTGTGATTAAATAGATTCTCTTCATTATTTAATAAGAATCATCCCAGATTTTATAATTAAATTTAATATGAATGCAAGTGATATGCATAAATCAAAACATAAAGAATTTTTAAAACATAGATAAATACAAATTGAAATTAACTGCTTCATCAATCTTCTCATTTTCAACTTTATCATAAATGCCATAAAAAAATCGTTAATTAATTTGTTCAAGATCATCTTCAAAAGTCATGCTAAAATCAACAACATCTAGACATACAAGAAAAATTAATTTGTATATCTAAACTTTTATCTTCATTCCTGTTAAAGAAAAACCAAATTAAAAGAAAAATAAATTGGCATAATTCAAAATTCATTCATTCTCTTCATGTTTCATCATTGATATCTGTGACTCATGTGATACCAATGTTCGAAATTGAACTCACGACCTCCCGGTTAGGAGTGCGATGGGCTAACCACTTGCCCCAAAAGCCATGGTTGAGGATTACTTCCTAATCCTCTCTCTTAAGGTGTGTTTCAACCATCTCCTACTAGGATTATGTGACATTCCTTCCCCCTTAGACTGAGCATTGTCCTCAGTGCTCACTTGTGGACCTTCTGACTCTCTTGGACCCACTTTCCATGCATGAGCGTTTCCACCAACCTCAAACTACAGCCCATGGACCAAATTTGGACCTATCCCACCCTCCGTGGGTGCCCAAATGCCCATGCGCCTTCATCCAAGATTAGTTTCACACTCACCACAGATAAGTGCTTCTTCCAAGTGCCCACGGGTGTACCCTCTCTGGATGTACCCTGGCAGGATGTACCCTGAGACGCGCCGCGACGCGCCACCATCTCCAAGCCCAATTTCTCAACTAGGCTCTGATACCAATGTTGGGAATTGAACTCACGACCTCCCGGTTAGGAGTGCGATGGGCTAACCACTTGCCCCAAAAGCCATGGTTTAGGATTACTTCCTAATTCTCTCTCTTAAGGTGTGGTTCAACCATCTCCTACTAGGATTATGTGACAATATCGGTTCATCATGGATCTTCTTCAAACTTTTCTTTTAAAGATGTGGAAGTTTTTGATGAATTGTTCACATTTTGTTCAATTTGTGTGATAATATCTTTGATCATTTGTTTTTCCATTTCTTCAAGATTTTGTTCATTAATTTTATTCTCATCCTCACCAGTTTTTTGTTTGATATTCTCATATCTACTTTGGGTTTTCTATCGATTTTTCGTATCATGGCTCAATTGAGCTTTCAAATTTTTAACCTTTTCTTGATCAAATAATTTATCATTTTCTAGAAACTTTGGATTACATGTCACATAGTATTCATCACGTCTTTGTTTAATTGTACTGAGTTTTCATATTCTGTCTCATCTTCGTCCAATTTTTCTTGTAATATTTGGTCAACTTTTTGTTTATCCAATCTTATTTGATCTTGTTTCTTTGCTTCAAAACATTTAACTTGATTCTCAATTGGTGTCATAGTTTCTTGTTCAGAAGATTTCCTATCAAGATATCTGTTTGGTCTCCATCTTATAAATGATCTTGGCTTAGATTTTGTTTGATCAAAATATTCTTTAATTCCACCTCTTCCTAAGTTCAAGTGCAAAGGTGATTGGACGTGGTAATCATAAATTTTTCTTTCTACTATAGTGAATAATTTAAGGCTATAAGCACTCTCATATGAAATACAATTCCAAAACATGTGGCCAAATTGATCACACCAGAAACATCTTTTAGGTCGATGGAATCTTCTATGTGAAGCTCTAATTATTGATCTTCTATGGTCAATTGAATTGTTTTGATGAAGAATTTTGGCAGACCCATGCTGGACTTGTACTTGATGTTCATTTTCACACTTGCTTGATTGAAGTTCTTTAACTTGGTTGAACAGATTCTCACACTTGTTTTTCAAACTTGAAACTTAATGATCAATCATCTCTTTTAAAATTTTACATAATGTTTTATCTTCAAAAAATTCATCTAAGTTTTTAGTTAGAGACAATACTTTTTCAATTTTGGATTGGATAATTATGTTCATCTTATTAAATTTCTTGTCATATTCTAAGAATTTCTTTTCAATCAATGCTTTTACACTAGAATCTATGTCTTGAGCCGAATGTTTTGACAATCTTCTTTTACCGATTATTCAATTATATAATGAATATAAATTAAAATATGAATACCTGGAATTGGCTTATGGAAGAGGTTTAGAAATTGTACACCTGAGTTGCAACACCACTGTTCACGTCAAGTTCACCAATGTCGGCACGCAAGTAACGGTTGGTGGATGAAATCAACCGCTGGTAATACGGCGCACGCGGGGTGCTTCAAGCAACTCAACGGTGAATAGAGAAGAGACTCAAAGAGGATATGAAATGCTAAATGTCTCGCCTTATGTTATAATAGTTATTGCTTTGATTCATCTTAATTCAATCGCAACCATTTCGGGAACAAGGAAACACTTTACATTTCAACTCATCAGCATATGCCTATGCACCTTTTAATGCATGTTTTCTTTGGTAAAAGTTAAGTGTAAGTTTATCACTCAACTCATCAGCATATGCCTATGCACCTTTTAATGGATTTTTGTTTCGGTAAAAGTTAAGTGTAAGTTTATCACTCAACTAAGGGTAAGACACTAATGGAAGAACTACAATCAAGTTTAAAACAACAGAACAAGCGTCATGAACAGAATCAATCATTATCAACGAAATTGATCATGATCAACCTATTGTTAGACAATGCTTTTGATATTAAAAATGTATATCCTTATCTCCATTCTATTTCCTGCAACTCTAAGGTACCTTTTTGTTGTAAAATACCACACCCTTTAGCTGACTTCGTAAGTCTATTCCTTTCAGCTAGAAATCATCATTTCAAATGTATGATATGAAAAGAAAATGGAGACTTATGATATGTAACACAACGGAACACTTCTTTTGATGCGCTCATGTACGGTCCTTCGGTACTAAACTTGATTGTTCAAAAGAAAACAAAAGTTGTTCGTATGAAACAAAAATCTTAAATCAAATTCAGCTCAATTCTACAATGCATATGCTGTATTGTAACTCTTATTTACATGTAACAGAGAGTCCATAAATTACTCCAGATCAGATGAAAAGAGAATCAGAGGCTTCATGAAAGATATCTCATAGTATAGAATAGCTTTGTAAATGTGTATTGTAGTAAGCCTAGAAAAGGCAACATGATACTGAAATAAATTGACACAATTCAATTGAATGTAAAATAAGTACTATGCAGATCAACATCGTGTTCAAAATCCATCGTATCAAATTGGGGATAAAGTATGGTTACTCAGAAACAATTTGCAAACTTCAAGGCCCTGTGCAAAGTTAGATCATCAAAGATTTGGTCCATTCACCATCTTGGCCAAGATCAATCCAGTCACCTTCAAGCTCCAGCTACCAAGCATCATGAAAATACATCCAGTTTTCCATGTATCCATGTTAGAACAATATCAGATTTCACCATTGAGGGGGGAGAGACCTAGTCCTTCACCACCTATCGAGATTGATGATCATGAAGAATTTGAAGTTGACCATGTCCTTGATTCCAGAATATCCCGAGGAAGATTGGAATACCTTATTCATTGGAAAGGGTATGACATCAGTGATCGTACTTGGGAACCTACAGAAAACCTTCATAGAGCACCAATCAAGGTTCAAGAATTCCATAAGAGAAATCCAATGAAGCCAAGACCAGATAACATGACCGCTCCTCGTGGAACTCGTCGCTTGAGGGGGAGGTGATGTCATGGATAAAGGAAACCATCTTGAATCTTAGATTCCATGTGAATCCTATATCTCATGATTGGTTTAGAATCAAGAGAAACCAATGCTTCCATTGCGTTCCGAACCTACCAAAACCCTAAGATCGACTATCTATTTGCTAAATTCTAATATTCTAAGGTCCTGATCAATTTGCTGACATCGTTGATGACATCATCAACTTGCAACTGCCCTTGGGAACCGCCCTTGAAAACCTATATAAGGAGGGGTTGGCCACATTCATAATCAGTCTTGCCAATACCAGTCTTGGGAGCTCAAGGAATCATGACTGCCAAGTAGGTACTCTCCAAGTTCCAGTTCCAGTTCTTGTCTTGTTCTTTGTTTTAGTTTAGTTCTTGGACATCCTATCTTGTCCTCTTGTAATCTCATAGTACGAGATCCTGTCGAGTTCTTTCTTGCATCTAGTTCATCTCCCAGAAGGGAGTTCTTGTAATCCAGATATCTTGTTTCATACTTATGTTCTTGGGTTGTGGGATCTCTTGTATCATCTCTAGTTGAGTTATTCATACCTATCAGTCTCGAGTTTAGCACATCTTGTATCAATCACATATTCTTGTATTGTTTTCCCTTTGTGGGTGTTCTTGTAATCAAAAGTGTATTTCCGAAATTGTGTCTACTGTAGTCAGAGAGCACAATCTAGTGCTCCCCTGACAGAAACCAGTGGAAGAACGTAGGATCAATTCTAGCGGATCCCATGCCTGAAGATCTAGATATGTGGTTAAAAGCCTATCAGTCCAATAAAGAGATAGGACAGAGTCTAGAGCAGCATGAAAGAATCTACCTACGAGGAGATCTTGAGAAAGAAAGACTAGAAATACGGAAAAAACTAATTGAGATTTCCTAAATTGCGCTAGAAAAATCTACACCATGTCTTCCAAAAACTAGAATATCTAAAGCAAAATTTCAGGGATGTATAGAATATTCTAATTCACAGCAAGAAAAGGAAAAGCAACAAGAGGAATGGAAGAAAGACTTGAGTGATGAAATGAAGGAAATTCATACCTGAAATTGAAGCTAACTAGCCTGAAGACCTTTGGGCCAAAATTTGTGATGATTGATTTGCAGGTTAAGAAAGTACCTATTTTTTGTGACAATATAAGTAGCAAATGCTTGGCTCAAAATCTAGTATTCGATGCAAGGTTGAAGCATGTATAAGTGCATTACCATTATTAGAGAGAAGATCATGTGAAAGGATGTAAAGGTGGAGCATGTAAATACAAAGGACCAACATTTTGATATCTTTACCAACGCTTCAGATGGATTAAAGATACAACACTTCAAGGCATGCATTGGATTGAAGGACCTAGGCATTGAGACTTGACAGGAGTGTTGCAAATCAAGTCAGAATCATGCAATAGGACTCATCCACAAGTTTTGCAAGTGGAATAATAAAACAAGAGGAGCCAAATTTGTCGACTTCAATTAGAATCTCCATCAAACTCAATCAGATTGAAATCCCATCAATCACCCACCAAAAAGTGCACCTACACTGATTGGTGCATGCTTTGAATCCTCCTTTTGATCTGAAGCATAATTGTAGTAGGTATTGTTGTAGGATTGACTTTGGAAACCTTTACCTTCATTTCTTCCAAAGTAACCTCTACACCCCTACCTCTGAAAGTACCTCTTTGATTTTTACCACCTCTGTTGGAGTTAGACGTCTGCGGAAGCACGTGAACAGCACAAGGAAGAAGAAGAAGCTTGGAGCACAACACACAAGACTTAATGTATTACTAGAGAATGTACAAAGATAAGTAGCCCATTAGGGCAATAGGCGTATATACAAGCCGAGGGAAAAAAACCTCCTAAAGAGGGAAAAAAGTGCCCCGGCAGTCCTAGAGTGTTCACACACATCACTACCTAAATATATCAACAAATCCCCCCTGGGAGTGATGCGGTGAACAAGGAGCTGGCACTCATGTATAAGGAAGTGCCAAGCTATGTGGAAATCACTCCACAAAAGGAAGTAAGCCCAAAGCTTTGCGGAAAGCTTCAAACTTCTCCCTAGGCAGAGCCTTCGTGAAAAGGTCTGCAATGTTCTCCTGCGTGGGCACATATGCCAAGCTGATCTCCCCAACAGAGAACCTCTCCCTGACATAGTGATAATGCACCTCAATGTGCTTAGTGCGAGCATGGAACACAGGGTTCCTCGCAACTGCCAATGCGCTCTGACTGTCAGTGAAGATGGTGGTGGCAGAAGACTGGCCAACACCCAAATCATCCATAAGGCATCTGAGCCACACACACTCAACAGTCGCTGTGAAAGCTTCCCTATACTCAGCCTCACAACTGGAAGTGGCCACAGTAGGCTGCTTCTTGCTCAACCAAGATATACATGAGCTACCAAGCATGAAGCAAAAACCACTGGTGGACACACGAGTGTCATAGCAACCAACCCAATCTGAGTCAGAAAAAGCATGCAAATCTGGCGGTAGTGATCCCCCCTTGGGATAAAACAACCCAAGTAGCCGAGTACCACTCAAGTAGCGAAAGATGCGCTTAACCGCTTTCCAATGCGTGACTCCTGGGCAATGCATAAACCTGCTCATCTGTGAGACAGCAAACTGAATATCTGGCCGAGTAATGCATAAGTAAATCAAGCATCCAACAGCCTACTGATAGAGAACAGCATCAAATGCATCTCCAGCATCATGAAGACTCAATCATAAACCTGTCTCCATAGGAGTGGCAATAGGCTTACAGTCTTCAAGGCCAAAACGCTGCAATAATGTGTCAATATATTTCGTTTGACACAAAGCCATTCCACCATCAACGTGTATAAACTGAATGCCCAAATAGTGATGCAAATGCCCCAAATCAGACATCTCAAATGAGGCATGCAAATCAGCCTTAAAATCAGCAATATGTGTCTCAATAGGACCAGTGAGCAGCATGTCATCAACATAGACAACAATGATCAGAAGCACATCATTAGCACGCTTAACATATAAGGTGCTTTCAGTTGGACTGTTCTCAAAACCATGTGCAATCAGATAGGCATGTATCTTCTCATACCAAGCACGTGGTGCTTGCTTTAAACCATATAACGCCTTCTTTAACGTGCACACCTGGTTTTCATGCCCTTTCTGCACAAAGCCATCGGGCTGAAAAACATACACTTCTTCATGCAAGTCACCATTCAGAAATGCTGTTTTAATGTCCAACTGATGTACATTCCAACCATGATGGGCTGCAAGTGCACAAATGCTCCGAACAGTAGTCATACGGCATGTAGGTGCAAAGGTCTCATCAAAATCAATGCCTCTTTCCTGCGCATAACCCTTTGCAACAAGCCTAGCCTTATACCTGTCAATTGTACCATCAGGTTTACGCTTCAACTTGTATACCCACTTAGTGCCAATGGCCTTCTTGCCAGGAGGCAAGTCACATAAAGACCATGTACCATTCTTCATTATAGCATCATATTCAGATTGCATAGCAGCCATCCAATTTTCTGAATTTTGTGCTTCATCAAAAGAAACAGGCTCATTCTCATCACAGAGACTAGATGCAGCCATAGCATAGCAATCTAATGCAAAGGAGGCACTATGAGAGCCTGAACGAGTACGATATGACAAAGGTGCATCTAATTTGCTGTCACGCAAAGTTTGCACCAGCCATTTTGGCATAGTTTTTGCCTGCTCAATATCAGCTCTCTCATCAACAAGTGCATCATGTAAATCTGCATCAGAAATGGAATGATCTGCATCATCATATGAAACCTGCAAAGGCTGAGAAGTTGCCTCATTAGGACCAGCACTAGCCTGTCCACCTGTAAAAAGAGGCATCAAAGTATCATACATGTCTTTGGAGCTAACAGATGTCTCCTTAGTACATGAAAGCAATGGCTGGATAGCATCTTCCACAAAGACAACATCACGGCTAACCAAAATGCGTTTAGTCTGTGGATGATACAAACGATAGCCTTTACTTTCAGAACTGTACCCAACAAAAATACATTTTACTGCCTTATCATCCAATTTTCTGCGATGTTGTTCAGGCACTAATGCATATGCCAAACAACCAAAAACACGCAGATGAGCAACAGATGGCTTGCGGTCATGCCAAGCCTCATATGGAGTGATAGACTGCAACGCTTTAGTGGGACACCTGTTTAGTACATATGCTGCACACATGACAGCCTCAAGCCAGAAACTATGTGGTAAAGCCTGACTTTTGACCATGCACCTCGCCATCTCCATGAGTGACCTGTTCTTTCGTTCAGCAACTCCATTCTGTTGAGGTGTATACGGCACTGTACACTGGTGTTTTATCCCACGTTCAGCCAGAAATGCATTAAAATCTGAAGACATATATTCCCCCCCTCGATCAGAACGGAGGGTGCCCATTTTACATGCTGATAGATTTTCAGCTAAAACCAAAAACTGTTTGAAGCACATGAACACTTCGGACTTTGCTTTGAGTGGATATACCCATGCATGCCTGGAAAAATCATCAATGAAAGTCACGAAGTAAAGGTAATTTCCAAAAGAGGGTGTCTGCATAGGAACACAGACATCACTATGTACAAGCTGCAATTTCTGCGTAGCCCGAACTGAACCATCTTTTGGAAAGGAGGAACGCTGCATTTTGCCCAAAATACAGCCTTCACAAACATGTTTTCTAGGTGCCTCAAGTTTGGGCAAAGAGGACACCATTTCAGATTTTTGCAGGCGTAACAAACTAGCAAAATTCAGATGACCAAAGCGTGCATGCCAAAGCTTTGCATCTGACATAGCCTGAGAATCATGAACTGCACATGCCGAATCATTCACAGATCTTTCATAGTCTATGAGCTTATACAGCCCACGACATAAAATGCAAGAAGCAATAATCACATCGCCATTTGAGAGATCATGGACTGTACACCTGTCATCAACAAATTTCACAACCAAGCCAATCTTGGCTAATGCAGAAACTGATAACAGATTCTTTTTGATCCCTGGCACAAATAAAGCATCTGACAAAGTGAAAGAACTACCATCAGCAGTAGTTAGAATGATCTTACCAACTCCCATAACAGGATAAGAGGAGTTATTGGCGCATGTGACAGTATTCCCTGTAGGAGCAGGCTCAAGTGAAGAGAAGAAACTGCGCTGCGAGGTAATATGTTTGGTCGCCCCACTGTCAAAGTACTGGCAAACATCTGAGTCTACTGCAGACATGCACTGATCAGGAGAAGATGGGTCAAAACTGCAGACAATAGTAAACACCCAATCTTCTTCCTGCACAAGATTTGCAGACTCTGTTTTTGGTGTAGAGGCCTCTGCAACAACCATTCCAGCCTCTTTCTTCTTTGCCTCTTTAGCAGCCAGTTTTGGACAGTTCTTTATGATATGATCATTGCCTTTACAGTACTTACAAAACAATTTCTGCTTTTCTGATTTTTTCTCATCTTTGTCTTGGTTCTTTGAATGTGCAGCATTTGCAGATTTCTGCTTACTAGTAGAAGAGCTCCATTTTCCTTTGCCCTTCTGACTAGCCAGGAAAGCTTGATCTGCAACACGCATAATGGACCTATTCTGCCTGGACTGATCTTCCTGCAATAGAACAGAGACTAATTCCTCAAATGACAAGGCATTCGGATTGCCTTTCATCATCAGCCGAAGAGTAGAGGCAAAACTCTGATATGAATCAGGAAGACCATTCAGAACGGTCTGCACAAGTGAGCTATCTGGTATAACCTCATCAGCAGAAATCAATTGTTCCTTTAGGTCTTTGATCTTTGTAAGAAAACTGTCCATAGAATCACCCTCATTCATGTGCTCACTCTCCAACCGTTTTCGGAGGTAAGCAACACGAGCCTCATTCCTAGCCTGGTACAAAGTGGTAAGTGTATCCCAAGCATCCTTTGCTGTTCTGCAAGAGCGAATGTGAGGAATAATGGCACGTTTGACAGACAAAGCTATCAATGCATGTGCTTGGGCATCTCTGCCATCCCAACGAATCTGCTCTGCAGTAGGTGCAACAGAAACAGCAGCACGAACAGGAATCTGCGGAATATCATCTTCGACACCATCTTCATCAGCTCCAACACCTGTATTTGCAGTACGTGTCGTTACAGGTGTAACAGGACGTCTTTCAACACCCTGCACAATGTTCCACAATCCTTTTGCAACCAGTACATGTCGCATCATATAAGCCCATAATGGGTAGTTGGTACCATCCAACTTATCCTCAACAGCCAACATACGGAATACATCACTGCTTTCAGCCATGGCCGGTGACTAAAATACCTTGATGCAGAAAATTGACTATATCTAAAAAAGTTGAACGGAACTGCCCAAACGAGTTCTGCTAGACCTGTAGCAGACTTCGAGACACTTAAACTGGCGAACAGAAACTGATATATACCTTTGGCACAAAAGGACGAAACAACCTACACAAGCGCTGCGATAGTGCGTTCGGAGGCCGAAACGAGCTCAGATCGCGATTTTGGCACCACAGAGCAAAGATGTTTTGATCTCGGAAACACCCTGAGTATGCTCACCAAATTTCGTGCGAATCTGAGACTGCAAACGGAGGAGTGTCGACGGCGCCCTAGAAGAAGCGACGACCTGCTCTGATACCAATTGTTGGAGTTAGACGTCTGCGGAAGCACGCGAACAGCACAAGGAAGAAGAAGAAGCTTGGAGCACAACACACAAGACTTAATGTATTACTAGAGAATGTACAAAGATAAGTAGCCCATTAGGGCAATAGGCGTATATACAAGCCGAGGGAAAAAAGTGCCCCGGCAGTCCTAGAGTGTTCACACACATCACTACCTAAATATATCAACAACCTCTTCCTCTTGAATTAAAGTTCTGACTATAACCTCCATAATTCTAATTATTATGCCAACAATCATGAGCTAAATGATTTGTGTTACCACAAATCCAACAAGCTTTGGATCCATCTTTATTACTTCTTCATCTTCCTCTACCTTTGCCATACCTTTGCCACCTCCTCTTCCTCTTAGGAAGTTGGCTTGACTAGTTGTACCTTCTTCTTCATTTGCTTGTTGCTTACCTTTGCTATTCTTCTTCTTATCCTTTGAATACATTGCTTGACCTACACTCTTATCACTATCACCTTTGACATCCTGCTCAAAAGTTAGCATATGTCCTAGCAATTGATTTAAATCAGGAGTGAAATGATCTAGTAACAATTCAATAGACAAAATTAATGACTTCCATTTCTCATCTCCTCTCAAACCTGTAAGGATTGGCCTTACCAATTTATCCTCCTCAATATCTTCATCAAGTGCTCCTAATGCATCTGCAATGTCCTTCATCCTTGTTACATAATCAGAAATGGATTGAGAGGCCTTCTTCTTAAATGTGGTAAACTCTGCCCACAAAGATGCCTTCCTTGACTTTGTAGTGTTTTGGAAATGCTCCTCCAAAGCATTCCATATATCACTTGCACTTTCAAGACCTCTAATATGAGGTAGCAAGTAGTCATTGACTCCCATGTAGATAATGCTCCTTGCTTGAGCATCCTTCCTCATCCAAGTCTTCAAATCTGAGAGTTCATCCCTAGTTGGAACACTAGGATCTCTAAATTGTTGTTTTTCTTCTTCACCTGTGATGTAACCTATCAGGTCTTTTCTCATAAGGTGAGCTTCCATCCTCATTGACCAAGCTGGATAGTTTTCTCTATCCAATTTCTCTATCTGAAGAGAATCTCTCATCCTTTCTTCACCTGTGTATTAAATTCTTCAAGATTTATGAGGAATAAGTGTACCTTTACTTGAAATAAAGTTCTTTTTTATCTTCTTGATAGCTTCATACCTCCTTCTCAAGATTTCACTTCAAGCTTTCACCTTTTGAACCTTCAAAGGTTGATTTCTGTATACCTGCAGTAGTCGGGGTCCTCCTTTCTTCAATTTTAATAATTCCTGCTCTGATACCACTGATGGAGATTGTTAATCTCCAAAAGAACAAGCTATCCTTGATGTTAGAGCACCTCTATATCAAGAACAACTCACAAACTTTACCAATTTGGAGGATCAATACTCAATTATCAAAATCTTGAACTGGCTGTGAAGAAAATCAGTACTCAGAAAGTCTATTGCACATTACTCACTCATTGACTAATCAAATGTGTAAACTTTTTTATAAAACTTTGCACAAGGTGTTGCATATAGATTGCAAAACTTCTTCAACTTAAGTTATCTCAAATGATTCAGTAAATCTTGAGAGATGAATCAAATAGTTCACCTGTGTCTAAAACTGTTCTCCAGTATAGTCAACTTTGATACCTGTAACTTCTAAAGCATGGTTCTCCCAAAGTACAACCTGTTTGATCAAATGCTTTTAGCCATAGGTAGCTGACCTTCCAACTTAAAGAATGAGTGCTTGCTTGCTCAAAACTTTACACTCTAGAAGGAGCACTAATCAAAACAATAGCATCAAATGTTGCACCTCTTGCAACTTTACTTCTTCACATTTACACATGTAAATGTTCCTACTCTCAATTCTCTCAGCTTGATCACAATTAGGATCTAAAAACTTGTACGGAGGTCAATCAACTATAGACTTATAATTATACAAAAGCATTCCACAAAAGATTAAACACAGAAGGAGTACTCAGCAAAAGATCGGGCGCAATATTTCTTCATCTCTGAAAATTTTTACATCTGAATGATGAGAGAGATCTCCTACACTTCTAAAGTGTCTAATGACTCTTACAACTTCTAATTATTGTCATCTCATACTCTCCCATATTTTCCCTGACGTTTTACTTGTATATATAGGCATATATGTAGAAGCTCATGACAATAACAAAGGTATAAGTGAGCTAACTATAGTTTAATGTACATATGTATACAAGTCTTCATTTTCTGAATATGCACTATCTTCAATCTTCATAAAATAATCTTTCCTTCAATCTTTGACTTCAATCCTTCATCCAAAACATCAATTGGTGGTTGACTTGCACCAACATTCTACTCATTAACATGACAATGAAGGAGGTAAATCAAATGACCATGTGTTCTATATTGATTCTAGATGTCAATCCATGTAGCAGGGAATGTAACACTACCCTTAGATTTAGAAGAACCCAAGAACAAGCATGAAGCTCAAACAAGAGATGACACAAGAAATCCTATGGAGAAGATTGTAAATTTGAAGACATCAAATGGTAATATGAATTTATTGAGTAGAGTTCTCAATGTACCAAGCATTCCTAAGAACTTGATGTGTAGAATAGATTGTGGAAAAAGGTTTGTGGGTGAGGTTCACAATATATGGAGCTTATGTAGAAGAACCATACCAAGGATTCAAGAAGATAGCCAAAGGAGAAAATATAGGTAGATTCTTCACCTTTGAATTCAAGACAAAAGGAACATAGCATTGTTCAACTATGGCACTCAAACCCTATGAGAGTTAGAGGTTTGGCACAAAAGGGTGGCTCATATTGGAGAGAGCACCTCAAAAGAATTAGTATAGATCAAAATGTACTTGGAAAAATGCAACATTTCAAAGCAACATATGATTTAAAAATGCAATTCATGGTAATTTGGAAAATTTCAAAGGCAACCATTCACAAAGAAAGAATACATACATGAAGACATCTTGGAGAATGTTTAGGGTCCAATACGGGAACCCTTTACCTTTGGGTCAAGGTATTATGCGTAATTCATTGATGACTGTAGCAAATGGACCATAATTTATCTTATGAGGCATATAGATGAAGCATTTGCTTGTTTCAAGATGTGCCTAGCACTAGTAGAAAATCAAATAGGTAGAACCCTGAAGAGGCTAAGGTTTGATGGAGGGGGATAATAATTTTCCCATGAGTTTGATTCTTACTTGCAAGAAAGGGCAATCCAGATGCAGTATCTACTACCAACTATCTCATAAACAAGTTATTGTCAAAGTCATTGAAAGGAATTACCCCTTATCATGCTTGGAAAGGAAGAAGCCCAAGCTTGAACTACTGTATAATAATTGGGTGCATTGCATATGCACATATACAATCACAAATAAGAGGGAAGCTTGATCCCAAGAAAGATAAATTTCTCTACATAGGTTATGACCTAAATCAAAAGGTTCATAGGCTATATAACGCCACTATCAAGGGGTTCATAGTAATTTAAGATGTAGTATTTGATGAAAATAAGTCTTGGTTTGAATATGATTTTTGGAAAATCAAATTTCCCTTTGACTTGGAGGATGATATTCCAGCACTTTCAAGCAAAGGTCCACATACAATTGAAGGCTCAAGTGAATCAGAAGTTGATCAAAAGACACCTAGAAGGAAGATCAATTCATGGAACTCCAAAGGTAATGCAAAATTGCAAGGGTTAAGAGATGTAGTAGAGTCATCTTTGCAAACCATGAGAATATCTACATGGGAGAAGAAGAAGCCAAAGAGGTATGGATATGACACCTCACTAGTAGATAAGTACTCTATTTACATATGTCCGGACTTGACTTTGAAAATCCCTCATATTAGTAGGAATCCAATAAAAAACCACAATGGAAGCATGCCATGGAGGAAGAGATTAAAGCATTGTAGGAAAACAACACCTGGGACTTAGTTCCCAAGACATCAATCATGCAGCTCATTGGATCCAAATGGATCTATATGATTAAAAAGAACTCTGATGGAACTATTAACAAGTACAAGCTAGACTAGTGGCCAAGGAATATGCTCACACCCAAGGCATTGATTATGAGAAACATTTTCTCTTGTAGAAAAAAAATCCTACAATCAAACTACTCATGCATATTGTAGCTACCAAGAATTGGAAGATATATCAGATGGATGTGAAGAATGCATTTCTCAATGGATGGATCTTAGAAGAGGTATACATGACTCAACCTCCCAATTTTGAAGACACAATATCTTGAACATGTTTGTAGATTACAAAGATGTATATGGGATAAATCAAGCTCCAAGAGCTTGGAATCATAGACTAATTACCTACTTGCAAGATAAGGGTTTTATGGTGAGCAAGGTAGATCCTTCCTTATTCATTAATAGATCACATGGAGAAGTTATATATCTTTGTGTTTGTGTGTATGACATTATAGTAAGAGGTAATGATGTTCAAGGCATTAAAAGAATCAAGCATTGAATGAAGGAAGAGTTTAAGGTTAGTGATGCAGGGAAGCTCACATACTTCCTTGGATTCAGGGTAGTATACAGAGAGCATGATATGTACCTTACTCAAAAGAAATACATCAAAGATATGCTTGCAAAGTTCAAGACAAAAAAATTCTAAGATTGTGGGTACACCTATGCAAGTAAATTCAAAGTTAAGTGCATGAAGGAGAGCTCATTGAAGATGTAACAAGCTATCAAGCTTGGTAGGGAGTCTCAACTATGCTACCCTCACTAGAGTAGATATCAACTATAATGTGCATGTCTTAAGCCAATTCATGCACACACCTAGGAAGCCACATATGGAGGCACCCAAAAGGATAATCAAGTACTTCAAATGAACAATAGAAATTAATGGAAGCTTGTTCTATTCATACACCTCTGATATAGATATTAAGATTTTCTTTGATGAAAATTGAGAAAGATCAAGAGATGATAGGAGAATCATATCTGTGTATCTTTCATTTACAGGTTATAAGGTCATTTCTTGGTCATCAAAGGAGAAACCTATTGTTTCTCTCTCATCTATAGAGGTTGAATATAGAGTATTGACTAATGCCACTCAAGAAGCCATGTGGATAAACCATATTTATCATGCTAGGACAAAAGACATTGAGTTCCATCATCACTATGCTAAGTAAAAGATTACAAGTAAGAAGAGTGGGCCTTCATACATTTCAACTCAACAAAATGTGGAGACATGATGACTAAAGCTTTGGATGGAGTGAAGCTTAATAGATTCAAATCAATGATTGGGCTTTGGGAGATTACAAAGGATTGAAGTCTCAAGCATCTTAGGCTTGAGAGGGATCTATTGGTGCACATGGAAAGCTTAAGTTCTTGACCTTACTCTTTGGACTACATTGAACTATGAGAAAGTAGTTTGTACACATATGCATTCCCATTCCACCTTTAAGGTAAAAGGTTAGTTCATTTTTATCCATTGCAAAAGGATCCTTTAGGGATAGAAACTCGTGAGTTGAAGTTAGTATAAGGAGATCCAAAACTCACAATTCACATTCGAATTCAAAATTCAAATGTATTAATACTTCAAGTGAGGAAAATATTCAGGTGGAATCTATCAACACTCATCTTCTAAAATCAACAGAAAAAGTGTACATATACTTCATTGGTTTAGTAGTGGGATATGTTACTCCTTCCACTCAATTCTTGAGTGTTCATTTTACTCATTTCATAGTCCTTTGAGTCCTCCAACACCTCCATGTACTATACTTTACATCTCAATACATATACATGAATTTTTTATCATCATCTCCATTTAGTGTTCACTATTGTTGTGCATAGCTCAATTCTATCAACTTCTCAGGGCTACTGAAGTGAAGATATGGTCTCACTAACTTATCCATTGATTTTATCATAAAGGTAATGCTATTTTAAGTGTCTTTTAAGAAATATTTTAGTCATTGGAGCTTTGTGTGCAGAGATATGAGTATATCACTATGACTCTATATATGCATCGGTTGCTTATGACTTCTTAGATAATTAGATCACTCTATAATCACTCTAAGTTCATTGTGTTAGCTCACTTACCTTCCCATTTGAAGCTATACAAAAGGATTTTTCTCAATCTTAGCATGCCCAAAGCATTGAGCATTTTCTTGAGAATCTTTTTCCATAATAGAAGGATTTTATCTACAAGAACAAAATCTGGAAGTTTTTTATTGAGAGTGATGCCATATTTATTTCTTGCAAGCTCACACATTCGTAGACATTAGGGTTTTCCTTATGTACTATTCTTTCTATATTGCACTAGTTGTGATGTTGTATTAGGTTATTCTTGTGTATTCGACCTTTCCTGTAATAAAAGAAGAAGAAGAAGATCATTCTTCCTTGCTTCAATCTGTGTGTGCTCCTCTTTGAGTGTGAGAGTGTGTGAGTGAGCTTTCTTCCTTGTCTCCTTTCTCTTGACATGGTATCAGATCCAATGTGGCTATAGAGAGCTTGTGGAGAAGGCTAACAGTGAAGAGTACATGAGATGGCATGGAGAAAGCACGCTTTACAAACGATCTCAGATTGCTATGAAATTTGGTGTGAGCTTAGAATGCGTCAAAATGTTTTCAAGATTTATCCATATAAGGTCACTCATTTTTCTCATATTTTTGTTTCGAAGCCATCTTGGCCTCTGTTTCGAGGCTACAAGGTGGGGCTCATGAAAAAACAAGGTCATTTTACAAAATTATAACTTGCATTTTGTTTGATAACACTCAAATATTCCAGATCCAGAATTTCCAATGATTTTGTGTACTATTGATACACGAAAATTGTGTTTTTCTGAGATAGAAATGTCACGTCACAATCAGACATTATTCAAGCAGAGGTACTGCTTCTAATGCCTTTGTAGTGATGTGAATTGTTGTAGAAAAGGCAAGTGCTGATAGAATGAGTCATCTTATGGGCAATAACCTAGACAAAAACAATTTCCATGCTCGGAGATTCAAAATGATGAATTTCCTTATGGGAAAAGGCTACTAGATGTACATCAAATGAGAGAATGAAAAGTATCTACAGTTACCAAAAAGGAATCGGATTGCGGACCAGTTAAGATCATATGAAGAATGGAATCAATGAGCACGAAAGATAATATATTGGATGTTTGTTAGTACACAAGATAGCATGATTGGGCACATACAAGACGCCAAAACACCGAAAGAAGCTTGGAATAGTTTGATCACATTATATGAGACCAATACAATTTGGCACAAAAATTGCAACTCAAGAACAAGTTGCATACACTGGAGAAAAAGGGCATGTCAATAAGTGACTACAGCTTGAAAATGAAAAGCATATGTGAGACACTTTCATCTATTGGCGTGAATGTTTAGGATGATGATGATAAGGTGGAAGTCTTCCTGGTTTAGGAGCTGCATATAAGTAATTTAGAACTTCTATTCAAACCAAGATAAATATTCCGAATTTTGTTGATCTCGTGTCCATGTTGATTATTGAAGAAAGAAATAGCAAGAGCCTTGATGGTTGAGAAGAATATGCCTCATTGTTATTGGGCAAAAGTGGTGCACACTGTTGTATAGATCATGAACACAACTTCAAATGCTCTTGTACATCAAAGTACACATGAAGAGAAGTTTACATGTAAAAAGCCAAACTTATCACAAATGAAATTATTTGGTTGTATTGCATATGTCCATGTTTCAGATGATTTGAGGATGAAGCTTGATCCAAAAGTAGAAAAATGTATATTTATTGGGTACTCCCTTGAGTAAAACGGATATACATATAACCCACTCATAGAAGGAAAGAAACATGTAGGTTGCAAGTGGGTTTACAAGGTGAAACAATGCTACTAGTAGCATAAGCAGGTATAAAGCACGATTGGTAGCAAAAGGATATGCACAGACATATGGCATTGATTATGAAGAAACATTCATCTTTGTAGTTAAATGGCTACTATCATAGCACTTGTTGCATTGGCTAAAGCAAAAGGATGGATTTTGCATCAAATGGATGTGAAGAATTCTTTCTTACATGGTGAGTTGCAGGAAGAAGTATACATGGACCAGCCATACGGATATGAGGATTCAAAGCACCAAGAATATGTTTGCAGGTTGCAAAAGGCTTTGTATGGGCTTAAACAAGCTCCTCGTGCTTGGCATGCGAGGATTGTTGATTATTTAACCACCATTGGATTTTCCATGTGTGATGCATCACTCGTAATATGCAAGGAGGGGTGATGATGGCATCACGATTGTGGCTATTTATGTTGATGACTTGATTGTAGGTGGTGATAATGAAGAAATCATTTAAGAGCCAAAGCAACTCCTTATGTAGGAATTTGAAATGAAAGATCTTGGTGTGCTGCGCTATTTTTTGGGCATTGACTTTATACATATTGAAACAAGTATATGGATGTTGCAAAGGTGATATGCCTTGAATATGCTACAAAAGTATGGTATGGTTGATTGTAAGTCAGTTGGATGTTATAGTAGGTGAAGAATTGGAAAATGCTACTATGTACAGGAAAATTGTGGGAAGTTTGATATATCTCACAATTACAAGGCCTAATCTAAGCTACACTATTGGACTTGAAGGTCAATTTATGTAGGTTCCCAAGAAACCACATTTAGATGCTCTGAGATGCACTCTATGTTATGTGAGTGCTACTTTGGATTATGCATTCTTTTATGAAGCTGGTGTAGAATTGCAAGTTCATGGATACAACAATGCAGATTAGGCTGGTATTATTCCAAATAGAAGATCTTCTATGGGCTTTCTATTCTGACTTGGGAGTGCAACTATTACATGAAGCAGTAAGAAGTAGCCCACTGTTGCTTTGTCGAGTACATAGGCTGAGTATAGAGGTGTTGCAATGGAAGCATGTGAAGCCTCATGGCTAGAAATGCTAATTGCATATTTAAGTGTGGAAGTGCAAAAGCCTATCATCATTTAGTGTGATAATCTTAGTAGCATACAGTTAGCATGGAATACTATTTTTCATGCTAAAACAAAGCATATCGGGTTACATTATCATTTCATCAGGGGAAAGCTATTAGAAGGTGATACTGATCTTGTTTATGTGAGGAAAGATGAGCAGTTTTCTGATCTTCTTGCTAAATCACTTGGATGAGAGAAGCCGAAGAAGTTTCAAAAGATGCTTGGATTACAGGACATGACTTGAGCTTGAGGGGGAGTGTTGGGATATCAAGCTCAACATGTGATGATCGAGGATGAAACATATCACTTTTCATTTCTCTGACATGCATAGTGGTTACATTGATATATGTCAATGATATTTCATTGACCTTTACTAGATTTATCTATCAAGAGTGATGGCACATTTGTTTCTTGTGAGCTCAATCATTCATGAACATTAGGATTTTTGTTATGTACTGCTCTTTATATATTGCATTAGTTGTATTTTTCTATTAGGTCATTCTTGTATATTCCTTTTATGTAATAGAAGAAGAAGAAGAAGAAGAAGATAATTCTTCCTTGCCTCAATTTGTGTGTGCTCCTCTTTGATTGTGAGAGTGTGTGATTGAGCTATCTTCCTTATCTCCTTTCTCTTGACACATTCAACCCATGATGAGCTCCAAGTGCAAAGATGCTATGAATGGTTATCAAAGTCACCTTTTTTCTACTTGATTCAATCTCAACCATTGAATACCCATCTATTCCAAGAGCTAAAATGGATGGATGCCTTGACTTTCTCCATTCAACCTCATCCACTCGATCTTTGATCACTCAAAAACAAGGGAAACCTATGTGTAGCTTAGGTGATTAAGGTACTAGATTGTGTCCATTACCCTCTTCTCATTGGTCCATCCCCAATCACTCCTTAATCTAAGAGGCCCATGTAGGGTTCATTTTTTCTCTAATGCCATCAAGCGAAAACAAGCTCATTCTCATTAACAAAGACTAGAGAAAGCCGCTGCATAAGAATGTGATGCAAAAGAAGCATTATGAGAGCCTGAACAGCTATGATATAACAAAGTTTCATCTAACTTGTTATCTCTCAAAGTCTACACCAACCATTTAGACATATGTTTTGCCTCTTGAATGTCAACTCTCTCATCAGTAAGTGCATCGTGTAATTATGCATCAAAAATAGAATGATCTACATCATCATTTCACACTTGTAGACATTGAGAAATTGCCTCACTAGTGGTAGCATTTGATTTTACACCTATAAAAAGAAGCATCAAAGTGTCGTGGACATCCTTTGAGTTGACTGATATCTAGTTGGTATATGTTCTACATAAAAACATCATGACTAATCAAAATGCATATATTTTTTGGATGATACATATAATAGCCTTTATTTTCAAAACTATACCTAATGAAAATACATTTGACAGCCTTATCATTGAATATTTGTGTTGTTTAGGCAGTTATGCATATGCAAGACAACCAAAAATACATACATGAGTAAGGAATGGATTGTGATTATTTAAAGCCTCATATGGAGTGAGAGATTGCAGTGCTTTGTTGAGGCGCTTGTTAAGTACATATGCTTCACACATAATAGCCTCAAGCGAGAATCTATGTGTTAAGGCTTGGCTTTTGACCATACATAGAGACATCTCAACAAATCCATTTTATTGAGGTACATACATCAGCATAAACTAACGTTTTATCCCTTACTCAACCAAAAATGCATTAAACTCAAAAGATATATACTCCTCTTCTCAAACATAATAGAGGGTGCTCATTTTTTACATGCTCATAAATTTTTAGTTATAACCAAGAACTATTTGAAGCACTTTTGGATTTGCTTTGGATACAAAAACCAATGCACGCCCAAATCAAGCATAGGTAATTCCCAAATGAAGGCGGTTGCTTAATGTTGAGATATCAAGCTCAACATGTGATGATCTAGGATGACACATATCACTTTTTCATTTCTCTGTCATGTATAGTGGTCACACTGGTATATGTCAGGGACACTTCATTGAGCTTTATTGGATTTATCTACCGAGAGTGATGGCACATTTGTTTCTTGCCAGATCACTCATTCATAAACATTAGGTTTTTCCTTATGTACTGGTCTTTATATATTGCACTGGTTGTATTCTTGTTTTTAGGTCATTCTTGTACATTCCTTTTATGTAATAGAAGAAGAAGAAGAAGATTATTCTTCCTTGCCTCAATTTGTGTGTGTGCTTCTCCTTCATTGTGGAGAAGGGCAATGGTGAAGAGTACGCGAGAAGGTGTGGAGAAAGTGCGATTCACAAACAACCTCAAATTGCTACAAAAGTTGGTGTGAAGGTAGAAGACCTCAAAATATTTTCGAGAGCTATCCTTTAGGGTCACTTGTTTTTGTCAGATCAGCATTTTGAAGCCATCTGGACCTCCATTTCGAGCCTGCAAGGTTGGTTCCATAGAAAAACTAGATCAGCTTGCAAAAGTCTAACTTGCATCATGTTTGACAACACTCATATATTCCAGATCCAAAATTTCAAGCGATTTTGTGTACTGTTGATACACGAAAACTGTGTTTTCTGAGATCGAACTGTCACGTCATAGTGTGACAACGTTCAAGTAGGAGTGCTGCTTGTAGTGTTTTGTAGTGTTGTGAATTGTTGTAGAAATGGCAAACGCAGATGGAATGAGTTATCTTATGCGCAATAAGCTGGACAAGAACAACTTCCATTCTTGGAGATTCAAAGTGACGAATTTTCTAATGGAAAAAGGCTACTAGAAGTACATCAAAGGAGAGAACGAAAATGCTCTGTAGTTACCAGAGAGGAATCTAGTTGTGGACCACTTAAGAGCATATGAGGAATGGAATCAAGGAGCACGAAAGGTAATGTATTGGCTATCTATTAGCATATAGGATAGCATGATTGGGATCATTCAGGATGCTAAGACTCCGAAAGAGGCTTGGAATAGTTTGGTCACATTGTATGAGACCAATACAAAGGCATGGAAATTGCAACTCAAGAACGAGCTGCATACATTGGAGAATAAGGGCATGTCGGTAAGTGACTACACCCTGAAAATCAAAAGCATATGTGAGTCACTTGCATCTATTTGCATGAATGTAGATGATGATGATGATGATAAGGTGGAAGTGTGCCTTCGTGCTTTAGGAGCTGCATATAATTAGATCATAACTTCTATATAGACCAGAGAAAAAATATTCCGAATTTTGTTGATTTGGTATCCATGCTTATTATTGAAGAAAAGAATCTTGGTGAGGATTCAAACTCCCAAGGAAAGCCTAGTTCTGAGCAGGTATTCTACTCTGGCAGAGGAAGAAGCAGAGGTAGAGGTTTCAAAAGTGGAAGAGAAAACACTAACCAAGACCAAGGTCAACAACAGAATCATGCAAGAGGAAGAGGACATTTTTGAGGCAAGGGGAGCCAAAGAGGTCACAGAAATTTCCAAAGAAATGATTCAAGTAATGATAGTAAATGATGCTAGAATTATGGTAAACTTGGGCACTTTGAACGTGATTGCAGGTTGAAGAATCAAAATAACAGAAGGCGGCAAAACAACTATGCATCCACAAGTACATATGATTTTGAGAAGATGTTCATGGTTCAACATCACATGATGAATACGATGTTTGCAGGTGTTTCAAAATCGAATGATAATGTCTGGTATGTTGATTCGGGTGCTTCAAATCACATGAACAGTCATGCAGAATGGTTTAATACTTTCTAGAAATTGCCAGTTCCTGGATATGTTGAAATAGGTGATGACACATCACACCCTATTGAGCATACAGGAAACATAGCACTATCTATGGAGGATGGAAAGCTAAAATATCTTGCTGATGTGCTGCATGTTCCAAATATAACAAAGAATATGGTTTTTGTTGGACAAATGGTTGACCAGGGATTACAAGTCAGGTTCAATGTTGATGGGTTATATGTAGAAGAATACAAATGAGATGGAAGATTGATTGCCAAAGGAAACAAAGTGGATAGGATGTTCACCTTAAATGTGAAAATTCTTGAAATGAATGTACCCATGTTTGCAAAAGGTGTAGGACTTATTGCTGATATAGAGATCTGGCACAAACGAATTGGACATGCAAATCTACAAAGGCTGAAATTGATGCAGTCAAAGGAGATTGTCCATGGACTACCAATTTTCAAGGTTGCAAAGATGCAAAAGGTATGTGTAGCATGTCAATTTGGTAAACAGTCAAGATCATCATTTCCGCTTGAGAAGCATGTTAGTGAGAATGTGCTAGAAATTGTACATAGAGATGTTTGGGATCCTGCAAAGATCACATCTATGGGTGGTTGCAGGTTTTATGTTACTTTCATTGATGACCATACATGAAAAGTGTGGCTATATTTCATGAAAGAGAAGAGTGAGGTATTCACTCACTTCCAGAATTTTAAAGCTATGGTGGAAAAGCAAACAAGGAAGTATATTCAAACATTAGGACCTGATGGAGGAGGTGAATACATGTCAAATGAGTTGAGCAATTTTCTAAAAAGGCATGGAATTCGACGATAGTTTTCATGCAGGTACACACCATAACAGAATGGCGTTCCTGAATGCAAAAATAGACATATTACAAAAATAGCAAGAGCCTTGATGGCTGAGAAGAATATGCCTCATTGTTATTGGGCAGATGTTGTCCATATGGCTGTATACATCATGAACAGAACTCCAACTACTGCTATACATCAAGTTATACCTGAAGAGATGTTCACAGGTAAAAAGAAAAACCTATCACATATGAAAGTTTTTGGCTGTATTACATATGTACATGTTCTAGAGGAGTTGAGGATGAAGCTTGATCCAAAAGCAAAGAAATGTTTCTTCATTGGATAATCCCTTGAGCAAAAGGGATATAAATGTTATAACCCACTCACACGGCAGGTGAAGGTGAGTAGAGATGTGGTATTTGATGAAATGTCAAAATTTTATGCAGATGCCAAAGAAGGACTGAATCTAGAACCAAATGACAAAGAAAATGCTAAAAAATCAAGTGCAGAATCTCAAGTTTTGAGTGGACCAGATGCATCACTAAGTAATAGTTCCAACTCAAATCCATGGAATGAAAGATTGCATGGAAATTTTAGTCCAACAAATTCATCAAATACATCCAAGAAAGGTAAATAAAACCTTTCTGCTGGTAGTAAAACATGTGCATGTCTTGAAGATGTTGATGGAGATTCAAGCGGTTCAGAAAAGAGTCTTGATGAAGAAATTGGATTGCCCTCTATGAAGACTCCAGGACTAAGAAAGGCACATGCAGATGATACAAGGAGAAGTGACCCAAGACCAAGAAGATATGCAAGGAAGCGGAATTTTGTGCAACGATTGACATATGATAGTTACATGGCTCATCATTGTGCCTACATGACAAAGATAATACAAGATGTTGAACCCTCTTGTTTTGAAGATGCAATTGGAAATGTAGATTGGGAGAAAGATATGGATGAGGAGATGGCATTACTTTTGGAAATGACACATGGAAGCTGGTTCCATTGCCCCAAGGAAAGAAACCCATAGGCTGCAAGTGGGTTTACAAGGTAAAGCACAATGCTGATCGTAGCATAAGCAGGTACAAAGAACGGTTGGTAGCAAAAGGATATGCACAAACATATGGCATTGATTATGAGGAAACATTTAGCCCTGTAGCTAAAATGTGTACTATCAGAACACTTGTTTCATTAGCTACAACAAAAGGATGGACTTTGCATCACATGGATGTGAAGAATGCATTCTTACATGGTGAGTTACAGGAAGAAGTATACATGGACTAGCCACAGGGATATGAAGATTCAAAGCATCCAGAATTCTAGAAAATGTTTCTAGGTTGCAAAAGGCTTTGTATGGGCTGAAGCAAGCTCCTTGTGCATGGCATGCAAGGATTGTTGATTACTTAACCGCCATTGGGTTTTCTATGTGTGATGCAGATCATCCAACTATATGCGAGGAAGGGTGATGATGGCATGACAATTGTGGCTATTTATGTTGATGACTTGATTGTAGGTGGTGATAATGAAGAAAGCATCAAAAATGTAAAGCAACTTCTTATGCAGGAATTTGACATGAAAGATCTTGGTGTGCTGTGCTATTTCTTGGGCATTGAGTTTATACATATAGAAACAAGTATATGGATGTCGCAAAGGGAATATGCCTTGAATATGCTGCAAAAGTATGGTATGGCTGATTGTAAGCCAATTTCTATGCCATTATATCATAATTTGAAGTTGGATGCTACATCAAGTGAAGCATTGGAAAATGCTACTATGTACAGGAAAATTGTGAGAAGTTTGATATATCTCACAATTACAAGGCCTGATTTAAGCTACACTGTTGGACTTGAAAGCCAATTTGTGCAGGTTCCTTGGAAGCCACATTTGGATGCTCTGAGGTGCACTCTACATTATGTGAGTGCTTCTTTTGGATTTTGCATTGTTTTATGAAGTTGGTGTAGATTTGCAAGTTCATGGATACATTGATGTAGATTGGGCTGGTAGCATTTCAGATAGAAGATCTACTAGTGGCTTTCTATTCTCACTTGGGAGTGCACCTATTACATTGAGTAGTAAGAAGCAACCCACTATTGCTTTGTCGAGTACAGAGGCTGAGTATAGAGGCGCTACATTGGCAGCATGTGAGGCATCATGGCTCGAGATGCTACTTGCAGATTTAAGTGTAGAAATGCAAAAGCCTATCACCATCTATTGTGATAATCTTAGCAGCATACAGTTAGCACACAACCCTATTTTTGATGCTAGAACAAATCATATCGAGGTACATTATCACTTCATCAGAGAGAAGGTATTAGCAGGTGATATTGATCTTGTTTATGTGAGAACAGATGAGCAGGTTGTTGATATTTTCACTAAAGCACTTGGAGCAAAGAAGCTGAAGAAGTTTCAAAAGATGCTTGGATTAGAGGACATGGCGTTGAGCTTGAGGGGGAGTGTTGATATATCAAGCTCAACATGTGATGATCCAAAATGACATTATCACTTTTCATTGCTCTGACATGTATAGTGGTACACCAGTATATGTCAGGGATACTTCATTGAGCTTTATTGAATTAATCTACCGAGAGTGATGGCACATTTGTTTCTTGCGAGCTCACTCATTTGTGGACATTAGGTTTTTCCTTATGTACTGGTCTTTATATATTGCACTGGTTGTATTCTTGTTTTTAGGTCATTCTTGTACATTCCTTTTATGTAGAAGAAGAAGAAGAAGAAGAAGAAGAAGAAGAAGATCATTTTTCCTTGCCTCAATCTGTGTGTGTGCTCCTCCTTGATTGTGAGAGTTTATGTGAGAGTTTATGTGTGAGTTCTCTTCCTTATCTCCTTCCTCATGACACTTAACAACTCAGTTTTCTTTAGCACCTATAGGTTTTGTGCTAAAGTTTCCCGTTAAGGGAATGCGCGAAAACCGGGTTAGTTTACGTTTAGACATCACCATGAACAAGCTGCAATTTATGTGCAATTGAACCATATTTTGGGAAGGAGGATTGCTTCATTCTATCTAGAATGCAACCCTCATAAACGTGCTTAGAGGATTCCTTAAGTTTGGGCAAAGGGTACATTTTATATCTCTGTAAGAAAAGTAAACTAGAAAAATATAGATGAATAAAGGATACATGCCAAAGTTTTGCATCTGTTTTCAATTTTTTTTCATGCCCTTTTGCACAAAACCATGATGCTCTTTCAAAACTATACCTAAAAAATAGATTTCATAGCCTTATTATCCATTTTTTGTGTTTTTCTTCAAGCACTAATGCATATGCAAGATAGTAAAAAATACATAGATGAGCAACGAATGGATTGTGATCATGTCAAGCCTCATATGGAGTGAGAGATTGGAATGCTTTTGTGAGACACCTAAATCCATTCATGTCAAGCTGCATATGGAGTGAGAGATTGAAGCACACAGGCACTTTGGGTTTTGCTTTAAATAGCAAAATCAATGCATGCCTAGAAAATTCATCAATCAAACTCATGAAGTATAGATATTTCCCAAATGAACATGGTTGCTTAAGACTAGAGACATCACCATGAACAAGCTTCAATTTATGTGCAAATGCACCATCTTTTGAGAACCAGGAATACTATATTTTATCATGTTTAGAAGGTGCCTTAAGTTTGAGCAAAGCGGACATCATTTTAGATCTATGCAAGCAAAGGAAATTAAAAAAATATAGTCTCTCCTTGGATTTTGATAGATGTCAGAAAGAATGATATGTTACCTTCCCACAAGACCGTCCACTTGTCTTGAACCTTTGATGATGATAGAAGTTACCCCTTGCTTCAAACACTTCTTCAAATCTTCATGGTCTTTTCTTCAACCCTTGGCACTCAAGCAAAATGCAAGGCCTCCTCTTGATTTCCTCAATGCTCATTGTTGAGTTGTGATACCACTGATGGAGTATATCCACTTCTAGTTGCAACAAAAGAATGATAGGCCCTTCCTAGGACTAAACAACTCACTATCACAGTCCACCAAAAATTCAATTTCTCTTTGTACTTGAGGACAAAACCTATCAAATTTTTTATAGTGAAAATAGATTTTTAAAGCTTTCGAACAAGTCATAGATGTGTAAATTTGGACAATGTGACCTATGTCAACCTCCTTGCACAATGCAAACCAAAATCTCACCAAACAGATAGCTTATATCTATGTGTACCTTTTCGCACACATATATTGGGGAATATGTAGAGATGCACCAAAGAAATTTCAAGCTCTATATATACAAAGTTAAAGAACGCTTGAGAGTAAGATTATAATCAATTAAAATCTTACAACAAGAGCTTCAAGTCGAGCTATCTTGCACATGAAACAAACAACTTCACAATGAGATATGGATGATTGAAAAATCTCAGCCTAAATGAAAAACTTTAGCTAGTAGGGGGTAGCTTAGACCTGAAGCATAAAATCCCAATGGGATCCTAAAAGTGCACAAATGAAGCTTCAAGATGGCCATGACTTTCTTCCAAGCTATTGCTTATATAATGCTCCAAAAGTTGGTGTAGGATTTGAACTCAAATCATACCTCCAAATTCCCCCACTTTTTTCAATCAAGGTAGATGGAATCTTGAGCTCAAAAACTCATGGAAAATTGGTTGTAGACTTTTCAAAAAGTGAAGTGATGTGGCACTTGAGTTAAGCCTTCGTTCATACATGCTTGAGCTTGTACATTTCTAACATATATATGTGTATATATGTATCTATGTGTGTGTATATATGTGTGTGTGTGTGTGTTTCAATATATATAGTGCATCAAATGAATAATCTAAATTATCAAAATTGGTTGCATTCTGATGATCATTCTCATGTGATGTATGATGAGGTGTACAAAAGGCATGGCTAGAGGGGTCTATAGTCTCGTGACAATCGACGTTGTCCCTCCTATGTTTATTTCTCCTCCACCTCTTCCGTGTCTTCATCACCATAATACTCTTGTATTAAATATAACAAATATGAATGATTGAAATATAAAAAATGAACCAAAATAAGACAAGCTATATGAAAAATAATAATAATAAAAAGATCATTTGGATGATCTTCTATATTATGACTCAAAGAAAAATATCCCAAATAAGTAGCAATTTCTATTTCCTTATTCATAGGATTATGACCATACTTATGTTGCATTGCAACAAATGAAAAAAGTTAACAATGTCTTTTATTCCAAAGAAAGTATTGAGACATTTGTTTTGGCTCCATGAATCAAGCATATGTTTCAAAAGCTAGAATTATCAAAGCTTTCAATGAATGTACAAAGATAAGTAACCTATTAGACTTATAGGGGTGTGTGTGTATATGTATATATATATATATATGTATATGTATATATATATATATATATATATATATATATATATATATATATATATATATATATATATATATATATATATATATATATATGTGTGTGTGTGTGTGTGTGTGTGTGTGTGGAGAAAGAGGGAGAGGAAGAGAGAGAGATACATACATACATACATGTTTACAGACATACATACACACACACACACACATATATATATATATATATATATATATATATATATATATATATATATATATATATATATATATATATATATATATTGTGTGTGTGTTTGTGTATGTGTTAGTGTGTGTATGTATCTCCCTCTCTCATTCATATATATATTTGTATGTGCGTGTGCGTTTGTGTGTGTGTTTTTGTGTCTCTCTTACGAAGGGATGCTTTGCATACATATCGCTTAGCACATCTGCCACAACAAAGAGACCATAAATTGAATCAAGCATATGTATGATGCCGGAAGCATGTGTAATACTTATACTTTTTACTATCTAAAGTAAAATCATAAAATATAGAACGAATGTAAAAAAGGCTCCCAAGATGAAGTCTATCGCTCAAAAAGGTAAAACTATTGGTACTTTATTTAGCGAATTAGGAATAAGTGCACATTATTCGTTATAAAAAGCAAAGTCACGAATAAACTCAATGTAGCAATCCATGGCTTAATCTAGAATTTCATGGATTCTCTGCTCCACGTCACAATCCTTGAAATATGCGGTCGAATAATTAACTTTTACGAAACTGTTTTGCAGCATCTATGATTTGATTAATATGTTGTGATTGCATTAGGGAATGTAAATGAGCTAGTTATGATCTTAATATATGGTATTACCTATGATAATAGTATAGTACTTTTGTTATTAACTCGTGTACAGCAGACAGTAATGTACTAGTTAAATAAATGCCACGGACTATTTTCTGTAAAACATCTGGTCAAGGGGGTGAAAGTTTGGCGTCAATGGGCGGCGCTGTAGGAAGATGAACTAACAGAGATGGCGGATGAAGCTTGGTGGAAAACGATAGAGCTCTGCGAGGATGCCATTAAAGCTGCAACATCTACGTCAACCAACCAATAGTTCCTACCGTCTTCAGCTCCGCTCCGACTGTTTGTCCTCTCGTCCCAGACAGTCTGCTCCGCTCAACTTCTTGGGTTCAAACTGACAAGCTCAGTGTCGTATCCTCCGACTGACAAACTCAATCTCGAAGTGACGACGATGGCTGAAGGATTGGAGAAGCATCGTCTTCATTTCCAGTAGAGCGGCTTCAGTCTTCACGTCGGAGCATTTCATCGTTGCCAATGCCAAGTGCTAGTATCTGCAGTCGACTCTCCTCTCCGGTTTCCATCGCGATTGCGAGTCTCCCGCGACAGACCGCCTTCTTCCACGATGGACGGTTTTGAGTCCCACGATTGACGGTTTTGGTTCTGCGATTGATGGCCCGAATTTTTCACGATTGATGGTTTCCATCTTTTGACGGTTTTGCATAAAGGGCGCACGATTGACGGTATCCCACCTCGGGACTTGTGAGGGACGCGCGATAGACATCTTGATGTTGAGTGTGGTGACAGTCAATTCAAAAGGAAATTGCACAATTAATTTAGTTCAGCTTTGCCCGTAAATCATCAAATCAGAGCAAAGCATCCAACTGCGCGACGGCAGCGTCAGGCGGTCTGAAAGCTTTTTTTCTAAAAAAGAGAAAAAAAAGTAAGAAAGAAAGAAAAAACAAGAAAAGTAAAAAGAAAAAAAAGAAGAGAGTAAATTGAGTAAACTTAAAAGGCCAGAGAAGGTTAATTCTCAATCTTGCTCTTTTCTCGAGAAAGTGAGACGTAGCTTTAAAGAGGGTTTCCATAAGGTCTTTCAAGCAGGTTTCGAAAGTCCGGGAGATTATACTTTTTCTCTTTATTATAATTAAAGTCCAGGAGATTAGGCTAAGGCCGAACTTCCTTTAATTATTAAAAAAAAAAAAAGCAAGTTTCGAAAGGTACGAGTGAAGGCCAGCCACAGGTTGGTGATTGCATGGAAAAATGAGAAGAAAGGAGATCTTTTAAAAGAGGGAAAGCTTTTCTTGAAAAGGTTTCTAACTCTACAAGTTTGCCTTTTCCTTCAATTTGTTCGCTTGCTCCCTGCAAATTAATTCGCGGCAATTTGCTCATTTTCATCCTTTGCTTGGTCGAATTTCCTTTATATTCCAAAAAAACCCGGGGGAGACCGGTAACCTAGCCTCTTTATTGGAGGGGGGATCTTGTGCCGCCCTTGGGGCCTCCGAGAGTGTTGAACCCCCCTTGGTCTCCCTCAGTAGATCAGCAATTATGTCAACTCAGGAGGAGCTCAAGAAAGTTTGCCTCATCGGCCAAATGTTTGGCCCTAGGCCCCCGCTCGAAACCGTGCGACAGTGGCTTCGCAACGAGTGGTTCCCCCGTGGGCTAATTGTTTGTAAGTGTCAGTCCTTACCGGCAAGCCACATGTTGCTAGTCTTACCTGACTTACTTCTTGTACAACTTACAACTTCGTGTGGGACATTGTTTCTCCTATCGGCAAGCCGTTGGCCTCACACGAGGACATTGGTGGTCTCATTTATGAAGGTGCAAGACACTCATTCAACGCTTGGTGGCACCCTCAAATCTGTGTCGAGGCTGACCTCAGCATGCCGCTTCCATCGAAAATCAAAGTGGACTTGGGCGAAGGGGATGTATGGGAGCAAGACATCAATTACAAAAAACCTTCCCAACGCGTGCTTTCGTTGTGGCCAACAAGGTCACAGGATTAAAGATTGCCCTTTGAGACAAAAAAGCAAGCGAAATCAAGAAGCCCCCAGAAACGCTCAAGACAGCAAAGGCACGTTGACACAGTCGACAAAGGAAGAGGAAGTCAAGGGCCCCCTTAATCCAGCCGCTGATGTAGACGGGTTCATTGAAGTCAGAAGAAGAAGGAAAAGAAGCCCTAGGGCAACCTCTGAGTGAAACATGTCAGTTACCCCCTCCAGCAACTTGTATTGCAATATGGAAAAGGAGATCAATGAGTTTGACTACCCAGGTGGGAACCAACTTGAGGTTGACACCAACGACAAAGCCCTAGAGATCCCTGACAATAAAGAAACCTCACAGGAGGGCTACACTACAAGCAAACAAGATGGATTTACTACTAGTAACGAAGATAACATGGATAGTGAAAGTTCCATCATCGGATCGACTATTCCGGAAATGGTGTTGAAAACGGTGCCCAGTTCTTCCCAGCAGGAGGCGTCCCGCAAAGGAAAACAACCTATGGAGTTACCTTGGAAAAGCCCGCACAAGAACCTGTTGCTAATTCGATCCGATCCCAATGAAAAAGAAAGTTGAATCCAAGAAAAGAAAGGACAAAGCTCCCTCCCACAAAGAGGGCTCACTTCGACAATGATCATCATTTCGCTAAACGCTAGAGGGCTAACCGACCCCTCAAGAGCGACCATCATTGGTCAATGGCTTCGCGACATTAGCCTAAACCCAGAATTTATATGTATTCAAGAGATTAAAATTGACGGAGAAGACCTCCAGAAACGGCTTAGACATGTCTCCTCGACCCATGTTTGGATTTCAACGGCGCACCAACGAGGGTCCGGTGGAACGGTAATCGGTATTAATCAATTCTGGTTTGAAAAGCTTGAGAACTCCATTGAAGATGCATGCCATCGGTGGATTGCTGTTTCTTTTGGTGCTCCTTTTTGTTTTACTTTAGTTTCTTTGTATGCCCCTAATCGGGAGTTAGATAGACTGAACACTTGGGCCTCCTTGGACTCGCTCCCCCACAACGTGCTTATTTGTGGTGACTTCAACATGGTAGAGGACCCTATGGACCGATGGATGGGCAAGGGTAGGGTCATCGATAGTCGGGAGAAAGAAACGTGGGACAAAACCAAACTACACTTGGATTTGGTCGAATTCAAAGACTCGAATGGCTTTTCTTGGTCAAATCTCCAAGCGGGCGAGGACCTGAGGAAAGGTAGACTTGATAGATGATACATCTCTCAGAGTTTTACTTATCAATGGGGCCACCCTTCCCTCTCGCAACGCACCGACCTCACCATCTCAGATCACTACCCGATCGTGATCACTTTCCAACCTTCCACCAACATCCGTAAGGCTCCTTGGTTCCACGCCAGTGTGCCCTCCTTCTCTCTCCCCTCCGTCCATCAAGAAATAGCTGATATGTGGAAGGAGGCGTTCGCCTCCAGCTTGTCCCCAGCCAAGTGCTGGAGAAGTGCGGTCGATAAGTCACGACAGATCATGATTAGATCCAAGAAGATGCTCGAGACTGTGCGGCGGGCTCGTGGAGAAGCTCTATATCATAGACTCTGGAGGCTCGAGGAGGAAGTGAACAAAGGAACATCTCATGCCCAGAAAGGTCTTCGAAAAATCAGAGCGCTCCTGAGATATGAGGAAGAAATACAAAGGAAAAATTTGCAAATCTTCTTCAAGGAGTGGTGGGCTGGCAAAACCGACAAACCCACCAAAGAGATGTGTCGTATCCTTAAAAGGAAACACAACAGAGAATCGATCCCCTTAATGCTAGACTTAAATGGCAATGTATGCAATACGGAAGAAGATAATTTTGGGATCATCGAAGGGCACTTCATGAGGCTCTTGGGGACCTCGAACCGCCTCTCCCATCATAGAAGGGACTGTATGGCAGCCATATCTAGGGTTTCCCCCCATAGGATACCACTCAACCTTCGCTCCCTGCTACATGCCGCTATATTTGAAGTAGAAATCATTGAGTTCATTGATGCCCTCCCTTCTAGTAAAATCCCGGGACCCGACGGGCTCACTAATGAGTTCTTTAAATCCTTCAAGTTGGTGGTTGCCACCCCTCTTCGTCTGGTTTGGCAAGAGGCGCTCAAGTTTGGCGCGCTTCCTTCTTGTCTCAACAATTTCATTATCAAGTTAATACACAAAAAAGGGGAAAAGAACAGAATAGAGAACTGGTGTCCTATTACGATGCTCCAAGCAGGATACAAGATCATTGCCAAAGTCATTGCCAATAGAATCTCTTGCCACTTGAGAGCGTGGTTAAGCGAGGACCCAAAAGGTTTCATCAAAGGCAGGTCAATCTTGGAAACCATTATAGATATCTGGGAAGGTCTTGAATTTGCAAATGAGTCTAAACAAGACGTGGTCTTCCTCAAGATCAACTTTGATAAAGCCTACGATAGGCTGGAATGGGACTATATTCTGCAGTCGCTCCAAGATCTTGGATGTAGTCAGAAATTCACCAAGATGATCGCGACCCTTCTCGGAAACGCATCGACCCAAATTAACATTAACGGCAAGCTTTCGAAGGTGATCAAACTCAGAAGATCTATCAGACAAGGGTGCCCATTGGCTCCCCTTCTCTTTGCCATTGCCACAGAAGGGCTTAGCAAGCTGGTGGAGCATCAGGTGGAAGCTGGTAATATCAAAGACCTCCGTTTGCCTCATGACCACAGTCAGATCACCATGAGACTTTTTGCTGATGATATGAACGCGTTTGTTCACAATGACGATACCAGCCTGGAGACGTTCTAGAGGTGTCTAGCTACTTTTTGTGAAGCCTCTGGATCCACAATCAATCACTCTAAGATCGCCTTTAGAGCTATTGTTGGGTCATGGCCCGACCTTCTCATTGATCGTGGTTGTCAAATCATTTCACAGGGCCAAATTTTTCGGCTTCTTGGGATACCCTTGGGGTTTGGTGTCTCTATGGAACAGCGGTGGAACTGGGTGCTGGCCAAACTAAAAAACAAGCTTAACTATTGGAGAGGTATGCAAATCAATCTTGCTGGTCGTGCCATGGTTATCAACACGTTCCTCTTTTCATCTACCATTTATTTCCTTTCTTGTTGGAGACCGAAAGAGCAAGATCTGTCTAAACTGGATAGTATTTGTAGAAACTTCCTTTGGACAAGCGACCACAATAGGAGGGGGGTGCCTAAAATCAAATGGTCCATCTGCACCAGCCATAGAGAGTGGGGGACTTGGTATCCTAGACATTGGGTGCATGGCTAACAAACTGGCGGCCAAATGGATGATTAAGGCTTGGTCCAACGGGGATTCCTCGTGGGCCAAGTTGATCTTCATAAACAAGAACGAGTTGGCTCTCTTGGGTTTCCCAAATTGGAAGAATCTTGACATCTTGACCTTGTTGTTTTCCCCGATCCCTGTCTTCCCGAAAGGCTCTAATATCGTGTGCTCCCTATGGAAGAGTTGGAATAAAGTCAAAATCTACACAAGAATTAGTGAAGACTGGAAATGGGCAGTCGGTATTAGATAAAATGACTCTATTTGGTTTTCGATCCATGGCATCCGGAGTGTGGAATCTTGGAACATTCAAAATGCCAAGAAGTTATGGAACAAAGGCTTCAAAAAATGGAAGCATCTCTGGAAACAAGACACCAACCATTGGATCAACTTTGAGGATATTGACCCTTGCATCAACATTTCGTACAAGGAATGGAACACTTTGCAAAGCAGATGTCTCGCCTGGGATCGACACAAAGTTTGCCTTCTCATGGGACACGACACGTCGAGCTCGCTTGGTCTCAAATGGCACAATGGGAATAGCCTATCAAAAATCCCGAACATCAAAGAAATGATTGACTATCAGGTTAACCTCAACAAGAAGTGGTGCCTGTCATGGATGCAGCTTCGGTGGGACATGAAGTTCATGGCCATCTGGCACCCCCTCATAGAAATCAAAAAGTCAATCCTCTTATGGCAAATTCTTCATCATGGAATCTAGACCAACTTTAAGGCTAGCAAATTTTGTGGGATTCCTCCCTGGTGCAAACGCTGCTACCGGTCTATCGAAGATGTTCCACACATCTTCTTTACCTGCCCCAACTCCAACAGACTCTGGCAGACGGTTGGAAAGAAAACTAGACTTCAGAAACATCTCAGTTGGCAGCAAGCCCTGCTGGGAGAAGTAATCGGCTGCTCCGCGACTCTCTGTAACGCCATCAGAGGGGAGGTTCTATGGAAAATCTGGTGGGAAAGATGTGCTTTCAACTTCGGTGACTCCCCCAAAGAGTGGTCAATTGAAAAATCGTTGTTCCTCCTTGACAAAAGGATTGTTAACTGTAAGAAATCCCCCCCCCCCCCCCTTTAGGCATCATCAAGTACTCCTTTTGATCAATAACAAGCATAAACCCAAGTGGGCCCCTCATGAGGGTGATGAGAGGGTGATTAACCTTCTTTGTAATGCCATTTAAGCTTTGTAAAAGCTTCCCCTGCTTTGTGAAATTTGGGGGGTCCCGTGGGCACTAGTCCCCTTCTCTTGTACTTTTCTTTATTTAATTCAAGTCTGGGAGAGTAGGCTAATGCCGAACTTCTTTTATATTAAAAAAAAAAACATCTGGTCAAGTATACTCTCTTACGGAAATGCTTTGCAGGATCTATGATTTGAATAGTATATTATAAATATTCTATAGTACATTAGATATATAAACAATCAATTACGATCATATTATGGTATATTCAACGATCATAATATGGTACATTTATTAAGTATTATCGCAAAAGTAAGTGTGGTTCTTATTCAGAAAATATACTCAACAGATCCTGCTCTTTAATATGGAAAAATGAATTACGCTTTCACAAAGAATCGTATTTCGTGGCTGCAACATATTTGGATTTCATTCGACCAAGGACAAAGATGTCAGAAAATATGCTGTTCTGCGTTGAGAATTGAACCAAGGTTAATAGCTCAAGATTAGTTGCAAGAAGTAGATGCTACTTTTCCGTGATCATTTGCTACATGTCTACATGTTCCGATGTTATTTGACTAGCTGAAGGTTTTTCCTTATTCTCAGAAAATCGTTCAGTGACGTTCAGTCTCATGTTCCTACTTCGGTGGAAAGAAAATGGCATCACTTGTTCTGCGCGTGCGGAAGTGCTGCTCTAGCTCCTTGTCTACGTTGAAGCTGGCAATGGCAACCTCGGGTGACAGCGCCTTCCATACCGATGTTTTTCCGCCTAGATGCGCGAAGATTGGCCTGCAAATGGAAGTAGACAGATTAAGAAATGTCCTTTCTCATGGTGGATAAACAGTAAATCATTCATTATGCGGCTCTGCTTACAGAATCGACAACAGATAAGGCTCAATAACTAGAAGAACCCAGCAATGCAAAGAATATAAAGATTTTTAAAGCATCGAACGGGCAACACAAGCTTCGTTAGACAGGACAAATGCACATGATATGCAGACGAAATTTCCGAACGTTTTTTCCAGAAAACTTAACCCAAATGCACAATGGAAGTAGGCAGATTAAGCAATGTCCTTTCTCATGGTGGATAAACAGTAAATCATTCATTATGCGGCTCTGCTTACAGAATCGACAACAGATAAGGCTCAATAACTAGAAGAACCCAACAATGCAAAGAATATAAAGATTTTTAAAGCATCGAACGGGCAACACAAGCTTCGTTAGACAGGACAAATGCACATGATATGCAGACGAAATTTCCGAACGTTTTTTCCAGAAAACTTAAACCCAAATGCACAATGGAAGTAGACAGATTAAGCAATGTCCTTTCTCATG
This sequence comes from Ceratopteris richardii, assembly GCA_020310875.1. Taxonomy (NCBI): domain Eukaryota; kingdom Viridiplantae; phylum Streptophyta; class Polypodiopsida; order Polypodiales; family Pteridaceae; genus Ceratopteris; species Ceratopteris richardii. Next base: position 127,397,160 of record CM035411.1, read on the forward strand.
GTGGATAAACAGTAAATCATTCATTATGCGGCTCTGCTTACAGAATCGACAACAGATAAGGCTTAATAACTAGAAGAACCCAGCAATGCAAAGAATATAAAGATTTTTAAAGCATCGCACGGGCAACACAAGCTTCGTTAGACAGGACAAATGCACATGATATGCAGACGAAATTTCCGAACGTTTTTTCCAGAAAACTTAACCCAAATGCACAATTCCAAACCCTAAGGATTAGAACATCTATGATGTGGGCGTATCATGCCAAAACTCCTAGCTAGTTTTCACATCCGAGGTGCTGCCTACATAAAACATGTCATAGATCTTGGAAATTATCTTTCCTGGATGATTATTCGAATGGCATTTCATGCAAACGATCATACATACGTCTGTTAGAACCATTCCTGGTTATAAATGTGAATGCTACATCATGCAGACGATCATCAATACATCTGAAAGAATCCTTTCTCGATGATTATTTGAATGCTATTCAAATTTCACACACGCAAGAAACTCAAGCAAAGCAAATCAAAGTCAAGCTGCACATAATCAGAAACATGGCTGCAATGACATGTATTCATGCAGCTAAAAAGTCTACAGAAGCCCACAAGATGCCCACAAAATTCTTGTTTTTTAATCATGCAGCAGAAATTTTCACAGACGGCCACAAGATAAAGTAGGGTTTGTTACTTCTCTTTCACATAATCAGAAACATGGCTGCAATGACATATATTCATGCAGCTAAAAAGTCTACAGAAGCCCACAAGATGAAAAATAATTCATACAGCATAAGATTCCACAGAAGCCCACAAGATTCTCTTTTTTTAATCATGCAGCAGAAATTTTCACAGACGGCCACAAGATTAAGTAGGGTTTGTTACTTCTCTTTCGTGATGATGGAGAACCACTCCAAACCTTCTGGTCCAGCACGCTTCGAGACTACATGGAATCTGGGGACTATGAAGAAGTAGCCCCCTTTTATCTCAGCATCCACCACCCTCTCTCCTTCATTGTTCACCACTTGAACTCTGCCGCTGCCTCCGACTACATACGTCACTTGATATGCGCCATCAGCTGAAAATCCCGGTGAACACATGGCGCCCTATGTCACAAGAGGTCCTTATAAGGAGTTAAATATAAATACATATATTCTATTATTGCGATATGGCAAGAAAGTTCTATTACTGGATCAAGCTTCACTAGGTCAGCACCCAGGCCAATCCGTTGCAAAATAGGTAGATTGTCACTTGTAAGCACAGCCACACGTCCACCATTCTTGACATCCACATCTTTTTTGACATCTTCACAGTTATATACAAAGCATCCATATCCAAGAGCATCCTCTTTAGTCTCTTCGATGTTGAGAGGTGCACGAAGTTTGAGAATAGCTGTTTCTTCCTGCGCCTCTAGCAGCTTCTTCACCACAAGCTCATCCAGATCCCATGCTTGAGCAACAAAATCTTTTGAAAATCCATGCATGATTCCTCCGTTGACCTTACTTTTGTGACCCATCAAATAGAAGTTCTGATAACAAAAATACGATTAGGACTCCGCTCTTAGGGCGCCAAATGCATTCATATATTATCATATTGTCGTCTAACATAGCAGAACCCAAATAACTGCAGGGTTTCCTTAAGACTCCTTTCTAGTTTGACTTTCATAGTAAGCTACGTTGATCCTCGTGACAACTATGCACTGCAAAGGAACCTACAAGTGCGATGCTGAAACTAACATAGAAACAGGCGGATTTTTCTCATGATGGTGAAACATTCTGGCAACTGAACGCAAAACAGATTGATAATGAGTTCATGAAAATAGGAAGAATAGAGAAATTACAGTAAATTGTCCATGTTTCAGTGCTTGAGAGGTGTCTCCCAGGATGAGGATACACAGATCGTCCTGCGCATGCGTGTTATGCCACCAATTGAAGGTGCCAAGTGGTAGTGCCACTGCGTCTCCCTTCCTCACTTTCTTAACTTGCTCTTTTTCTGTGTCTGGAAAGACTACTCCCACCAGACCATTTCCTGCAATAATGAAACGAATAATGACGTAATGCGCGTGCGTGCATGTCCCTTTGTGTGTGTGTGTGTGTGTGTGTGACGAAAGGGGAGATTGTACGACTACGTAAATATGTGCCAATGAACATAAAGCAGCCTCAAAAGTTACGATTTTCCATCGGAGTGCCACGAGCCCGACGATTAATGCGGCTATGTATTTGCATATCAACAATCAGTCAGCGATAATGATCGAACTTCGAAGAAAAATAAGGGGAAAAAAAAACCAATTAGTCAGCGATGCGTGGTGTACTGGTAGACACTTTGTGCACTGTATTGGAGGTCAGGATTTAAAAGCAAAAATGGCATGATGTTAGCTTTGCCGGGGGAGGAAAAAACAGTAAATGACAGAAAAAAAAAAGGCAGATATAGAGCGGTCATTGTTGTTTCTAATTTCAAGTAGAATGGAAGAGTAGGTTGACGATCAGAATTTTTTTAACTATAAAAAATGCCTATCCCAAGGTATGAATCTTAGGTAATTTTCAGATACAGATAAGAGTAGTTGCCATATTGCATCTCTAAATATTAGAGCACTTTTCCTGCATATAGTATGATTTCCTATCGGAGCGTCACGATCTCAAAGATTTGTGGGTGTATGTATTTGAATGTCAGCAATAAGTGCCTCTCAAGATATACGATCAGTGAAGGTTCGAGGTACAGATATTAGAGCAAAATTTCCTACGTATGAATAATGAACATAAATGTACTTATGAGGCTCCTGTTCGTCAATGGCATGTCATCACATGCCTGTGTGGATATGAGAGTCCAGAGGTGCGAGAAATAAAATCTAGAGGCACATGCAGCAGAAAGCAAAGTTCAAGAACTTGAGATAAAAAATGCAGCAGATTGCGGTTAAGGCCTGCTTTCTTCAATGGATATGCGAGTCATCAATCATGCTCCTACGCGAAACATTATCCTGAGCATTTCAGCATTCTGCAGTCCTTCGCATTACGGAGGCATGAAGCAGGAGATTAGGGTTCCCCATCACGGAAGCACGAGGTCAGTCGGTCTCCATGGTTTCTAATGCAACGAACAGTCGGTCTCCATGGTTTCTAATGCAACGAACATGCTTTATTATACCAATTATGAAAGCCTAAACTTTTCCACGATGGCAGCATATCCTCAGCGTTAAATGTGGGTTTCAGACTCAATGAACGATCGATTATGGTTGGTAACAGGTCTGTACTAACTTTATTTGCTAGGGCATCTCAAGAATGTCCAGAGAAGGACTTGAGGTTACGTCAAGGGTGCATAAGAGAGTAAGTCTCCGGAAAGGATGCTCGCTATGATGCTTTGGACGGAATGTTTTAAAATTGAGGTTCGGCAGCTTTAGACGGAATGTTGATGAAGGTACTAAACTAGCCATTATTTGTATAAGGCTATAATACTCGCCTAATAGCCATTGGCATAGAGAAAGCTTTGTACAGAATTGCACATTTTGCAGATGAAAGGTTCCTGCAGTGCACATTCTGTAGATGAAAGGTTCCTGCGATGAAGCTACATACACAATACGTATCAAGTTGTTAAACAAACTTTTATCTTCTTATCAGGTTATAATACTAGCCTATTAGGCTTTGAGACGCATAAAGCTATGCACAGGTCGCATATGCATCGCTAGCTTGAGCTGAAGTGAAAGAACCTTCCTACGATTGTTACGTATACCAAGGTTTCCTTCCAAGATGACCCCTAGAAATTCATTGACACAGACTCTAAGCTATGCACAGCTTTTGTACAGTGATCCATTCTGCACTAAATGAAGATCAAGACTTCCCGAGTGATACTTTCGAGTGCAAAGTAAGCCACTCATATTCACAAACCGATATACAAACGTCAGAAAAAGAAATAGTGGGACAGTACCTCGAAGAACATAGCAGATTAGGGCTGAATCGGAATATCTAGGCACAGATAGAGAGAAGGGATGGAGAGTAAGCTTCGCAGCGCCAACAAGAGCTTCCCGCAGCATGTCTCCCTCCCAGGATTCCTCCGTTCCCCCATCTTCTTTATTCGTCCCAACCTTATTGGGAAGTCTTGGCTTCAGAATCTCCGTAATGTCGCGGTCATTATTCATAACTCTGCATGCCCCTTGCATCTTTGCGATCCGACGATGATGAATCAAAACCTCGCCTCCCCTAAAATTCAGTTAAAGCCTAGTCTCCAACAAAACAGCTCAAGATTCGTCAAAATTTCATTTAATCCAAATGAAGCTTCAGCACCATTACATAAAAAAATCTCATAAGCAATGCAGCCATTACCTACTGGTCGACACCAAATGCTCAGGCTACGACCTCCGCGGGTAAAGAACGGATCGTTCGGAACAAGATTAACAACGCTGGCTCCGTAACTAACTATATAGGGGCTCGTTCATGAGCTGTTTGTGTGTGTGTGTGAGAGAGAGAGAGGTGTTGGATAACGCGTAGGTGGCACTCCCATGCAGATGAGCATCAGCAATCCAACTACTACGACTGCCTTTGTTAAAAGGAAACAAACGCTCATTATGCAAACCGGGAATCGTTACGCTCATTTTGAGAACGAGTTTTCTTGATTGTTTTCCACGTGAGACAAAGCAAACGTCCTCTCCGTGTTTTGTTTTTATGCTCTGTACTCTTGTTTTGCATAAAAATTGAAAATCAGTCCGCTAGCTTTAGGTTTTTTGTTTCAGCCTTTTGCCTCTTAAGGCGAAGGAGATGGTTCAACCCTTTTCTATGGCAAGATGCTTGTGCACCCTGGACCAAAAAACCAATTGTTAAACTAGTTGTTTTCGGACAGTGTTTTTTGAGCGTCGCCCTCAAGGAGTCTTACCTTTGCTTTGTAGGATATGGAAGGTCTTATAAGTACTATGCCCATTCACCTCTAGAGTTGTTCTTTCAATCTAATCAAGCAAAGGATATTAGAATTCGGCCGAACTCCTCAAAAAAAAAAAACAAAAACAAAAAATCAATTTCATTGATTTTTAAGACTTTGATACCTCCATCGAAAAGCTCTTATGTGAATGCACTTCAAGTGTGGCTATTATGGTGGCCCATCGATCCCCGGACCATGCAATGATGTTCATCGTTTTGGAATCATGAGAAAACAAGTATTATGGAAGATATAAACATAAAGTAATGTGGTTAATTTTAAGGACGGCCCTATAATCTTCTTGATTTTTGGGATGCAGTAAGAAAAGAAGCAAGGTAGCGAATTTCCATGAAAGTTTATAAGTTCTATCCTAAGAGAGTCGCATACTCCAATAGGTCATGCATCTCTTTCATTGGATGAATTAAAAGATTCCAATACAAAGGAATTCTCAAGATGATCCTTTTTGGAATAGGCATCTCCTACATGCTATATGACTACAACAACATGAACTCTCTCTCTCTCTCTCTCACACACACACACATCCTCATGGCTATCAATGCGTCAAAGAAACAATCACCAAAAGCATGTCTATAACCATTTGTATAACTATTTCTTCAAAGAAAGTTTTCCCTTGAAGCTTAATCTCTCTTATACATGCTTGAATTAGATGAAAATACAAGTGAAGGTAGGCTTTGAACCCATGGGACTCTCCCATCTCACAAATCAGGGGTTAGATGCCCAACATGGCTCAGATTATAGAGCTCAAAGGCCCACTAAAAAAGATGTTATAAAGTGGCTTGACAAGGCTCAAGTCAATGTTAACATTAGAGTATTAGACAAGATAACTACTTAGCCTAGTGGTTTAGTCTCAAGGATAGGAAGGAGGATGTATTGGGTTCAATCCCCATGAGTGTCATGGAGAGAGGCCCCTAGAGCCTTATAGAAGCATCCGCTCAAGTTCATGTGTGTTGACTTGAGTTCAGAGATACTTAACTCAAAAGGTCAGTACACCCACCACTAGTGGACTCCAGTGTCTCGTGTGTGGAGACTAGGATCTAGTTTGTAACATTGGTAACAGAGCAAGCCTCCTTGGAGACCTTGATGGCCTCGTCATCTTCTTCATCATAGTGATCGAACATCTTCTTGAAACACAAGCACACGCACATGCATCCCATTCCACTTGTACATTTTGGGAAAGACCTCATGTATGGCTATCTATTTGCCCTTTGAGATGATATTTTGCAGAAGACTAATGGTACGAGTTCAAGCATTGGGCTTGATCGTGCCTCACATCATGCTCTATATCCACGCAATCTTATTATCTTATTCAGATTTTATTTGATTGTGCCAAAAACAAAGAAAAGGGATTCATGTGTAACAAAAAACAAGGACGGTGTTGTCCGTGAAATTCAAACCTTGTATCTCATGTTTCATAGGCTAATGAGTTAGCCATTGAGCCCCACAAACTTCCACACACACACACACACACACACACATATACATATATATATATATATATATATATATATATATATATATATATATATATATATATATATATATATATGTGTGTGTGTGTGTGTGTGTGTGTGTGTGCGTGTTGTATAAAATATAGCCCTAGCACCCATCAAGCATTACTTCTATGCAATAAAGAAAGCAATCCAACAACCCTTTCTCTTCTTGTTTTCTCCTATTGGGAGTCCACACACATCCCCTCTTACACCTCTCTTTTAACACCATAGTGTGAGATGTGAGGCAGATCTTCAAAACTATGTATGTGGAGTCATTATTTTGAAGAGGATTAAGGTAACTCGGTTCTCTTCAAAGGAAGAGAAACATCATTCATGTTTATCTCATAGAGTAAGGAGTACAGATAAAGTGGAGGAAGGAGAGCATGAAAGGATCTCTACCCATTGAAACGTCAAAGGAGGGCAGATGCATCATGAAGCACGAACATGAGTACATCAAAGAGGATGCTATCAAGATGATCAAGCCCCCTGACCCAACCATGTAAAATATTGTGCACAAGAATAGATGCATTTGAGTACATTGCACAGCCAGATTATTCATATAGGAACATTACTGACCTCCTAACTCTCACTCACACACACAATACATCACTTGAGTAACATCTAACCTTAATGAAAAGCATGTTGGTATTGTAGAGGGAACACGATAATATCATGTTTCCTATGCAATGCTAATGTGATTTTCTTTTTCCAGCAGAGAAGCATCAGACATTACCAGCGATCTCATGGCTGACATAGCAGGAACTAGTTCACAAGCAAGCAGAAGTCAACAAGTGATCGATATGGAGAGCTTATCCATCATGCCTGAGATGAATGAGAGAACGAAAGAATTATAGGCCATACATATCATACCAATACAAGATCCCCCGAGCAGCCATACCACGCATGTAGGAAAAAACTCTCATTGGTTTAGTGAAGTAGCACGACCATTGGGTGAGGGCTCATACATTTGGGAGGCAGAGCTAGAATTCAATGGAAAAGGGGCAAGTACAATTTCTTCACATGGGAGTTTGAAAAGTTACAAAATGTGAAAGCCATATGCTATGTGTGGCAGAAAATAAGATTGGATGCATATTTTAGTGCTCAGCTACCCAAACCTCACTTCATGTGGTGTCGTTATCTTATCAACACCTTGAATCCTAGTAAGTATCCCCAAGCTTCAAGCACATTTGTGCTCCCATCGCTAACTAGAGATAACAAATTGAAGCAGTTTAAGTTAACCAATAAATTAGTGCAGGAGGCTCTGGATATGAAAGGAATTCACATACCCACTGAGAAGGAGGTTTTGGTACCATATAACATGAAGAATCAAAACCTTACTAAGCTCAAAGATATAGTGGCTATGATGCCTAATATTGCAGTTCGCCTAAGAATGTGCATGCAGCACTTTGCCTTGCCCGTGCAAGACAGATTCATGATGTCACCTAAGAATATTTGGTTCAGTTTATACCTTGCAGAGATGCACAACCTAACCATTAATCTTCCTCACTGGATCATTGATCAGATACACTTGGCACACAAGCGATGGCCATGCAAGTCAGTCTTGTATGGAAGTTGTGCATTGACTAGGATCATTTATATATGTTTGGCTTATGATACTCCAATCCAGAGGGATTTAATGTGTAATAGAGTATAGCAATTCAAGGGTTGAACATCCATAGGACCCCCTTCAAAGAGGATGCGAGGAGTAGTACCATGTGCTCAACCACGAGGAGCCACATTAACCCCATATGTCACTCCCCCACCTCGACTTGTATGCCCATTTACACTACGCCTCCCAAGATGCAGCACTGAAGATCCCAATTTGATATTTCCACCAGTTCCCACAGACCTTGAATTTCTTGGAGAAGTACATTTGGAAGAGCTCACCAATGAGTATTTTGAGCACGTTTTAAGAGAAGTGAATCTTGTGGTGGATGAGACACAACATATGGGAAGCTCTCAAGCACAAGCAACCACCTCTCAACGATAAGGACCAAGAAGAAGATGAAGATGATAATGAGGAAGAAGATTCTGAAGGAGATGACGATGAACATGAGGGAAGAAATCAAGAAGAGAAACAAGCCATGCCTGAACTCACAGGTGCTCCAACATACATAGCCTAGTTACAAAGGTTATACGACACAATCAAGGTGGTACAAGAGAGGCATAGAATTTCATTTGCATCAGGACAAGCCTTGATAGAACAGATGCTCGAGAGGAAGGGGTGGATCCTCACTTCATTAATACACCCAAATTGTTAACAGAGTCATTGGGAGTACAAGAGGTTGTGCACCCAGCAATCTGACAATCAATTTGGTATGACAAATGTAGAGTGAAAGCAAGGCCTTCGGTAGGCAAAAACATAAAGATGCCCATATCCAAACCAGAAGCAACCATCAAACCAAGCCACCCCAACAACCACCATCGATCTTACTACAGAAACATTTGTACAAAGATCACCAATCTCACCCAACACCCTCCATCTCCTCCATCACCCCCGCCTACGCCATCGACCACTGAGGAAACTGCTATAGTAATAACAACCATTCCCCAAACCCCAACCTCATCAACGTCCTTCTCCTTCTGTGAGCCAACCTCTCAGGCCACACTCTTTTCTTCTATTACCAACCCTCTTTTTACCCCCTCATTTTTGTCTGTAGAGCCTTTCATTGGACACTCCCTTATATCTAGCATACAAGGACAACTAAGACCCACTGAAGGTAGTCTAGGTATCCTTGCATTTCCCCATTCACACATGCCTCTTCCCCATGATCCTTACTTCCTATTCTCCTCCTCCATCTTTCCCTACACTTCAATCACAACCATAGCTCTACCCCATTACGTGTCTTTTATGGAAAGTCTCATTCGTGTCCACACACCACACATGCTAGGCTCACAACCACTCACTTCCACTTCTCTGTACACACATACCACAATCACTTCACCTACAATCCCCACTTACATGGTAACTCCTACATGTACCACATTGTCCGATCCTATGGACATTTCACCACCCACAACACCTCCCCCTCCCCCCACAATTCCACCATCCCCCATCCCCCTACCACCAAATTCACCTACACCCACGTCTTTGTTTAACACGGCATCCACAATTCCCATCCCCATTCCCATTCCCCTTGCACTCCACCCTACCCCACTTGCATCTCATATTGTACATAATACATTCAATACAATAGCTCAATGTGTATCATAGCCACAACAGGATCACCAAAGACTAGAAGATCGGAATGTTGCCTTCCAGGCAGAATCACAAAGATTGCAAGCAAGAGTCACAGATTTGGAAGCTAACAATGAAGCATTCTAGGTGGAATACCTCACCCTACTGCAAGCTCATACAGAACTGGAGGCCAAGACATCAAACGTGGATGCTCAAGCCATCAAAGACTTGGAGACAATGTTTCACGAGAAACATATCACAATTCAAACTCCGAAGAAATATAGGGCTTCTCAAGAAGCACATTTCTATGGCATTGGATGAGAACAAACAATTGCAACAACAAAACCAAGATAACCTTGAAGCTTCTATGGAAGGGACCCCAGGTGCAGAGATTATTCCTACAAAGTATCAAGTTGTTCGCTCAGAAGACATAAGGATACTACTCGAGGAACATGCTAAAGAGGGTAGAGCAGATAGGACACACCCATGATGATAGAGTAGCTGTACATATCTATACTCTCTCCAATCTCGAAGACACATTCCTTAAGTCCTCTTATTTTTAGAACCTATCTCATCAACGGCTCATTAACACATCCAAAATGTAGTACATGCCATATTTTATCTTATTAGCATATTATAATGTAGAGATTAAGAGGCATACATGGAAAGAACCAACATTTGCTATTCGATTTGAGCTAGTTGATCTACCAGAAGAGGTACGAGTAGGCTCTATCTTTCAACCCAATTGGCATGCCCAACTCTTGAAGGACTACCCTGAAATGATGCAAACATGTTCAAACATGCCACTATATATTCATGTTGTCCATCATAGATCTTGACAAGCATTCACAATTAAAGTCTACAACAACAAAGCCTGTTTTGATTGGATTAACTATCCATACTTGTCTCCACCGAGAGTGCCACCACCATTGCCTATATAATCTCCACCATATGACACTAGTCTACATGATTAAAGAATGTATCGAACATTGTTGCATAGATGTGTATGAAGACTTTTGAGCTAATGATGGTAGTATTCAAGATTTTTCACAATAAATGCAAGCTCCATATATTTCAGCCCTCGGATTTTCTGAAGGGAACCATGATTTGGTATATGACATGAGCCAAACCCCCTCCATCAACACAATTTACGCACGGCATGTATGCCTAAAGTACTTACCTACTTGCTACAAGTAGACATTTGAGGAGATATTCTCTACCGGGTTTTGAGAATACCACTGAAAAATTTTCATTCCTTGACCAACACACCTGTTGCATCCCTTTGCTATAGAACAAGCCATACATGCCGATCAGTTATGCCTATCACATCTAGATGTTCCAGGTCGAGTCGATTGGAATCAGCTAATGATAGATCTTGCAAGAGGAATATGCATACAAGAACATCACCTCACCATCGATGTCATTGAATATTACATCAAACACTCCCTACAACAAGGTTCTCTCAAGAATGACAGACGTGAGAGAGGGGGGGTGTTGGTAGCAGCCAGGGAAGTCAGGAAATTACAAGATAGGGAAACTGACACAAAGAGTCAGAGCAGAGGGATAGTCAAGCAGGACCAAGTAGGCAAAGCCATCAAAGAAGATCCAGCAACTAGGCCTATCCAATTTTTTAAAGATAAATCTTCTTCAAAAGTGATTTTCAGCACTACACCAACATTGTAAATATCATTTTTGGTAGATTAAACTCCATTTTGTTCAAATCGAGGAGTCCTTGATCTTGAGGAGTATTATGGTACCTATATATTAATTTTCGTAAGTTTTAGACTCCATTTGAGCCCTCAAATAAGCCGTGGAACCTAATTTTTAACTAGGCCGGACACTAGGTCTGGACAGGGCCAAAGCCAGTCAAAAACCATAAAAAGAGCTAGAGAGCTCATTTTTTAGGTTAGCTTGTTAGATAATAGAGCTTTTGTAAAAGATATCTTTGATAATAGAAAGCAATCCATTGTTCCTCTCCTTGTGCTTGCCTTGTGTGCATGTTTGTGTATGTGTATGCATGCTAGTGTGCTTCTCACTCATGCACTTGCACCTTCACTTGCTCATGGTTTTCATACTAGTCCTCACTTCTTCACGGATTGACATTTATGAGGTGGATCTCCTCATGTTGGTACTCACCATTGAGCTAGAGTGACACTTGTCTTTAATGGCACGTCATTAGGAGTTACTTCCGTTTGTCATTGTCATTATTTCTTGTTTGATCACTTGATTATGTTTATTTTTTTATGGTGATCATGTTTTTACTCCACTTATCAATCTTCACTTGAGTTAATTAAGGTACCTTGGACTTAATGCATTCCTATCATTGCCCTAATTAATCAATTTTATGAATGCACACTTATACTAAGCTAGAATTCATCGAGTGGATTGAGTAATTTTCCAACCTCAAGTCATATGATTTGAACTTGCTCTCATTCTCAAGATGCTCGTCCAAGCCTTGCTCTCATGATTGCACCTTGCCTTGATTTTGGACACACTCATTTAGCTTCAAAAGCCCTAAAAACAAATCACCCAATTAGCCTCAAAATAGACCGAAAATTACTTTTCAAATAAAAATTATGAATTGCCTGTCTATCGCGATAGATGAGTCTTTCTTCCCTGCTAAAGAGGAAGATCATTTTGTATACTACCATCACTAGGCAAGATTGTCTTGGTTGTCAAATTCATCGATGATAGATGTATAATTCATGATCTCTCGAATGGTGATATCATTATTGCTTATGACATATTATGGGTTGTAAAAGATCATAGATTATGTGAAATCTGTGAATGAATTAGCATGTGTAGTTCATGATTCTCAAGCTATCTCATATGCAAAGCTTTGGCATGCACGTTTTGGTCATGTGAATTTCACTAGTTTTCTTCACTTAAAAAATTTTGAAATTTTGTCCTCTTTGCCCAAACTTGAGGCACCTTCTAAACATGTTTGTGAAGGACCTTGTATTTTGGGCAAAATGCAGCATCCTTGCTTCCCAAGAGCTAGTGAAGTTAGATTTGCACATAAATTGTAGCTTATCACTCTCAAAAAGATGAATCAAAACAGATAAGTTGAAGTAGATTCAAGAGCCAAAAACTTGCTATTTATGTTCATACACCTGTCCAAAGTTTTGAACAACTCTCTGGCCACAGCAACAATTAACTTAATTCCTTTTGGGGAAGTCTTATACACTTAATAAGCTAACAATCATGAGTGATCTGATAAAAAAAGATGAACCACACAAAGAGAAAAGAACTTAGCAAGTCATATGACCATCCCGATTTTCACGGGATGTAGCAGTACTCAGACCCATGAGCAGAAAAATGACAATATCTCAAGATTGAAAAATTCAATGCTTATGAAATTTTGTGAGCCCATACTAGACAGTGTGCTGATTCTAAGAAGCTTTGCATCAAGGAAAATATTGAAGTACACACTGAGAAACAACTCTGAGAAGATGATTGTTGTGAGAGTAGTGCTGACAGAGAAGTAGAAAATGAAGTGATACAGTCGACTTCAAATGAACATAGCTGACAATCGAGACATCCAATTGCAATAAAATTTGTGAGTATACAGTAGACTTAGAGAGCTAACTTTGCCAAGTTGAATCAGTGAAAATGATGCACCAAGCTTAGAGAAATCATCTCAACAATCTGACTGAGAAAACTGAGAGATATGACAATGAATAGTACACTTCACAAGAGCATGAAAATATGAACTCAAATGATCATGAAAATGAAAGTATATTGATTGTAAAATACAATGGACTTACTGGTACATATGTGTGCCTTGAAACCACACCTTGATATGGCATAAATCTCAGCTCATGGAGGCCTTCAAAATGCGACTAACGAGCCAATTATTTATATAGTCATCTTTGGAGCCAAGATTTGAATTTTGAATCTTGCCTAAAATCACTCTCCAATCTTTTGGTGATTGATTCTCCTACTCACCTAATCAAAATTTGTGGCTTTTCTTTTTGTTTTCATCAAGTGGACTCAACCACTTAGATTCCTTTACTTTTACATCAAGTAAAGTCTTCAAAAATTACAAGAGGTAGTTCACAAGTGAACTCTACAAGGAGTTTACATTTCCTTTAAATTTCTAAGCCTTTTGATGACCCAAGCCATCACTTGGACTTTCCATGGACTTGTTCCAATAGCTCCCCCTCAAGTCAAGTGATCTTGAGGTCTTCAATCTTCCCAAATTACCTGCAAACCAATCATAGCCTTGAATTTGTAAAGTTTTGTACCATCCAATACTTTGGTTAGAATATATGCACATTGTTGATGAGTGGACACATATGATATTTGAACCTCCTTGCTCACAATCTTTTCTCTTACATAGTGATAATGAACTTCAATATTTTTAGTCCTTGCATGAAAATTTGGATCAGCAGTTAAGTGAATGGAGCTCATATTGTCACCAAAAAGAGTTGGAGTTCCAATATCCAAACCAAGATCTATGAATAGTGTCTTCATCCACATAGCTTCTTGAGTAGCCAGGGCAAGACCTCTATATTCAGCCTCTGTGGAAGAGAGAGCAACTATGGGTTGCTTTTTGGATGACCATGAAACAAGTTTTGAACCTGCAAAGGTAAGATAACATGAGGTGCTCCTTCTGTCTTCCTTGGAGCCAGCCCAATCTGCATCAGAGAACAATTTCAAATTTAAACCAGATACATAAGGGTAATATAACCCCTCATTCATGGTCCCTTTGAGATATCTGAGTATCCTCTTGGCAACCTCCATGTGAGGTTTCTTGGGTGTGTGAATAAATTGACTTAGCACACTCACACTATAACATATATCAACCCTTGTCAATGTGGAATAGTTCAAACTACCCACAAGGCTTTGATAACATGTCACATCTTCTATGAGTTCACCTTCATGTGAGCTCAATTTATGATTAACCTCCATTGGAGTACCTGCAATCCTGCAATCTTGCATCTTGAATTTCGCCAACATGTCTTTAATGTACTTTCTTTGAGTAAGAAACAAACCATGATCTTTGTAGATAACTTCCAATCCTAGGAAGTAGGTAAGTGAACCCAAATCACTTATCTTGAATCCTTCTCTCATCTGCTCTTTGATTCTCTTCATGCCATCTGTATCATTTCCTGTAAGTATAATATCATCTACATACACACACAAATAGATGACTTCACAAATACTCCTCTTTATGAATAATGATGGATTTGCCTTGCTAGGTTGAAATCCCTTGTTTTGCAAGAATGAGACAAACATGTGATTCCAAGCCCTTGGGGCTTGTTTGAGTCCATATAAAGCTTTATTAAGTTTTTTACATCCAATTGAAGTATCTTCCAATTCTTGGAAGAGGCAATACTAAGCAAAACCCTAATATTAGGCATCTTTTCCACAGAAGAGAAGGTCTCCTCATAATCAATTCCTTGAGTTTATGCAAAGCCTTTTGCCACAAGCCTTGCTTTATACGTGTTAATGGAGCCATCTGAGTTCTTTTTCAATTTGTAAATCCATCTTGAGCCTATCACTTTCATTGAGGGAGACTTGGGAGCTTCAATTTCTTCTTCCATTTCATGCCTCCATTCTGATTTCTTCTTTGCATCCTCAAATGTTGAGGGTTCCTCTTGATTTATGTCTTGTGCTAGATAGATTGAATGTTTAGTGACTAGAGAAGTATAAAACCCATACTTTTCTGGTTTTCTTTTCTCCCTCATGGACCTTCTTATGCCATGATGTGATGATTCTGCCTCTTCTCCAAGTTCCTACACTTTTGCTTTACCTTTAGACTTCCACATTTTGAGTTTTTCATTCTGAGTTGCTTCATCATCTTCTGAGGTAGCCTGCTCTTCAACTTTAGAAGAATTATCCTTAACAAGTTTTGAAAAATCTTCTTCAAGATCATAAGGTAGGTTGACCTTTCTACATGAATATTCATACCAAGAACTATTCTCATCAAATATTACATCTCTACTCACCAAGAATCCTTTGGTTGTTGGGTTGTATAATCTATTGCCCTTTTGATTGTTGTCATATCCAATGAATACACACCTTTCTACTTTGGGATCCATCTTGCCTCTAATCTGTGAAGGAACATGAGCAAAAGAAACACATCCAAAAATCTTACAATGATCCAAGCTTGGTCTTATTCCATTCCAAGCCTCATATGGTGTCATGCCATCAAGTGATTTTTAAGGTAACCTGTTAATCTAATAAGTGGCTATGGATACAGCCTCCGCCCATAAGTAATTAGGTAAGTGCTTCTCATTTAGCATAGACCTTGCAGCTTCAACAATTGTCCTATTCTTTCTTTCTACCACTCCATTGTGCTCAAGAGTGTACCTTGTAGTGATCTCTCTTTTGATTCCTCTTTCTTGAAAAAAGGAGTCAAATTCATGGGAGAAGTACTCTCCCCCTCCATCTGACCTTATCCTTTTTAGTTTTTTACCTATTTGATTCTCCACAAGAGCCAAATATCTTTTGAAGCATGAAAAAACTTCATCTTTGTGTTTCATAAAGTATAGTATAGTCCACCTACTGCAATCATCAATGAAGGAGACATAATACCTTGATCCAGATATTGAAGCATCCTTGCTAGGTCCCCATACATTTGTATGAACCAAATCCAAGAGATCTCCATGCATATATCCTTTCTTCATGAATGGTAACCTGTGAGACTTTCCAAATTGACATGCACTACACTTATAAATCATGTTTTGTTTTGACAAGTTAGGGAGTCCAAGTACACTTTGGTCCTTGCAAATTTCCTTTAATGATCTTTCACCAAGATGTGCTAACCTTTTGTGCCATACTTCCGATTTTGTGAGTGTCTGACTACCATAATTAAAGAGAGAAATGTTCCTAGTGTCTTGTAATCCAAATGTGAACAATCTACCTATCTTTTCACCTTTTGCAATTCTCCTTAATCCTTGACTTGGATCTTCAACAAATGCTCTTGCTTTTGTGAACCTGATTTGCAACCCTTTCTCTACCATCTGCGGGGCCAACACTTATCAAATTCTTTGTAATGGTAGGGACATAGAGTACCTTACTGAGTAAGTTGATGTTTCCATCAAGTGCTTTGACATTTCCTATTTTCTCCACAAGGTGTCTTTTATCATCTCTTGTTTGTACCTCATGCTTGTTCCCTGGATCTTCTAAATCTGATAGGAGGGCCACATTTCCTGCCACATGATTGGAACAACCTGAATCTATGTAGAAAACATGCTCATCAGATTTACCTTGTGGCATGGCCGTATTCATGATTAGCAATGATTCCTCTTGATTTGAGTCTTCAATGTAGTTATTGAATTCTCTTCTTCCCCTATTGCATCCTTGATAGTTTTAATGGTTGTAATTTTTGTGGTTGCCATGGTAATTGTTGAACCTTCCTCTTAAGTAGCCATAACTTCCTCTATTGTAGCCTTTGCCTCTTTGATTCCTGGAATTCCTAAAGCAATTTTCAGTTGTAATTAGTTAATCCACAAATAGAGCATGCATAAGAGTCTTGGGATCTCCCCCTGCCTTGTCTTCCTCCTCTGCCTCTACCTCTACCATGTCTTTCTCTACCTGCATAAATAGATTGATGTGTACCTGCTTCATCATCCACTTTCTTTCCTCTTCCTTTGTTTTCTTTGGACTTGTTTTTATCAGCATATAAAGTTGAAGATTGATTACCTTTGGAGCTTTCTCCATTCTTGATAAGCTTGGCCTCTTGAGTAAGTAGTTATCCTATGAGTGTGTTGAAATCTGGTACATGCATATCCATGTATAGATCCATAGCTGTGGTGAATGGTTCCCACTTGTCATCTGCCTTCAAGCCATTGATGACCTACCTTACAATTTGTTCTTCAACTATTACCTCTCCAATGCTTCCCAATTGGTCTGCTATGTCCTTGAGCTTTACGACAAAATGAGTCACATTTTGTTTGGGAGCTTTCTTGAGAGTTGTGAAGTCTAGCCATAGTTGATGCTTCCTGGCCTTTGTACTTGAAGAGAAGAAGGCTTCAAGTGCATTCCACACTTCCTGAGATGTTTTACAACTTCCAATGTGAGGCAACAAAAAATATGAGATAGAGTTGAGGAGATAAGACCTTGCAAGTGCATCCTTGGAGCACCATGTGCTCAACCTTTCTTGCTCTTCTTGTGTTCGTTGACCTTTGTTCCTGAAACTTGGCATCTCTAGCGATATAACCATATAAATTCCTTCCTTGAAGATAAACTTCTATCCTTAGTGACCAGGCTGAATAGTTACCTCTATCCAATTTGTCAATTGATGACGAAAATCCATCTGCCATGTTGTCCAACCTTGCTCTGATACCATTGTGAAGAGATGGATTAATGAAGATGAAGTGGTGCTGCAAAAACTTTGCACTACACCAGCCAAATGAAGTCCATAGATATGTAGTGGGCCCTTTTAGCTTGCCAAAAGATGTATTAAATACTCTATGTACCTTGGAAGATCACTCTCAAAAAGATGAATCAAAACAGATAAATTGAAGTAGATTCAAGAGCCAAAAACTTGCTATTTATGTTCATACACTTGTCCAAAGTTTTGAACAATTCTCTAGCCATAGCAGCAATTAACTTAATTCCTTTTGGGGAACTCTTATGCAGTTAATAAGCTAACAATCGTGAGTGATTTGATGAAAAAAGATGAACCACAAAGAGAAAAGGACTTAGCAAGTCATAGGACCATCCCGATTTTCATGGGCTGTAGCAGTACTCAGACCCCTGAGCAAAAAAATGGCAATATCTCAAGATTGAAAAATCCAATGCTTATGAAATTTTGTAGGCTTATACTAGACAGTGTGCTAATTCTAAAAAGATTTGAATCCAGATTTTTCTAGTGTCTTGTAATTCAAATGGGAACAATGTACTTGTCTTTTCACCTTTTGTGATTCTCTTGAATCCTTGACTTGGATCTTCAACAAATGCTCCTGCTTTTGTGAACCTGACTTGCAACCCTTTCTCTACTATCTGCCCAACACTTATCAAATTCTTTGTAATGGTAGGGACATAGAGTACCTTACTGAGTAAGTTGATGTTTCCATCAGGTGCTTTGACATTTCCTATTTTCTCCACAAGATGTCTTGTATCATCTCTTGTTTGTACCTCATGCTTGTTCCTTAGATCTTCTAAATCTGATAGGAGGGCGACATTTCCTACCACATGATTGGAACAACTTGAATCTATGTAGAAAACATGCTCATCAGATTTACCTTGTGGCATGGCCATATTCATAATTCGCAATGATTCCTCTTGATTTGAATCTTCTATGTAGTTATTGAAGTCTCTTCTTCCCCTATTGCCTCCTTGATAGTTTGAATGGTTGTAATTGTTGTGGTTGCCATGGTAATTGTTGAACCTTCCTCTTGAGTAGCCATAACTTCCTCTATTGTAGCCTCTGCCTCTTTGATTCCTGGAATTCCTAAAGCAATTTTCAATTGTATGATTAGTTAATCCACAAATAGAACATGAATTAGAGTCTTGGGATCTCCCCCTGCCTTGTCTTCCTCCTTTGCCTCTACCTTTACCATGTCTTCCTCTACCTGCATAGTTAACTTGATGTGTACCTGCTTCATCATCCACTTTCTTTCTTCTTCCTTTGTTTTCTTTGGACTTGCTTTTATCAATATACAAAGCTGAAGATTGATTACCTTTGGAGCTGTCTCCATTCTTGATAAGCTTGTCCTCTTGAGTAAGTAGTTGTCCTATGAGTGTGTTGAAATCTGGTACATGCATATCCATGTATAGATCCATAGCTGTGGTGAATGGTTCCCACTTGTCATTTGCCTTCAAGCCATTGATGGCCTACCTTATAATTTGTTCTTCATCTATTACCTCTCCAATGCTTCCCAAATGATCTGCTATGTCCTTGAGCTTTGTGACAAAATGAGTCACATTTTGTTTGGGAGATTTCTTGAGAGTTGTGAAGTCTAGCCATAGTTGATGCTTCCTGGCCTTTGTACTTGAAGAGAAGAAGGCTTCAAGTGCATTCCACACTTCCTGAGATGTTTTACAACTTCTAATGTGAGGAAATAAAAAAATCTGAGATAGAGTTGAGGAGATAAGACCTTGCAAGTGCATCCTTGGAGCACCATGTGCTCAACCTTTCTTGCTCTTCTTGTCTTTGTTCCTAAACTTGGCATAACTTCATCTCTAGCTATATAACCATATAAATTTCTTCCTTGAAGATAAGCTTCCATCCTTAATGACCAAGCTGCGTAATTAACTCTATCCAATTTTTCAATTGATGAAGGAAATCCATCTACCATTTTGTCCAACCTTGCTCTGATACCACTGTGAAGAGATGGATTTGTAGTTGATGAAGATGAAGTGGTGCTGCAAAAGCTTTGCACTACACCAGCCAAATGAAGTCTAGAGATATGTAATGGGCCCCTTTAGCTTGCCAAAAGATGTATTAGATACCCTATGTACCTTGGAAGATCACTCTCAAAAAGATGAATCAAAACAGATAAGTTGAAGTAGGTTCAAGAGCCAAAAACTTGCTATTTATGTTCATACACTTGTCCAAAGTTTTGAACAATTCTCTAACCACAATAGCAATTAACTTAATTTCTTTTGGGAAACTCTTATACAATTAATAAGCTAACAATCATGAGTGATTTGATAAAAAAAGATGAACCACACAAAGAGAAAAGAACTTAGTAAGTCATAGGACCATCCCGATTTTCACGAGCTATAGTAGTACTCAGACCCGGGAGCAGAAAAATAGCAATATCTCAAGATTGAAAAATCCAATGCTTGTGAAATTTAGGCATATACAAGACATTGTGCTGATTCTAACAAGATTTGAATCATGAAAAATGGTGAAGTACACACTGAGAAACATCTCTGAGATAGTGACAAATGACTATTCTGAGAGTAGTGCTGACAGAGAAGTAGAAAATGAAGTGATAGAGTCGACTTCAAATGAACATAGCTGATGATCGAAACATCCAATTGCAATGAAAACTTGTGAGTATACAATAGACGTAGAGAGCTAAATTTACCATTGAATCACTAAAAATGATGCACCAAGCTTAGAGAAATCATCTCTGCAATTTGATTGAGAAAACTGAGAGATATGGCAATGAGCAGTACACTTCACAAGAGCATGAAAATATGAACTCAAATGATCATGAAAATGAAAGTATATTGATTATAAAATACAATGGACTTACTGATACATATGTGTGCCTTGAAAACACACCTTGATATGGCATAAAGCTCAGCTCATGGAGGTCTTCAAAATGCGACTAAAGAGCCATGTATTTATAGTTATCTTTGGAGCCAAGATTTGAATTTGAATCTTGCCTAAAATCACTCTCCAATCTTTTGGTGATTGATTCTCCTACTCAGCTAATAAAAAATTGTGGCTTTTCTTTCCTTTTTCATCAAGTGGACTCAACCACTTAGATTCCTTTACTTTTACATCAAGTAAAGTCTTCAAAAATTACAAGAGGTAGTTCACAAGTGAACTCTACAAGCAGTTTACATTTCGTTTAAATTTCTTAGCCTTTTGATGACCCAAGCCATCACTTGGACTTGCCATGGACTTGTTCCAACAATGATGATTCCTTGGATATATTATATCATAGTTTTTCCCTTCATTTCATTTGATTTAGTTCTCTACTCTCACAAATGGATTATGATGACTCTTAAAAAGAATTTCTATCCACCCATTCCATGATGATATATGTATGAACCAAACATTAAAGCTCCAACCACTAGTGTGTTTTCATCTTAATTCATTTAGGAAGGGTGTTATGTTATATACATGGAAAGTATTTGTCATGGCCCATCATACATTATGTTTGGCAAAGAGGCTTCCATAGGTTAGTGCATTTAGTTAAACCTAGGCTAGATCATGTGTGTGGGTTCAAGTTCTCTATGCATGCAAAGTGTTAACACTCACGGTGATCCTAACACTTTGCAAAAAAATCAAATATAAGTAAACTAATGGTGTAAGAAATCCTTAAAATGTGCCTATACCATGGAAGATAGATGAATGTTTAAGATAAAATGGTTGCATGCACAATGGCTTGGGCTATCACCCAACAAAATCCATACCCAATGGACTTACAAAGCCCCAATTGAGGGATAACATTGTTGGTATAGGGGCTTTTCTATCTATGTTTATGATTGTGATGTAAATTGGGACGTAAGAACAAGGTGTTTTTCTTCCTATGGTTGGATGAAATTGATCAGCCAAAAGGACTTGGGTTGGGAAAATTCATGCACCTTAGAAAAGGACTAGATGAGAGCCTAGATGCACCCTTGGTTTTGAAAATATCACAATATTGGAGCTTCGTTTTCTATATGTGGAAACCAAATCCTCTCAACTTATCAATAGTAATGACTTTATAGGTATCATAGGTGCATCACTACCCCTCTTTGATTTGATAGCATGTAAAAAAGGAAAATAATAACTCATTATTAAAAGTAGAGGCCAATAATATATAACCTTAACAATTAAGCTGTACTATTTATTAGAGATGGTGCTACTATAGTGCTTTTAAAGTGTAATCTACTAAAGTGTAATCTACTAAAGTATAGTGCTTTTAAAGGGTAATCTACTAAATTGAAATGCTTCTTATGTGCTTTCCATGAATGAACTAACTTAAAATTATCTTAAACCTATAGGTAAGCTAGGCCAAAAAAGCTAATGAAAAGATCATGGAATGAAAAGTCTTCTTGAAAAAGAGAATGTTCTTTATTTACATAAAAGCTAGAATACTTCTTCGCTACATAATAAGTTGCGTCATGCATGTTAACGCATCCTGGATGATCGTTCCTTTTGATAGTGAAGGAGATTGCTGGCATGCACTGAAGGCACACCCAATACATCAAATGGGCTCATGGAACAACAGTGGGATGAACTCATGGAACAACAGTGGCGCGGGCCTCAGCGTGCTGTATGGCCCTCGTACCCTTCACGTCGAGACGATTGTCTCGGGGCCCCGAAACAGCAGTTTCTCGCGTATCCGATGGGTTTGGGTTGATCACCCTCCACACTAGAGCAGAAGACGAAGGTGGTGGCTGTTTAAGGTTGCCGGATTTGGGCTTCGGCTTCAGATTTTTAGAAATAAAGCCGTAATTCACATTTCTTGTTCCTAGTCGCTATAGTGATGAAAGTGAGAGCCCAAAGAAGCATGTTGGGTCTGTAAAAAGAATCTGATGGCGGCTACAGGTCTTCGCACACAGAATGCAGACGACACATTAGTCCAAAAGGTTACAAACTTCTTAGTTTGATATAATGTCGTTGAGATGAAAAACGCTAAAAAAATAAAACTGAGTACTATAGCAGACGTGGAGTAGGAGTGGATGGACTAGACACTCTCTAGTCTTTACAACGATACGAAGAGGAGGCTAATAAACCAAACGGGGAGATACAATCTCATGAAGTACAAGATAATAACGGGTACAATAACATCATATTAGAAAGGGCCACATACCCATCTCCAGGTCACCAGGCCTGCGATGCTGGTTAGCATTAAAGAAAGCTCTATCTTGGGC